>CM068744.1:79976393-81176393 GCA_035084275.1 Hydrolagus colliei | reverse complement strand
ATTATAAATTGATATGACTCAACGGTGCTTATATTCCATTAACATGTAATTAAGAAAACATTTTCCTTTTCATAATAGAGTAATTGCCTTGATAGTTGTTTTGTTATTGGTTCCAAGATCATTTTACACTTAAGTAGAAGTAGAATAAATAACATCTGGGATGTAGTTAATGATGGTGTCAATTCTGGCTCATCATTTTCAATACCTACAGTATTTATGATATAGAAGAAGTCAGATGAATTGAATTTTTTTATTACACATTGAAGAAGTGAGTTTAATTTCCCTGGTTTCTATTACAACCATAAAATTAAAATTTGTTAAGCTGTAAAATGTTGAAATGGTTCCTTTATTACTATATATTTACTTTGGTGCTTCTTAATAAACCAATTTTAGGATTAGAGCAATAGTTAAGGATGGAATCTATTCTTTAAAAAAAAACTTTAAAAAAGTACTGATTCAATCTCTGTGTTTCCATACACATTTTTGAATCCTATTGACATCATTTGGGGAGGCAGAATGGAGGAGTATGCAGGAGCAAAATTAACATGCATAGTTGAAATGACAACATTACCGATTCCCTCAGGCTGTAATCCACTAACAATAATCAGTCCCTCGCATGGTGGCTTATTAATTGCTCTTAGGCAAGGAGTTCAGTGATATCAATAATGCTTACAGTAATATCAAGTTATATAAAAGAAGAAAACGATTGAAAAGACAAATAGATAGAAATAGAAATCCCAAAAGGACATAAAAGGGCCTTTAACCAGGGACCATAAAGTCCACAATGTCACCCTACATGAAGTGTATCATGTAAATGCAAGTTGTTGTTATGTGCATAAATCAGACAATCAATTGAAGTTTTATACAAAATTCAGATTATTCCTGAATATGATGAGGTTCATAATGTCATGATATTTAATGGCATAATCCCAATATAATTCCCATCAGGTCACAGAATCCAGAAGTAGTTGGATCCAATTTTTCATGGATTAGTGTATCATTCTACTATCAATTGCACTATCAATCCTCATTAGGAATCCCACTGAAATTACCTCATTTACAACAATGGTATATCATAGCCAGCAATAAATGGAGAATATCACACATATGGTTTTATACATTTGAAAGGATCATAATTCACCAACCTTGCAAACATGGAAGATTTATGAGATTATTGTCACAAGAAAAATAAACCTAAAGATATACAAACATTTGAGGAGTATTTGATTTAATTTCCATTTTCAGCATTATATAGCGGTGAAAAATGCAGGAACAAGGTTGTTATACAATGTTATTGAACTTTTTAATGTTAAAACACCACGATTTGTGATATCTACCCTGAAAAGGCTTTGAGATCCCTTTTTACAGCACTAGCATTGCTTTGTTCTTATGCTATCAGGACATGGACAGACGATCAGTTTGTAAATTGACTGTACTCATCAATTCAAATAGGAATATTGATGAAAGTCTTGCAGATATGTGGAATATTGTGGAGCTTGTCTTTTACTATGTTGTGTTCAAGAAATGTTTCTATTGTTTGAAGAATTTGAATTATTTTGTATCCCTATGTTACATGTTATTGTTTTTACACTATGAGAATTTTATGACATGAGGTTATAGGAACATTTTCAATGCAGGAAGGCATGTATTACCTTCAAAGAAGCTTCAAAAAAAGCAATAACAAATAGGTCATTTCAATCCATGACTGTTTGTGGGACACTGTTGTGCGTAGTTGGCTGCCGCGTTTAGCTCACAAATGTACAGTCAACTCACTTTACAGTATATGCTGTGAAGCGCTTTGAGACACCTAGAAGACATGAAAAGCGTTATATCAAATGCAAGGATTATTATTATGATGATTATTATCACTGAGTAACATGAATATTGTCTTTATTATTTTCATCGGTGTGAAATAATCAATACTAGAACCCTGAAAATCCACTCTGGTATATATATAATTTTCTGAAAAGAATTTACACTTACTTACAGAAACCAGTCAATCTGTAACACAAATATGCATTTACTATGAGGATATTTTCCCTAGGAATTTTCACTTAGTTTTGCCTTCAATTCAAACCAGTTGCTTTCACCTTGACGTGTGAGAATGTGTTAGGAAGTGGCTTTAAATTCGGAGGCTGTTCAATGGATCAGAAGGAAGAAAGAGTTGTCTGAAAGAGGCTAAGAAGACTATTTTTCCCTGTATTTAGTAGTTCACTCCAGGGACCAGATTTATTGACCAGGAAAAGAAATGTGAAGAAGTGTGCAATAGATGTCTATGTTGCTCACAGAATATAACAGCACAAAAACCCTTTATCCATCATAAGCAGTGCTGTTGAGAAGGAAAAACCAAGATTAATGAGATATATAAAATCTATTGAACTGTTAGGTCAATGTCTAAACCAAATTCTTCCAACACTACCACAGGTTAATGGTCAGGAGCTTTTTATTTATTTTTGTCTGTACACTTGCAATTACTGTATGTATTTATTTGTTGCATTATTCTGTGTCTTAATGTGTCCATCAATGTTTTCATTGCCAGCATTAGCCTCTGCAACTGATGACTGTAGAAGTGATTGACTTTGTAACTGGTAAACTGGTAAACTCATAGTCTGAGAAATTACAACAGGTCATTATTTGACAGGGAGACAGAGCAGCATAGTATGAGGTAGAACACTTGGTTCAATCTCTGCAGATGGAATGATTATATCCTCTTGTTAATGCCTGTTAAGGAACCTAAGTGAAATTGGGTTGACTGATGTGAATCTACTGACCTGTTGACAAAAGACCTCAGTAAAAAAAATCTACTGGCAATTTTTAATGTTGCCTAAAGCCATAGGTCTAACTGGTATGTGAAATAGAAATATACTGTACTAACATTATTACTGCCGTTAAGAGGAGTGGTAATCTCCTGAGCTTTACATCAAGTCAGTTTGTTGGGAAAATGTAGGGACACTCCAAACATCATCTTATCTATTATATATTTGACCTGAGACTGCATGAAGCTGCCATTAGATACAAAGAAAAAAGGGTATTTTTGTCATTGCTGTCATTCCTCTCTTTGATGAAGGCAGAATTGACAAGACTGTGACAAAAATGTGGATAGAGAAATCCCATGAGATACAGTAAAATCAAAGTAGGGTAAATGGGTCAGAGCAAGACATGAGAATCTGAATGAGTACAGGATTTTAAGGAGCTGCAGTTTTGTACTTTTCGAGTGTAGGAAATTGCTGGTGCAAATTAACTGAGCGCTCTGAGATGCCGTCTGGCGTGGAGGGCGCTATATAAATCAAAGTTTTTGAAGTTGTTGTTGTTGACACATTTGCCTCCAAAACAACATTCAATTAATTTCTAATTCAGTTCACTTTGTAAGGTGCTTAGATTTTTTTCTTTAAATGAATAATTGTAATATATAATTGTAAGCTGTGATAATTTACAGTTTAAGGAAGTATGTTACTGGAGAATGTTTTGATCAGGCTGGTATGACATGTGTGGAAATCCATCACCACGCTTAAGAGTATCCAAACCAAACTAAGTTCCATGGAGCACCCATACGTAAAAGTTTCAAAGATGTTTATTGGAATTCTCTTCAAACGGGCCTATGGTCACCTTCCCCCTCTCCCTCCCCCTGGCTCGCCCTTGAGCTCTGCCATTATTAAGCACTCTGAGATGCAGCCTGGCGCGTGGGGTGCTGTATAAATGCAAGTTGTTGTTGGTGGAATGGAATGTATACTCTCTCCCTAGAGGGATGCATCCAGCTTACCCAATTTCAGAAAGTATTTGGTGCAGATTGTCAAGAGTCAAGGCTTGGGGACCCCGGAGTGTGTATTGGGGTATTGCTAGAGTCTAACCATTGATTGCCATTGAAAGCATTGCCATTGGAAACCCTGCAAGCTTTCCCACTATTAGTACAGGTAGAACCATCCAACTGTTACAGCTTTGGCTTGCAGAGTTAACGGGAGCTGAATAGTAAGAGTCCCTGCCTCCAGTGACTGATCTGCCTTTTCAAGTCTGCCAATGAGCCAACCTGGCTGGACTGTCATCAGCTGTGCTCTGAAGTATTGCGGACCTGCGTGTCTCAGGTACTGGACTACCAGGACACCTAGAGAGCCAGAAGGTGGAGCCAGTGCAGTTCCAAGGAGATCCAGCTTCCCCCGCCATTCTCCTTCCCCCATCCAACACCACCAGGGGTGTTGGATGGGGGAAGCAATTTCACAATGCAAAGCAATTTAGGTCAATTCGAAATAGGAAAGCAATTATGCAAAATTAATAAAGATTCAGAAAAGCATTAGTGATCATTTTAGAACAGTGGTTCCCAACCTCGGGTCCCGACCCAAATCAGGGTCATGGGGGTCCTCAGTAGGGTCGCAAAGGGTCATCAGAATTATTTTATATTTTATTTTTTAATGCAGATAATGCTTTTTTAATGCTGAAAAGTGCCAGAGACAACATCGTCGACCAATTTGTATGAAAAACCGTACTAGCGAGTTATGCTGAATTCACAAAAGAGAAGGAGATATCGTCTTGGCTGAGCTTCGCTTCAGGCCTTCAGTCAGGAGGGTCAGGAGTACCTGTGGTGGCCAATTTAGGGTCGCAGCAAAAAAAGGTTGGGAACCACTACTTTACAAGGAAGGGCCTTGACCATATGTATAAAAACAGGATATAAATTATATTCATATGTTTATTTTAAACAGTATGTTAATACAAATTTTGACATCAGCTGACTGGAATGAAATACCAAGATTAGCAAAGTAAAATCTGAAACAGCATTAATAAATACACCTCTTAACTTGTGGTATATCAAAAAACTTGTATTTTAATTAGAGTAATTGGATAAGCAAGAGCTGATCAGGACAGATTTGGGAAAAGAAAGGTCATTCTGATCAGGTTTTGACAGAACCTCAGAGGTGGTGGATGAAGGAGGATCTATAGCTCTCATTTATATGTCATTTTAGAAGAACTTTCGATCAGGTTCCATATAAGAGATGATTAGCTCTGATATAAGTAAGGCTACCTTGCAGCATGGATAATTGGTTAAGAGACAGAGGATTGGGATAAAAAATAACGTTCTCTGATTAATGGCAGTGACCAGTGGTGATTCCGAGAGATTGGTGGTCAAAACCCAACTTTTAAATCTCAACATGAGTGGAATAGAGAGGAGTACCGTATAACTAAATTTTAGGTGCCACTTAGCAAGGAAATGCAGTGAACAGTGGCAAGGGTGTAGAGAATTGGAAAGGAGCATTGTTAGATGAGTCGAATGGGTGGTACATTGGGAATTGGAATTCAGAACACCAAATTGCAAGGTATTAATATGGACACCATTCCTCCCCTATCCAAGGAAGGAGGCAGAAAGTGACCATAAGCACAGAAGAAGAGGAACATCTTCAGTCACGATATAAAAGAGAGGAGGGAGGAGGCAAGTCGTAAGGATTGGGGGAGAGAGTTCCAAAGCTTCTGTGTATATTGGCTGAAGGCACGGTTGTCGATGGTGGAGTGGAGTGGATGAGTGACGAGCAGGAGGCCAGAGTCAGCTGAGCAGAGGCAGCAGGTTGTAGAATGGAAAGAAAGCAGATCAGAAAGGTAGGCAGATGCAAAGGCATGAAGTGATTTGTGGACGAGTGAGACGATCTTGAAATCAAACTACTCTGAATAAGAGTCACTAGAGCCTGGAGAAGACTGATGTGTTGAGGGCACAGAGTTTGGTATAGGTGAGTATATGGGCGGAGGAGGTCTGAATCAGTTGTAGTTTGTTTGGTAGTGGAGCTAGCGAGACTGGTGAGGACAGCATTGGAATAGGCAAGGCGATAGATGATAAAGTCGTGGACAAGTGTTTCGGCTGTCTTAGGGGTGAGGTATGGTTGGGGGAGGGCAATGTGACAATGGAGGAAAATAGTCTTGGTCAAGGATCAGATGTAGGTGTGGAAGGACAGCTGAGGTTTAAACCTGATGCCCAGGTTATATACAGGTTTGGTAAGTCTTACAGAGAGGCCTGGCAGGTTGAGAAGGTCAGAACTGCAGGAGATAAGTCATTAATGAATTGAGTTAAATTTCTCTTGCAATTATTTGATCATTTTGCATTTGAATAACTGGATCTTATCCTGCACAATCGCTGTACCCCGGTACCTAACAGTACGATTAGTTCTGAATGCTGCCAGTAGTGGCACTTCCGGTTTTTCTTCTTAAAGGGGCACTGTCAGTTTTTCCTCTCCCTCTCCTTTTTCTCTCTCCCTCTTTTTCTTTCTCTCTCTCCCTCTCCTTCCCTCCTCTCTATCTCTCCCTCCTCTCTATCTCTCCCTCCTCTCCATCTTTCTTTCTTTCTTTCTTTCTTTCTTTCTTTCTTTCTTTCTTTCTTTCTTTCTTTCTTTCTTTCTTTCTTTCTTTCTTTCTTTCTTTCTTTCTTTCTTTCTTTCTTTCTTTCTTTCTTTCTTTCTTTCTTTCTTTCTTTCTTTCGTGTCTGTCTGTCTGTCTGTCTGTCTGTCTGTCTGTCTGTCTGTCTGTCTGTCTGTCTGTCGTTCCTCCCTCCATTCCTCCCTCCCTCCCTCCCTCTCTCTCTGAGATATTGCTTGTGTAGCCTGACTGTATCGTGGGTTTATACACTGTTTTGGTGGGGGGTGGGTTGGAGAGAGAGGCAGGGAGGGAGAGGGGTGGGGGGGGGAAAGAGAGAGAAGTGGGAGAAAGAGAGGGGGTGAGTTGATTAATTTAGATGGAAAATGAGAGGGGTGGAGGGGGATTGGCTTTGGAGCCATTGAGATGCCAGACTGACTGAGTGTGTGTGTGAAAGAGAGAGGGAAGGAGGGAGAGTAAGAAAGAAAAAAAAGGAAAAACTGACAGTACGTTTTAAGCCACTAAGGTCCGCGGTTGTAAAAGTCTGCTTTGTGATTGTGTGCTGTATTTATAGACTAATTGATATTTATTGCTTTATTTGTAAGTATCCATACAATATTCTGTTATTATTTAGTCTATTATTAATTATATTATTATATTATTAATTAATTTAGTCTATTATTAATTATTAATATGGTAAGTTTTTTAAAAAGTTTTATTTTTTTTGTGTTGGGTTTTCTTCTGAATATCCAATATGCCGTTTAACTGGCATTGGCCAGGTCCTGAGGGTGCCGGATAAATGGGCTTTTACTGCACTTAGAATCCAGAACAAAGGAACATATAATCATAAAAATTTAGCAAAAAAGTTATAAATGAATGTAGAAAACATTATTTTTCAAATAAAGGGATATGTGAATTTGAAATGCACAGGCCCCAAAGCCAGAAATGCAAAATTGATTGAGGTGTTTACCAGAGAGATAGACATACCAGCCCATCGTAAAAAGGTTCTGCTTTAGATTAGGTTAAAATCAATTTAGCAAACATAATCTTCAATTTACAAACAAATGTTTCATCATTTGATGCACATTTGTAAACACTGTATAACGCCTCAGATTTTTTTATGTAGAGTTATATAAGGAGTTATATAAGGAGAAAATAAAAAGCAGCAATATGGTGTGATGCATGCTGTGCAGAGTGATTTCAAGCATAATAGGATTGTATTTTTTAATTGTATTTCCTAGTGTATTAAAATGTAGCATTATTTTGTAATTTTCTAGAAAATGTGGAATTCACTGCCCCAGAGGCACAATCAATTGCAATGTTTAAAAAGGAGATAATACGGTTACTTGTGAAGTAACAAAATTTAAGGGGCTTGGAAAAAAGGCAAGAAATGCGATCAAAAGATCTGACATTATCTACTGAAGTGGCAAAACAGTTTCAACGGTTGAATAGCCTTATCCTGTTTCTATAAGAACTCACTTCAATACACGCCTTTCACGTAAACATGCATAACAAATGAGGTGATGATAACCAAGCAAGGAAATAAGAGATCTAAAGAAGTTGCCAAAAGGCATGGTTCAAGAAACACACTTTAAGGAAATTGTGAAGTTTGGGATTGTGGTCACAAATCAACATATTTTGGAAAAAAGTTCCAGAGATACGGGGCATGATAGCTGAAGACTGAGCCAATCAAGGTGGAGAGCATGAAGATCAGAGTTTGGGGGAGGGATGATACTTATTGGATTATTATTATTATTACAGAAATGCTTGAATAATGTTCAGGCAATTGAACATCAGAACCATCATCGTAAATTTAATCCACTGATGTAAACAATGGAACTTTCAACTTTGTAAGGATAAGGGTAATAAATGTTCAGGAGAAGTTGAAATTTGTGTTGAAACTTTGTCTATCAGTTTAAATTTTGGAGAAGTGGAAACACTTGAAGTGCAATTTGTAATTCATTGGGTTATGAGGGTTCTTTCTTTCAAGATGATTAAGTAATATAAAAGGGTGTCAACAGCTGCGGGAATTGATTGATGGTTTAAATAATGTTCCGGAGAAGAAATAAGTCTTTGTGATGGACCAGATGTGGGGGTTGAAACTCGACTCACCATCAAGCAGGACATTGTGTTTGCATACTGCTTGGTGCAGCCTGAACAAATAGCCAGAAAGTTGGTGGAATCAATGCTGGCAAAACCATTCAGACAAATTATTCAGTAAGGGAAAAAGAAGATTAACAATGTAAACAAATTAACTACCATGGGATGATATAGAACTTTTGATAGAATTACCTTATCTACAGTTTGGTGGGTAATGAGACATCAGAAAGTCAGGACTGATTTATCTGAAGACTAGAATTACAGGATAATACAAATAAACATTGCATAAAGGATGTGACCTACACATGTATCTCCTGCAGACTCCACCAGTGGAAAAAATATTTATCAACATTGATTAAAGCAAAAAAAAAGCAGCTGTATAGATTTTATTGAATTCATTATGTGCTCTGCAAATGAGATCATAGCTGTATGCCATGGTAAAATAAATAGGATTCAAGCCCCATTTATATTGTGTTGTAAGATCAATTTTATTGTAAGCATTGTGTTGATTTGAACTGAATTTTAGTTTGAATCCAGTTTATGACACACAAATATAATGTGGATTTGCATTAATAGACACCCCAAGAACATAGTTTATATTTTTGATAAATGATGCCAGAAGTTAATCTGATCATTGTGAAAAATATGGAAAATGTTTAGTTGTAAAAAAAAGTTTATCACAAAATGAAGGAAATGGGTGGTTGATCCAGTTGTTTGTTTCAGATTCTTTTAGTTTACATGTTTTGTTATTTTTTCCATTCTTGGAGGTTCTGCAGGATGGATCCTGATTATGGTCTGCCAAATAATAATACTGTAATAACAATAATAATCTTTTATTTGATACAGCTTCTCATTGCGTCTTCAAGACATCACAAAAGATTTCACGGAATATACTGTGAAGTAAATTGACTATATATTTTGTGGGCATAATAATAATACTTGCATTTGATATAGCGCTTTTCACGTTTTCTAAACGTCTCAAAGCACTTCTCAGTGTTGTAGAGAGAATTGTGGAGCTCCTGTGGCTTAGTGATTAGAGCATTTGTCTTGCAAGCTGGGAAGACCAAGCTGGGGAGACCTGTGTTCGAATCCAGGCAGGTCAGGGCGAAACCTTGGGCAAGTTTCTTACTCCACACGCCTAATAATAATCCTTCCAAAAAATAACACAGTAATAAAATTGGTCATTTCAATCCACGACTGTTTGTGGGACACTGCTGTGCGCAATTGGCTGCTGCGATTCGCTCACAAATATACAATCAATTCACTTTACAGTATATTCTGTGAAACGCTTTGGTACGTCGATAAGATGTGATAAGCGCTATATCAAATGCAAGGATTATTATTATTATAATTGACTATATATGTGGGCGAAACGTAGCAGCCAATTGCAAATAGCAGTGTCTCATAAGCAGTATTGGATTGAAATGACCAATTTATTATTAGTCTTTGGTTGTCATCTGGGAAGAGGTTGGCAAAGTAGCTGAATCACCTATTAACCTTGAAATTCTGAAGAGCCCTGGGATAAAATGGCAGATTCTTGATGAGCTAGCTGACGTTTGAATTTGTGGAGTAAATCCTTAGAAGGAGAGAAGAAAATTTCAAATTTGCAAACTAATTGGATTGGGACAAAACCATGAACTGTTTGTATAAAAATAAGGTGAAACATGCTAAACCGTTCTTCTGGAGGAATTCTGTTTTCAACGTGATTATTAAACAATGAACCCCTTATTGAAGGCAGTCTTACCGTCAGTGCTTCTTTTTTCACAAAATGTCAGTTAATAAAATTAGGTTTAATAGCCTTTTAAAGTTTTATGTTAAACTTGTTTGTTTCGTGTTAATCTTTGGTTGTCATCTGGGAAGAAGTTGGCAAAGAAGCTGAATTAACTATTAACCTTGAAATTCTGAAGAGCCCTGGGTTAATAATTGTTCCCACTAATATAACTCAACTCCCTCATACCATCAGACTTAGGATTTTCAGCGATGCTGTCAGTATTCGTGTGTAAAAGTACATCAACACAAATAGATAGAACCCCTCAAAAACTCAATCCTAATACTTAGCAAACTTATCATTTTAAAAGTGAATAGCAATGGTCAAATCTTCAATTTATTGAAACATTGTTATTGGGCTTCAAGGAGTAGCACACTGAGAAAGTTATTAAACCCAGAAGCTACTGTCATTTTAAGACATTGACTTTTATAGGAATGGAAGGCGGATTGCTTTGCCAGGATAGATTACTTTATTTAAATGAAGTACCATCATCTCTAATTCTGCAGGCAGTAACACAGCGAGACACAGTCCTTAAAATCATTATTGGTCTACTTAAAGAGAAAGATTTGAATTAAGGATTTGATAAACTATTTGGATAGGGTCATTAACTCTACTGTAGCCTGGTTTGTGTTATATTCGAAAACTGTGAGGTTACAATAATAATTTTGATGTAGGTCCAAAGAGAATGACGTATTTGTGTAATGTGATCATCATTAACATTGCGGTTTTAACTGGAATTGGTAACTGAGGGCCGATTGAAAAGCATGCTCAAGATCATCTGATGGCTGAAGAAAATCCATTGCGAAACTTGGCTTTACAGGCCCAGATACATTAGAATACATTAGAATATACAGCACAGAAACAGGGCATTTAAAGATCGGATTTATCCCTCATTTTGTGTTCAGTTGGTTGGTGAACATTTCAACTGATCAGCAACTGTGCCGTGGAGGAGGAGGAGAGAAATGGAAAACTGCCAGTTTCCCAATCCTCATCACTATCAATTGACCACTGCTGGAACATGTAGGAGAGGAAGAAAGTACAAGCTTTACAGGTCGAAATGAAAAAGCTGTCAGGAATATTTTGAGTGTAGTGACTGTTTGTGGCAAACATGGTGGGCATTGTTCCAAGGTCTGTAAGAAGGTCTGCAGGTGATTCATCTGGACTGTTCATCACAATCTCAGGGGAAACTCCATTTTCAACGTGTGATAAGGGCTCTTTAACACTTAGAATCATAGAATCTTACAGCACAAAAGGAGGCCATTTGGCCCATCGAGTCTGTGCCAGCTCTTTAAAAGGAGCAATTTAATCCCACTCCCAGCGCTCTCCCTATAACCTCGCAAACCCATTCTCCCCAAATAAATGTCTACCTTTCTTTTAAAAGTTGTTATCAAATCGACCTCCATCACCTTTTCAGGCAATGCATTCCAGGTTCGAGCAACTCGCTGAGTGAAAATATTTCTCTTCACCTCCCCTCTGCTTCTTTTCAAAACTATTTTAAATCTGTGACCACGAGTCACTGATCCTTCCACCAGTGGAAACAGTTTTTCCCTATCTACTCTGTTGAATTCCCTCATGTTCTTAAAAACCTCTATTAGGTCTCCTCGCAACCTTCTTTGTTCCAATGAGAATAAACCTAGCCTCTCTAGCCTTTCCTCATAGCTGAAGTCCCTCATTCCTGATACCATCCTAGTAAATCTCCTCTGCACCCTTTCCAATGCCTTAACATCCTTCCTAAAGTGTGGTGATCAGAATTGTACACAGTACTCTAGCTGAGGATTAACCAAAGTCCTGCCATCTTCAAAGAATCACTCATACAAACCCCCAAGTCTCTTTGTTCCTTCACACCCCTTAAAATTGTACTACCTAGTCTATATTGCCGCCCCTCATTTCTCCTCCCAAAATGCATCACCTCCCATTTCTCTACATTAAACTTCATCTGCCATATGTCTGCTCATTTTACCATTCAGTCTATATGGGTGATTCCACAGTAATGGAGTATATGAGTGTGACATAGAGTTCAGAAAATCAAATTGATTGCAGAACATTCATATTTTGTACATAAGTTCCCTAGAGACCATACTGTATTTATTTTGTAAGAAATAGATAACTTTTTGAACAGAATTATTTTTACACTTCAAAACGCTCACACCCCATGCATTGTAACGCTGCAAAACAGCTGATTAGTCCTAATCTACCGGGTGTTTGTCCCCATGGAGATCCTTAGAAATACCCCTGCAGTCGTTCAAAAAATCTCAATCAAAATCAGTAGAAATAATATAAAAACGTACCTTAGTTGATAATCCAACTGCAGGAAACAAATCTTCCGCCCAATTTAATCACAATTACATTATTAATTGACAGCAAAATAGAATTTTCATGCTTTGAAAAAGAAATAATCCACCCTTTCCCAGAAAATGGCATGCATATTTTGACTTGCTCAATATACCCCATTACCATGGGCGTGGAATCGCCCATATCTTCTTGCAGATAACTACTACCCTCCTCACTATTTACTATTTTTCCTAACTTTGTGTCATCTGCAAACTTCGAAATGGTACTCCCTATACCCAAGTCCAGATCATTAATATAAATCAAAAAGAGCAGTGGTCCCAATACTGATCCCTGGGGGACGCCACTGTACACTTCCCTCCAGTCAGAAAAGCAGCCGTTTACCAAAACTCTCTGCTTTCTGTCTCCCAGCCAGTTCTAGATCCATGCTGCCACTGTCCTTTTAATGCCGTAGGCCTCTATTTTCTTCATAAGCCTTTCATGTGGCACTTTGTCAAATGGTTTTTGAAAGTCCATATAAACTATATCAACTGCACTACCCTCATCCACCCATTCCATTACCTCATCAAATTTTTTTATCAGATTTATCAGGCAAGATTTGTCTTCAGCAAATCCGTGCTGGCTGTCCTTTATTAACCTATATCTTTCTAAGTGAAGATCTATCTTGTTCCTGATTATAGTCTCTAGAAGTTTCCCCACTACTGATGTTAGACTGACTGGCCTATAGTTCCCAGGTTTGTCCTTGTGCCGCTTTTTGTACTTAATTTAAATAGGTAGATAAACCACCTGTTAAACATCGCGTGCAAAATATGGTACCTCTTGACAATGCAGAACTCCAGGTTGGAGTGTAAGCCTCGACTGTTTTTGAGTATCAGTATTGTGCATCAGGCTTTAAAGGTGAAATTATGACTGCAATATTGGTTTTGTGGTGAGACTCTCCTCCTTAAAGTGGTCCAATGTAGCTTATCAACAGATTTGCAATAACTTTGTTGAAATAAAATGCATGTTGGACTGCAGTGTCCATGTCAGTACAATCCTAAAGCTGTACTAAAGTATAGAGCAGAAGGAACCCTTTAATTAACATTCAGATAGAGGGAAATTCTACCAAACCATCTGTCTGCCCTTATAAGATTGTGATCTTCTGTCACATGTTTTCATTCAGCTTTGGATATTATCTTACATGAAAATTGCAAAATAAATGAAAGTTATCATAATCAAACATATTTGAATATGCCGATCCATTCAAATCTAGGTTATACATTAACTAACAAAATTATAATTATATAAATTGTGCTTCAGTTCAAATGCAATTAATATTGAAGTACTTAAATTTAACGATTTGTTGTACAAACAAATCAAGTTTCTTGCCGTTTGTTTTCAATATGTTAATAATAAACATAACTCTCATTGCTTTCCAATCCCAGAACAAATAATTCAAGTTCAGTGATAGACAACCTCTCTGAATCATCTATTATCTTTGTTCACATTTAATTAAACAAGATTAAAACATTATATTGCTGGGTGTTTAATGAACTTTCAGGTTGAATGTACATTTGATTGGATAGCTGATGGACAATTGGTGAAATGATTATTCATTACAGGATCCATATATTGATCGGTGAATCTATTCGTCAATCATAAGTTCAGTCACTTTTAAATATCAAATAAGAATGTGAGACAATAGCAAATACAAAATATTTTATTTGCTGTAAAAATGGATTTGGTATAATTGTAAATTGTAATTTAGTGGGGAATGTTTTCAGGAAGCATTTGGAACTACTTTTTTTTTAGCACAAAATGGACCCCTTCAAAATTGGGAATCGTTTAAGCTAGAATTGAATAGGAACATTTATTCAAGACTTTATCTTCATCCCACAGATAAACCCAGCTATTGGTGACTTAGGTTGAGCTTTCTGAGAATCAGAGAAGCAATGCTTCCATTTCATATTGTCTTACTTTGACTGCTTTTTGCTGGGATGGAGATCTTAACTTTGCGAACTATCCCCTCCCAAGCCCCCCCAACATTCCATCCCCTGTCATACCCCTTTCCCCATCCACCTGCATCATTAGCCATCTGCTGTGTGGTTTTGTGAGCAGAGCCAGATTTTAACATCTGGACAATTACAAGTTTGCTGCTTTGCTTCATGCTGCCACAACATGCACAGTACTGCAACATAAAATATATCTCTTCCACAAGGACACTGAAATCAGCTTATGCTTCTTCCTCTGCACAAAATTAACACACTTCTGGCAATAGGAGTAGATACATCAAAGGCTGGTCTTCTGCAACCGAGGATGGAATGAATAGGGAAGAGATAATACCCTTGTATTAAAAAATGGCACTTTGAAGAGGATCAACCTCTCAGTCAAAGCCTAACGGTCCACTTGTAGACATCAGTCAAGTGCAACTCAAAAGTTGACATAATCATCTCTTGGTAAACAGGTTGACAGCCTTGCTTGTTGGAGGCTTTGATCACGAACAAAAGGTCCCAAAAACCGTGGCATTCACATACTCCTCCGTAACAAAGTTGTGCTCAAAAAATAATTTTGACTCAAATATACTAGGCAAGCAGGATGAAATGTTGCTGGATTGTGAATTTAGCTTGCTCGTTTCAGGTGAATTAATTTTTACGATAACTATCAGGATTAGCTACCATCAGAAATGAATAAAGTTCTCTTGTGCAACTCATTGTCTCAGGAGGCAATCCTGGTTGAAATACAACAGCTGGAAACTCTCAGTCTCTGATGTCTCCAAAGTGACTCAGTTTGTGGGGTAAAGCAGAGAACACAAACAAAATGGAATGAACAAAGACCCCCACAAAATCAATCAATCAATCAAAACTTACATTTATATAGTGCCTTTCACGTTGAGAGGACGTCCCAAGGCAGTTAGGTAGGGACAAGAGCCCAGGGGCAGGGGTTGGGGGGCAGGGGCTGGGGGCAGGGGGCTGGGGGCAGGGGTTGGGGGCAGGGGGCTGGGGGCTGGGGGCAGGGGGCTGGGGGCAGGGGGCTGGGGGCAGGGGGCAGGGGTTGGGGGCAGGGGTTGGGGGCAGGGGGCTGGGGGCAGGGGTTGGGGGCAGAATGCAGAAGAGTAGGAAAATTGACTATATTTATGGGTGAAACGCGGCAGCCATATTGCGCACAGCAGTGTCCCACAAACAGTCATGGAAGTGGGATTAGGGGCAAAAGTGGGGGAAAGATGGCAGGGGAGGAGTCAGGATAGGGGGAAGGAGAGCAGGAAAGCCGACTGTATATTTGTGGGCGAAACGTGGCAGCCAAATTGTGCACAGCAGTGTCCCACAAACAGTCATGGAAATGGGGCCAGGGGAGAAAGGGGGAAAAGAGGGTAACGTGGGAGAGGGAGGGAAAGGTGGGGTAAAGTCAGGGAGGAAGAGGGGGGAGAAAGGGGTGTAAGGGAGAGAGGGAGGTAAAGGTGGGTGGGGGGTAAAATCAGGGAGAAAGGGGGGGAAGAGGGAGGGAAGGGGGAAAAGAGGAAGAGAAAGTGGGGAAAGGGAGGGAACAAGAAAAGGGGGGAAAGACCAGGGGGCGGGGGGGCAGTCAAACAACAATAATAAACAACAAAAACAATAACAATTAACAATCGTCCAGCACCCCATTCCTTGTCCTTGCCGCCTGCCTGGATGATCTTGAAAATGGTGGGAAACAGGAGCGTGGCGACAGGCCCGAAAACCGACTGGCTCCTCAGCTGATGTACCCGGTGATTTGGTGACGGCCCTGGTACCTCGGACACGATGTGTCTGGCCAGTTCGTACAGCAGCAACAGCAGCAGCCCAATCACCGTCTGGATCTCCTGCGACGAGATGGTGAACTGCGACGAGATGGTCCGCCGCATGCAGCACCGGACCAGGTAAAAGGCCTCGCAGGGAACCGCTCGAAGGTGTCGCTGTCGAGCGAGTTCACCACACCCATGGCTGCCGCCTGTTCGGGCAGACTTGTCCCAGTTCCCCACAGATGCACGGTGTGTAACTCTGCATCCTGTATTTGCGGTTTCGATTTCGGTTTTGATTTTGGTAGCGGTTTGATTCAGTCGAGAATCTCTTACCACATTTAACTTGGACACATCTGGCACTACCTACAGACAAAGAAGATGTAGAAGAAGGAATAACAAATCATAACTGCAAGTGCAAGAGAGGAAAGTCAGCAAAGAGGATGTTTGATAGCAAAATAAGTAATTCCAAAAAAGTATTTTCCCTCAGCTACCAGTGCCGGTCTTACATTTTCTCTGGGTTTGTCCAGTCCTCAACATCACCTATCTTCGGGGTTACAAATAGTGTGAGTAAACTTGTTCTCTTCTCTCCATCACACTTTCCTGAGGGTCAGCCTCTCTTTACCCCTCTTCTGAATCTATAGTAGATTTTTTTTCCCCTCTCACAACAGTGAATATGAGAAAACAGTTCAACTATTCACCAGGTAGCCGTTCATTGCAGTTTTTGTTTTGTCAATGCACACTTGCAATGACACAAAATCACCCACCTACCGTCATTAATTGATTAACGTGATTCTTCATTGCAACTCTTTATTTAGAGGGTGGCGAAATGTAATATTTTGGGTGGTACCACTTGTGAGATCAGGCGGTGCCCAATATGGTCACAAATTAACATAATAGGCACAGGAAGAGTAAGAAATTACAAAGAAAAAGCTTCAGAAGTCAGTGACAATATATAATGGTGGCAGTTGATTTTTGATTGTTTGATTTGTATAGTGCCTTTCATGTCATATCAAATCAAACAATCAACTGTTGAGCATGATGAGAACAATATATTGAGATGGAAATCCATGCAATTAGGACCTTTTCCTTAACAGAACACAAGCATAATTTACTCTGTATTAGAATGTGTTAGAAATGCTAGATCCAAATTTAAGATATATTTCCTATAAAATATTAAACCACAACTGCCTATAAACTACTATTCTAATGTGCACATTTCAGCTATGACAGTCATAATGCGTGACCAACTCAATTACAGTTTTTACAATACATTATTTTTAAGTAATTCAAATTCTGCATATTAGCATGCACCATCTTATAATTTAAATATATCTTCACTCTTATGTTCACCCATTGAATGGAATTATCTCATTTGATTGAACATGCTCACTGGTCCAATGTCCAATGGAACTGCAGTTATGTCACTGCAGTGACTAAATACCACAGGGAATCAATGACTGAGCTTCCAAGTCCTTTTGGTCGTACTTCATTGAGATGAGAATTTTTATTTCATTTCACAATTACAACATTTTAATATCTCTGTGTTGTGCTCTGTTTCCCTCCCTCAGCTTTTGTAATGGAAAAGATTCATATTAGTCTCAATTTTGTAACCTACTGCTGCTTTTGGCCTATATTAAAGTCGTATAGTTTTTAACCTTTAATGACTGTTAATGCCATTTTTACCACACCATTGATCAGTGTTGCACTTGGTAGCATATGCTACAAGTCAACAAGTGTGACTGCTTGTTCTTTTAAAGTATGCTTCACATAGAATAATGATTATAATTGGGTTCATTGAGCATGGAAAAGGGAGAATGAAAGATTTTGGCCAAATACACGGTCAAAAGGGATATGTTTTTAAGAGGGTTTTGAAAGTAGAGAGAGGTGAAGATAGTTTAGAAGAGTCTCTCGAGGTTGAGGACATTGTACTTGAATCAAAGCAATAGAATATGTGATGTGTGCCAACAAGGTTTCTGTTTTTATTTTTGTACGGTTATCAATTCCCATTTATTTCTCACTAGTTCCTCTGTACTTCAGTGATGAATGGTGAGGACATATGCCTCTCTAGCTGCATTAAACATAAGCTAAATTGAATGTCTCTATCAGGGCAGTACTTTTATTTTTTTAAAAACAATCCTGTAATTTTAGGTACCACAGAAGCAAATTTCAATGGTAGCTAGAAAACAGCAGGCAAAGTAGAAAAATCTGAAACTGTAACAATATAAATGCGATTGAATTTGGGCTTGAATTGGAATTGATCTTTATTTGGCTAGCTTGTAACAACATGCAACTCATGCAACCAAATTACATTTCACAAAATTAGTGTCGTTCACATTGGGAGGACATCTCAAAATGCTGGACAGTTAGCATTTTAGTGCTCGGGTCCCAACCCCTGACTGTTCAGCGCCTTGGGATGTCCTCCCTACATGAAAGGCGCTCTGTAAATGTAATTTTATTATTGTTGTTGTAGGATTTTTGCCCATGACACAAAGCCAAACTACCTTCTCTTTTCAAATGGTGTCACAGGATTATTATCGTCCATCTGAACAGGCAGACAGGTTTACAATCTCATTTGACGGTTTTCACCTCCAAAATGCAGTGATCTTCTGACCCTGCATTGGAATGTCAGCCAAGACCATGAGCTCAAAGTCCATGGGACATGAACTCGCAGCCTTCTGACCCAGAGGCAAGAGTGCTACCAATTGAGTCAAACTGATATAACTGTAATATGTAGCAGAAATATGCAATATGTAGCATTCATCTTCCCTTCAACTTTTGGGTTATTAATGACTGCAGTTTTTGTAAAAGGGCTTCCTCTTTTTCTTATCCCCTCTATGTCAAGAAAGTTTGTCCTTTTGAGCAAACTGTTTTGCACAGCTATATGACTTACATCTTAACAATGTTCCCATTTAGTTGTAATCTCCAACTAGTTCTGAGTGTTTCTAATACATTTTTTTTTAAAAGGTGGAAATTAAGACATGGACTGAGGAACAACAACTTTAATTTCCAAAAGGTCGAATTCAAAGAAAGTGACTATATACTCTAGCTAGAATACTGCTGTGAGCATTTTTGCGCTAGGCTGGAAAAGCAATTAATCAAGGTTTTAATTTACCCTTTACGTTTGCACTGTCAGTCCAATTTGAATAGAATGTCTTTTCTTCGAGGCATTTTGAAAGGCTATCTTGAAATTTTCTTGCTTGAGCTTGATGAATTTTGTGTATTCACGCCTACCCACATAAGGGCCTTCAGGCCATCATGGAGTCCTTATTTCAGCTTGTAACTGTTTGAGATGCTCTATTGTGCTTCTACTCTCAACCCCTTAATTTCTTTCAATGTATGCTGTCAAGCAAATTTTGCATTACTGCATTCACATATATAGTGCAGAACTATCAGTTAGCTATCCTCAGACATCCCCAAATTACGGACTTCCATTTATACATTTACAATTATATAGCTCCTTACATGTCAGAAGGACATCTCAAAGTGCTTGACAATACAGTACTGGATGTGCATCCGACCTGGGGTTGTAGTTATATAATGTGGCAGAGTAACATCTGACATAGCATCAGTAACCAACCAACATCCCATTATAAAGGCGGACCAAACAGTCCCTTGATCAAATAGCTTAACTTTTATATGCCGATGTTTAGATTACACTACTTGCTGCACAATGAATCATGTTCAAATAATAAAAGTGCCACACAAGTGTTGTGCCTAATCAGCCTCAACCTGATATATTAATTCTAAAAGTGTATGACATCATCACATTACGTATGTGAAAGATGTTAGCTATGCCCCACTCTTTGGAATTCCCTTCCTGTACATCTCTATCCTTCCCTTTCTGAATATTTTTAATTCCAGCCTAAAAAGATTATCTTTTAGATTGCACCTAGTGTCACTCTCTTCCCCCCACCCCCACCACACCCCGTTCTTCCCTTGTTTGACATCTACAAATGTCCTGTATTAGGACCACTGCTCTTTTTAATTTATATCAATGATCTGGACTTGGGTATAGGGAGTACCATTTTGAAGTTTGTAGATGACACAAAGTTAGGAAAAATAGTAAATAGTGAGGAGGATAGTAGTCATCTGCAAGAAGATATAGACCGAATGGTAAAATGGGCAGACACATAGCAGATGAAGTTTAATGTAGAGGAATATGAGGTGATGCATTTTGGGAGGAGAAATGAGGGGAGGCAATATAGGCTAGGTAGTGCAATTTTAAGAGGTGTGAAGGAACAGAAAGACCTGGGGGTTTATGTGAGTGATTCTTTGAAGGTGGCAGGACAGGTAGACAAGGCTATCAAAAAAGCATACGGGATACTAGGCTTTATAAATAGGGGCATAGAGTACAAAAATCAGGAAGTTCTGACTAAACTCTATAAAACTTTGGTTAGGCATCAGCTAGAGTAAACTGTTTACAATTCTGGTCTCCGCAGTTTAGGAAGGATGTTAAGGCATTGGAAAGGGTGCAGAGGAGATTTACTATGATGGTACCAGGAATGAGGGACTTCAGCTATGAGGAAAGGCTAGAGAGGCTACGTTTATTCTCATCGGAACAGAGAAGGTTGTGAGGAGACCTAATAGAGATTTTTAAGATCATGAGGGGATTCGATGGAGTAGACAGGGAAAAACGGTTTCCACTGGTGGGAGTATCAGTGACTTGTGGTCACAGATTTAAAATAGTTTCAAAAAGAAGCAGAGGGGAGGTGAGGAGAAATTCTTTCACTCAGTGAGTTGTTCGAATCTGGAATGCATTGCCTGAAAAAGTGATGGAGGCCGATTCGATAACAACTTTTAAAAGAAAGGCGAGAGGTAGACATTTATTTGGGGAGGATGGGTTTACGAAGTTATGGGGAAAGAGCTGGGGAGTGGGATTAAATTGCTCTTTTTAAAAAGCTGGCACAGACTCAATGGGCCGAATGGCCTCCTTTTGTGCCGTAAGATTCTATGATTCTAAAGCATTTGGAGGTACTATCCAGTTTGGAGGAAATAATCTAAATTTTTGTTTTATAAGAGCTCTATATTAATGAAAGTTGATGTTTGCCCTGATTGATCACTATTTAAATGGTGGTTGCTGAGGTTTAGAGCCAGCCATGAATATCAGACACCTTTTGTTATCCAGTGACTTCACTGTTATTCAGGTAGCAGCTGGGCAGGAAAACCGACATCAAGATTCCACACACACATTACACAAATCCAACATTCTTTGCAGAACCTCAGACGGCTGTGGTAACAAAGAAACCTGGTTCATGCAGAATTGTGAGTCACAAATTTGTGTACTGGGCACAGACCTCTCCTGATTGTCAGGAACGTTTCAGACATGGCAGTGGTTACTGAATAATAATACCTTTGGATTTGACAACACTTTTTAAAAAAACCTCTAACACTGTTTCTGTTCTGTAGGTATGTTTCACATATATATATTATTCCCTGTGTAGTTTTAGAATGGGGTTCCATTTGTTTTTCCATACACCCACACTTTCTCCGACACACAACTCAAATTGTTTTGTTCCACACATCTTAAACCACACTGGGTATATTTCTACAGCTAGCACTAAGTTCTACATATTGATGATGCAAACATTACTTTAACAATTCAAACATTACTCCACTATGATCATGAGACTGGGAGAAGCTTCTTTTTGATTTGTGTCCATTCACCCTTTAAGATGTGTGGAACAAAACAATTTAAGTTCTGTGTTGGAGACAGTACTGTATAGTATTGAATTTGCTACAGCTTTTTTTATTTCAAGAGAATTCAGATACACATTTCCATGCTAAGCAAATGCCAAAGGAACACCATAGATTGAATAACTATTTATAGTGGGATTTATTATTCTGGTTTACGGTCACTGTGCTTTAATCTTGGTACTGTATTTGAATAATATGAGCACTATTCTTTGGATGAATGAGAGTTCTAATTCTCATCTCCAAATCATATTGACCTAGTTATGATTATGTTTACAATCACAGAATTTTTATTTCCATTATTTCTGAGTTGTAACTCAATCCAATGTGAGTAGTTGCACATTGCTCTTCCTTACGTACCTATTTAAATATGTTTTTTTTAAGACCTGACCTTTTGATGAAGACTTTTCAATCACACATTTGATCACCTTTCCTTCCCCACCATCTTTCTCAAGCTCCCAGTTAGCTATGTGAAGTGAAATTGCTTCTGACATTAAGTAACACTACAATGGTAAACAACTACTGATTGACTAAGGAGGGAATAAATGTCCATCCGATATTAAAGGTGCTATACTAAAAATAAGGTTTATTATTGTTATTATATGCTGATTACTAAAGTAAGGATTTAATTTACAATGAACAAAAAGATTACAATCAAGAGTTCTGAGAGCTAACAGTGCCAAAGCTAAATTTTAATCTGTCTCTAAGAATGATCTTGTTTGGTGTATCAGTAGATGGTGGTGGGGATGCTTGATGGTTTGTCAAGTCCTCCTGATAAAATTTGGGATCAAGTACCTTGATCCCTTTGGAAAGAATTACTTCTTGAAGAATGCAGTTTTAGTTTAGCTTTTCATCTAATATAAACTGGTTGTCTTTTGCTCTCTAAAACGGACTAACTCTGTCGTTATTCCTCAAATATCTACAATAGTTAACAATGTACCCATTTATATTTCTGTGCATAACTTTTGGAGGATTATTGAGGAAATCCCATTGCTTTGAAAACTACTTGGAGCTTCCAAGTTCACTGTTGGGAGTGCTGATGCTGCAAATTTTGCAATGCACTTTTTGTAATACTTGAGATCTGTCATGTGCTAATCACTGAAGACAGTGATCTTTTCCCCTCGTCTTCATAACAGAATTGGTGTACAATAGATAGCAGTGTTTTTTTTAGTTAAAAAAGAAACATTTTGTGTATAGACATGACATGACACTTGCATAACATCAGGCTGCGTATGTTAGGCCAGGTATGTTCCTTGATGATTGGCATTGCTGATAAACTGTTCATTGAAGATTTAAAAGATGATGCCAAATGCGTACGCAAATGCAAAAGTAATCTTTAAAGAAGCTAACAGAATCAACACCAATTTCACCAATATATTAGATTTAAAAACTGCTGCTATAATTATCTAAAATTAGATATGGCTACTACTAAATTACATGTAGAAGTGTCAAATTAGTTTCACTGGTAAATATAATTATCACATAATTTCAACACTTGTCAGATAAGCTAAAGAGTGCAGCAGGCTGTGTTAATAGGACACAATAAATGTTAGCGTTATTGAAATTAGCAATGTTCCTTCACATTTTGTTGGTGACAGGTTTAACCATTTTAATTAGGTTAATTAACCTTATATATTTAATCTACTGTGGAGAGACTCAAATTATTAATCCTTGCTTTGTTCTATTGTCGGTTTCAGTATGGGAAGGGAACACTTCGAAGATGAGTGTTGCTTAATTGCACTGTTGATTTGTTTGTCTTGCTGATATTATAATTCTGTGACCAACTTACTACAGTAATTAAAGATACTCATTTTCTTTATTGCAAAGAATAATGGGCAATTCTACATTACCACCACGATCATGAACTACTCACTATCATGAGTGGAGTGTCACCTTTCTGAAATGTGACCTAATTCCAATTGCAGGACAGATGAGAGACATTATAGACTCATCAGTTCTCTGTCTGATTTAAAGAAATGTTTCTCAATGAGCTGTTCAAGAATGGGCGCTGGTCCATGATAATCTCAATGCCTGTTCCAAACCACATTTTAAGAAGAAACTGAGGTACACCTTGGTTTCAAAAATGGTTGAAAAACATTGGTATAAAGTGAATACCAAGTTGAAACTATGGATACACTGTTACAAATTTTAAAGGGAAATAATACATATTGGAGGGATTAAGGTATACCATGTAATCATTTTGTTTTATTCGTCTACCCAAAATACTGGCTCTAAGCTCCTTCAACTGCCTACATCCTGGAGATGTTTTTCCGAGTGATACTGCAGTGATGAGTAAACTGCTGATTTTTTTCCTTCTAATCTGTTATTAAAAATCATAACTTTTTATGGTTCAATTATGAAACCACTTGAGTCAGTGTCTGTTCATTATTACATTCAGAGAAAAATATAAGGATCTAGACTAGACATATTTTACATGCTAACTGTACATAAAGAACTATAGTCACAAAGTAATGGTACTTAAGAAATAACCTCTTTGACAACACTGTTGTCTGCTTCAAGGGTGTGTGTTAAATATAATACAATGCTTTGATGGCTTTTGCAATAAAAATCATTGAAATTCCCTAGTATCCAAAACATGCTTGCCGATTTTTTTACAAAATCTGAAATCTAGTGCCATTTCTGTTGATGGAATAACAAATGCGGTAAAAAGTGGTGAAAGCATTTTCTGGCTTCTGATGTTACAGCATGGGTCCAAGTTGATAAATAGTGTGGTTTGGAATCAATCTCAGCATTGATCTGAAATATAATCTTCACAACAGCCAATTCAAGGGGTTTTACCATCAGCTACTTAAATGAAGTTGCTAGAAATGCTGGAACCTAATCAGGATGACTAATCAATTATTTCTGGTGAAATAATTATGTGTAATGTTAAAAGATTTTAAGACCAAGCTAAGGAGAATTTATGTTAATGTATCAAAATATCCCAATTTGCTGCTCCATGGGGAGTTATTCCTCATATCTCAATGTAATAGCCTGCATAACAAGAGAAGTTATTGTCTTACTCAAGGGATGATGAATTTTACTTTCTATAAGAAGCAATGGAAAACCCACTTTAGAAACATTAACCAATTAATATAGTGAGCAGAAATATGTTTTGATGAATTGCTGGTGGATTCTTGGATTCATTGAACATATTAAAAAAGGATTAACTCTTTGATCAGACTTTTACTTTTTTGACCCATTATTCAATTGTTTATCAGCCCCATATCATGATCCAATCTCCATATGAGAAGTCAAAACACAAAATACTACAGATGCTGGAAATCTGAAATTAAAACAGAAGTTGCTGGGAAAACTCAGCAGGTCAGGCAGCATCCATGGAGAAAGGAAAGTGAGTCAACGTTTCGGGTCCACAACCCTTCGTCAGGGTTGTTTTTGTTCCATGTGAGAAGTGTTGAGTTTTAAAATTGTCTATAATTATGTGATATTGAGATCCAATTTTTTGATATTTGATTTATAGGAAAATATCTGAAAAACAGCATCTTATTGTTTCTTGTCTTGGGCTAGGTATAGGAAACACGTATTTGCTGTCCTACTAAATCTTTACTGGTTGAAACGTACTGTAGATGTTACCAAAGCCTTTGAAAGTTCAAAGTTCTACAAACCTTTGACTTCTTCCAAAAAGGAACTGATAAAATGTCTGTTCATAAGCATCTGAGCAAACTAGTTCATTCGTGATTCTTGGTTGTTTTAAAAGTAAGCAATTATTCCTTGCTTCCTATCACTATCACTGCTATTTCTCTGATGTTTGACTGGATTCAATTCATAGCGATTGAAATAATATGTGAAATATTCTGCTGTAAACTTGCTCTTCATGACCTCCAAGTCAATAATCATAATAATCCTTGCATTTGTTATAGCGCTTTGAGACCTCTAGAAGATGTTTCAAAGACTTCACAGAATATAAAGTGTAAAGTGACTGTATATTTGTGGGCAAAATGTGGCAGCCAATTGCGCAAAGCAATGTCCCACAAACAGTCGTGAATTGAAATGATCAATTTATTATTGGGGGGTTTTCGAGGGATTATTATTGCTCGAAAGGTTTCATCCTGTCTGGAATCAAACCCATGTCTCTCAGTGACAAGAAAGTGCTCTAACAACTGAGCTACAGGACTACAAACCTAAACCCCAATCTACAAACCAAAAGTTACTTCAGGAAACAAATGATGCAGATACCTGTTAGAATTCCTATCTGAATTACAGAGGTACATTTTTGTGATTAAGGTAAAAAAAAATTCTAGATAATATTTAAAAATTTATGAACGAAAATTTGGGCCTCAATTTCATATTATGTCAGACAATTTAAAAACTCACATTGTAATCCAAATTTATTAAAATGATTCATTCAAAATCTTCCCTAAATTGGATTTATCTTGCAGTAAATCTGCAAAGTACAATGAGGATCTTAATCAGGTGCAGGTCTATGATTAAACTACAACTCCCACTATGCAGAGTATTATAAAAGTACACCTACTCTTTTTTTGGCAATTTAATGAGCTTTAAAGCCTTAATTATTTGCATAAACAATCAATACTTATAATACTTATTCAAACAATTTATTCTAAAAGACATTTCGAATTAGGATTTATTTAATTTTCTTATGGGAATATATGTTAATCTCACTGATGTATGTCATGCATCTGTGCTCATAAATAGCTCCTTTTGTTTATTTCAAAGGTATCAGTGTACGAAAACCACATCTTTTGACTTTCAGTTTTGAGGAACTAGTAATGGCATTTTGCTGTTAAATATGTGTTAAAACAAATCCATGCAGGTTAAAGGCAGCAAAAACTCCCTGGGAGTACGCTATTCATGGAATAGCACCTGGAACGGAATGTTATATGATTGTAACATATGAAGGAATTAATAATAATCCTTGGATTTGATATAGAGCCTTATCACATATTTGAGACATCTCAAAGCGTTCACGGAATATACAGTAAAATGAATTGACTCTATATTTTGAGGGTAAAATTAGCCAGCAAAATTAATGCAAAAAATTAAGCTTGGCAGATTTGATCTTGAAGTTCCCACCTCACATTGACACTGGCAGAATGATGCCACAAAATAACACTTATTTACCAGAGAAGTTTGATTATGAGATTTCCATCTCAAACTTCAGCAAGAGGAGACTGATTAAATAGGAGTGCAAGGCAGATGTGGTAAAGATGGGGTGACATTAAAGATGCAAATAGTTAGAAGGGCAATTGCTCTTGTGATGAATTCACAAGTCTTATAGTTATTACACAGATATATACATTAGTGCAATGCACAGTAAAAGCCCGTTTATCCGGCACCCTCGGGACCTGGCCAATACTGGTTAAAGCACATGCCGGATGTTCGGCCGAAAACATACAATTTTTTTAAAATAATGCATTTTTCCGGATAAATTCCTGTTAATCGAATGCAGACTTTTTTTTGAGGTGCCGGTTATATGGAAGTTACGGTTGATCGGGTGCCGGATAAACAGGCTTTTACTGTATTATGATGGAATTTCTGACAAGCCCTCACTTAGTTCCTCACGCTTGTCTTCAAATCCCTCCACTCCTCTGCATCCCTCTACCTCTCTGACCTCCTGTCTCCTCAAACCAGCACCTGTTGCTTTCGCTCCACCGGATCTGGCTTCCTCCATGTCCCCCAAATCCGCTGCTCCACCCTCGGTGGCCGTGCCTTCAGCCACTAATCCCCGAGAATCTGGAATCCCTTCCTCACTCCCTTCACCGTGCCCCCTCTTTTCCCAGTTTCAAGTCCCAGTTGAAGACCTTTCTCTTCGACCGTGCCTTTTGTTACCTTGCTACCCCAGCCCCTGGCTCGGTCCCGGGATCCGCTTTTGTGAAGCACTCTGAGACGCCGTCTGGCGTGGAGGGCGCTATATAAATCAAAGTTGTTGTTGAATTAAATCATCTAATTCCTGTACATATGCAAACATAAGTTCTTCATTTCATCCATTGCCCACTAAATCCATTGCAATCTGCTTTGCTACTTGTTCCTATTGCTATTATTTGCGAGAGTTTAGCATGATGCTTTTTTTTAGGTAATTGGGCAAAGGGAGGGGTAAGAATTGTTTGACGCAAAGGGTTGTTAGAAGATGGAAAATCCATCCTGGAATGCTGGTGGATGGAATATAATAATAATAATAATCCTTGAATTTGATATAGCGCTTTTCACGTCTTCTAGACGTCTCAAAGCGCTTCACAGAATATACTGTAAAGTGAATTGACTATATTTGTGAGCGAAACGTGGTCGCCAATTATGCACAGCAGTGTCCCACAAACAGACGTGGATTGAAATGATCAGTTTATTATTGTGTTGTTTTTTTTGAGGGATTATTATTAGGTGTGTGAAGTAAGGAAACTTGCCCAAGGTTTTGCCCTGACCCGCCTGGATTCGAACACAGGTCTCACACTTGCAAGGCGAGTGTTCTAACCATCTCCAACCTCCCGTTTCTATCCAAGGTCCTTGAAAGAGTGATTGCCTCCCAGCTCCGCTCTTTCCTTTCAACTCATTCACTTTTTGAACCCCTCCAATCAGGTTTCCGCCCTATCCATAGCACTGAAACTGCCCTGGTCAAGGTCACAAATGACATCCTATCCGCCTGTGACCAGGGCTCCCTCGTCCTCCTTGACCTGTCTGCTGCGTTCAACACAGTCGATCACACCATCCTCCTTCAACGTCTTTCCTCCCACCTCAACCTTCAAGGCACAGTCCTTGACTGGTTCCACTCTTATTTGACCCATCGTTTACATTTTGTTTCTTCCAATGGCTTTTCATCAAACCCCCGCACAGTTTCCCACGGCGTCCCTCAAGGCTCTGTCCTCGTTCCCCTTCTTTTCACCCTTTACACGCTCCCTCTGGGCGACGTCATCCGCAAACATGGGGTAAATTTCCACATGTATGCGGATGACACCCAGTTGTACCTTTCTGCCTCATCCCTCAACCCCCAGACGATCGATGTTCTGACAGCATGTCTGTCCAACATCGAATCGTGGACGAGGGACAACTTTTTGTAATTGAACGTGAGTAAGACCGAGGCCCTCCTGATTGGCTCAAGTCAGCGCCTCCGCACATCGGGCACTGCCAGCCTCAACATCCAAGGCTGCACTCTCCACCTCACAAAGCCAATCAGGAACCTCGGCATCATGTTCGATCAAAAACTTTCCTTCCTCCCCCACATCCGCGCCTTGACCGGTACCGCCTATTTCCATCTGCGCAACATTGCCAGGCTCCGCAATTATCTTACCCCCCGCGCTGCCGAAACACTTGTGCACGCGTACATCACCTCACGGCTGGACTACGGAAACTCTCTCCTAATCGGCCTCCCCAGTTCCTCCATTCACAGGCTGCAGGCCATCCAAAACTCTGCAGCCCGTGTACTATCCCGCACCCGCCTCCATGACCACATAACCCCCACCCTCGCCCGTCTCCACTGGCTCCCCATCCTCCAGAGGATCGAATTTAAGATCCTCGTCCTCACCTACAAGGCCTTACACGGCCTTGCCCCATCCTACCTAGCCGATCTACTCTCCCCCTACACGCCCACCCGGGCCCTCCGTTCAACAGGACTTGGCCTACTCCAAGCCCCCCGCCCGAACCGCCCCACCATCGGAGGCCGGGCCTTCAGTTTCTCCGCTCCCACCTTATGGAATGCCATCCCTCAATCCCTCCGTTTCACCTCTTCCCTTTCCTCTTTCAAGGCCGATTTGAAGACTTTCCTCTTCGATCGTGCCTTTTGTTCCACCCCGAACTCTTTTACCTCCCCTTCGTGTTTCACCCCTTCCCAAACACTCCCCTCCCAGCTCGGGTCACACGCCTCTTGTTTAGCGCCTTGGGACGTCCTCCCAACGTGAAAGGCGCTATATAAATGTAAATTGTTGTTGTTGTTGTTGTTGAGCTACAGGACTCCAATATGCATATTAGCTTTCAAAAAAAGATTTGATAAAAGATTAGTGGAGTCCTGTAGCTCAATAGTTAGAGCACTCGTCTTACAAGTGAGAGATCTGGGTTTGATTCAAGGCAGGGCAAAACCTTGGAAAAGTTGTCTTACTCCACACGCCTGATAACAATCAATCCCTCAAGAAACAAAACAATAATAAATTGGTCATTTCAATCCATGACTGTCTATGGGACACTGCTGTGCGTAATTGGTTGCCCCGTTTCAACCACAGATACACAGTCAATTCACTTTAAAGTATATTCCATGAAACGCTTTTTGAGACTTCTAGAAGACTTGAAAAGCGCTGTATCAAATGCAAGGAATATTATTATATTTTCTCAGCACGTTGGGTCATCCTCCCGACATGAAAGGTGCTATACAAACGTAATTTTGTTGTTGTTGATAAATATCTGAGGAGAAAATATCAAGAGTTTGTGGAAAGGCCAGCGGAATACATAGCTCTTTCAAAAACTCAACGGATATGTTAGCCTGAATGTTGTAAATTTTCTGTGGTTTGAAGAGCAATTTGAAATCAGGCAGTTAATTATGTGTAATAGCCTTCGTTTTTTTTTATAACGGAACATTTTATGAGCATTATTTAAACAAATTCCCTTTGGGCTTCCAAATTTCTCCTTCACACTTTCATTTAATCCACTTTCATTATATCCCTACTCACCAGACTCCCCAGCTCCTCCCTACACTCCTCCTCCTCCTCCCTAACAAACTCATCTTTGCTCAACTCCACTGGCTCTCCATCCACCAGGAACTTGAATTTGAGTTCCTCATCCTCACATTCCATCCTCTGCCTTGCCCCACCCTACTATCCCAGTCCCTCCCTCTTCTCTGTGCAAACTGGCCTGTTTTATGTTACCGTCTTAGCCACCCTCTGTTGGTGGACAAGTTTTCAACCATTCTGGCCCTATGAATCCTATGAAATGCTTTGAGATTTCTCCACAACGTGATGAGGCATATAGAGTAATATTGTAATCTCATTTACCCATTCTCCTTCAGCCAACCAACCCCCAACCACCTTAAACAAACCCCCAACCAGCTTCCATCAACGCCCAACCAGCTTAGGTGGCCATCCAGCTGCATAAAGTGTTTTGAGACGTCTGTCTAATGTCAAAGTGGTTATCATGCAATCATAGCATTTTACGGCACAAAAGGAGGCCATTTTGCCCTTCGAGTCTGTGCCGGCTCTTTAAACAGAGCAATTTAATCCCACTCCCCAGTTCTCTCCCCATAACCTCGCAAACCCATCCTCCCCAAATAAATATCTACCTCTCTTTTAAAAGTTATTATCGAATCGGCCTCCATCACCTTTTCAGGCAATGCATTCCAGATTCGAACAACTCGCTGAGTGAAAAAAATTCTCCTCATCTCCCCTCTGCTTCTTTTTGAAACTATTTTAAATCTGTGACCACGAGTCACTGATATGCCCACCAGTGGAAACAGGTTTTCCCTATCTACTCTGTCGAATCCCCTCATGATCTAAAAAACCTCTATTAGGTCTCCTCGCAACCTTCTCCGTTCCAATGAGAATAAACTAGCCTTTCCTCATAGCTGAAACCCCTCATTCCTGATACCATTCTAGTAAATCTTCTCTGCACCCTTTCCAATGCCTTAACATCCTTCTTAAAGTGTGATGACCAGAATTGTACACAGTACTCTAGCTTAGGCCTAACCAAAGTTTTATAGAGTTTAGTTTGGTCAAAACTTCCTGACGTTTGTACTTCATGCCCCTATTTATAAAGCCTAGTATCCCATATGCTTTTTTGATAGCCTTGGCTACCTGTCTTGCCACCTTCAAAGAATCACTCACACAAACCCCCAGGTCTCTCTGTTCCTTCACACTTCCTTTCACTCCTTAAAATTGTACTACCTAACCTATATTGCCTCCCCTCATTTCTCTTCCCAAAATGCATCACCTTACATTTTGCTACATTAAACTTCATCTGCCATGTGACTGCCCATTTTACCATTCGGTCTATATCTTCTTGCAGATGACTACTACCCTTCGCACTATTTACTATTTTTTCTAACTTATGTGAATTGATTTGTATTTTGTATTGTATATCTTTACTAGCGTGATACTGGGCATGAATGCTTTGGCTTATGATCAGAGGTGAGTTAAACTGGAACTTTTTCTGAGGGAAGAAAGTTGATGGATGGGTTACCTGATGGAGGTCTTTCCAATTATGAGGGCTTTTCATAGTCAATTGGGAGAAATTATTTCTATTGCTTGGTGATTGTGTTGATGTTTAGTGGGCATTAATTTGAGACCATTAGCAAACAAGCAATTTGGGTGGTTAGGAGAAATGCTTTCATGCAGAGTGGTTAAGATATGAAATTCCCTGCTGGGCACGGTGGCTATACAAATGTAATTTTTGTTGTTGTTGTTGTTGATGATGATGCGGAAACTGTATTAGCTTTCTAAAGGGACCTATATAAATATCTTGAATACTTGATATTAGTAAACTACAGGGTATTGGGAAAGGGTGGAGAAATGGGACTAAAAAGATTGCTCTTTAAAAGAATCGGCATAGACACCAATTCTATGGTTCTAACTTACAAAATGTGTGGAAATAGTTTGATGATTTCTTTCAGTCTTCCTCAAATAAATAGGTAAAAACAAGTAGCAATGCAAGAAAAAGGAAAATTCATATCAGAATTTGACAGTACCAAGGATAGTGTATGATGAATATTTTGTTTTGGTTCTAGTGGTTATGATCTTGTGCTGTTGACTGTTCTTTGGCATGCCATTCTTCTGAAACAGTGGGAAATTTTATATCACCAGATGGGACCAATTAATAATGAAAAACTGAAAGTATATTGTGTCACAGGACAGAGAAGACCAGCGATGCAGCAAATGTTTTCCTTGTCCAAGGCTAGAAAATATTGAAGTCACTGTGCGGAATTGTAAATGGCAGGAAAGAATTGAGAGAGTACTGATGATATCTCATGATGAAAACTCTAAGCTTTTTTGAACTGCTTGTAACACGTAGCAGCTGTGCAACACATTTGATACACTATATACAGTACTGTTAAATCTTGCACAGATTGTTTTGTGTGTACAGTATTTGTACAAGATATCGATTTCTTGAAACTTTCAGAAATGTTACAAAGCACCTAGAAAACAAATATTTATGCTTGTCTGTAAATGCTTTGATTTACTGGAAGTTTGGTTTGCTACATTTCTGGGTACATATGATGCACACTGAATATGCAGTATAACAACATAAAAAGTGTCAGGAATGAGAAAGAAGCATTTGGTCCAATGGAGCTTATCCCTCCAGTCCAGTAACTGCCGCATCATGGCAGTCAATGTATTTTGAATAACATCAGTGCCTTCTCTATTGCCCTGCTTGGTAGATTATTACAGACATTTATCACTCATCGAGTATGAGTATTGAGATGGTCATAGGACATACATTGAGAGAAAACCAAATAATATGAGATCTACCTTATGAAGAATACATAATGTGTCAGGCTTTACGATGTTCCAGAATGATTGTTTGGCAATGTCTGATTTCATATGATGGCATATGATGGCAATGGTTTCGTATGATGGCAATGGTTGTCAAACAAATCATATTCAAAGTTTCAATGAAAGGAGTACTCATCCATTTATTTACCAAATGTCATCCTCTGTACCCTCTGTACCTGCATTATACATGCTAGGATAACTGCACACTTACTGCAGAAGGTAGTTCGTTTTCTCATGGTTCTCTATGAACAATAATGTTATTTGCATTTACATTTGCCTGCATCGTTTATAGCAGTGGTATATTATTATAAAGGCGTAAAGCTCTTTAAATTCACATTCAAGCAGAATAATGGTTAAAGAATGTGTGACACAATTTGATTAGTATATTATCCTTCTAGGTTTGAAAGTTTTGATTCAGGTTCAACCAAGGTTGATAGACCGTTTGCAAAGATTCGAGATGACATATGTTTGTCTTATAATTTGGGACAAGTTCCTTTGGTTTCTTGCTCCCATTCTAATTGTTGTATATTTCTTACAGTGATCTGTGTCTGCCACCAAGTACTATACTTTTCTAAAAGTATTGTTTTTAATAATAATATAAATAAACCTTGCATTTAATATAGCACCTTATCACATTGTAGAGATTACTCAAAGTGCTTCACAGAATATTGTAAAGTGGATTGACTGTGTATTTTGTTTGGTTGTTATTGCCTCCCATTTTGTTGTTTGAGAATTTGGAGATTTTCCTTTTGTTATCCTTGCCCTTAAATTATTTCAAGGAAAAATAATGTCGATGTGGAATGTTTTTTGTTCATAGTACTCCCAATAAAATAGATTAGGATTTTATAATGAGGTATCCTCAATTAAATAATGCGCCTGAATACTGCTTATTCTTGCACTGGGTAACAAGTTGTGAGGCATCAGAATGGTTCAATTGAGTTTAGTGTGACAGGAATCTTTGGACCCGCCTGGGAGCTAATCCAACAAATTGAGTTTGGTACTTTTAAAGATACTCTCATTAAAGCAAGAATGGTGCAGTAGAGGGGAAATTGAGGTAGGTAGAAGAACACCCCAGCATTTATGCCTTTTACTTTTTTACTTAAAGTGTACTGAAACCCCAGTCCATGCCTGTGTCACCTCTCGGCTGGGCTATTCCAATGCCCTCCTCGCCGTCTCCCCTCCACCACAATCCATAAAATCCAACACATTAAAAACTTTTCCGCCCGCGCCAAACTTCGCTCCCGCATTATCCCAGTCCTTGCCAGACTTGATTGCCTCTCTGTCCCGGAGAGGACCGATTTCAAGATCCTCACCCTTGTTTTCAAATCCCTCCACTCCTCTGTAGCCCCTACCTCTCCGACCTCCTCTCTCCTCAAACCAGCATCCGTTGCCTTCGCTCCACTGGGTCTGGCCTCGTCCTTGTCCCCCGAATTCTCTGCTCCAACATCAGCGGCCATGCGTTCAGCAACTATGTCCCGAGGCTCTGGAACTCCCTTCCTCACTTCCTTCACCTCTTCCCCTTTCTTCCCAGTTTCAGGTCTCAGGCAAAGATCTTCGACCGTACCTTTGGTCACCTTTCTCCCCCTGCCCCTGGCTCACCTCCGGGATCTGTTATTGTGAAGTGCTCTGAGATGCCATCCAGCTATATAAATCAAAGTGGTTGTTGTTGTTGATTGTATTATGTTGACGAATGTAGCAGTCAATTTGCTCATACCAATAATCCACAAACAGCCATGAAGTGGATGACCAATTTCAGCTGGGGGATTGTTATTTGGGACACCTGAAAAAACTCCATTCTCTTTTCAAGTAGTGCCATGGGATATTTAACGTCCACCAGAACAGGCAGATGGGAACTCGTTTCATCCAATGCACAGCACCTCCAACAATGCAGCGCTGTCCCAGCACTGCACTTGAGTGCGAGTACTGTGAGCTCAATGTTCTGATGTAGGTCTTGAACTTCCTGAGTGGAGGCAAGAATTATCACAAAAAGCTGACATGATCAATTATTCCTCCGAGTAAACCCACTGAGTCACAAAAACTTCTCAAATGCAAACTGGTTATTTCTATACTGATATCACGATTCCACATGGAGTATATGATTCTGATTTGAATCTTTCCTTCAACTCAGCAGGAGCTAATCCCACTTACACAGTCACCAGCAGTAATTGGACAAAGACAGCATGTTTTAATAGTTAAATGTCTAGACATTTTCAGGAGAATACGATTGCAATTAAACTTAAAGGACATTTTCTTTCAACCCCAAACATTCAAATTTTAAGATTAATTGGCAATTTGCTGCAATCTTTGGATGTCCCGAGATTTCCATTTACTGGTGGTGCTCCGCAGAATTAATCCAATCTGTCTTCATATTACTCTTGTATATTATTGTAATTGATCCGGTGCTCTACTGTATTCAATCTGGTTAATAACCTTCCTTCCCAATTTAAATGACATACAAATAATTCCATTTTTGAATTTTTATTGTGTCTTCTTATCAGTAAATTATATTTATTATTTGAAAGGTGTCTCATTTAATGGTTTAGCAGGATTCAGCAGAATGAAACAGTAAAAGTATTTCACCTTGACCTATATATCCAAAAGCCCCTTGTTGGATGAGAGCTTTTTGACAATTATACTGCTTATTATCGTTGCACCAAAAATGACATCCTTTCCAAGCTGATGACATCCTTTCGAAGCAGTGCACAATTCCTCATACATGGGACGGAGAAATAAAATGCTGCTGTTAAGACTCAAGGCCTCGTTTGGTGCAGACGTATTTCAATTTTCTGCCATCTGTGCAACTGTAACCAGCTATTTGATGTAAATATCCTGTATTGTTGGGGTTTCAGATATTTTATTTAGTGTGTTCCTCCTCCTGGTTTGTTTCTTACCTGGTTGGATTATGCTCACTTAACTGTTCCCTTATATACCAATATTCCCAGAATTCCAACTCTTGCAAATATTAATCCTAATATTATGGTTAAAATAATCAATCTCCAGGGTGAGAAAACAACTATGAATTCAATTAATATTGTTCTGCTTTTTTTCAGCAGCTGGTTTCTATTGATTATTCCTTTGCCACAAATATACTGAACACAGCACACTGACATCCATACAAACCTAGAAAGTTGAAACTTTCTTTCAAGCAAATTCAATCTTATCCTTTATCAGGTATCAGTCTGGCTCAGTTGGTATCACTTTAGCCTCCAAATCAGAATGTTCTTATTACAGTAAAAGCCTGTTTATCCATCACCCTTGGGACCTGGCCAATGCCAGTTAAACTGCGTGCCGGATATTCAGGTGGCCAGCTGCCGAAAACCCAACACAAAAAAACACTTTTTTTTAAACATACCATATTAATACAGTAAAAGCCTGTTTATCCATGACCCGATCAACCCGATTGCTCAATCCCCTCCTGGAGCAATTCCCAATTCCAGCAATCGTGAGCATGCACACTTATTAAACTTATGAACTCTGGGTTTTTACCGATCATTTTACCGAGTGTGCTGGAATCTCTATTGGTAAGTATCCATACAATATTCTGTTACTATTTAGTGTATTATTATTATGGTATGTTTTAAAATACGTAAATTTTTTGCGTTGGGTTTTCGGCAACTTGCCACCCGATTATCCAACACAGTCAATTAGTCGAGCCCACGGAGGGTGCCGGATAAATGGGTTTTTACTGTAATAGACTAAATAATAACAGAATATTGTATGGATCTTTACCAATAAAGCAATAAATATCGATTACAGTCTATAAACACAGCACATAATCATAAAGCAAACTTCTACATTGGCGGACGGAAGAGTTTTTTCTTCTTAAAGGGGCACTGTCAGTTTTTCCTCTTTTTAAAATATCTTTCTCTCCCTCCTTCCCTCTCTCTCTTTCACACACACACTCAGTCAGTCTGGCATCTTAATGGCTCCAAACCAACCCCTGCTCCCCCCCCTCCCCCCCTTTCCCTCTCTCCCCCTGCCTCTCTCTCCTTCTCCCACCCCCACCAACCCACGATAAGGTCAGGCTACACAGGCAATACGTGGTATCCGTCAAAGAGAGAGAGGAAGAGATAGAAAGAAAGAGGGAGAGATGGAGAGGAAGGAAGGAGAGGGAGAGAGAAAGAAAAACAGGGAGAGAGAGAAAAAGGAGAGGGAGAGGAAAAACGGTGCCCCTTTAAGAATAAAAACGTGAAGTGCCACTACCAGCGGCATTCAGATATAATCATACCGTACTCTAGTGTAACAATCGACTCATTAAATGTGCCACCGCGATTGTGCCGGATAAGATCCGGTTAATCAAATGGAGACCTTTTTTTTGAGGTGCCGGTTATACGGAAGTTACGGTTGATTGGGTCACAGATAAACAGGCTTTTACTGCAATCATTTTTATTATTGTTATTGCGCATTGACTAGTCTAATACTTCAGTGCAGTTCTGGTGAGTACTAGATTATTGGTGGTGTCATCCTTCAAATGAGACATTAAATGAAGGTCACATCTCAAAATAACCATATCATTTAAAGATCCCTTGGTGCAATTTGAAAAGAGAAGGGAGTTTCTTCTGGTGTCTGGCCAACAATCCTCCAAATGGAAGTAGTCATTCAATTCATGCATGTCTGTGCAACATTGACGTATGCCTACAAATGTACAGCCATTACACTTTAACTGAAATCCTGTGAAGGATTTGGAGATGTTTTGAAGATGTATTAAACCATTATATCAAACACAGGGATTATTGTTATTTTAGGTTAATCATTATTTTAGGAAACTTCAATGTTTATCCACAGTGGCTCAGCTTCTCGTCAACAGATCAACCAGCACAAATGACATATCACTTGCCATCATGAATTACCTGCAACAAATCCTTTATCCTTACCCATAATCTCATAATGCTTGGTTTAATTTTTCATACATTACATTTCACAGGCAAACCTTCATGTGATATACTTTTGATTAACTCTGAATATTTGTGAACACCAAAGGTTTGACATTACTGTGTCTGAATAAATGCATTTGAGAGATTCCAACCCAGCAAGCAATCCCAAATTTTAATGTCAGTCATATGCTGTAGAACACCCAGAAGAGCTCAAACGTTTGCTGAAAGTCATCTTAAAAAGCTCTTAGTTTCAGAATTTCAAGCATTCCATAATTTAGCTTAGCCAGTGAGACAGGTAAAGGAAACTACAGTGAATCATATATAAAATAAATCTGCACTTTTCAAATCTGTTTGCAGCCAGTTAACTGCTTTCATTCATTTCCGCTGACTTAACAAATTGATGAGTGCATAATAAAGCATAAACGATGTTCGCTGGTCAAACACTCGTATCTTCAAAAGTATGAGATGTGAGATGCTCTATCTATTCTATCAGCTGTTAAGAGAGAGATAAAAAAAAATTACGGGACTAGTATTAAAGAATACATTTATAGATAAGAGCTGTCAGAGAATCACTTGATAGAAATTGTTCCTGAGCTGGAAAACCAATTCTACTAATTATGCTTTTCCACATTATGCAGAACACTCCATGGAACCATAAAAATGTATGTCGCTAGGAGACCATTTCAGGACATTATTGTGTCACTCCTCCAAGAAGCCATCCATCCTAATGTCAATTCCTTTCTCTTTCTGTATACCCTCTAATACCCTTCCCCTGTATGAGAATTAGAAGAATCCATCATACCTGTAAAATATTTTGGGTGTAAAAATTGTTTTTATGATAAATCAGTTTATATTGAATTAACTTGCAACATTTATTTATTGACCTCAGGAAGGAAGGAATTGCAATTGGAACTTCCTCTCTACACCAATTGTACATCAGAACACTAACAAGAAGAAATAACAGTATATGAAATTATCTGGATTGTGATCTTTGTTGAGTAATCTGCTTTATTCAACTGGATTCAGACGAGAGACCACCAATGCTTATATTTCAGAATTTGGAATAACCTTTATCAGTTCCTGAACAAATTGTGTTTTGGTTCATTAGTCTGCCTGTCAATAAACAGATACTTAAATTGAACACTGATAAATTCAAATGAAATTAAATATAAGTGGCAGTGTCATTTGTGTAAATCATAACCAGAGAAAGCTGATTATGGACAAATCCCAATTGCTAATCATTACCTGCTAAAAGTTTGAATACGTTCTTCAACATGCAAGTTAAAACACTTGGAGCGTATCAGCTTAAAGGTTTGCTTCCAAGAATCTTTGCAAGCATTTGCACTATCCATCTTGTCCACACTTTCCTTCTTTCAATTCATATTATAGAACTGCCATAGAAAATCCGTAATGTAATATTCTGAAAAGAAGAATCACCCCCAACCATAATCAGCACATCCCCTAAAGACTCTGCTTGGGCAGTTATCAAGCTTGGGACCTTCTAGGACTGTGTGAATGAGCATAATATTCCACTTGCATTTTCAGTACTGTGAAATCCAGTCCTGAATGGGACTGGCGGATGCAGGAGATCAGCATATTTTTCTTTGACTTCTGAAACTTGGATTTGAATGTCATCCTAATTGAAAGGGTCAAAGTAATTTCTCTCTTTCAGCAATAAAGAAATTGTAACCTTGTTCTTGTGGTATCACACAAAGCTCTTTATAATTCAACAATCTTAGCCATTGAGATGGCCAGTATGGCGAAACAGTAAAAGGTACTCTTTCTGAGGTTGGTGTACCATAGCTTAGTGGTTAGAGCACTCTCCTTGCAAATAAGGACCTGCGTTCAGTTCCAGGTCCAGGCAAAACATTGGGCAAGTTTTCCTTATTCCACCCGTCTCTGTTTACCTAGCAATAAATTGGAACTCGGTTGTAAGTCGGATTGCTTTTCCGGGAGTAATAATCCCTTCAAAAGTAAAGTACATTTTTAAAAATAATGATTTGATCATGCAATCCACGACTGTTTGTGGGTCACTGATATACACAATGTTTCACCCACAAAATATACAATCAATTCATTTTACAGTATATTCAGTGAAGTGCTTTGAAACGTCTTGAAGATATGATATCAAATGCAAGGAACATTATTCTTAAGTACAGTGGAGGAAGCATTACTCTGAATCTTGCTGTTTGTACTCAACCTCAGAGCACATGATGTCGTCATTGGTAACAAATGGTAAAAACATGTTCCATTTCCCACTATTATCATTAACTTGTTTAGATTATTGGATGGAAAGAATTGGCTTGGTGAAATTAGTGAACTCAACAGCGCGAGAGAATTGAATTAACGGACATAATTGAAATTATAAAATTGTAGCATCATTCTGGGTCAATAAGTGATGTGAATTCACCTTTCTCACTCTCCACAATTCACTAACTTCTCCAAGTGACTGCCACTGATTAGTATCATCAGCATTCGACATTTAAACACAAATACAAAGAGAAAAAAACAACTTAATTGTAGTTCTTCATCATTTTGAAGTGTCTGCCAAAGCTGCCAAAAGGTATTCCCTCAAAATAAAGAGTCAAAAACCAAAGGAGAGATCTACAAATCTGGAATGTGGTGCAGTGAAATGGATAAGATTTACTTGAGTACTTAAAGCACAACTGATCAAAAAGGCAGTCATATGTTTCTATTTAAGATGAGAGCTGCTGGTAACAGTTTGATTTATGTTAAGTGAAGATGCAGATCATAATTAAAATTTTATGGCCTGATTTGATTCAGAACAAATTCAAAAAGAAATGTGCACAACAAAGGTCAAAAGGATAACTTGGATTAAGCAGACTATTGGTTTTGTATTTGATGATACTTGCAGATGTTCCTATTTTACATGTTTTTGCACAATAATGAGACTAATCTAACAATAGGATGTCTCGGCACTACTCCTAGTGATTGATGGGTGAACTAAACTTCCATCTGCTTGACTGAACCTATCAATGTCAAACGATGCATGTTGTGATTATGCGTGAACAGCTCAAGGAAAGATGAAATTTGTTTGTACAGTACTAAGGTATTCAATTTTTTTGTACAAACAAGAGCTTTTTGAATTTTATTATTTCCAAGTAGCTGAGAGCCCTATATAAATCCTCCAAAACACTACCCTGATTGAAGGTCCTATATAAATGGAAGTTATTGTTGTATAATGATGGAATTCACCTGTCTGCTGACAATTGCTCTTTAGTAGTGTCCGATATATCAATATATTGGTTATATCGATATAATTTTTCATATCGATGTACCAATATCGGAAATTTTAATGTATTGGTATATCGAAAAATTCGGTATGAAAAAAAATTGGTATATCCACAAAATATCGGTATATCATCAACAATTGCCACGTTACAGCATACAGAAAATATACAACCAAAGGTTCAAATGCCCATTACGCTCCCTAAAACTAACAAAAAACCATAGATAACATTTAACTGACCTTGTCGCCGGCATTGCAAACCTCCTGGTCGTAGAGCACGCATATCTGAATGCGCACGCATATCTGAATGCGCACGCATCCCCCTTCTTCCTTTCCCCCACCACCAAACACAATCAGACATGCGCAGACCGGTCATTCCCCTCCTCCCACTAAACACCATTTCCGCGCATGCGCACAAGATAAAAACCCGGTGATATCGATATATTGGTATATATCGATATGAGCCCACCGATATATCGATATCGGAAAATTTCCATATCAACGGACCCTACTCTTTAGTGGACATAAAGGCAAATTGTTGCATATCCAGTTGGTGCCAGTAACAATCCATTATCATCTCCATTATTTTATCTTGTGAACATAAGATTCCAGAAGATACACATTTTGAAATCTTATCAGAAAGAATGAATGATCATGAATTGTTTTTTTTCTTTGTTTGATTTGTAATGAATTCCTAATATTCCACCGTGGGCTTGCAAATGGGGTGCTGAGCTCGGACAAATATTGCATGGTCAGAGTTGTTAAAATGTGGCCCTCTCAGATGAAATCACTTTCTTGCTATACTGAATAAAGCCATCTGATTGGGATATCACTCCGTTGTGCAAACCAGAGTTGCAATCTTCAATTCTATGTTCTGAAAAGATACCCAGCAAAAGATCAGAAAACAAATCCCAGCTGCAAAACTGCCTTTCTTGGAAGTTTGTTTGTTGTAAGTTATACCACTTCAAGAATTTGCATATTTGTGTTTAGTTCAATGACTTCTGGTTGGTGAATGCGGCATTTTGTACCCAGGTTATTTGGCTTGTCATATGTCACATGGTAACTGCTAAATATTTTTAGAATCCTGCCAATGGGTGCTCAATAACTAATCAAGTTGTACAACGGAAACTTAGTTTAATGTTAAGGGCTTAACAGCTCTGAAATGTTTTCCTCTGAAAAGGTGTTGTATAAATGCAAGTTATTGAAGCAATGGATAAAATAGTCCTGAAAGAAATAGAGGAATAAGATGAAAAAAAATTAAAAAGTGGAGGGCAGAGAGCCGTACAGCCATAAGACTTTGACCTGTAATTTCTTATTCCTGGATGCAAATTTATTTGCTTGGTCAAATAGGTGATTGACACATGGCAAAACAGATCATGGATAAATGCTTAAAAGTATATGCCACCTACACATGGAAGTTATGCACCCTAATTCTGAAGTGTAATCAGCATAGGTTGACAAGAGTGAAGGCTTGGAAACCCAAGTAAATGTGCTGTGGCAGTGCTTGAGTTTAACCTGCTAAAACCACACAGCCATTGAAAGCACTGTCTGGCAAGACATTGGTGATGCTGGAACAATTCAGGGAAGTTACTATCAATTGCAGTGACTATGTATTTGTAAGAAAACTTAACTGCCAATCTGCACACATAAAGGTATAACAATTGGGAATGAAGTGACTGACCAATTTATTGGATCAGATACTGCACAATCTTGCAGATAATGTCATATGATCTGTAACATACATCTGATCAAATAAATGGACCCAGTAACTCTTCCAAAGAATGGAACTACTTGCAGTACAGAAGTATATGAAACTATTTATTACCCTGTTCATAGGTTAATATATTTTCTTTGGCATTCTAGTTGATAAATGTGGAATCCTGTAGCTCAGCAGTTAGAGCACTCGCCTTACAAGCAGGAGACCTGGGTTCAATTCCAGGCAAGGCGAAGTCTTGGGCAAGTTTCCTTACACCACACGCTTAATAATAATCACTAAAAAAAATTAACATTAATAAATTGGTCATTTCAATCCACAATTGTTTGTAGGACACTTGTGTGCTGCTGCATTTTGCCCACAAATATACAGTCAATTCACTTTACAATATATTCTGTGAAGCGCTTTGAGACGTCTAGAAGACGTGAAAAGAGCTATATCACATGCAAGGATTATTATTATAAAGACTATGCATTTGGCAGAGTATCCTTTAAACAGAGTTACAGTAACTCTTCTTTGTATTGTATCACTGGAAAACTGACATAAACTGAATTACGTAAAATCAAGATTTATTAGCTGTTTGAAGAACTAAGGTATGGAGTAGTGGTATCATAGGTACCAAGATAGATCAACCCCTTCTGAAGTACACAGATCTTACCGATAGCTATTTGATCTCATTAAGATAGATCTCTGGAAATCTGACTCCAAGTCGGATCTTGCTTATTGCAGAGTTGGGAAAACCGTATGTTGTACATTAATAGTTGCTTCCAGAGACGGACTTATCTCTGGAGACAAACTGGTGTGAAATGTCAAGATGCGAATGTGTTCCTTCCAGGTGACATATCACCTTCATGTGGAGCCTTTTTGCACATTCTGTTTACACATACTGTACAACCATTTGACGCATCTGAAATTCCCCTTGTCAAAATTTGCTATTTTCTCCTTTGCACAATTGAGTTATCCTTCATAATCTGCCAAAAGCACTCCCTCAATACTGCAGTGGAGTGTCAGCCTAGATGAAGTGCAAGTGTGGGGTTCGAATCCTCAACTTTTTGACCCAGAATGAAGAGTGCCACAAACCAAGCCAAACTGCCACTGACAGTGAGCATTTGATGGAGTGTTAATAATAATTCTGTCTCTGATCTCCTGTGGTATATGCCAGCAATGCTTTTTATAATGGCGAACTAATGGAAGAGATAACCGAATCAGTCAATATCATTGAAGTCAAGTAAAATGTTATGGGAAATGAGAGGCCATGGATTGTAATATGGAAGATTTTATGGATACTACACAAAGAAAGAAACATAATCCATATTTATCAAGGCAAAATAACCACTGGCATAAATCAGATCTTGTTTTCTTATTAATTCCTCTTATAGATTCATAGATTCATAGAATTTTACGGCACAAAAGGAGGCCATTCGGCCCATCTAGTCTGTGCCGGCTCTTTGAAAAGAGCGATTCAATCCCACTGCCCTGCCCGCTCCCCATAGCCTAATAGACCTGTTCTCCCTAAATAAAGATCTAATTCCCTTTTAAAAGTTGTTATCGAATCAGCCTCCACCACCTTTTCAGGCAATGCATTCCAGATTCGAACAACTCGCTGAGTGAAAAAATTTCTCCTCAGCTCCCCTCTACTTCGCCTTGAAACTATTTTAAATCTGTGACCACGAGTCACAGATTCACCCACGAATGGAAATAGTTTTTCTCTATTTGCCCTGTCGAAACCCCTCATGATCTTATAAACCTCTATTAGGTCTCCCCTCAATCTTCTCTGCTCCAGAGAGAATAACCCTAGCCTATCCAGCCTCTCCTCATAGCTGAAGTCCCTCAATCCTGGCACCATCCTAGTAAATCTTCGCTGCACCCTTTCCAATGCCTTCACATCCTTTCTGTAGTGTGGTGACCAGAATTGAACACAGTATTCCAGCTGAGGCCTCACCAAAGTCCCATAGAGGTTAGTCAGCACTTCCTGACTTTTGTACTCTATACCCCTATTTATAAAGCCTAGTATCCCATATGCCTTCTTAACAGCCTTGTCTACCTGTCCTGCCACCTTCAACGAGTCACTAACACAAATCCCCAGGTCTCTCTGCTCCTTCACACCATTTAAAATTGTACTATATTGCCTCCCTTCATTTCTTCTCCCAAAATGCATCACCTCACACTTCTCTGCATTAAACTTCATCTGCCATGTGTCTGCCCACTTTACCAATTTGTCTATATCTTCTTGCAGATGGCTACTATCCTCCTCACTATTTACTATTCTCCCTAACTTAGTGTCATCTGCAAACTTGGAAACTGTACTCCGTGCACCCAAGTCCAGATCATTGATGTAGATTACAAACAGCAATGGTCCCAAAACTGATCCCTGTGGCACACCACTGCTCACTTCCCTCCAATCTGAAAAACAACCGCTCACTACAACTCTCTGCTTTCTGTCTCGCAGCCAGTTGTGGATCCATGCTGCCACTGTCCCTTTTACGCCATGGGCCTTTAATTTCATAATAAGTCTCTCATGTGGCACTTTGTCAAATGCCTTTTGAAAGTCCATGTAAACTACATCAACTGCGCTACCATTATCCACCCATTCCGTTACCTCATCAAAAAATTCTATCAGATTTGTAAGGCAAGATTTGCCTTTAACAAATCCATGTTGACTGTCCTTTATTAGCCTCTTGCGCCAGAAGGCTTGGTATCTTCCGTAGTATGTTTAAAGAGATATCAGTAGACCAAATTCCAACTGTCATATTGCAGTGATATTTTAATTTGCATTGTCATCCTTGGAATCAAATGTTACATAGACGAGAAAGTACCTATTCAGGTGGACGCAAAGGATCCCATGGCACAATATGAAAATGTATCCCTTGGCACTTTTGCAAGAGAGAAGGAAATTGCCCAGTTCCCCGGCCAATATCTTGAGATAAAATTGGTTATTCATCACTGTTTGTGGGACATTGCTTTGCACAGATTGACTGTTGCAATCACCAACAAAATACAGTGAAAGCTCTACAATTACCCCCACTGAAGCATTTTGAGACATTTCCATGTCATAGGATATGTTAAGTGCAAAGATTTTTAAAAAATAAAAGGCACCCTCACCAAATTATAAACCCAGTTTATTTTCCAATGCAGGATATACGCATTGCTTCCATGCATTTTGAAGAAAACAACAGCTTTGGCAAAACAAAGGAGTACAAATCACATTAGCATTTAATTTGGTCTGCAGCTTTTACACTACTCTGGAGTATAAGGGGAGACCTAATGAAATGTTGATTTTCTGTCTGAGAAATGACCCAGATCCACCACAGGCATCACAAACTTTGTGTCAAATGTAGCACCAGAACCACTTTATAATACAGTAGAATCCCAAATGCAAAACATGCTTGCACCTCATCAACATCTAGGGTGAGAAATTTATTTGTTGCTAAATATAATGATTGCAAATGTGTACTTATAATAGGATTTACTAGAAGAAATATGTCACTCCTTTAGTGTTATAGTTTGTATTTTGCTAGAGTAATTGCATATCTGCAATTTTTAAGTATTCAGAGCACTGCAAAAGCAAAATGGTTCAAGGCACTAACCGCCTATAGCAGTGGACCATAAGGAGCAGAGAAGATTGAAGGTTGAAAATACGAATGCCAAGTTAGCTGATTTCAATTGAGTCAAACAGTAGCCCTGATTTGGCAAGGGAAATCAGCCATGGTTCCTGCTGGAAGTGGTGTGTGCGTGGACATTCGACAAAGACAGGCTTTTCATAGTTAACTCACTGATGAATAAAAGGCACTTGGACAAGAGCAGATTTTGAAGTTCTCTGAGACGCCATCAAGCGTGGAGGGCGCTATATAAATCCAAGTTGTTGTTGTTAGTCACCTCTTGGCCAGATTTCGCAAATGCACTCCTCGCTGGTCTCCCCTCCATGAAATCCTGCTCATTCGGAAATCTGTCGTCCGCGTTCTCACCCACACCAAACTTCACTCCCCGATTATCCCAGTCCTTGCCAGACTTCACCGGCTCCCTATCCCAGACAGGATCAATTTCAAGATCCTCACTCTCGTTTTCAAATCTCCTTTGCACTCCCCTACCTCTCTGACCTCTCTCCCCACACAGCACCTGCTGCCTTCGTTCCTCCGGTTCTGGTCTCCTCCTTGTCCCTCGAATCCTCCACTCCACCATCGGTGGCCGTGCCTTCAGCCACTACGCCCCGAAGCTCTGGAACTCCCTTCCTCATTCTCTTCGCCTTGTTCCGTCTCTTCCTAGTTTCAGGTCCAACTCTTGGCGAAAGAGCTTTCTGTTCAACCACGCCATCGGTCACCTTTTTCCCCCTGGCCCGGGCCTGGGACCCGTTATTGTGAAGTGCTCTGAGACGCCATCCGGCATGGAGGACGCTATATAAATCAAAGTTGTTGTTGTTGTTGACACCAGCTGCCACCTAGCTTTCTTGGTACTGCATCTTTTGTGGAAAGAAAAATAAGTTGAGCACCTTCAGAACAGGAGCGAAAATTGTCAGAAACTGCTTTTAAGTGCATCTGAATGCACACATACATCCCTATTTTACAGTAGGTGGTCTATATTGGAGATCGGATGAATTGTATGCTTTTATGCCAAATTCAGGGCCACTGTTTGATTCACTTGAGAACAGCTAACTTGGCATTTGTAAATGATGGTGTTGCTTGGGAAGGAAATTAGTTTCTCACTTTTCTCACTGTTTGCGAGCATCACTGACCCCTCACGCATCTATAATACACACATTCCAAATTGCATTGTTTCCCAATTCTATCACTTTTTGCACAGTGATAAAGAAGTAGTGGACATGACACGGCTGGTTTTGTACCCTTTACTATCCGAGTAATTTGGGAAAGACAGGTGCGAAGAACGTACAGCCACAGTCTGCTCAGCCCCACCATTTAACGCAAACCTGATAGTTTAGCAAAAGTACTCCTCTGCTTGAAATATTTTAATTTTACAGTGAAAACTGTTGACACAGCAGATGATGAACAGCAGGTTATACCACCTAGCATGCAATTTAGGCATACCATTCCTTTAAGACTGTACCAATTTAGATTGGCTGTCTGAGAATTGCCTGCTGCGTGTACTGTAATTTAGATGTGAATGGGTATCAGCACTCCGGGACATTTTGTGCACAAAAGCCATCATTTATGTTCAGAAGTATGTTTCAGGTAAACACTGCAGTAGTTTGATTTGTATGAACCAGGATATTATATGAAGTTAAATTATATGAAGTAAGGTTTTGACTGCTTGCTGCAGTTTGCTGGAAGTATTCTCAATATGTTGTGGTTGCATTTTTAACACAAAATAATCTAATCACAGGGACAAGAAAATTACATTGTTGCACAGGCTGCAAATGTATGAGTATTTTATGAGAAATGTTTTTGGAATAAGCAAATGGAGGGCAATGCTGGGACTAATGGATTCAAGATGTTTCTTCAGCCACGAGATAACACTGTCGAACAAAATACAACCAAATAGAAGGAATTCTCTTGCATACAAATACCAATAAGTATTGTAAATATGGCAGAATTATATATTACTAGATGGAAAGTACTTTCTCATGGTTTGCACTGGTATTCATCTCCCAATGAAAATTGGTCATTTACCTCATGGTTGTTTGCTGATTGCTGTGCCAAATTGGCTACCAGCTTCATTTACTAGTACAGTATCACAACATTTTGCATTAAATCCTATGAAGCACATTGAGATGTTTCAACAATGTAATAAGGTCTCATCATCCTATCAAACACAAGGATTATTATTTTATCACTTAAATGCTAGGACATCTACAACTCAAACTTTTCACATATGGATTCCACAGGCCTTTCCTTTGTAAACAAGTAATAAAAATGCACATTTTAGTTGTCAGCACAGAATATATTCTTCTACCCCTTAAGGGCTGTGCATTCATTCGTTCTTAGCTTCATGCTGCTTAATGCAATTCCTTTTCCTCCAGGTTCTTTCTGTCTGTTATTTTCAGCTCTCAAGTGTTAGCATTTTTATTTTACCATTTTTGATTCCTTTCCATTGTTCTGGGCCAGACATTTTACAACAACTTGGATTTATATAGTGCCCTCCACTCCGGAAGGCGTCTCAAAGCACTTGATTTTCTGCATATAATAATCCTTAATATAGTAAAAGCTTGGTTATCCGGTACCCAACAAACCAGAACATTCAACCAACCGGTATCTCCCAATACAATTCACCATTCCAGCAACCGGATCTCATACAGGAGCCATCCGGGACATTCACGATATGCTCACTTTGCTCATGTGTGTGCATGCGCACTTATTAAACTTACCGAACATTGGAATTTTTATTTTACCAAACATTTTACTGAGTGTGCTGGAGTGCTTTATTGTAGGGAACGGCGATATCGGATTTTTCCGGATATGGATATATCGGTTTGCTCATACCTGCTTAAACCGATCTATCGAGTTTTTATACTGCGCATGCGTGTGCATTCGAAGTGCGCGTGCATTGATGGCGCGCTCAGTCGCGGTGCGCGCGCATTGACGGTGCGTCCGCACTGACGATGCGCGCGCAGTCGCGGTGCACGCACATTTTGAAATGCGTGCTCTAGGTCCAGAAAGTTTGTAATGTTGGTGTCAAGGTCTGTTGAATTATACGATGTTGTTTGCTCCCTACCTCCCCCTCTCCTTCTCTCCCTCCTCTCCTCTCTCCGTCTCTCCCTCCTTTCTCCTCTCCTTCTCTCCCTCCCCCTCCACTCTCCCTCTCTCCTCTCCCTCCTCCCTGTCTCCTCTCCCTCCTTTCCCCCTCTCCTTCTCTCTCTCCCTCCCTCCCTCCCCTCTCTCCTTCTCTCCCTCACTCCCTCCCTCCCCTCTCTCCTTCTCTCCCTCCCTCCCTCCCCTCTCTCCTTCTCTCCCTCCCTCCCTCCCTCTCTCCCCTCTCTCCTTCTCTCCCAACTTTCCCCCTCTCCCTCCATCCCCTCTCTCCTTCTCTCCCTCCTTTCCCCTCGCTCCTTCTCTCCCTCCTTTCCCCCTCTCCTTCTCTCCCTCCCTCTCCTCTCTTCCTCTCTCCTTCTCTCCCAACTTTCCCCCTCTCCTTCTCTCCCTCCCTCCCTCGCCTCTCTCCTTCTCTCCCTCCTTTCCCCTCGCTCCTTCTCTCCCTCCTTTCCCCCTCTCATTCTCTCCCTCCCTCTCCCCTCTTCCTCTCTCCTTCTCTCCCAACTTTCCCCCTCTCCTTCTCTCCCTCCATCTCTAAACACAAAATAGAACACACACACACCAAAAATAAAATCTAGAGATTTATTCTCCTCCATTTCTTGCTTGAAAGTAGCATGTAATGTCCACATGTAAATGAGATCTATTACAATAGAAAAGAGAGAGACAGACAGTCTGACTGTTAGAGTTAGAAGCCAGATTATCACTGCTGTGTGTGTCTGACTAGACACACACATAGAAGCAGTGATAATCTGGCTTCTAACTCTCTCACACATAAAAATAACACTTACAGCCACAAAATGCCACTTATTGTTATGTAGTCTGAAGGCTGAATTAATGTCCTTCGCCATTGGCAAGCTCTCCTTTGCTATGCAAAAAGTGACAGCATTCGTGATACTTTGCCACTTTTTGTCCCCTCTCTGGTACAATGTTCTCCTCTTAAATAAAGCAGGAATTGTTTGAGCTGCACTGGCCCCACTACCTGTCGCTTTCTCCGAAGCGCTGGTTCGACTTCGTTCTGTTGTCGACAATGATTTCGCTCTGAGGGCAGCGTGCTGGGCGGGGTGGTGCTGCTTAATGTGATGTCGCAGTTTGCTCGTGCTCGAATCAGATGTCTTAACCAAGACCTTGCAAACTGTACATCTATACACACCATTACTGACTGCATTGTTTTCAAAGTCGTCCCATACTTTTCCCCATGATGAGAAAGGTAAATTTTCAAACTACAATTTTCAGCGATGCGACTTTGTTAAGACGCCACGACTCACGTCGAGTATACACAGTAAAGTGTGCGCGCGCACCGAATGTACGCGCATTCCATGCTCTAGATCTAGGAGGTTGCAATGCCGGCGACAAGGTAAGCTGGAAAAGATCGCATTACACTGATAATACCAACAATATTGATGTATTGCCAGGAACGATATTATAAATATATTGATATATATTTTTAAAATCGAATCTCTCGATATAACAGTTTTTTTAGAATCACCATATCGGCATACCGATCTGAAAATCATATCGGGTTTAATCGAAAAACCGATTAATCGCCGTTCCCTACTTTATTGGTTAAGTATCCATGCAATATTCTGTTATTATTTAGTCTATTATTAATATAGTATGTTTTCAAATAAGTACATTTTTTGTGTAGGATTTTTGGCAACTTGCCGCTCGAATATCCGGCATATTTGATTAGCCGGCATTGGTCAGGTCCCGAGGGTGCTGGATAACGAAGCTTTTACTGTAATAATCCATGCATTTGAAATTGCGCTTTTTATGTCTTCTGGACATCTGAAAGCACTGCACAGAATACACTGTAAAGCGAATTGACTGTATATTTGTGGGTGAAACATGACAGCCAATTACACACAACGGTGTCCCTCAAGCAGTCGTGGATTGAAGTGACCAATTTATTATAGTTTTTTTCTTGAGGGATTATTATCAGGCTTGTGTAGTAAGGAAACCTGCCCAAGGTTACACTCCGCCAGGAATCAAACCCAGGATTCTTGCTTGTGAGGCAAGTCCTCTAACCACCGAGCTACAGGACTCTATAAGTGATGTGGTCCCAAAACTCTATCTATGCGAGCTTTCAACCAGCAACCAAGAAGCACACAAGATGAGCACAGCACCACAGTTCGATTGGTAATGAGGCGCTGAACATGACACTTTATAGTGCTGTGCATCAGTAGTTCTGTGCACCATTCACTGGCTGTGCTTCTCTGATTCTTGAAATATGGCTTTGTGCCATATCCTTTCTTGTCTTACTTGTCAATGGCTCCCCAACTTCCTTATCTGAACTTATGAAGGTGCCGTCACTAGCTGTCTCAGAGGTGCCATGAATATGACAGAAGCTGCCTTTAAGGAGTTGAACTGACCAACTCTGAAAATTTCAGATGCACTAACATATAATATGACAAATGCGTGGGTGAGGGTTTCAGCAGCCTGAGAGGTGAGGCACTGACGGAGTCGGGCAATGTTATTGAGGTGGTGGAAGGCAGTGCTGGTCATGGCGCGGATGTGGGGGAGAAAGGACAATTCGGGGTCAAACAAGACGCGCAAATTCCTTGCTGGCTTCATGAGATGGAGTGTGCAGCAATGGATGCTGATGCGCCTGAGGTGCGGAGGCACTGACGTGAGCCAATAGGAGGGCCTCGGTCTTGCGGACGTTCAGCTAAACAAAGTTGACCCTCGTCCAGGACTCATTGTCGGAAAGGCAGGCAATCAGGACGCTGGTAGTCCTTGGATAGATGGTGGAAGCGGAGATATAGAATTGGGTGTCATCCGCGTACATATGGATATTTACCCCTGTCTGCAGATGATGTCACCGAGGGGGAGCATGTAGAGGGTGAAGAGGAGAGGACAAAGGACAGAGCCCTGAGAAACACAGCACGAGACGGTGTGGGGGCTGGAAGAATAGCTGTTGACAGACACAAAGTGCAGATGGTGTGAAAGATAGGACCTGAACCAGTCAAGGTCAGAACCTTGAAGGTTAACAACAGAATTACATTTATGGAGCGCCTTTCACGTCGGGAGGACATCCCAAGCCGCTGAACAATCAGGTCGGACCTGAGCAGGGAGGGAAGGGTCGGGGTAGGGGGAAGGGGAAGGAGAGTAGGAGAGGTGAAAGAGGTCAGGATATCATTTGTGACCTTCACCAGAACAGATCCCGTGCTGTGGGTATTACGGAAGCTCAATTGGATGGGCTCGTGGAGGGAGATGGATGAGAAGAAAGAGCAAAAATGGGAGGCAACGACTCTTTCAAAGGTTTGATTAAGGGATATGGGGATAAGGTGGGTAGGTGGAGAAGCTGATCTTATTGAATGGAGGGGCAGGCTCGAGGGGCCAAATGGCCTACTCCTGCTCCTTATTCTTATGTTCTTATGTTCTTCTGACTTTAAACAGAAAAGGGAGATTGGAGATGGGCCGGTAACTTGAAAGCTGTGATGCGTCAAGGGAAGGTTTCTTACGAGTGGCTCTCCTACTCTCCTTCCCCTTCCCCCTACCTCGACTCTTCCCCCCCCTGCTCGGGTCCCGATGTGATTGTTCAGCAGCTTGGGATGTCCTCACGACGTGAAAGGTGCTCGATAAATGTAATTCTGTTGTTGTCGTTGTTGTTGTTAACCTTCTGACCTTGACTGGTTCAGCCGGATGAAAGGGACAGGTTGATAGTGTTCGCAAGTAGTGAGGCAAGGCAGTGGAGCTGGGAGGTAAACAGAGGGGTGGGGATGGGGAGCAGGCGATGAGCCTCATGGTGGATATGGTGATGATGACAGAAGAGGGGGAGACAAATTTGAAGGTGTGGAAGGAGGAATGGGTAGGAGTCAGAGTGTAGGAGGGAGGTGGGGAGGGGGTGGAAGTTGGAAGGGCATAACAGCTGAGCAGATTCCCTCAATTTTGGACTCGAGGAAATCCAGCATCTCCTCACAGTGGGAATTAGAAGAAATAATCTGTAAGGTATGGTGGGGAGGACGGAGGAGCCGGTTTGTGGTGGAGAACAGAGTCAAGAAGTCAATAAGATAGCAAGACTTCACTTTGTGAATTGGTGAACAACAACAACAAAATTATATTTGTATAGTGCCTTTCACATACTGATTGTCCAGTATCTTGGAGGACACCCGAAGATACTGGACAATCAGCTTTTCGGACCTGAGCTGAGGGTTGGTATCAGGGAGGGTGAAGGGCGATGGGGGGGTTGGAGGGTGACCGAAGGTACAATTGAAGAGCATGTTCTTGAGATGGTTCTTGAAGGAGGCAAGATTGTAGGTGAGGCAGAGGGACGATAGGATGGAGTTCCAGAGGGTTGGGGACAGAGAAGCTGAAGGCCCTTCTGCCAATAGTGAGACAGGTGAGGCAGGGAACATGATGCAGGCCGGAGCTCATTGAGTACAGGGAGTGCACAGGTTAGAAGGAGGCAGGAGGTCACAGAGGTAGTGGTGAGAAAGGTAATGCAGGGCTTTGAAGGTGAGCACAGGATCTTGAATTGTATCCTCTGTGTGATGGGAAGCCTGTGGAGTCAGGCGAGGATGGGAGTTATTGGGTCACAGAGTGCAGGAGAGGACACAGTCTATAGAGTTCTAGATGATCCATAGCCCATGGAGGGGAAAGGTGGGGAGGCCGACAAGCTGGGAGTTTGCATAGTCTAGCCTGAATGTTATAAATGCATGTTTGAGGGTCTTGGAGACTTACAGTGGCAGAGTTGGGCGTGGTGGGGGAACAGAGCAGGTTATGGCACGAATGTGGGTAGAAAGGACAAATGAGGGTCAAACAAGAAACCACGTTTCTGGATTGGCTCAGCGAGGTGGAGTGTGCATGCAAGGATGGTGATTCTGTCACCACCTAAGGTGTGGAGGTGCTGACTGGAGCCAATCAGGAGTTGCCTCGGTCTTGTTGATGTTTAACTGTAGAAAGTCAGTTCCCATGTAGGACTTGATGTCTGACTGAAATTCTGTCAGGACAGCAGTGGTTCTGGAGTCGAGGATGGAAGCAGAGAGATACAGTTGGGCTTCATCGGTATATATGTGGAAGTTGACCCAATGTCTGCAGATGATGTCACCGAGAGGGAGCATATAAATATTGAAGAGGAGGGGAGCAAGAACAGAGCCCTTAGAATCTCCAAACTAGACGGTGTGGGGGTTAGAGGAGAAAATGTTCACAGTTTTCCTGATGCATGTACCACACAATGTTGGTTGCTATGTTCAGTCCATTCTTTACCAATTCCAGCTGTGCGGCAGTCAGAGGTCTGCTCTTGGGGCTGAGTTCTTTCTGGGGATGAATCATGTCAATGAGATAGTAAAGCCAATCTGTTGCAATACAAGGTACCTTGGTAGATATAGAAATGTCTTCAGCCTCCTCCTCAATTGGCAGAGTGGTCCAAATTACACAAGTATTATTCCACTAAGATATATTCTCTGCAGATCCCCCAAAAATCTTATAAGGCCAAAAGATTCATATACTGTGCACTCTGTGTCAAGTATTATTCTATCAAATGTTAATTTGGTATTTTGGGTCAGTGTTTGTTAGGTTCAATTCAAGCCATGGATTCCCAGTGGAGCTTGATGCAAATGCCAGCATCCTCCAGCTTAAGGAGGCAGTTGCTAAGAGACAAGGAGTTCCAGCTGACCAGTTACGCGTGATCTTTGCTGGAAAGGAGCTGAGCAATGACTTGACACTGCAGGTAAGTCCCCCTTGGGTTTTTTTTTAATTTGGGGAGGCTGCCAACTCTGTGGTTCATGGCTCTAATCTCGCCTATCTGACATTCATTTCTGAGATGTAATAGAATAAACAGTGTCTGGGGATTTCTTGAACTTTATTCAACACAGCTTCGTTAATTTTGACCTTCTTAATTATGGAGTAAAAGTGCATGTAGGAGGTGGGAGATGGTCTACACTAACTAAGCAAATGTTTGCTGTCTCAGTACATTGGCTTCTCAGTGATTCTCTGTGCTTTTGTTTCTTTATAAAATAAATTAATTTTACACATTCTGCTCATTTATTGATGCAAAAGGAGGTGAAAATATTGCTTCTGCTAGATTACTGCAGTGTATGACCCAAGTGTGACCCCTGGAGGAAAAATAATGATGCTGCTTTTTATATATAAGTAGTAAAACTAATGTCAAAAGACACCCGAATCTTAGTACTTTGAGCTTTTTCAGAATATTGAAGGTTTGTATAAATTGGTTTGACATTTTTCAGTTTGCACCATGATTTATTTGCAGATAGATTTCTTCTCCTGCCTAAATAAAAGGAATTGCCCTAGAAAATGTTCTTATGGGTAGCTGGAGTTGGTCACATTGGGTGTAAAGGGTTGTCAAATAGGTTCAATTGAAATCATTGGAAATACTCAGCAAGTCAGTGTTTAGAGAAAGGAAAGTGAGTCAACATTTCGGGTTTACGAACTTTCGTCAGAACGGTTCTGACAAAGGATCGTGGACCCAAAACGTTGACTCACTTTTCTTTCTCTATAGATGCTGCCTGACCTGCTGAGTGTTCCCAGCGATTTCTGTTTTTGTTTTAGACTCCCAGCATCTGCAGTATTTTGCGTTTTGTTTAGGTTCCTCTTCATCTCCGATGGATCCATCGGCAACTCCTAATCCCCCCTTCCCTGCCCCCCTGCCCGTCCCCAGCTCGGGTCTGAAGCAGTGACTGTCCAACGTCTTGGGATATCCTCCTGACATGAAAGGCGCTATACAAGTGGAATTTTGCTGTTGTTGTTCAATTGAATTGTGTTCTGATGTGAAATGTTATTTGATTAGTTGCAGATATTTTTCTTGCGCTTCAAAATGTGTCTAGTTGAAAGCTAGGTGTTTGTGCTGTCACTTCACAGTTGTCTTATGAAACAAATTATGGAATTGTGTTTGAGTGAGAGAATTGTAGGATGAGATAATAAAGGAACAGAATTTCTAACCTTATATAATTTTACTTTTTGAAATTTGAAACCTGAAACTATTTTCAAAGACTAGGGAGATTTTAGTGTGGCTACAAATTGTCCTATCAACTTGAAATATTGTAAAATCCTTGACAGATATTTGTTGGCAAATGTCATGAATGTTTATCTAGGCAAATGTGGCAACCAATAGCACCAGCTAGCACCTGCAAACAGCTACGTGGTGAATGATCGATTCATCTGGAGGATTGTGGCCAACGTGTTTAAAAGCTAGAAAACAGCTTCACCATCTTTTAATAATGACAAAGTACAGTGTGGCTCTTATTTATTTTGCATGTCCATTGATTCGACTGTTCATTTACCCACATGAGGCTGAGATGTGGGTAGTCATAGAGAGAGAAAGTGTCAGTGAGAAAATAAAGTAGGATGAAAGAGAAAATAAAGCAGAGTAAAATAGTAAAACAGAAATAGAGGGGAAGAGTCAGAGAAAACGAGGGGCCGGGATCATGTGGTGCTGTACCCCTGATAGAACAATTTCTGATTGGCACTGCAGCCAATTTGTATGTTGTGTGATGTCTGCTTATTTGCAATGGGGCTGGTCCCAATTACTGAAGATGATTGTTTTTATCTCCTGTACTAGCAACGAGTTGGCATCTGAACTCCGTAGATCTCATCTGTGTTCAACATTGCAACTACTGCACCTTTTTGTCTGTGCATTTCAATTGCAAGTATTCTGTTGTTCCTTACCTCTCATGTCTCCATCGATATTTGATGCCCCAAATTTAAAATGATATTGTTCATCCAATATTATTACCCTGAACATCAATTAAATACACTCAGCGGTGCTGTCCAGTCAGATATGCTACTGTCTTTGTCACTGACATGCATATCATTGTTTTGATGTATCTGGTGTTCTCGAGTCCTGGATAAATCCATCTTTCAGTTTGTGCTCTTGACACATCTAATGAACTTTGGCATTGGAAAGATACAATCGTGACCAATGTACAGTTGTAACTCCAGTGCAGGGAATTTTGGCTCATCCCATTTCTTCAAGAATCAAAATGTGTTGTAGCCTCAGCTGTAACTCATCCAATAATGGAGCTTCCTTAAATTATGCTTCAGTATGTTACCTTTATTTAAATGCATTTTTTTAGGGGATAATTATCCCTAGAGAAGAGATCCGCTATTCGACTAAGAAATGAGTTCCAACTCGCTGCGAGGAAGACAAAGGCTTATGAAGCAAGTAAACGTGCCTAATGTTTCACCCTGCCTGGGAATTGAACCCAGTTCCTCTTGCTCGTGAAGCGAATGCTCTAACTAGTACTCCAAATGTGCTCCTTGACAAATTCCCCAGTTGAACCATTCACTATGTTCAACTAATTCAAAACTCCTCTTCCCTTGCAACAACTTCAACACCACAACAACTTGGATTTATATAGTGCCCTTCACCCCGGACGGCGTCTCAGAGCACTTCACAATAACAAATCCCAGGGCCGAGCCAGGGAGAGGGGGATAAAGGTGACCAAAAGCGTGGTTGAAAAGAAAGGTATTCAGCAGACATCATGAAACCAGACCTGAAAATAGGAAAGGAGGGGTCGAGATGAAGGGAGTGAGGAAGGGAGTTCCAGAGCCTCGGGGTGTAGTGGCTGAAGGTACGGCCGCCGACGGTGGCACAGAGGATTCGGGGGACAAGGAGTATCCTTGCACATATCAATATCTGCACCACAGAACCCCAGTTTTGCCAGGTTCCACGAGCTACCTGTCACAGAACCGCTCAATTTCAAGATCTTTACACTTGCCTACAAATCACTTTATGGCATCTCAGTATTTCTCGGATCTGCTCACACCCTACTCTTCTACCTACTCCCTTTGCTCAGCTGGATATGGTCTTCTGCAGAGACCTTGATCCCTCTGCTTCACTGTCAGTGGGTTTGCTTTCAACAAATATGTCCCAACCTCTCAAACTCCCTGCCTCAATCCCTTGAATTTGCCCCCTCTGATCCCATTTGCAGATAACAAATGAAGACTATGCCTATGACCACTCCCCCTTCTCCCAAGCTCAATGTCAAATAATGCCATTGTTAAGGTCTCTAAGATGCTGACCACGAAAGGTGCTTTTGTTGTTGAACTGCTCTGGAAAACTTACTGAGTTGGTCAACTAAGAGATTGAAATGAATATCAGCAGAACTGCATTTATTAACTAGAGTGCGTAAACAGTCATATCTTTTCAATGCTGTATGCAAATTTTCTGCATAGATATGTCCAACTCAGCAACTCCTGCAATTCCCACAATGAAGTTATTGCTCCTAAGTATTGTTGTAAGATATCTCTCTTCCTTTCTTTATAACTCATTGTATAAAGAAAGGGGAAAAAAAACAAGCATCAGTCAATGTCATTCAGAGCATTCAAGCTAGTAACAAAAACTCATCGACTTACAATCCCCTGACAGCATAGCTCAGATCATGAAACCAGCATATGGGACTCAGTTTTTTAATTCAAGGCCACAGTGGGATTGGAGCTCCTATGTGCTGGGAGACCTCACTATGCCACCACTTATTATTCATAAGATAAGCATTTGAACAGCAAAAAATGTAGTCAGCGTTAATTGTAATTCTGTACAACGGTTTTAGTTTTGAAAGGATTATTTGTTATGAGGCTCTCTTTGATCCCTATTTTAGTAAAGAAACACTGCTACTGAACTCCTCAGAGGATGAATCAATCTCAATGATGTAATTAAAAGAATTGCAACAAACACAGTATCGGAGCCAGACACAAGGATGCTTTCTTTAAGGATATTGTATTTCTAGGGTTTTTTAATCAAAGGGAATTAACACCATTACTTTTCGACCGCTCCAGACATTCTAATCTCTAGTGAGATAGAATCTATGAAAAAGAGCATTTGATCGGCTTACATGTAAGCAGGCACACATTGTAACTAAAAATGCCCAATGTGCAGGCACACCTGTCTAGTGGTTTCAATTGTGCTATTATCTGCACCTAGAACATTTCATCAATATGTTTACCAAAATATTTTGCCCAATTGTCAAGAGTAAACAACAACAAAATTACATTTGTATAGTGCCTTTCCTGTCAGGGGAACGTTCCAAGGCGCCAAGAGTATGCATATAATTATAAATATTCAAGGTGGTAATCTCTGGACTACTCCCGGTGCCTCGTGCAAATAAGTTCCAAAATGGTAGGATCAAGCACATGAATGCATGGCTGGAGAAGTGGTGTGGAAAGGAGGGCTTCCTAGATCATTGGGACCAGTTCTGGGGCAGATGGAACCGGTACAAGATGGATGGGTTACACCTAAACAATGTCCTTGCAGGGAGGTTATCTAATGTTGTAGGTGGGGGGTGGGGTAACCTAATTTTGAGGGGAGGGTGGGAATGCAAAAAGTAGTAGTCCGGAAAAGAGAGCGATAAGACGGGGGAAAAATACAGAACAGGCGAAGTCTATCTTGGAGTGCATGTGTGTAAATGTGCAGAGTTTGACAAACAAGATTGGTGAGCTGCAGGCTCAAATTGCTGCAAGGGGATATGATATTGTAACAGTAACGGAACTTGGCTCAAACAAAGGCAGGAATGGGAACTGAACATTCCTGGCTATAATATATTCAGGAGGGATAGAGAAGGAAAAAAAGGAGGGTGAGTGCCAATATTAATTAAAGACACGGTTACAGCCTTAGAAAGGAACGAGGTGCAAGAAGGCCTAAAAACAGAATCTATCTGGTTAGAGTTAAGGAACAGAAAAGGAGCTGTTACACTGCTTGGGGTATACTATAGACCACCAATAGTGGGAAGGAGATAGATGAGCAGATTTGCAAGCAGATTTCAGAAAGATGCAAAGCCAATAGAGCAGTGATAATGGGGGACTTGAATTATCCCCACATAGACGACAACAACAACAACAAATCACATTTATAGAGCGCCTTTCACGTTGGGAGGATGTCCCAAGGCGCTGCACAGGAGGCGTGTGACCCGAGCTGGGAGGGGAGTGTTTGGGAAGGGGTGAAACACGAAGGGGAGGTAAAAGAGTTCGGGGTGGAACAAAAGGCACGATTGAAGAGGAAAGTCTTCAAACCGGCCTTGAAAGAGGAAAGGGAAGAGACGAAACGGAGGGATTGAGGGATGGCATTCCATAGGTGGGAGCTGAGAAACTGAAGGCCCTGCCTCCGATGGTGGGGCGGTTCGGGCGGGGGGCTTGGAGCAGGCCAAGTCCTGTTGAACGGAGGGTCCGGGTGGGCGTGTAGGGGGAGAGTAGATCGGTTAAATAGGGTGGGGCAAGGCTGTGTAAGGCCTTGTAGGTGAGGACGAGGATCTTGAACTCGATCCTCTGGAGGATGGGGAGCCAGTGGAGACGGGCGAGGGTGGGGGTTATGTGGTCGCGGAGGCGGGTGTGGGATAGTACACGGGCTGCAGAGTTTTGGATGGCCTGCAGCCTGTAAATGGAGGAACTGGCAAAATAGCAGCATAAAGGGTATGGAGGGGGAAGGATTCCTAAAATGTGTACAGGACAATTTTCTTGATCAGTATGTTTCCAGCCCAACGAGGATGGAAGCAGTGCTGGATCTAGTTCTGGGAATTAAGTGGGACAAGCAGAGAAGGTTTCAGTAGAACACCTGGGCAATAGTGATCACAACATCAGTCGATTCAAAGTACTTATGGAAGGGGACAAGGAACAATCAAAGGTGACGATACTCAACTGGAAGAAGGCTAATTTCAGCAAGTGGAAAGAAAGATTGGTAGGTAAAACAGCTAACGAGCAGTGGGAAGTCTTCAAGGAGGAGATAGTTCGGGCACAGAACAGGTACATTCCCACAAAGGTAAAAAGTAGGGTATCCAGACCTCCTTGGATGAATAGGGAAATTGGGACTAAAACAAAACAAGGAGGCTTATGACAAATGTCATGCCCAAAGTACGAAAGACAACCAAACAGAATATAACATGAGTAAACCGAAAAGGGAAATTAGAGGGACAAAAAGACTGTACGAGAAACGATTAGCGGGTAACATTAAAGGGAACCCTAAGGTATTTTATAAGCATATCAAGAATAAAAGGTTAATGAAAGGTAGGGTAGCACCAATTAGGCACTAAGGAGGAAATCTTATTGTGGAGGCAGAGGGCATGGCTGATGTACTGAATGAGCACTTTGCATCTGTCTTCACAAAAGAAGAAGATGCAGCCAATGCCGCAATACAGGAGGAGAGGGTAGAGGAAATGGATAGGATAAGTATAAAAAGAGAGGAAGTACTAAAAAGGTTGATGGCTCTCAAGGTAGATAAGTTGCCCAGTCCAGATGGGATGCATCCTAGGTTACTAAGGGAAATACGGGAGCAAATAGCAGAGGCTTGAGCCACAATCTTTCAATCTTCCTTGGACACAGGGTTGGTGCCAGATGACTGGAAGGTTGCGAGTGTTACTCCCCTGAACAAAAAGGGGCAGAAGGACAAACCTGGAAACTACAGGCCAGTCAGTCTAACATCAGTAGTGGGGAAACTTCAAAGAGACTATAATCAGGGACAAGATAGATCTTCACTTAGAAAGATATAGGTTAATAAAGGACAGCCAGCACGGATTTGCTGAAGACAAATCTTGCCTAACAAATCTGATAGAATTTATTGATGAGCTAATGGAATGGGTGGATGAGGGTAGTGCGGTTGATGTACTTTATATGGACTTTCAAAAGGCATTTGACAAAGTGCCACATGAAAGGCTTATAAAGAAAATAGAGTCCCAATGGCATTAAAGGGACAGTGGCAGCATGGATCCAGAACTGGCTGGGAGTCAGAAAGCAGAGAGTTGTGGTGAATGGCTGCTTTTCTGACTGGAGGGAAGTGTACAGTGGCGTCCCCCAGGGATCGGTATTGGGACCACTGCTTTTTGTAATTTGTATTAATGATCTGGGTTTGGGTATAGGGAGTACCATTTTGAAGTTTGCAGATGACACAAAGTTAGGGAAAATAGTAAATAGCGAGGAGGGTAGTAGTCATCTGCAAGAAAATATAGAGCGAATGGTAAAATGGGAGATAACATATGGCAGATAAAATTTAATGTAGGGAAATGTGAGGTGATGCATTTTGGGAGGAGAAATGAGGGAGGCAATATAGGCTAGGTAGTTTTACGGGGTGTGAAGGAACAGAGAGACCTGGGGGTTTGTGTGAGTGATTCTTTGAAGGTGGCAGGACAGGTAGCCAAGTCTATCAAAAAAGCATACGGGATACTAGGCTTTATAAATCGGGGCATAGAGTACAAAAGTTAGGAAGTTCTGACTAAACTCTATAAAACTTTGGTTAGGCCTCAGCTAGAGTACTGTGTACAATTCTGGTCACCACACTTCAGGAAGGATGTTAAGGCATTGGAAAGGGTGCAGAGGAGATTTACTAGGATGGTACCAGGAAAGAGGGACTTCAGCTATGAGGAAAGGCTAAAGAGGCTAGGTTTATTCTCATTGTAACAGAGAAGGTTGCGAGGAGACCTAATAGAGGTTTTTAAGATCATGAGGGAATTCAACAGAGTAGATAGGGAAAAAGTTTCCACTGGTGGGTGTATCAGTGACTCTTGTCCACTAGGGTCCGGCGATATATCGGTCATATACGATATAATTTTCATATCAGTGAGTTGTTTGAATCTGGAATGCATTGCCTGAAAAGGTGGTGGAGGCCGATTTGATAACAACTTTTAAAAAAAGGGTAGACATTTATTTGGGGAGAACGGGTTTGCGAGGTTATGGGGAGACAGCTGGGGAGTGGGATTAAATTGCTCTTTTTAAAGAGCCGGTACAGCTCCGATGGGTTGAATGGCCTCCTTTTGTGCTGTAAAATTCTATGATTATCTGAAATATGGTGGTTCATAAGGCACCATTTCTCAGAGCTGCACCTGGAGAAAAACCATATGGATAAGGTAGTACCGTAGTCCATCGATTCTAAAATCTGAGTGTTGCAAGGAAAATTACACCTGTTGACATTCCTGGCTTCAGAAGGACACATGTTGCCATGCATGCAAAAATAAACCTTGTGTTCAAGAGACATTAGGGACACATAGGATTCTTCTGGTCTATACTTTACCACAATTCCGATTTGGAATATTATGTTGTGCAAACACAGAACTTAACAACAACAACAAATTGAATTTATATTGTGCTTTCTCCATTGGGAGGCCATCACAAGGGAGGCCAACAGTCAAGGATTTCCATCTGAGCTGGGAGATGGATGGGGTCAATGGAGTAAGAAACATAGAAACCAGATTATGCTATTCAGCCCCTTGAAGCTATTCAGCCAATTGAGCCTGTTCCGCCAATCTCTAAAATCATGGCTGATCTTTACCTCAAGTACACACCCTACTCCCATATTCCTTAGTAAAACAATAATAATTTGTTCACTCAATCCGCAACCTTTTTTGGGACTCTGCTGTACATAACTGGCTGCCACATAATTTCAGTCAATTCACTGCATTATGTTCTGTGAAGCACTTCAGACATCTAGAAGACATATCAAATGCAAAGATGATTAAGGCATGTTAAGGCATTGGAAAGGTTGCGGGGGAGATTTTCTATGATGGTACCAGGAATGAGGGACTTCAGCTATGAGGAAAGGCCAGAGAGGCTAGTTTTATTCTCATTGGAACAAAGAAGGTTGCGAGGAGACCTAATAGAGGTTTTTAAGATCATGAGGGGATTCGACAGAGTAGATAGGGAAAACCTATTTCCACTGGTGGGCATATCAATGACTCGTGGTCACAGATTTAAAATAGTTTCAAAAAGAAGCAAAGGGGAGGTGAGGAGAAATGTTTTTACCCAGCAAGTTGTTCGAATCTGGAATGCATTGCCTGAAAAGGAAAACAACTTTTAAAAGAGAGGTAGACATTTATTTGGGGAGGACGGGTTTGCGAGGTAATGGGGAGAGAGCTGGAGAGTGGGATTAAATTGCTCCTTTTAAAGAGCCGGCACAGATTTGATGGGCTGAATGGCCTCCTTTTGTGCCACAGGATGCCATGATTCTATAATTAATATTATTTATTTATTAATAACCTGAACTAACAAATATCTATCCACTTCAGTTTTGAAAATGGGAATGGATTCAGCATCCATAGCCTTCTGGTGGAGAGAGTTCCAGATTTCCACTACCAGTATGAAAAACTGCCTCTTGATTTTAATCGTAAATGCTTCAGCTCAATTTTAACATCATGCCCTTTTGCTCTGGATTAAGGTGGGTGACGGGGTGGGAAGATGACCAAAGTTGCGAGAAAAGTCTTGAGTTAAACCTTGAAGGAAGCAGTTAGCCACATAGAACACATGTTGTTTGTTACATGGTTAGTGAGGGGACCCCCTGCTGTTGTGCTTCATTTACATTTTGGCTCCAGGCCGGGTTTTAATCCACTCCCCAAACCAATGAAATCCCCTCCCCGGCAAACAATCCTGCTGGTACAGGTGGGAAAATAGGGGTTTTGCTCCTCATGGCTCCATGCCCACATAGGCCACCTTTCCACGCCACTAGGGCAGGATATCTCTTCACTATCTTTGATTGCCTCGGGATTTGCTGCCAGTTTCCCAGCACCTGAGAAGAAACCCAGAATCTTGCCATGCCATGCCTCTTGCGGGAGGGAAGGAATGAGGCAGTGGGACTCCAGGATGGAGTTCTAGAGAGTGGGGCAGATGCGCTGAAAGCCCAAGCGCCATGGTGGAGATGGTTATGTATCAGGCCAGTGACTGCTGAGGGGTTAGAGTGGGCATCTGGAGGATTTAACTCCTTCCATAAATCAGATCTAATTTACATCCAGTATGGCCAAGTATTAGTGTTAGGAATCCCAATGTTATTCAGATCCCAATGTAAAAATATGTCCAATGTAAATCAAATGACATAATGTGATATCATTATTTATTTATCTCCTCAGTCTAAAAACATTAAACGTTGTTGAATGAAGCAATGATATGTGGGGAAAATCAATTGCAGGTTCAGATTAATAATAAATAGACTTCAGTGATTGACACCAATATGCAACAAAACAGTGACTACATATTGCCAGTTCAGGAAACTATGTACCCGACAGGACTAACATGTAATTAGTTGATTTGAAGTTAATATTTTTGCTTTCAGTTAGCTCAAGAGTAATGATGCCTGCAGATAAATAATTTATTATTTTGATCTCAGTATAGAATTTTCAATGAACCAATCCATGCCCAATTCACTGCTTTTGTATGAAATTCTCAATACTGTATAAACATAGTTTTTAACTCTAAAATCCAAATTATCATATAAAGTGTTTCTCAGTTATCCATGCTTTAATCCGCTCTGCACCATGGATGCATTACCTTATCCAAGTGGAATCACAGTCTTGGTGCCATGCATGAAATCACTCACCACTTCCAAGAGCACCTATGACATTTCTCAATTGGTTGAAAGAATGGTATCAGAGGTGTTTTCACCCATTGGATGGTAGGTTTTCCACCGTTAAATTAATTCTTGCATTTGATATAGTGCTGATATTTGCAAGGTTTTATTACTGTAATACAGTATTAGGTTTTGCTTCAGCGCCAGTGTTTCAGCATTGAGCTGCAAATTTAAAAATGATTGCTTGGGGTTTTCATAAGAAAAGATGAGGGTCCAAGGGTTAATGCAAAGTTGCTAAATACTTTCAATCCATTGCCAAAATCTCATCTTGAGATGAAGAATATAATTTTGTGTTTTAATGTATGATTTTGTGCAGTGATTCAATAAATTTGAATGAATTGAATGAATAAATGCACTGTGATAAATTGGCTGGTTTAATTTGAAGTGGGCTTAAATCTGATCCAACCATTTATTTTTGGGGGAGCAAACCTTTTGCTTAAGGTAATGCATTTATTTGGTTTACGTTATACATTTTTAGAACTAATTGTAGGTTGTCCCTAAGGTAACAGCAATGAGCTTGACTTGCAAATAATGCTGTCAGCATTTGGCTTTGGGCATTGTAACACAATGTTTTACAATCCTCAGGGCAATGGACACAACAACAACAACAAAGTTACATTTGTTATAGCGAACGCAACGACAAGTTGAGAGGTGGTTAGGAGGTTGCAGAGGAAGGGTGGGGAAGGCCATAGAGGACCTTGAAGGTGAGGACCAGGAACTTGAATTGAATCCTCTGTGTGATGGGAATCCAATGGAGTCAGGCAAGAATGGAGGTGATATGTTTGCGGAACTTGGAGTGGTAGAGCACACAGGCTCAATAGTTATGGATGATCTGCGGCCTATGGAGAGAAGAGTTGGGGAGGCCAACGAGCAGGGCCTTGGCATAGTCGAACCTGGATGTAATGAAGGCGTGAATGAGAGTTTCAGCGGCCTGACGGTGAGGTAGTGATGAAGTAGGATAATGTTGCTTAGGTGAGGAAAGACAATAACAACAACAAAATTACAGTTGTATAGTGCCTTTCACGTTGGGAGGACATTTAAACCAGGCAGGGACAGGTCTGCGTAGATTGAGCAGAGAGGAGAGGAGGTGTAAGAGGATGGAGTGGTCATCAGGGTCGAATGCAGCAGAGAGATCGAGGAGGACGAAAAGGCAGATACAGCCCTGGTTGCAGATTTTCATAATGTCATTAACAATTTTGACCAGGCTGTTTCTGTGCTGTGGGCAGAAGCCAGATTCGAGGGGTTCAAAGAGGGAATGGCAGGAAAGTGGAATCCTGTAGCTCAGTGGTTAGAACACTCGCTTTACAAGCGTGAGACTTGTGTTTCAAATCCAGGCAGGTGAGGGCGAAACCTTGGGCAAGTTTCCTTACTCCACACGTCCAATAATAATCCATTCAAAAAAAAAATATTAAAAATTGGTCAACTCAATCCGCAACTATTGTGGGATACTGCTGTACGTTTCGCCCACAAAATGTGCAGTCAATTCACTTTACAGTATATTGTGTGAAGCGCTTTGAGACGTTGAAAAAACATGAAAAGCGCTATATGAAATGCAAGGATTATTATTATTATCCAGAACTCTGCAGCTTGCGTCCTACACACTCACTCAGCTCCAGTCATCATATTGGACAAGAACTTATTATTGCTTTATTTGATTGGTTGTATCAAATATCACAGGGATGTATGTTCAGGCTAACTATCCAATTTGAGCTGTAAACAACCTTAAATAGCATAATCTGGGGATAGTCTTGAAATAATGGGAGTTTTATAACTGTTTATTTATCCAGAATTGGGTTTGCTTTTTTCCATTTCTACATACTTAAGAGAAATATTACTTGAATAGAAATTCATTTAAATGGTATCAACTGTAACATTTGATTTAAGAAAATGACATATTCTCTTATTACAGCAGTGTTTTGTTTAGCATCCATCATATTTCTCAGGAGAAATGACAATGTGTAGAAAGCAAAGACAGATTTTGCTATTTGTCTTTGTGCAGTTACAAAATCACATTTTGGTGGAGTGGTGTTGCTTGGTTTTGTATAATATTATGTTTTGGGCAATTGGCAATCCAGTAGCCCATTGAGAATTTGTTAACTTCAACCATTTCAACAAAGAGCTGATTCAATAGGACTGTCAAGTTGTTTAATCAGCAGCAATGAATATTCGGAGAATGCAAATCAAGAAAAGGTTTAACCTTAATGCCAATAGAAAGGTCGTACAAAATACGATTAAAATTAAGTATTAATGATAAGTTTTACTTTAAGATTTAAGTGGCAACATGCCCTGAAATTAAAATTCTAATTTTTCTTGCAAGGCTATGAGGAGCAGGAGGTGGACTAATTGGATAGCTCTTTCAAACAGTTGGCATAGGCACGATGGGCCAAATGTGCTGAGGTTCTCCACCCATAATTTGCATCTCCATGGCATATCCAGCATAAAACACTCCACCTCACCAACCCAGTGAGGAACCTGGGCCTCTTGTTCGACCCTCAACTGTTCTTTCCCCCCCATATCAGTGCTATGACCCACTCTGTCTTCTTCCACCTCTGCAACATTCTCGACTCCGCCAACACCATACTCCACAGACCCCCAAACCATACCCCAAAACCCTCATACAGGCATTTGTCGCCTCAAGGTTCAACTATGGAACATAAGAACATAAGAAATAGTAGCAGGAGAAGCTCATTTGGCCCAGAGAGCCTACCCCGCCATTTAATAAGATCATGGCTGATCTTCTAACCTAATTCGATTTACAAAATACAGAAAATCCATCCTTGTCAGCATCTCCAACTCTTCCCTACACAAGTTGCAGATTATCCAGAACTCTGCAGCTCATGTCTTCTCCCGCACCAGGCTCTGTGACCCTATCAACCCCACAGTTCTCTTTCCATTTTATTTCCTTCAGGGTATTCGGGTGTTTTTTCAAAGCAGTTTATTCAATTGACAGCAATTGAAGTGCAAAGTAAAGTTGTAACAATGTATGCTTTTAACATGATTTGATTAATAATACATCGACTGCAGTTCCCTACATCTTGGTGTTGAATATTGTCATACTTGTTTTAGAGAAGCTAAGGATATCAGCAAAAACATGAAAACTGTGCCTTAAATGAACAGGTGACTAAATGTTTCTTTCAGTAAAATGTACAGTTAATGATAGTCTTTCAAACTTGAGGAATAAAACCATTTAATCCCATAAAATGTACTAACAAAGTGAATAGAATTCCAAAATCAATACTTTACTTGGGAACAGCAACTTAATGAAAGAGCAATGATCATTTATTTTAAACATTGCAGTTGAGATCAGCTTCCTGGAAACCATGTTCAAGATGGATTACTGCACACAACTCAGGTTGTTGTGACATGGAGGGCCTACCGAACAGAGGAAAACAACAGGGCTGGTTGTGTGTTACAGGGATGAGCAATGAGGAATGATTAAATAAGCTCTTCAGCCTTGAACAGTGGCAGAGGACCTTAGAGTTATATAAAATACTTAATGGGATGAAGGAATGAAACCCAGAGCAATAATTTCAGATATGTCATTGAAGCACAAAAGGGAGCAGGCTTAAGATTGTGAAGGTCAATTTTTGCATGAATGGCAGAAGATAACTCATACATGAATGAATCAACACTCGGGACAGGTTTCCAGGAATGGTGGTCGATGCCTTTGAGTAGTTGGTAGCATGGCCATATTCTGATTTTGTGGAGATATTTAAGAAAACCTCTGCAATCTGTAATACTCTCCCAACTTTCCAGCCAGTATGTCTTTTGTTTTCAAGTAGAGTATAACCATAATTGTTTAGAGAGCCACACATTTCAGAATCCAGGCCCACATCATTTAAAAAAAACTGCAAATGCTAGAAATCTGAAATCAAATTAAATATGATATAAATGTCAATCAGCAGCTGCAAACTGCCATTAAGGAAGGTTAACATTTTGTGCATGACCCTCGTCAAGATTATACCCTGTTTTCAATTCATCCTTGATTACTGAAGAATACTTTTTTCTTATTCCTCAACTTAATCTGCAATTATAAAGAGCTTGTTATCTGCTCTTCAAGTATTCTACTGTATCACTGTAGCAGTAGATGACTTACTTATGACAATACAGACAAAATGAAATTTAGGCTGGCTTGTTAGCTTGTATACAAATGTAAGAAAGAGGTAATGTTTATTATCTACAGGATCCACATGGATCTTTGTTTTCAAGTACACAGAAAGTAATCTATAGCTGGAATGGGTTATGCCAGAACCCATGGCAAAACCCATTCCAGCTATAGATTACTTTCTGTGCTTGATGCCAGAACACTGGAATAATTTAAGAAACAGGTTGATGCTGCAGCTGAATGACAATAAGTGGTATTCTGGAAGAGTCTGTGATCTTCTCTTATGTATGCTGTGGTGAAATAGGCCACAGTATAGATTTAGTTGCTTTCTTTGTTTAACAAACAAACTATTTGAACATATCTTCATTGATGGCCTACCATATTTACTGATAACTCAAAATCATTGGGTATTATTCTTCTTTATGTGTTTCATATTGTGCATATGAGTGATGTGCAAATCTGCTCTGTAAGGTAAGTTTACAATTCTTTTCTGTGCTCTTATAAATAACTTTAATGTAAGTTCCTGTAAAGGTTTAGAAAATGATAACCTTTCCTAAAATAAATGGTGTATTGATTATGATAAAAGGGGCATATTGCTGAAGTATTAACTTAGACTTAACACAACTATTCAAATACGAAAGCTTTATCTGTCTTTATGAAACTTGTAAAGTATATTTATTGTGCCAATAGGGAGAAGAAATTTAGTCAATGTTCAAATCAGATATACAGTATTTACATATGAATTTCAGATTATTTACAAAACTGAATGCAGAGTACACATAGTGAAAATTCTGTATTGAATATCCCCTTTTCATGAACGATTGAGGAACTTCCCAGGATTTTAGTCATAATATTATACTTTTACATTAACCAATTGCTGAAACCTGATTACATTTTATTGAAGTTTGCAACGCAGGCTGAGGCTACCAAAATAGCAGTCCTATCAGGGATTAATTGATATTGCATTGTGAGGCTCAATATGCACTCAAGTTTTAGCCACAAGAAGAGATAATGTTCTCACAGACCTTACAGAAATGGAAGAGCGAGGCACTGAGGAAGGCTGGTTAGGTTGGAGCAGGCATGCAAATTTGTCTTAATTCTGTGAGGAAGACAAACATCCTTGCATTGTGGTGCAGATTTATGTGTTGGTAGAGCAAAGGGAAAAGTATACCTTCATGGAGCAATGGTCGAAATATAGCGTCTAAGTAGTGAACTAAATTTTTTACCAGTGTTGTGACACACAAAGGTAAAGTGCAGAGATAACAACAACAACAACTTGGATTTATGTAAAATGACCTTTTGATATCTCTGAGTACCAAAATGTCAAAATTCAGCCATGTCTTATTCCTCATTGCCATTTAGTGATATCTGATGGAAATTGTATGTGGATATGAAATTCGGAAGCAGTTGAAGCAAATTTCACTGCCTGGTAAAATTACTGACGGTGCAGACATATGATTAAGAATGAGAAAAACCATATTATACTGTAAGATATTGTGCTTGCGAAGTCAGGTTACTTTTTGTAACGGAAGGTATGAAAATGTTCTTTTAATATACTGTATACAGGCTTATACTATTCAGATTTTTTCAGTGAAGCCTTATTCTGGTATATTCCTTTAATTGTTTAAAATACTTTGAAAAAGGATAGCTTTCAGATTCATAGTGTGAATCCGTAACATTCAAATTGTTGATGTTGAGAGAAGTTAATTGTTTGCAACAGGGTGCTTTTGTGCTAATACATGATATTAGTCTTGTGAGACCTACTGCTCACTGGTTGAGCCCTCAAGTCACTTCTCCATCATGGGAGCATTGTATGATTGGCAGCAAATTTACTTTGTCAGAACAACAGAAGCAGGAAGTATATACCTCTAATGACAGAAATAGATTTTTTTGTGAGCTGACCAATTAACGTTGAAAACAAAACTTCAATAATTTTGATTCTCTTTTGACTTGTTTCTGTGCTTTTAAAGTAAAATATGGCAGTGTTTATTTCACCTCAGTTTCACAAATGACAAGTTTATATTGTTTAAAAATGAATTCAGAATTTGACACTGGTTAAATGAAAATGGTTTGCTTTTCAAATAAGGGGTCATATATGCATTTTAATACAGATTTGTGTTATAACACTGTAGAACGGTGTCAAGGTTTATAGCTTTGTTTAGAATCACAGAAATCACAGCACAGAATTAGGCCATTTGTTAACAGTAATAGTCTTCTTTTACATCAGTAGACTGCACATTTTTGTTTTCCTATAAGTGCAATGAATTGTCATAAATAGAATAAAGTATGCAAATGCATATTACAAAACTGGCAGTCATAACGGTTGCACAAAAGGGAAATCAACAGTGGTAGCCGAAGAAATCCAACCTCAAAATTGGAATAGGAAAGAATATCGCACATAAAAGGAAACTAAAAGACTGCGTTCATAGCTGGATGGGTGAATTGACAAAGCACTCAAGCGTTTTATAGTGTCTTCTGATCCTTTGAAGTGTATTATATTCTTGTGAAACACCCACAGATCTACAAATGTTATATAACTCATAAGGGAAAACAATGAAAAAACTATTTTTTCAGCAATGCTGCTCATTTACTGTTGAGGTTGTTAGTTCAGCAGATGTTGTCACAGTCGCAAGGAAAAATTACAGCACCAACAACTTATATTTTTATAGTGCCTTTCACATAGGATAACGTCTTGGAATGCTTCAAAGTGATGGAGTCATCCCCTGAGAAAGGGATGCGTGAGAGAGGGAGGTGACCAAAGAGTCAGGTGTCCAAGAGTCAGGTTTAAGATGGGATTTAAAGACGAACAGAGAATGGATCAGGTGGCAGGGTAGTGGAAGGGAATTGTAGAGATTAGGGTTGTAGAAATTGAATGCTCACTTACAGGTGTGGACATGGAGGTGGCAGGAGACTTGAAGCAGGCCTGAGGCTAATGAACTATTAATTGTTCAGCTGGCTAATTTGAATTGGCATCAATGAATAAGTCAGAAAATAACTGATGTTGGTAAGCAATAAACGTCACAGTGATTGAAATAACTTCTGTATTCCTGCAGGCTCAGGGACAAGTTTGTTTTGTGTGCTTGGTATTTTTCATTGTTTGTAATATTTTTTTCCCATTGATTCTGTCTTTAGCATTTGTCACATCCTTTGCAAGTGAGCTGCCAGTCACACAGTGCACTGTTGGGAGTGTGCTGCATTTCCGTTTGTTCCAGCTTTCTTTCAGAAGAGATGTAAATGGAGATCGCGTCTATCAGTTGTCAGGTAGATGCGTAAGATCCTGTGAAGCTATTTGAGACAACAACAACAAAATTACATTTGTATAGCGCCTTTCATGTCAGGAGGACGTCTCAAGGCGCTGGACAGTTATTGATTCAGACTCGAGCTGAGGACAGTTGGGGGAGGGGGGAAGCAGTTGCCGATGGGTCCATCGAAGAGGAGAGTCTTGAGGCGAGACTTGAAGGAGGCTGGGAGGGGGCAAGGTGAAGGGACTTCGGAATGGAGTTCCAGATGTTGGGGGCAGAGTGGCTGAAGGCTCACCCGCCAATGGTTGGGCGGGTGGGTTGAGGGACGTGGAGCAGGCCAGAGCCTGCTGAACGGAGGGGTGGGGGCAGGTTGGTAAGAGGATGGGAGGTCACGGATGTAGAGTGGGGCGAGGTCATGGAGGACTTTAAATGTGAGGACCAGGATCTTGAATTGGATCCTTTGGATGAGTTAGGCAAGGATGGGGGAGATGGGATCACGGAGTTTGGAACAGTAGAGGGCACGGGCCACAGAATTCTGGATCATCTGCAGCCTGTGGAGGGAGGTATTGGGATGGCTGATCAGCAAGCCATTTGCATAATCGAGCCAGGATGTAATGAAGGTGAGGGTTTCAGCGACTTTAGGGGTGAGGTAATGGTGGAGTCTGGAAATGTTGCGGAGGTGGGGAAAGGCAGAGCTAGTCATTGCTTGGATGTGAAGGAGGAAAAACAGTTGAGGGTCGAACAAGATGTTTAGATTCCTGACTGGCTTGGTGAGGTTGAGTATGCAACCAGACAGTCTGTTAGGAAAGTAGTAGTCCTGAGTCGAGGGTAGAGGCAGAGAGATAGAGTTGGGTGTCATCCACATAGATGTGGAAGTTAACCCCTTGTCTGCAGATGATGTCACCAAGTCGGAGCAAATAGATGTTGAAAAGTAGGTTGGCCAAGGACAGATCCCTGGGGGAGCCACAGTGACAGTCCGAGTGCCGGAAGAGAAGCGTTGGTGGCAACAAAGTGTAGGCGATGAGAGAGGTAGGAGTTGAACCAGGCAAGGGCAGATTGAGGAAGGAGGAGAGGCGGTGTAAGAGGATGGAATGGTCAACAGTGTCGAAGGCGGCGAAGAGGTCGAGAAGGACAAGGAGACAGAGAGATCCCTGGTCATAGATGTTGAGAATGTGGTTAGAGACTTTGATCAGGGATGTCTTGGGCAGCACAGAAGCGAGATTGAAGGGGTTCGAGGAGGGAGGGGTGGGAGAGGTAGGAACGAAGCTGGGAAGCAACAACTCTTTCCAGTCCCTTAGAGAGGAATGGGAGGTTGGAGATGGGGTGATAGTTAGAGAGTACAGATGGCTCGAGAGAGGTTTTTTTTAAGATGTGGGTGATGACAGCAGGTTTTAGAGGAGTGGGGATAGTGCTGGTGGATAGGAGACATTCTCCTGAAGTGAAAGACCCATAGTAAAACTTGCATAAGTTTTATGGATCGTATAATCGTACGTATATACTTGCACCTGAGTCCTATTCACTTTCTTATCAAAACCAGTTGCATTTATTTGCACAACTCATATTAATCACCTCCTAACTTGTAACTCCACTCTCCTATCATCCCTTACTCCCTCACTTACCAGAGATATTGAATCACGGGAAATGGCATCCTGACCTGTCGATGCATGCACAATTGTCAACTGGCTTCATTTATTCCTAGCAAACATAGTCTTGACACGTCACCTCATGCGCAGAAGAACTTAATTTCCGCAATTCAATCCGATTGCAATGCTTGCCAGTAAGTACGCATATGGCAACAGATCAAAGCTACATTTGCCACAACTCAATTTAGCAATATGCATAATTACCGGCTTCATTGGATTACGCATGTGTAGTGCTGATTGTTGATTAAATTGAATTTTATACAATTCATACAAGATTGCCTGTAACTTGGACTTCATGTAAATCGTATTAAATGTTATGGTCCAACTAATATAACTTATGTGAATTTTACTGTACATCAAATGCAAGGATTATTTTGAATTGTCATAATTACATTGCCATCACTTAACCTTGGGGAAGAATATAGCTTTGGTCAATTCTCTGTGTCAAATGGACGGATTATTACTGCTATTTTGGGCTAGGACTTCCCCATGATTATTTGCAACTTTATATGTGAAATTAGATATGAGTTTTAATACTTCACTTGGCTGGCATGCAAAGTGCTTCCCTGACTTGTAGCCATTTTTGCTTATTACAGATATAAATGATTATTTATTCAATACGTGAAATATTCTTGAAGGTTCAGTGAAAAATAACATGAATTTACTTTGAATTCTAATGCACAATTCCTATATATTATCTCAGATAATGGCCTGTGTCTTCAGGAAATCCATTGATCTATTTTACTCAATTCTTCTGGACCTGTTACAGTCAGAAGCCTTAAATACAGAATTAAACAGCAATGATAATCGTGAGCTGGGTTACACAGAAACTGACCCCCCAAAATAAAGATCAAGCTAAAAATTGCCTGCTTGATCAGAATGCTTCCTTTTCTTTTTGTTCTTTACATTAGATATCATAATCATTATCGTTTGTAAGCTGCAGTATTGTTCCCAAATGACCTTGTTGGAAGTTTTTCAAATTTAAATTCAACGAACCAGAAATCTTTGTACTTTATTTTAAAAAGGTACTGTTTAAAGAAAAATAGGTTGGGTGATCTTACATTTTGTGAAATTGATGTGAAGGACAATTTGAAAAGAGAGATTGTCACTTTTGGTAATGCTATTGCACTGAAGTACTGTTTTTCTCCTGTGTTTACTCCCAGGAGCTGACACTCTCATTCAACACAACCTATCTATCTCTTGACTTGTTGGCAAGGTCACCATAGAAACATGCCTGAGAGCCAATTCGTCTTTTGGTATGCAGCACACCTTTAGTTTTCCAATACCTTGGATATAAATTATTTGTAACGGGAGTCACAATAATAATGCCTACTAGTAAACAGAAGTGTGTCACACCGACTAGTAAAACCTATGCTCCAGGAGTAATGATAATAATAATAGTATTAATAATAATAATCCTTGCATTTGATATAGAGCTTTTCACGTCTTCTAGACTTCTCAAAATAATTCACAGAATATACTGTAAAATGAATTGACTGTATATTTTTAGGCAAAACACGGCAGCCAATTGCGCACAGCAGTGTCCCACAAATAGTCATGGATTGAAATGACCAATTTTTTTATTATTGTGTTTTTTTTGAGGGATTATTGTTAGGCATGTGGAGTAAGGAAACTTGCCCAAGGTTTCACCCTGACTTGTCTGGATTCGAACACAGGTCTCACGCTTGTAAGGCAAGTGCTCTAACAACTGAGCTACAGGACTCCAAAGTAGATCACACCTCACTGCAGAATTCCTATCGGTTGTGTGATCCACTTCTGCTTACCAGCAGAAACACCGTTTTTCACTTCTAGGGTGGAGTGGGCGGGGGAGATTAGGGTGGGGGAGTGGAGGTGGAAAGATGGAGAGAAAAGGAAGCAGGTCCCTTTGGATCTGAACGTCTCCAAGGTGATATTCCTGGCAATGGAATGTCAGAAGCGAGCCAGACCCCAGTTCCTAGACCAGGGAGGTCTGCAGTATTCCAGGGCAATGTTGATGACAGCAGAGTCAGCCTAGCTCATCAGCAGGACCTAGAAGGACAGACCAGAGAAAGCTTGCCAGACAGGGATATCAATGCAAGCTATGTGATTTTAGCTGGTTAGACTCCAAAGTACCTCGATGCACATTCTAGGGTCCCGAAGCCTTGGCTCTTGCCAACCTGTGCCTATACTTTGCAGAACTAGGAGAGCAGGGTACTTCCCCTTCGGGAGAGAGTGCTCATCCCATTTCAACAAGGTATCTCTGGAATTTCCAGATATAGTTGGAATGCATTCAAATCTCAGCTTAGTTAGGATACTCTTAAGCATGATGATGGGTTTCCGCTTGTGTCAGAGACCCGCTGATAAAACTGATAAAAATAAAATTGATTTGGAATACGAACATTTGGAGACTCGTACAAAGAGTGCATTTTAACCCCCAGTGACAGTGTGTGTGTTAATTTTCTGTTAAGGGTTGCTTATTGAATTTCAGTTTGCTGTCTCATGCAAGGACAGGAACTTTGACAATACAATGCTCTCCCAGCCTAGAATAACAGTCATTTGGGGTATCCTCTGAGACTGCTGATATACAGTGCTGACGCAGTGACATGTAAGTAGAGGCACATGTAATCCACTCCAGAAGTAGGACGAGGATTATAGAAGGCAAGCAACTCGTGATTAATGCAGTAAACATTACTTTCGGATCTCTAATTTCCAACTGGTCATGTTTCCTAGAGACATTTCTGCTGCTTTGTGCTATTTTTGTAATTGCAATCTACTGTAAATGTAGTGCGATTGATTCCAAAACTTAATGCAGGGTATTTAAATGTAAAATATGACCAATATTTCTGCATGATAGTTAATGCCATGGATATACAACAAATAAGTGATACTTATATAGAGCACTGGTCAGACCTCATTTTGAGTATTGGGTTCCATTTTTATAATAATAATAATTCTTACATTTGTAATACATGTGGCAGAGCTTCACAAATCCCCAAAAGTAGAACCTTGTTCTAACTCAGTTTGTCATGATCGGAACACAGGTTTACTTATAGCATGATTGGATTATGGACCTTGATATTTACATATCAAAAAAATTCTAAATTATATGTGGCACCTAACATAATCTCAGTCCAACTACTGGGGCAGATACATATGCCTCTATGCTTCAGTACTTCGCTGATGAATGTGTGCAGTGATACAGTAACTGTGATGACCAAATGCTTCGGAAACCAGCCAACTTTCTGGAACACTGATGAAGCTAGCCAGGAATTGTAAGTCAAATTTCTGCCTTGATTAAATAAACTGGTCAGACAAAATAGACCTAATAGGGTAAACTATTTCTTATTGTTGCCATGGACTCCAGTCCAAATGTAGATATCACCACAGAAATTTCACAGATTGGAATTGTCACAATTTCAATTTTTTTTTTAAAAAGCTTTCAAACTCATGGCATAATTTTGGAGATGTTGAAATGCTTATCCAAAGTCCTAGTTGGTCTGTTCAGATGGACATTAAAGATCCCATGGCACTATTCAAAAAGAGAAGGAAGTCCTGGTTAACAATCTCCCAAATAAATTTGGCACTCACTTTATAGCTATTTGTGGGACATTGGTGTGTGCAAATGCCTACAAAATCCAGTCATTACACACTTCACAATATATCTTGTAAACTGCTTTGAGGTTTTGCCCTATGCCGGGAATCAAACCCAGGTTTCTCAAGCGATTTCTCTAACCACTGAGCTACGGGACTCCATGGTTATTCACTTTATTATGACTAATAATAACCCTTGAAATTGATTCAGTGCCCTATCACGTTGTTGAGACAATAACAAATTACATTTTGTCAGAATTCTGGGGTTCAGAGTCTCTGCTGGGATGGTTGATCAATGTTTTATGTGTGGGGGTGATTATTAATAATACAGTACTTATAATTAATTATATTATTAATCTAATTAATAAATATAAGTACACTTTTTTCTTGTAGTAGCCATTTTGGACAGCAAGGTACCACATCACAAGGTGAATGGTCAATCTGTAGCAATTATACTCCATCAAAAGCAGTGCAGGACACCAGAAGACATACTTTTCTCTTAAGATAAATAATTGCTATATTGATACAATCTCAAAGATATATTGCGTAGTAAGCTGCAGCAGTCACATACAATTTAGAGCAGTGGTCAGTTGAGCTTTGCCTTCATAGATTAGTTTATCATTTGAACACTTGATTATATTATGGACTTGAGTCACCCACAAATGTAAATCTTTCTCCAACTCATTGAGAGAAAAAGTAATGTTTTGAATATGTCCGTTGATTAGAAAGACATAATGCCAGAAACTACAATTCATTTTTCCAGTGTTTAATTCTTAAGCATCTAAAAGGACAACATCATCTTTTTGGTGGGGAGGAGAGAAGAGTCATCTGTTTTCATTTTCTCCAATTGACTATCCCATCATATGTGTAGAAATACAATACAAGTAATTTATCCTGAAAACGATACCATTCAAAGACAGATGATTCAGAGTAAAACTTATTTCAATAATTTTTCTATCTATTCCTCCTGATCAGAAAAAAATGAAAGCTTTCATAAATTCATAATATTTTCATGGATTTCCTATCATTAGGTGAATAGAGCCTTTATCATTAGGAAGCTGTAACTTGACTAAATAGATGTGCTTTTGTTGAGAAATGCTGGTCACCTCCAGAGTCTGGGGGTCAGGGGCTGTTAAAGAAGATTAGCTTCTATTGGTGCCTGTTACTGTGAGGGTCAATGAATTCTGCCATTTAGTTAAGCTCTCATAGAACATGGATCCCCAATTAAAATAACACTTACAGTAATTAAGCAATCACAGTTCCTGGATTTCCCAAATAATATGTGTAGATTAGGCAGGTCACTCAGTGCAGCAGATGGTGCTTGTCGCTTGCTGAGGATGTTGGCAGTACATTTCTCACATAAATCCTGCTGAGATACAGCAGTGCAAAACAGGGCTGGCAGAATGTGGAACCTTCACAGTTTAGCATTTGTGAACGAATTCCACCATTAATTTAATCACCATTTCTGTAAATCAAGCTGTTACAAAGAATTATGCTTATTAAACTCTAACCTTTGGTTTTTTTTAAACTAAGTAAATATGGTATTAAATAGTAAATGTGGGGGCATGGGGGAGAAAAGTTTTTGAGGATTTATTGAGTAATTGGGAGTCAAGTTTGTTAACCAAGCAAAATACAATTACACAGAGTGACATGGCATGAAAACAGACTATTTTCCCTTCTCCCTCATGTACATTTCAAATTTTATCTTAAATCCATGGGTGCTTTTTGTTTCAACTACAGTTTCCAGCACTGAGTTCCACATTCTCATCACCCGTCGTGTGAAGAAGGTGCTCCTAAACCCCGACTACTATGGTCTTACATTTATGATCCCCTGAGCAAAATTTTCATAAGACTAATCTCAATGAAGAAAGACTATCTGATAATAATAATATTGTACTTGTATTTGATATAGCACGTTATCTTGGGCCCGTTGATATGGGAAATTTCCGATATGGATATATCGGTTGGCTCATATCGATATATACCGATATATCAATATTTTCAGGTTTTTTATACTGCGCATGCGCATTCGGGGCCTATCTCCTCAGGAGATAAATATCTCTCTCTTTCTGTCTCTAACACTCACTCTCTCCATCTCTCTCTCTCTGTGTCTCTCTGTCTGGTCTCGCCCTCCCTCTCTGCCTCCCCCCCTCCCCCCCACCTCCCCCGGGCTCCCTCCCTCTCCCCCCACCCCTTGCATACCTGTATATTGTATTCGAGGACTACGAATACAATATGGCGGCTTGCACCTCGGTCTGTGCATTGTGTAGAGATGAGCATTCTGGGTCTTGTAGTTCAGTGCATGCGCATTCGGGGTGCGCGCGCATTTGTATGTGCGCGCGCATTCCATGCTCTAGGCCCAGGAGGTTGCAATGCCGGCGACAAGGTACCAATTTTTTTTATATCGAATTTTTCGATATCGATATATTTTACATTCCGATATCGTCATATCGATATGAAAATTATATCGGATATAACCGATATATCGATATATCGACGGGCCCTAGTGTTATCACATCATTGAGAGGTCTCAAAGTGCTTCACAGAATATACGGTAAAGTGAATTGACTATTTTGGTGAAATGTGTAGATAGTATATTTTATGATTTAATTCTCCAGTACACGCACGCATCTGCCCTCCATCACAGCATCAAGCTGCTTGAAAATTAATCTAGTCTCCTGGCCTCAACCATCCTTCCTGGTGACCAGTTTGTTGTTTCTTACCCTGTATTAAAGCAAAACTTCTCAGTATATGTCCTGTAATTGCTCTATGCTTATGTAAACCTGTATCCTTTTCTTCTACTGTCTTGATGCATCCCAAAATTGAACCGTGGATGGTAATTATTTTCTTAGTAATTGTTGAGTTAAAAATAATAGATGTTAATCAGTATTTAAATTTCAAAATAATACTGATGGAAGATTCCACCATTAAAAATAGTGTATGTAATTGTTTAGCTAAAACTAAGACACCCACTGTTACCTTTGATTAGATAAATAGTTTTATAGGATTATATTTAATAGAGAATGGTCGATGAGCCAACATATTGTGAATGTTCACCATCAGTAATGCACATTGTGTATTTGAAATCCTCAGTAGAAAAGCAGGTCAAACCTGTGCTAGTTCTTGACCTCCACAACTCTTCCCTCCACAAGTTGCAGATCATCCAAAACTCTGCAGCTCATGTCCTCTCCCGCACCAGGTTCCATGACCCCATCACCCCACCCTGGCCCGACTCCATTGGCTCCCCATCCAATTGATTGGATTGAATTCAAAATCCTCATCTCATTTTCAAGGCCCTCCATGGCCTTGCACCCTCCTACCTCTCTGACCTGCTGACCAACTATTAACCTGTCCGCTTCCTCCGATCAGTAGGCTCTGGTCTGATCCATATCTCTCATCCGACCCGCCTTACCATCGGCATCCAGGTTGTTAGCCTCTCTGCCCCCACTCTTCGGAACTCCATCCCACAATCCCTTCGCCTTGCTCCTTCCCTTGCTCCTTCAAGGTCCAACTCAAGTCCCTCCTTTTTGACCTTGCCTTCAACCCCCCATCATCCAATCCCAACTCTGCTGCCCCCCCACCACCAACCCCACCCCGGCTCAGGACCTAAACCTTGACTGTTCAGCACCCTGGGGAGTCCTCCCGATGTGAAAGGTGGTCTACAATATAATTTTGTTGTTGTTCTCTCTGCAAATTCTCCCAGGCACAGCAGTACAAGGGTGACTAGCAGAAGGCACAGCAGTACAAGGGTGACTAGCAGAAGGCACATTTGTTCAGTTCTGTGTGCTTGTTGCTTGAAACAAATGAACGCGGTTGAAACAGGATGGAGCACCAGCCGTATATCAATCCTTCTTGCACCGCACTCTTCTTGAAAATCTCATGTACCTCTATTATTTAAAGACAAAGGGATGACATTCGAGTGACACAAAAACTGATATGTTTCTTTTTCTCTTCAGTGTTTTATTTACCTGGGGGTAAATAAAGATCCAAGAGCTAGCTTTATCTCCACTTGTGTCTCTGTGACATAGGGAAATCACAATTACAGCTTAGATTGCTGTTGACATTACAATGGGAATCCATTTGTGGATAGCATATTACATATATTTATGGAGGTGTCTGCTGATGGCCTAGAGTGGAAAGCCTTTCTGATCAGAAGGTTGCAACTTCTATAATTCATCTCAGCTAAACTTGCTGATCATAGCAAGAGTGGCAATGGAAGATTTAATCTAGGTTTGTCCCTGTGTCCTGACCAACAATAAAATTGGCAGTTCAATTCATGGAACGCCTGTGACTCATTGCTTGGGCAAATTGTAGAAAGTGCAAGCATTGCACTCCTGTGAGTATATCCTGTGACTGCTTTGGGACATCCTTCTGAATGGTTACTGTGCCAAATGTGAGGATTATTGTTCTCAGATCATTTGGTTCCTTCAGAAAAGAAGAAAGGGAGAAAATTAGTAACAAAATAATGCTCAAATACTGCTCAAATTTTTTTTAACAATTCTTATCGCATTACTGCTATCACAACAACAACATAAAATTACAAACAAAAACAGAAGTTGCTGGGAAAACTCAGGCAGCATCCATGGAGAACGGAAAGTGAGTCAACGTTTCGAGTCCACGACCCTTTGTCAGTTTTGAGTTGATCGATTTCTAGATCCTCACTCTTGTGTTCAAATCCTCCACTTTTCTGCACCCCCTACCTCTCTGACCTCCTCCCTTCTCACAACAGTATCCGTTGCCTTCGTTTTACTGGGTCTGGCCTCTTCCTTGTCCCCCGAATCCTCCTTTCCACCGTCAGTGGCAGTGCCTTCAGCCACTACACCCCAAGGTTCTGGAACTCCCTCCCTCACTCCCTTTGCCTCGTCCCCTTCTTTCCTATTTTCGAGTCGCGCCTGAAGACTTTTCTTTTTGACCAAGCTTTTGGTCATCTTTTTCCCCTCCCCCTGGCTCAGTCCCGCGATCCACTTTGTGAAGCGCTCTGAGACACCATATGCCATGGGGGTGCTTTATAAATTTAAGTTGTTGATCTCGCTATTATTTCCCAAATGTTGCTGCTAGAATATATTCAAGGCTGCCCAGCTGAATTTCCACTTTGGCCTCTTGTGACGGAGGTTGAAATTCTGGTTTTAGTACTTAATAATCTCAAGGAGGAGAAAAGTCAGGAGAGTTGGAGTTTGATGCGTGCCACAAAAATGCAACATTTGCTGGGCTTTCTTTTTTAAGATAATTTTTGAACAATGTAATAATAATAGTACAGTAAAAATGTGTTTATCCGGTACCCAACCAACCGGCATGCTCAACAAACCGGTATCTCCCAATACAATTCACCATTCCAGCAACCGGATCTCATACCATAGCCATCCAGGACACTTGCAGTATGCTCACTTTGCGCATGCATGTGCATGCGCACTTATTAAACTTACCGAACGTTGGAATACTTTTTTACTGATCATTTTACTAAGTGTACTGGAATGCTTTATTGGTAAGTATCCATACAATATTCTGTTATTATTTAGTCTATTATTAATATGGTATGTTTTAAAATAAGTAAATGTTTTGTTTAGGATCTTCAGAAACTTTCCGCTGGAATATCCGGCATATTTGATTAATCTGCACCGGTCAGGTCCTGAGGGTGCCAGATAACAAAGGTTTTATTGTAATAATAATCCCAGCATTTGATATCCACAGACCTTGTTTGTCCTTTGATGGTCTGAATTACCTCCTCATTTGCTATAATCTCTATGAAGTTATGTTTGTAATTTGTTTATAATACTGTACATAAGAAAAATTATAATAATATTCTTTGCACTTGGTGTAGCACTTTATCATGTCTTCGAGGCATCTCAAAGCACTTTACAGAATATACTGTAAAGTGAATTTCTTGTATATTTTGTAGGCAAAACACAGCTAATTGCTCACAAACAATTGTGGATTGAGTAGACAATTAAAAAAAAAAAAATTATTATCCTCGCAAAAGCAATCTGCCAATTGACTAACATTTGGGTTCCTACTTACTGCTAGATAAACAGAGATGTGTGGAGTACGTAAACTTGACCAACATTTTGCCCTGCTCGGGAATTGAACCCAGGTGAGTGCTCAAAACCACCGAGCTACAGGACTCCACATGCTTCCCATACAGGACTCCTACATTTCTTGTAGGTCTCTGTTTTCCACAATAAGATATCTCAAATCATTTCCACAAGAGTAAATTTCATTATGTTATACTAGTTTTATTTCAATATTAAAGATACAGCTATTAACTGGAATCTGAGGTACCAATCCATGCTCAATGGCTATACATGCCTCACTGTATTTTTTGAAGGCCCATGAATAATTTGACAGAAATAAGATTAAACCTAGCAACATAAGCATATGTGGCAAGAACAAGCAAACCATTGAGGTGCTTGTGTAATAAACCCTCCTGCCCAAATATGATTTTACATTGTACACATCAAAGATTCAAATTAACTTGTAATAATTCCAAACCCAATTCAGGAGCATAAAAAGGCACCTACATTTATGACCCTTTTGAAACACTATATGCTCAAGCCAATTCAAAATAACCAAGATATGATGTTGACTATTTAATATAAATCCCCAAAAGATTTTGCTTTATGTTCTATGCGCAACTATTGGGTCAATGTCAACAATTATTTTGTTATATAAGGAAATCCCTTTCAAATCTGCTGTAGACACAGCAGAGACCTGTAACCTCAACCCCAGAGGCAAGATCATATTCTGCAATGCAATTTCTTGTAGCTTTTTATTGTAGTGGAATTTTTTCAACAGTTTTTTCAACACCATTATATGGTATTATAATGGCCCTGATTCACCTGTAAGCCGTGACCTTCTGATCCTATGTAAATAAGATATCATGGTAAAACTTTTCTTTGTAAAATGTGAAGTCTTCTTACATATGCCCCGAGTCCCTTTCAGTTTCCAATCAAAACAATCTCACAACCACATCACTTCCACCCTCACCCATCTCCACTGGCTCCCCATCACCCAGAGGATCAAATTCAAAATCCTCGTCCTCACTTTCAAGGCCATTCACGGCCTTGCCTCCGCCTATCTCTCCGACATGTTGTCTCCCTATCAGCCTGCCTGCCCACTCCGTTCAGTGGGCTCTGGCCTACTCCATATTCCCCGCCCGAACTGCCCCATCAGTGGCTGCACTTTCAGCCTCTCTGCTCCTACGTTCTGGAACTCCATCTTGCAATCCCTTCACTTCACTTCCTCCCTTTCCTCCTTCAAGGCCGATCTCTTGACCTTCCTCTTCGACCGTGCCTACTGCTCCCCTCCTAACTCTCCCCTCTTTCCTACTCTCCTTCCCCCTGCCCCTACCCCAACCCTTTCCCCTCCGCCACCCCCTTGAGTCCCGACCTAACTGTTCAGTGCCTTGGGATGTCTCCCGACGTGAGAGGCGCTCTATAAATGTAATTTTGTTGTTTTTTTAGATGTCCCCTTCCCCATGACAAAGGTCTTAATTCAAATGCAAAGATTATTATTGTTGTTGTTATTACAATTTAAATCACTCAGTAGAGATAGGTTCTCAGTGTTTTTCAGTAATAGATCAACTGGATCAGTAACACTGCCACGTTGTATGTGAATGGATAATAATAATCCTAATAATAGGCTAATCCTTGTATTTGACATAGCACTTTTCAGATCTCAAAGAGCTTCACAGAATATACTGTGAAGTGAATTGACATGTAAGGTTCTCTACAAATGTAATTTTGTTGTTGTATATTGTGTATATTTGTATATTGGGTAAACAGTATATTTGTTTATAGACTGTATATTTGTGGGTGATGATACTTTTCTTTGTATGTTTGAACTTCCTTAAATAGCTACCTTTTCAGAACGTTGATATTTTGTTCACCAGGTATTTTATCAAGCCATTTCGAAAGTGTTATTAATAGTCCCAGTTGCACAGATGAATACAGGAATTATGTTTGTTTTATACTGCCGCATACAGCCACATTTAATTTGCAGATTGATATATTTTGTGATCTTCTCCAGTTCTTTATTTCTTCACTGTAATCACTTGGGGTTACTACATCGATAATACTATTTGTACAATCATGTTTTTTTTATAATAATATCTGCTTTGTTACAGATTACTCTTGTATGTGAATGTACATGTGAGTCTTAGATTACTGTGATGTTATTTTTCAATGTCACATTTGATGTTTATAACAGTTGGTCTTTCCATCAATATTGAATCAGATACTCTAGATTGTGCTAGGTTTGAACATGATGACAATATGTGGTCCACAATTTCTTGATGTCATATGCAGCATTTTGGATCATTGTTTATCTTTAAGATCTTATTTTCATAATAACAGATCGTAATTGCTTCTAATACTGATATTATGAGAGCTTCTGTTTCAATTGAAAAATCTCTACAAGATTTAAGTCAACCAGTTACAAGGCAAAACCTTGGGCAAGTTCCTTACTCCACACACCTAATAATAATCCCTCAAGAAAAAAATCCAGCAACAGATTGGTCATTTTAATCTATGACTATTTCCGGGACACTGCTGTATGCAATTGGCTGTGGCATTTTTCCCACAAATATACAGTCGATTCACTTTACAGTATATTCTGTGAAGTGCTTGGAGACGTCTAGAAGATGTGAAAAACGCTACATCAAATGCAAGGATTATTATTGTAGTTTGTAGCAGGACGAAACATTAGACAAGTTTCCTTAATCCACAAAATAAATTGGTCACTCAATCCACGATTAGTTGTGAGACACTGCAGTGCACAATGTAAATAGCTTTCAACATAAAATGCTTTGAGTGAAATTCTGTGTTACTAGTTCAGAAAAGGCACTTTGAAAATCTTTTTTGGGGCCTGTAGACAAAGTTTGTTTTGATCATGCTGGTGAATAAAATATGTTTTCAAAAACCCTGCAATTTTCCTTTTATTTCCCTTCTCTTCCTCAATACTCTTCTGAAATTGCTCTGCTTCGCACCCTCTATTTCTACTTTCAAAACCCATCTAAAGGATTTGACTGTTCCTTCAGCAGCTTTCCTCCCTCCCCTCCCTACACCACCCCACCAATCTCCCTCCCTCCCCTCCCCACATTATCTCTCAAATCTTCCTCCACCACTCCCCATACCATTCATCCAATCTCCCTTCTGCCCTGTTTCTCATTCAGTCTTTGTAAAATGATTTGACAACAGTATAAGTATAAGTGCGATTTGATGTCATTTCTCTATTATCTTATAGGATTGCCCACCATTTGAATTTTAAAAAAATCTTTAGTTGGCAAATTTATTTAAAATACATCATCACTTGTTATGCTACATTATTGTTACATTAGCATTATTACAGTTACACACAGCTCTATAAGCTTTTTACCCTGCACAAAACTGCAGTAGATACAAGAAAACTAACACTTTGAACAGATTGACTTGAGACTTTCTTCTTGGAGCAAACTATTTCTTGAATGTTTTCTTTTCAGCCTCTCTGCCCCCACCCTTTGGAACTCCATTCCACAATCCCTTCGCCTTGCTGCCTCTCTTAGCTCTTTCAAGACCCTCCTTTTTGACTATGCCTTCAGCCACCTTCCTACCTCTCTGCCCTCCCTCATCCCAACCCTGCCTCCCCCATGCTCGGGTCCTGAACCCTGAGAGTTCAACACAGTGGGAAGTCCTCCCGACGTGAAAGGCGCTCTACAAATGTAACTTTGCTGTTGTTTTTCTTCAAAGATGAACAATATGCAATAGCTATCAAATATCCCAATCTAAATGGAATATTAATAATAATGCTTGCATTTGATATGGTGCCTTTCACATCGAGAGGATACCTGAAAGCGTTTCACAGGATGTTCTTTAAAGTGCAATGTGTATTTTGCAAGCTAACGTGGCAGTCAATTGATACATAACAGGAATATAAGTTACTGCCTCACTCTATTGCCTTACTGAAGTAATGACAATTTTTTTTGTTTGATTCTTGTAGTTTGTTTACATTGATACCCCAATACCCGTAGAGAGAGGTAAAAGGAAGATGTTTACCTGTGCAACACTGAAATGGTCCAGCAGATTGTACATTTATATTGAAGTACAATATAAGCAACAGTCTAGGGAGCTTGGTGTTCCTGGGTTAAGGAACAATAAATCAATTCCTTCTCCCAAATACTATCCAGAAATTCCTTGTTGGGAAATGTATGTATGTGGTTATTCATAGAATTATACAGCAGAGAAGGAGACCATTTGGCCCGTCTTACCTGTTGAGTGAGGACAGGATTAGGCTCAGCTGTGATGCAAACCAGGTTTGAATAATCCATCAATGCTTACTATTGAGGCTCACAACACGGGAATAATGGCTACTTAAATAAGATATTGCAGAATGACTAAGGCCAGTACAACTGTACCTCAGTGGAGAAACTAAAGGAATCAAATACCTTTGGGAAAGAATGAGAGTAACAAAACCCAAATGCTATAATTTGTGAGTAAAAGCTTGAAAGATTTTAAGAGAATACAGTAAAGTAAAGGTATCTGATAATTGTGTGCCGCTGTCTTTGGTTTTCTGTACATCTGCAAAAAATGTATGAAAACAAAGGGAGATCATATTTGCTGTTAGAAGTGTATTTTTAAAGGAAAGGGAGAGGTCTGACATTGAGGTGAAGGCCTCCATCAGTTTATAGTCTGCCTTGTTTGTGAGAATACTGCTGAAAACGACAATTTGCACAGCTCTAGTGCCTTTCACAAAGATAACACCTTGAACCACTACACAGCAGCAATCCTATGGAGCGTTTTGAGATGTCTCAATAACACAATAAGATACTGGATCAAATGCAGACATTATTATGACTGGATCACCAAGCAAACTGGGGAGGGAGTTTGAGTGTGGACTAAAGGGATGATTAAAGAGATGGAATTTAGGAAGGTGTTGAAGATAGAGAAAATGCACTAAAATCTAAACAAGTTTCCTTCTTGACTCAGTTGTCTCTCTGATATTTTACTACCATCAACGCTCCGAACAGGGGTCTGTACAAAAGTTGTGAAGCACTGTCAGAGAAATATCACTGCAACACTGAGGACCAGATACAACCCTTGCTAAATTCATTAACGTCATTTCAAATTAAAGATACCTAATTGTACCGTAATGCAGCCAAGCATATGTTATTCTGTATTCTTATTGTTTTTCGGATTTTTGACACAGTGATCGGGTTGCTCACCATCTGATTTGACAGTGAAATTGGCCCTGAGCGAAATGAATGGCATTTTCCTGTCGGTGCTGGATCCAATTTGACTTCAAACAATTTGGGGATTTATATCACTGTGTGTATCAGAGCATATAATAGGGCATGTAACACACCTTGCACATTATTCCATTATGTTTTGTATATTATATTTTTGTTTCCTTTAACTGTCAACAAACAAAGCCCTGTGGCATAGCAGTACAAGTTGTGTGAATCAATTCAACTCTAGTCCAAGTGACATGTTAGAATATGCAGTTGCTGCCTGTCAGGGACACACCACCCTACTTCATTATCAACTGCACCACTGCATTTACATTGGTAGAGTGCCACCATCAGCTGTAGCTATTGGCAGCAATATAAATGGGGTATGAGCACTATTTATGGTAGGGTTGGATAATTCCACTTGCCGACTTGCCTGCGGCAAATAACTTTACAGCGATGCTGAGTTATAAAACAAAGCAACTCAGCAGCTTCAGAAGCACATCATTTTGTTTCTCCTTCCACTGCCAAACTATCATTGTTTCTTTTCTGTTACATTTGTTTCTTCATACTCTGTAGCTATTTTCAGGATTTATTTCCACTTTTTATATTGAAGTATCAGTGCCTCGTGAGTTTAATGCCTAGTTTAAACCCTGCTTTCCCTAACGATTCACTGAATCGTTATTTAATAAAAACAGCAACATTGGGTGTGAATCATGAGTCAGCCTGACTCGCTTTACCTTGGATTCAGAAGATTGGGGTTGAAGTCACGCTCACACACTCTGAGCTGCCTCCAATAATAATAATAATAATAATCCTTGCATTTTGATATAGCACGTTTCACATTTTATCAACATCTCAAAGCATTTCACAGAATATACTGTAAAGTGAATTGACTGTATATTTGTGGGCAATACAATGTTGGCGGTGTGTTGTGTTGTCGGAGGTACTACCCATGTAGATGAAACGTTAAACTCAAGGGGACATTAAGGGTTCCATAACAAAAGTGAAGGGAGTTTCTCCCAGTGAGGTACCAACAATTCCCTAGATAAAATTAGTTATTCATTTCATGGCTGTTTGTGAAACTTCTTGTATTTACATTGACTGCCATATTCATGTACGAAAATACATAGCTGCAATGTTTTACAGTGAATCCTGTGAAACGCTTTTAGACATACTCTTGATGTGAAATGCAAGAATTATTATGAATATTATCATCCATCAATAATTCAGATTTGAAGCCCAGTTAAAGATAATTTCTGAAGCACAACATATTGTACTAAATTGCATGTACTAGATTCCATTAAACACATGTGTGAGTGAATCAATTCAGCCACTGCTCAGAAAGGGTCCCTTAAAACTTCTTTGAGTGATATACTTCATGGCCAAAGCAATGGTATGGAATCTAGAAGAACCTGTAACAGATTGTCATTGCTCAGTGAGTGTGTGAGCTGTGAATCCACAGAGCTTTCTTCAGCCCAGAGAGTGTTAGAGAGCAGAATTTCTAAATCAGGCTTCCCATTCTATGCTGCTCTACTGCTGGAAGCAATGAATCATCACTTCCAGTTGCCCTAACCCAAGCACAAGTGAGTTTCCTAAGCAAATAGTCCCAGTTGTTCATGGGCGAGTAACCTTTGAAACACTTTCTAGCACCGATCTGCGGCTGGAATAGTATCACAGTGTTGTTTTGCACACTGGCTTCTGGCACAGCTGAGTGCAGAAGTTTGAATCACTTTGTCAGCTGTTAATCTTCAAGGACAGACTGAGTTAAATCAAAAATCTAATATGGTCCCTGACAGGTATCCATCCGATATTTCTGTCTAACCACTTTGTGTTATAAAACCTTGAATGTGCATGTTGATTTCATAACCAATGCTGTCAAAAAGTAAATCGGGAAAATGTGCATCAGTGATTTTTGCTAATAAAACAGACCAAGTCCAGCTGCGCTCCCTGAATTTAGTTACAGCATTAAAATATGTTTCGGACCAAAATAGTGTCATAACTTTGCTTAGTGGTGTGGTTTGGGGAAAAGTAAACAAGACAGCTAGTAAGAACTTTGCCACATGTGCTCACCATGTGGATTGTGAGTGCCTCCTTCTGGTTGCTGGGACATCATGGAGGCACAGCATTGTGAATTCATCAAGACTGTAAATTCTGATTATGTGTTGACAGCAAATATAAAAATCAGAGCTGTTTGTGTACAGCAAAGGCAAGTCTATTGCATTGTGAAATCGTCTGTGGATTGCAAATGTAAACCCGAACAAACCTATTCTGGAGCCACGAGAATCAGTCTCAACTTCATCTTTGTCATAAATCAGTTTGACAGTTTACCTTCTTTGTTTTGAGGTCTTAATGGCATACAAATAATAGACAAAGGCTACTGTTTATCTCAAAATGGCTTAAAGCACGCTTATTACTGCTGACAGTTCATAATACACTGTGCCAAATCATAGGAAAATAACAAACGATAATTGAAACAGTAGTTATTTTCCTGCAGCTGAATGTGGACAAGACAGAAGCCAAACTGACTCCTATCAACATCTTCACTCCTCTGGATCTAAACCTCTCAACCTCCCTGGGCTCTCACTCACATTCCCCGAACCAGTGTGCTATCTGTTATGGTTTGACCCCCAGCTGTCCTTCCTCCCCCAGATTAAATCCCCTCCACCTCCACTACAAAAGCAGCTGAAACCCTCATGCATGCGATTATCACCTCCCGCCTGGATTAATCAAATGAATTCCTTGCTGGTCTCCCAGCTCCACAACTCTAAAAAAACTACCCCTCACCCCCCACCCTGCCGAAACACTCGTGCACGCATACATCACCTCACGGTTGGACTACGGAAACTCTCTCCTCGTCGGCCTCCCCAGTTCCTCCATTCACAGGCTGCAGGCCATCCAAAACTCTGCAGCCCGTGTACTATCCCGCACCCGCCTCCACAACCACATAACCCCCACCCTCGCCCGTCTCCACTGGCTCCCCAACCTCCAGAGGATCGAGTTCAAGATCCTCGTCCTCACCTTGAAGGCATTACACGGCCTTGCCCCGCCCTATTTAACCAATTTACTCTCCCCCTATAAGCCCACCCGGACCCTCCGTTCAGCAGGACTTGGCCTGCTCCAAGCCCCCCGCCCGAACTGCCCCACCATCGGAGACCAGGCCTTCAGTTTCTCCGCTCCCACCCTGTGGAATTCCATCCCCCAATCCCTCCATCTTGTTTCTTCCCTTTCCGCTTTCAAGGCTGGTTTGAAGACTTTCCTCTTTGACCATGCCTTTTGTTCCACCCCGAATTTTTCGACCTCCCTTACGTGTTTCACCCCTTCCCGAACACTCCCCTCCCAGCTCGGGTCACACGCCTCCTGTGCAGCGCCTTAGGACATCCTCCCGACGTGAAAGGCGCTTTATAAGTTTAAGTTGTTGTTGTTGTTGTTTATTCAGAACTCTGCAGCCTACATACTGACCTGTAGCAAACTCGATACCCCAATCTCACCATTACTGGCCAGGCTCCACTGGCACCCCATCACCGAACGGATCGACTTCAAGATCCTCACACTCATGTTCAAATCACTTCTCTCCAACCCCCTCCTACCTCTCCAACCCCCTCAATCCACCACCCACGACTCCGCTCGACCTGACACCGGCCTCCTGCTTGTCCCTGTCACTTGCTATCTAAGTGCAAGTTGTTGTTGCTGTAGTTTCATTTATCAAAAGCTTACATTTGGCATGAGCTATTAAAGTGTTGCATGGTATGATTAGGAGTTTGTCTGAGATCATAGTGTAGAGCACAGCAGTTATGGCAAGCTGGAAATTGACTGTGGTTTTATACCCTTGATTTGCCCCCATGGCACCAATAATGGTCGCATTTTCTTTAAACAAAACACACAAAAAATTATGTTAATATAGCGCCTTGGGACATCCTCCCAACGTGAAGAGCGCTCTATGAATGCAATTTTGTTGTTATTGTTGTTGTTGTATTAATGGACAAAGATTTTGCACTGAGATACCTTGGAGGAGATGAAGAGTCAGGGGGATATGACTTGTTTGAAGAGGCATTGTGTCAGTTTGTGGTTTGATTTAATGGATTACTTTACTTTAATGGACTAATATGTGTATTGTGCTCACCAAGTGGAATGCAGGTGTCAAAAATGGAATTGCAAGTGTCCTTAATTATTATAATTAACATCTAATGAAAAGCAATCATCTGGAATCAGTAGTTTCAGTATATGATTAAGGGCATCTGTAAATCCCTCTGTACACATCTGTTTATCTTGTGATGTTGAGTTATGGTGTTCCCAATGCTTGAATAACTTACTGATGCGCACTATGTGCAGCACCCTTCACAAATAATGCTGATGCTGTAGTAACTAAGAGTATTTACTGGAGGGTCAGCAGCATTAGTGAACCATAGCTTGGTCATTACCATAATAATTAAGGGCAGGATTTTAAGGAAGAAGCAAAGACCCTTCTATGGCTGAATCATTTAGAACCAAAGGCTTCAAACCAGAATTCGGTATATGACTTGCCCTTAAACAGAGCTTGAGTCCTCTCAATGGATGAGGGTCATCACCTCTTGACCAGCGACTCACCATTGAATAAGGTTTAGATGAGCATGACTAGCAAAGACCTGGACTTGAATTGTGTCATAAAAGTAAATTGACAAGGACTAAGATTGTTATTTCTTTCCAGAGGAAAGAAAACGGAGTGATGTTGTGGACGTCCTCCCGACGTGAAAGGTGCTATACAAATGTAATTTTGTTGCTGTTGTTGTGGAGAAGCACAGTCATTTCAAGGAGAAGTGGGTTACAGGTAGAAAGTGGGGATACTTTGAGATTAAGAATTTTTATCATGTCACGTTGGTTTAAATTATAAATTCACGTCATGTCGGTTCTAAATTCTAGCCTTTTCACCAGCTACATTTAGATCTTAGAGATCATCCGTAACCATTTTTGACATGACAAAATGCAGTAATTTTGTGGTGAATGTTATTGTCATATACTTAAAGCATAGTCTTTATGATGTTCTTCACAGGAAATTATTGGCCTCTCCACAGAGGCTGCAACTCATCTTGGCAGGAGATGGGGGAAATAGCACGTTCAGGTTTAAAAAAAAACACATTTAGGTTCAGTAGCACAATAGTTTTGAGCTTTCAATGTTCTTCCTCAATGTGCTACCTGAGGTCCATACTTCACCATCTTTAGCACCAATAAATCCTGGACATTGATGTTCAGATTTAGTAAATCTTGACTATAAATAGCTAGATTTATTAGATTCTGAATTTAATGTTCGAATTTAGTGCATTGGAACATTAAGCGCAGATTCAGTAAATGCTGACATTGCAGATGCATTCCAATTAACACATATCACGATATCTGATGTGTGCACATATACAGCTAGAGGACAAAAGGACAGGTTTGAAAGAGTTGGGGGGCTGGGAGTGTGTGAGTGACATTTCACTTATTGAGTAAAGAAATTATACCGGTGCAATAGGGATACACCAGCAATGATCTATTTTTCCTTCTGGTGTAAGTAATGCTTTGTGAGGTTATCTGTTAATGTAATTATTAAATCATTGCATTTCTAAGCTTTACTGGTCTTTGCCTCTCTCTGCAAAATAGAAGTAAATGAAATTACCGCATATTTCACTTTGGTGAAATTGGAACAGTGCAAGAACAGTCCACTATCATAATCCTAAAATAATTAAATCTTGTTGTATTTTAAATTGAAAGATGATATTATTTCATAATTTGATAAATATGAAGAGTAAACTACTGTTTGAATGAATCTGGGCATTAAAGTAGTACTGTATAATGAATTATAAAGTGATTAATCAAAGGTATACTTTAAGGAATTTTAACATTAAATCTAGGATTTACTAATTTGAACGAAAAACATCCAAAATGAATACTTCTTGTGTGAAGCCAATTGAAATTCATCATTAAGTGTTTAATAACCAGTGTCTTACAGAGTCCACAATTTAATAGAGCTAGACTTTATTTAATTAAACAGAAGTCAGTGAGGGGATTTGATAAATTATGATTTTGCAAAAATTTCCACCCTTAAAAATAATCCTCTTCAAAAGAATTGTAACTGCTCTGTCATGGCCTGTCTGACATTTGGTACATTGATTCACATTGCGCCTCCGACCTTATCTTACGCCAGACGCTGCCAAATCACTCTTGTCCATTCGTTCGTCACTTCCCAACTCGATTTCTTTCTCCCCAGCTCCACCAAGCACAGGATCCAGCAAATCCAAACTCCGCCACCCATATACTCAGTGGCACTAAATTCCTTATCCCCATCACACCAGTTGTAATCGGGCTCTACTGGCTCCCAGTTGCCAAACAGATCGATTTCAAGATCCTCACACTCGTTTTCAAATCCCTTCATACCCTGGCACCTCCCTGCCTCTCTGACTTGCTTCACCCACCTCCCAACCCACAACCTGCTGCCTTCGCTTTACTGGTTCAGAGAGTTCCTCGTGCCCTCCATTCCACAATTCGTGGCAGCGCTTTCAGTCACTACGCCTTAAAACACTACGTATCTAAATTCACAGATGACATTAAACTAGGTGGGAGAGTGAGCTCTGAGGATGATGCAAAAAGATTGCAACAAGATATAGATCTTGTATCTATAGATCTATATATATAGATACAAGATATAACAAGATATAGGGGAGTGGGCAGGTAGGTGGCAGATGGAATTTAACGTGGGGAAGTGTGAAATTATTCACCTGGGTAACAAAAATTAAAAAAATCGATTATTTTCTAGAGGGGGAGAAGTTAGATAGCGTTAGTATTCAAAGAGATTTGGGTGTCCTTGTACACCAGTCTCAAAAAGTTAGTTTGCAGGTGCAGCAAGCAACAAAGAAGGCGAACGGCATGGTAGCGTTCATTTCAAAAGCTTTAGAGTACAGGAGTAGGGAAGTCTTGCTGCAACTGTATAGGACTTTGGTGAGACCATACCTACAGTATTGTGTGCAGTTTTGGTCTCCTTATTTAAAAAAGGACATACTTGCCTTAGAAGGGGTGCAGCGTAGATTCATTAGGTTAGTTCCTGGGATGAGGGGACTGACCTATGAGGATAGGTTGAATAAATTAGGACTGTACTCTCTAGAGTACAGAAGAATTAGGGGGGATCTTATTGAAACATATAAGATTCTTAAAGGGATGGATAAAGTAGACACCGAGAGACTGTTTCCCCTGGTAGGAGAATCTATAACCAGGGGTCACAGTCTTAAAATTAAGGGTCAGCCTTTTAGAACAGAGTTGAGGAAACATTTCTTCACTCAGAGGGTAATGAATTTATGGAATTCACTACCCCAGAAGGCTGTGGATGCTCAGTCCCTGAACATTTTCAAGGCTGAGACTGATAGAATTTTAAAAAATAGAGGGATTAGGGGATATGGGGATGGGGCAGGTAATTAGAGTTAGGTCAGAAGATCAGCCTGATCTTATTGAATGGCGGGGCAGGCTCGAGGGGCCGAATGGCCTACTCCTGCTCCTAATTCTTATGTTCTTAAAACTCTGGAACACTCTTCCTATTCCAGTGTGTGAATAGGAGGAGGAGCGAGAGGTCAGGCAAGAGCTAAGTAACGGTGACAGAAGGGAATATGGTTGTTAAGCAGCAGCCTGCTTGCCTGACTATGCGGTTAGTAACATCAATCTTAAGGGGATGACTTGCAGTAAAAACTGACCCACGCATACACAAATTGGCATCTCTATCACAAGTGTCACAAAGCATCAACCATTTCAAGGAAACAGCTGATGCTTTTTGACACAACTACATACTAACCAGTAATGCTTGATTACAATTTTATAGATCAAGCATAATATTTAATTGCTAAAGCTCTATCACACACAATAGTTTCCTTCCTCTGAACATCACTGGTTCTTCCTTGCACAGGCTTCGGCAGGTCATAAATGTGACAGCTTTCAGAATAGATAATCCTAACCTTTTTCCCAATAATCGACTTGCCACCTGAATTAACACTGCACAACTTTATGGCCCTCCACTTACTACCACTCATCTAGTTTTATCAGAAATTATGATTTCCAGTGTGTCTCCCAGCACGAGATAATTGGATTTTGCAGATGTGGTAAAATAATTTCATACTTGCCACTGGATCCTTGCAGGATTGAGAGGGAAGAAAACGAGAATTGCTTTTACAACAACAACAACAAAATTGCATTTATATAGCGCCTTTCATGTTGGGAGGACATCCCAAGGTGCTGCACAGTCAGGTAGGGATTAGAGCAAGTGGGGAGGGGTCGGGGTAGGGGGAAGGAGAGCAGGAGAATTGACTGTACATTTGTGGGCGAAATGCAGCAGCCAAATTGCGCACAGCAGTGTCCTACAAACAATCGTGGAAGTGCGGTTAGGGGAGAAAGGGGGAAAAGAGGGTAAAGGGACAGTGGGAGGGAAAGGTGGGGTGAAGTAATGTCAGGGAGGAAAAGGGGGGGGGTTGAAAGGAGGGTAAGAGGGGAGAGGGAGGGAATGGTGGGGGGGGTTAAAATCAGGGAGAAATGGGGGGAGAAAGAGGGGAAAGAGGGAAGAGGGAAGGAAGGGGGAAAAGGGGGAGAGGGAAAGAATAGGAAAAAAGGGAGCAACACCTTTTACTCTTTATCCTGGGAATAATTTGACCATAGGTTGTTTCAGCGGAAAACTGCACAAGTATCCCTCCCCAACCACGGGGGATATGTTCCTGAAAATCTCCGCAGTTAGTAAAACCGTGGTTGGAAAAAGCAGGGCCTTATGGGAAACATGGGGATAGGGGGAGTACGTTTGCTTGACCTTGAACTAAACACCAAAAAATTCATGTTATTTACCTTAATCCTAATGATGATGATGATGGGGGAGGTGGTTGTTGAGTGCTGTTCCATGGAAGAGGGATCCTCTTCCTCTGCCTCCTCCAGATCATACATCACCGACAAGTGCGAGGGGGATAGATGTGGAGAAAGTGGTGTGGTGGGTGACACCGAGGTGGGTGGATGTGGAGAAGGTGGTGGGTGTCACTGAGTGGGGTGGATGCGGAGAAGCGACATCGTTGCTGGTTGATTCTGACGTCGCAACTGGGTCCTAGCGCCAAACACTAGCGCAAAGCGACTTCGTGGCTGGTTAATGCAATTGGGTCCTAGCGCCAAAAGCTAGTGTTCGTGTTAAAATCCGTGGATACGCAAAACCCATTGCCCTGGTTAGCAAGGGTTGTCGCAGCGAGCCAACCATGGATACGTAAAATTCGCGGTAGAAAAAAACACGGTTGGGGCGGGGTACCTGTATGGAGATTTGAAATTCCAAAACAACAACAAAATTACGTTTGTATAGCGCCTTTCACGTTGGGAGATATTCTGAGGTCATTTATTTTCCATGCTTGACAGAAATGTATCCATATTGTTGCACAACTCCAGGTATCCAGGCCTGTCAGTATGTGCCTTTATGATCAGTGTCAATACTTAACACAGTACATCAGCACTTCTACCTATGTCCTTGTTGATACCAGAAGTCTATCACTTCCAGCAACAAAGTGATTAAGATGGGGTGGTGGGGTTATGTTTAACTTCCCTAAGCTCGTTCTTCAGATTTTCAACCAACATTACACCATTTCCTGATGAGGGGGAAGATTAGAGATGGCTTCCTAGACTTAAACTGATATTCCAACACAGTACTGGGGGAGGTTTTGCAGGTTTCATTCTCGGGATGAGCTCAACACTTTCAAGTGAACATTAAAGATCCCTTGACAGTATTTGAAAGGAGAAGTCAATTTTCATAGAATGGTATCATAGAATCATATAGCACAGAAGGAGGCCATTTGTCCCATTATGTCTGTGCTATTGATTGGCTCGTGCCAGTGCCTTCTCGCATCAGTTGCTGACAGCATCAATCTCCATAGTTGCACACTCAACCTCACCAAGCCAGTCAGGAACCTTGGAGTCTTTTACGACCCTCAACTGTCTTTCCTCACCCACACCCAAGCAATGACTCGCTCTACCTTTTCCGATCTCCGCAACATTGCCCGACTGCCACTATCTCACCACCAAAGCCTCAGAAACCCTCTTCCACGCTTTCAATATATAAAGCGGCTCAATTACACAATTGCCCTGATAGTCGGCCTTCCCAGCCTCCACAGGCTGCAGATAATCCAGAACTCTGCGACCCATGGAACTCTACTGTTCCAAACTCCATCTCCCCCATCCTCACCTGACTCCACTGGCTCCCCATCATCCAGAGGATCCAACTCAAGATCCTGGTCTTCCACAACCTCGCCACACCCTACATCTGTGACCTCCTATTCCCTTATCAACCTGCCCGCCCCCTCCACTTAGCAGGCTCTGGCCTGTTCCACATCCCCCGACCCACCCACCCCACCATCGGCAGGCGAGCCTTCAGCCACTCTACTCCCAACCTCTGGAACTCCAACCCGCAGTCCCTCCACCTTGTCCCCTCCCTGGCCTCCTTCAAGTCCCGCCTCAAGACTCTCCTCTTTGATGGACCCATCAACACCTCCTGATCCCCATTTCCCTCCCCACCCTCTGTCCTAAGCTCGGGTCTGAAGCAGTAACTGTCCAGCGCCTTGGGACTTCCTCCTGATGTGAAAGGCGCTATACAAGTGTAATTTTGTTGTTGTTGTTGTTGTGCTGGCTCTTTAAAAAGAGCTGTCCAAATCAATCCCATTCCCCCGTTCTCTCACCATAGCCCAGCACACCTGTTCCCGAAAAACTATCCACTTCTCTCTTAAAAGTTATTATCAAATTGGTTTCCATCACCCTTTTAGGTAAGGCATTCCAGATCTGAACAACTCGCTGCATAAAAAAAAATTCTCCTCACTCACCATCTATTTCTTTTAACTTAAATTGGTGTCCTCAGGTTATTGACCCACATACCAGTGGAAATAGTTTCTCCTCATGTCCTGGCCAACAATCCCCCAGATAAATTAGTTTGGGTTATTTGGGAGGTCTTGCAGTTCACAGATCATTAGCTAATACAGTCATTGCACTGGCTGCTGGCAGTTACTAGTACTAAATGCATTTAAGATGTTTGACAATTTAAAACACAAATTTATTCTCAGTAACTGCCCTCTTGGAGTTGGCGAGGAGCAAATCATGTCTGCCCTTCATTTCCCCTTCCTCTCCATGAAAGGATCCACTCTGTTCCTTTATGAGGATATTGCTGAGATCGGGGTTTTACTAGGCAGGAAATACTATTAATCTATTATTTTAATAGTATTTTGACAAATTATCAATACATATATGTTTTAACAAAAGTAGTAGATTATCCCAGCTGTTCTGGGATACTGTTGGCATGGATTACCATAGAAGCTCCACAGACACCCAGCGACAATTTTCTACACATCACAAAAGCTCTGTGGCGCTTCTTTCCCGATATAAACATAAGCCTTGAAAGGTCACTACGGGAACTGTGAGATAACTAATCTTTGCAGTTTGTGTGATGTTTCCAGGCTTTCAGTGATTTCTTTGAACTGCTGTGTGAGATTTCCTGATGCAACCAATAGTGACCCTTCTCTCAAACCATTAATTAGTGGCTTCGAGCCTCAACTACTGAAAAGCGCAAGCCATTAAAACAGATATTTCAAGATTTCTCCCATTCGCTTTGGGCTAAAGCATAAGGCTGAACCATTTGTGCAGTCTGTGTATTTCTTAATTGCCATTAAAAATCAACACAGCATCCATTTTATTGAATGTTGATGGTAATTGACCCTGATAAGCAATTTGACATAATGCTTTGCAGAATACGTTTCATTGACTCTTTTCTCAATTTCACACTATATTCTGCAGATATTTAATTTTACCCATTTGCATATTACAAGACTCGCTTTCATGTGTCACTGTAAATGATACTGAGCTGTCACATAACACAAGACAACTGAAAAGAAAAAAACACTGTATAACTGCTTCTCTACATCCTTTCTGCCAAGATTTTTCTTCCCCCAAATTTTTTTTGAGGAACTAAAGAAACTTGAATTGAATTTTTTTCAGTTTTTTATTTTTGTTGTGTTTTCAGCGCTTTGGGACGTCCTGCCGACGTGAAAGGCGCTATATAAGTGCAATTTTGTTGTTGTTATTTGTTTGCAGTTTGAAAATGTCTGTCTGTTCTTCAGGTGGGTATCAAGGAAACTACAACACTATTTGAAAACAGAAGAGAGTTTCTCCCAGTGTCCTGGTCTTTCAGAGTAATTGGTTGTTCGCTTCAGGGCTGTTTGTGGAACTTTACTATGTGCAAAATGGCTCCTGCTTTTGCCTGCAAGGCTGTAATTACTGTGAAGATTTTTGAGACGGGTTGACTTATACTAGGGTCCGTCGATATAGAAATTTTCCGATTTAGATATATCGATGGGCTCATATGGAGATATACCGAAATATCGAGATTTTCAGGTTTTTCGTACTGCGCATGCGCGTGCGTGGCGTGCGCATTCCAGGTGCGCGCGCATTCCAGGTGCGCGCGCATTCCGGGTGCGCGCGCGTTCCGGGTGCGCGCGCATTCAGGGCCTATCTCCTCAGGAGGTAAATATCTTTCTCTCTGTGTCTCTCACTCTCTCCATCTCTGTTTTTCTGTCTGTGTCTCTGTGTCTCTCTCACATCCCCCCCATCTCTATCTATCTGTATATTATCACATCCACCCCGTCTCTCCCCCCACCCCCCCCCGCCGTCTCTCTCCCCCCCACCCCCCCCAGCCGTCTCTCTCTCCCTCTCCCCCCCAGCCATCTCTCTCCCCCCACCCCACCCCCCCCACCGTCCCTCTCCCCCACCCAGCCATCTCCCTCTCCCCCCCCCCCCCCCCCGCTGTCTCTCTCTCCCCCCCACCCCCCCCCCCCACCGCCGTCTCTCCCTCCCCCCCAGCCGTCTCTCTCCCGCCCACCCCCCCCAGCCGTTTCTCTCCCCACCCCCAGCCATCTCTCTCCCCCTCCCCCCCCCCAGCCGTCTCTCTCCCCCTCCCCCACACCCCAGCCTTCTCTCCCCCACCCCACCCCTTGCATACCTGTATATTGTATTCGAGGGCTATGAATACAATATGGCGACTTTGCACCTCGTTCTGTGCATTGTGTATAGAGATGAGCATTCTGGTTCTTGTAGTTCAGTGTGCGCGTATTCCGATTTTTTACCTCGATATATCGATTTTTCGATATATCAGTATTTTTTAAATGCCTATATCGGCGTATCGATATGAAAACTATCTCGCGTTTTAGCGATATATCGATATATCGCCGGACCCTAACTTATTCAATGCTATAAAAATGCTTGTTCAGAAAGGTTGCCTCTTAATGAATTTATAAAATCACTGTAACTTAACCAGCAAATTGTTAAAAAGAACACAGTTAATTGTTTACTTGCTGCCCAATACAACACTTTCTTTTCATAAATTAGCAGAATTTTCAATGGAAAGGACAGAAACATCTTTTCATATGGAATCTATTGTGTTGTGTATGTTCATTCACAGTAATTATTGGTAATTCTACACAGAAATTACAGTACAAAGTAATTGAGCACTTTCTCTTTGGATTTCCCTGGTACATGAAAGTAAACAATTGCCTGGTCAATTTTATAAGTTTGCAAATGATAACGATGCTTACAACAACAACAACAAATTTACATCTTTAGAATGCCTTTCGCGTCGGGAGGACGTCCCAAGGCGTTGAACAGTCAGGTCATGACCTGAGCAAGGGGGAGGGGAAGGGTAGGGGAGAGTGGAGGGAGAGAGTTGGGAGGAGAGGGAGAGAGTTGGGAGGGCGGCAGAAGGCATGATCGAAGAGGAAGGTCTTGCGACCGCCTTTGAAGGAGGCAAGGGAGGAAGTGTGATGAAGGGACTGTGGGATGGGGTTCCAGAGTGTGGGAGTGGAGAGGCTGAAAGCCCATCTACCGATGGTAGGGTTGGTCAGACAGGGGACTTGGAGCAGACCGGAGTCTGCTAAACGGAGGGGGTGGGCAGGTTCGTAGGGAGACAGCAGATCAGAGAGATAGGAGAGGGCAACGCCATGAATGGCCTTGAAAGTGGGGACAAAGATCTTGAATTCGATCCTCTGGGGGATGGGGAGTCAATGGAGCCAGGTGAGGGTGGGAGTAATATGGTCGCAGAGCTTGGTGTGGGAGAGGATACAAAGTGCAGAGTTCTGCACGATCCACAGTTTGTGAAGGGAAGAGCCAGGGAAGGCTGACAAGGAGGGACTTTCCATATTCGAGCCTTGATGTGACATATGCATGGACGAGGGTTTCGGCATCCTGAGGGATGAGGCAGTGGCGGAGTCTGGCAATGTTATGGCTGTGGTGGAAGGCAGTGCTGGTCATGGGGCGGATGTGGGGGAGGAAGGACAGCTCAAGGTCAAACAAGACACCCAGGTTCCAGAGTGGCTTTTTGAGATGGAGAATGCAGCCTTGGATGCTGATGCTGCCACACCTGAGGTGCGGAGGCGCTGACTCAAGCCAATCAGGAGGGCCTCAGTCTTGCAGACGTTCAACTGGAGAAAGTTGTCCCTCGTCCAGGACTCAATGTCAGACAGGCAGGTAGTCAGAACACCGGTAGTCCTGGATTTGAGGGTGGAAACGGAGACGTAGAGCTGGGTGTCATCCGCAGACGTGTGGAAATTTACCCCATGTCTGCGGATGATGTCACCGAGGGGGAACATGTAGAAGGTGAAGAGGTGGGGACCAAGGTCAGAGCCCTGAGGAACACCACACAAGACAGTGCTGGGGCTGGAAGAAAAGCCATTGGTGGACACAAAGTGGAGGCGGTGTGAAGGGTAGGACTGGAAACCAGTTAAGGACAGATCCTTGAAGGTCGAGGTGGGAGGAGAGGCAGTGGAGGAGGATTGAGTGGTCCACGGTATTGAAGGAGGCAAATAGGTCGAGGAGGCAGTAGGAGCCCTGGTCACAAATGGTCGGGATATCACTTGTGACCTTGACCAGAGCAGTTTCCGTGCTGTGGGCATCACGGAAGCCCGATTGGAGGGGCTCATGGAGGGAGTGGGATGAGAGGAAGGAATGAAGCTGGGAGGCAACGACTCTTTCAAGGACCTTTGATAGAAAAGGGAGATTGGAGATGGGCCAGTAGCTTGAAAGCTGTGAGTGCGTCAAGGGTTTCTTTAGAATGGAGGTGATATTGGCTGTTTTGAAGGGGGTGAGAATGAAGCCAGATGAAAGGGACAGGTTGATGGTATCATCAAGTCGTGGGACAACGATGTAAGGAAAGAGGTAGGGATGAGATCCAGTGAGCAGGTGGTGGGTTTCATGGATGATATGGTGGTGATGACAGAGGATGGGGGGGACAGGTTTAAAGGTGTGGAAGGAGGGATGGGCAGGAGTTGGGAGGTGGGGAGAGGTGGAAGTTGGAAGAGCGGTGATAGCTGAGTGGATTCCATCGATTTTGGACTTGAGGAAATTCAGCATCTCCTTGCAGTGGGAATTGGAGGAAAGGATCTGTGTGGCGTGGCGGAGAGGGCGAAGGAGCCGGTTTGTCGTGGAGAACAGGAGCCGAGGGTTGTCCTTCACCTCCAGGGTTAGCCCTTATGTAGTGTCTCTCTTGTCCTAGAATTTCTCAAACCACTTTAAAGAGACAGATCGGGAGCTCGAGATGTGGGGAGGTGGCCAAAGGTGCAGTTTAAGTAAAAAATATACAGACGGGTCTTAAAAATGAGAGAGAGGGAGTAAGGCAAAGAGATTTGGGAAGAGATCTAGAAAGCAGGATCAAGTGGTTGAAAGCGCATCCACTAATAATGGAGTGGAAGGAGCAGGGACATGAAACAGGTCAAAGTGACCGAAGGAGCGATACTGAATGAAATCACAGATGGGACAAGGCTGTGTAGGTCATTTGAAGGTGAAGATGAAAATAGGCATCTAGAATAATCCGAAATAATGGGATTTGTTAAGGTATATAGGAATATACTATGTCATGCACTATCTCTTGTTTTGGAAAGTTTTTGTGGGACAATATTTTATTATAGTGATGCATTTTCCTAAAATTTTGAATTAGAAAGCATTAAAATATAACAAAAAGAGCAATTTTAAGAACAATTCACAATGTCCAAGTGCTCTGGGACACTACCCCACTTGAGAACCGCTATATAGATGCAAGTTGTTGTTGCTTTGTAAATGCTGTTGAGATCACTTCTGCATTTAGTTTTTGGTGTCATTTCTGAATCCATGCAAGCTTTCTACGACAACAACAACTTGCATTATACAACGGCCTTTATGCCAGGCTGCATCTCAGAATGCTTTATAATTGTAGAGCCCGCGGCCAAGCTAGGGAAGGTGGAAGGTGACCGTAAGCACGGTCAAAGACAAAGATCTTCAGATGGGATATGAAGATGGGGGGGTGGGGGAGAGATGAAGGTGTTGAGGGAGGCAGTTCCAAAGTTTCAGGGCGTTGTGGCTGAAAGCACGGCCGCTTATGGTGGAAAGGAGGATTCGGGGGACGAGGAGGAGGCAGGACCCAGTAAAGCGGAGGGTGTGGATACCGCAGTGAGGAGAGAGGAAGTTAGAGAGGCAGCGGCGGTGCAAAGGAATGGAAGGATTTAAATCAAGAGTGAGAATCCTGATATGATATGATCTGTGATAGGGAGCTAGTGGCAAGGACTGGGGTAATCGGGTTATGAAGTTTGATGCGGGTGAGAATGCGGGCAGCGGTGTTTTGTACGAGCTAAATTTGTGGATGGTGAAAGAGGGAAGACCGGCAAGGAGGACATTGGGAGTAGTTCAGCCGAGAGTTGACAAAGTAATGGACCATAGTTTCGGCAGCTGTTGGGGTGAGATATTGGTGGAGGCGGGCAATATGGTGGAGATGGAAGAAAACGGTGCTGGTGAGGGACCAGATGTGGGGATAACTGGGAATTGAACCTGACGCCTCAGTTGCTCACAGATTTGGAGTGTTTTAAGGACAGGGCATTAAATTGAAAAATTCCTGCTCACCACCGTTGCGCATTCATAACAGATACACAAATCACGTAATATACATTCATGTCTGTGCAGTATGCAAATTAATTTGATCCTTGATCTTTCCCTTTTCATCTTGCACACTGCTTACAATGTCTGAACAATGAAAGTGGCAGTTACAATTGGACATCTCGTTTGCACTGCCTGTAGTCATAGTCAAACTTGTGCAAACAATATGTTTCTCCTTTGTATCCTTGACATTGAGACATTTATTCCTATAAAATATATGGGATGCAGATATGCAAATCATCAATGCTTTTGATTGCTCCACATTATGGAAACTGTGTTTTCAAGTTCTGTGACATCCTCTCTGCATTTCAAATAGAATGCCCTAAAAATATTTGAGATTTCACTGGCAATAATCCTTGCATTTGCATTTTCATATTGCGCTTCATCATGTCTTTGAGACTTCTCAAAGCGCTGCACAGAATATTGTGTAAAGTGAATTGACTGTATACTTTTGTGCAGGAAATGCGGCAGCCCATTGCCCGCAGCAGTGACCCACAAACATTCGTGGATTGAGTGACCAAATTATTTTTATTTACTTTTTATTTTGAAGGAATTATTACCCCCAGAAAAGTGACTAATAATTGACTAACCGGGATCCTAAGTACTGTGAGGTAAACAGAGGCGGATGGAGTAAGGAAACTGCCAGGAATTTAATCCAGGTCCTCTCACTTTCTTTTTTAAAAAATAAATATTAGATGGGAGTAAAACAGGTTATAGTTAGCTGTATATGATCATTTCCTTTTTACCTTGAGTTAGATTTCAAATGTGAATCTTTCTGAGAATCGCACACCGAGTCTTTCTTATTGAAATTCCACATAATCTTTTCTCAGCAACAAATTAGTTTAAAAAGGTTATTCAGTGCAAAGCAGAAAATGTAGAAATTCTAAATCAAGATAAATGTTTAGACACACATTACAGTGTCCACCTCTGACTAACACTGTTAAATATGGGAAAGTAAAGAACTAGAGAAAAATCGAGCCATGTAATTTTTATTGAGTAAGTGCAGGACATACATATGTGGAATAGTTAATTTAATTAGGCATTGGTATTAGTTAGCCATCTCTGACTTGAAATTCATAAATATTCAACAAGTGAGCTGACCACATAACCCACAAGTGATAAAGTCACAAGTGGGCTGCGAAGGTCAGTTCACTCATTGAATATTTATGGTATTCATCGAGTGTAAGATGGATATCCTATTTATGCCATGACATTTTAATCAATTTTACAGACATGCGACTGTAGCAAACTGTTTTCACTTTCAAATTTTAAGATGGAGAGTGGAATCTCACTTCCTTCCTCAGCTTTGCTGTACGTGGATGTGTATAGGCAAGTGATGCCTCAGCACAGTTATTGGGAGTAGATTTCTAACTGTTAAGATGGGCCTGAATATTGCGAATGTTAAGTGAAGGGCCAACTATTTTCAACAATTTTCAGATTCTTCCTTCTTTGAAAAAATGTTTGTAAACATATTTTAAACTTCTATTTCTGAACCAGTAGAGCTATCAATCGAAACCGAAGAACTGAATTATCTTTAAATTGCATCCGTGTATCGATACATAATGCAAGATATTTTCAATTAAATTTTTTTGCTTCCAACTGATGACTCAGTGGCTAATTACCGCGATTGATTTGGCAAAGTGCGGTACACAGAGGAGCGTGGTCTGTACTGTGCTAACCAATCTCGAATATGCTGTGATGAGTATGATACAATTGACCTAAGTGCCTCTGAGTTTGACAGGAAAATTGACAAAAGTCACAATTAATGTCGCCTGTTCAGAAACTTCTACTGAAGTATGCAATAACTCTACAACCTGCGATTCGGCCATTTTTTGTGCTGTGTTAAAAAGCTTTGAGATATTTTACGCAGACGACTGCTAAACATTACTAAGACAGAAACCACTCTCCTTAAATCCCACCTATGTATTTTCACTTCCTGCTCCAACCTCCTCAATGTCACTTGTGGTTGAAGGAAAAAACATCAACGTATTCAAGAGGGGAGGCTGCTGTGAAATATGAACAATGTCACAAAATAGTTGAGAAGAATAATTCCTTTCTCTGCTATATCATTCTTTGAAATTATTTTTAATTCTAATGGAGACTGTGATAGGGTACAATAGCTCTTTCTCATTCAATTAAGAAACTGTGGAATGTTAAGACTTCAAAGCCAGACCAGATGAAGCATTTCACAGCAGCAGGTGACTTGAGAAAGACCTGATCACAGTTTAGGGTTTGCATGTGATTTTAATTAGATTTTGTTTGGACACATTTTCATTTATGTGACAATGAAATATTTATTTTGGTTTACTGAAAGCAACTTAATTTGTCTCTTTATGACCACAAGCATCACCAACTCTCAGAGAGAACTTTGTGTCAGCTTCACAGCACGACTTCCTGGAATACAAGTTGCCAATGTTAATATCCTCCCATTAACATAAATCTTGTGACGTGGTTCCATCATAAGTTACGCAACAAAGGGCATCAATACTGTCATGTCAGACTGAGGACAAATGAGATAATTGAAGCATGAGACTGAAGGTTAAATAGTTAATCTTTCAGCATATCTTTAATTTGACAATCAAGGTATCATAACATTTATAAAGTAAATTGTTATTGTTCAGCATTAAGAGGTCTAGAAGACATGAAAAGCGATATTAAATAAAAGCATTATGATTATTGTTAAGGTTTTTAAATTCTCATCCCTTGTTTTGAACCGCTTCAACATTTGTTTACTTGTATGTGAAGCAAAATTCACCCATTCGATACTATTTCGGTCATAACTGTGGAATCATTTCTCATATTCATTCCAAGAGCAATACCATGCCACTTGCAAGTTTGTCACCTCTTACTTTACTGTGAGATGTTAAGCCATCCAATGGAACATTCAATGTAACAATGCAAGCAAAACCAGCAGGAAATAAACCTCCAGACCCCTGGTAACAAATAAAACATGTTTTACATTTATAGTGCCAATATCAAAGTGCATTGTAAAAATCAAATAAACCATGGTTGTGCAAGGAGGAAATTTATTTTTTGTTAAATAATTTATTGAATGGTCACAATTCCTGACTGTAAATCTATTTGCACTAAATTTTCATTTGATAACTCTGTTCTTACAGTGGGGAAGGGGGGATAAGCTGGTCTCTTTGGAGCTAAGGTGGCTCCAAGGTGATGAGTCACAGAACATCAGTCAAGTCAATCTTTGTGATGGTTCCTGAGCCCAGTAGGTCCCCAGTACTCCAATACCCAACTATTGATGACAGACTAGCCATCCAGGAGCAAAAAGTTTGGTTGGTTTGGTGGGTGGGGTGGGGGTGCATGTGGATCATAAACACTGGCACACGTTACAGTATTTGGGTTAAAAAATAGCATTTTTCAGAGCATTGTAAAATTACTGTCCATAGTAATTATTTTTCTTCTGTGTCTCTAATGGAGATACTAATAGGTTAGGGGCATTCTGAATCTCATTCTGAAGGGAAACAGAACTTATTCTCACTCACCTGTTGACTCTCCAAGCCAAAGTCTAACAGTGGCCCAAGCTAGATACACAGTGGGAAGATTGCCAAAGACTGCTCTCCATAGCAAGCAGTTCAGTATCCCTGCACATAGATTCATAGATTCATAGAATTTTATGGCACAAAAGGAGGCCATTCGGCCCATCTAGTCTGTGCCGGCTCTTTGAAAAGAGCGATTCAATCCCACTGCCCTGCCCGCTCCCCATAGCCTAATAGACCTGTTCTCCCTAAATAAAGATCTAATTCCCTTTTAAAAGTTGTTATCGAATCAGCCTCCACCACCTTTTCAGGCAATGCATTCCAGATTCGAACAACTCGCTGAGTGAAAAAAATTCTCCTCAGCTCCCCTCTACTTCGCCTTGAAACTATTTTAAATCTGTGACCACGAGTCACAGATTCACCCACGAGTGGAAATAGTTTTTCTCTATTTGCCCTGTCGAAACCCCTCATGATCTTATAAACCTCTATTAGGTCTCCCCTCAATCTTCTCTGCTCCAGAGAGAATAACCCTAGCCTATCCAGCCTCTCCTCATAGCTGAAGTCCCTCAATCCTGGCACCATCCTAGTAAATCTTCGCTGCACCCTTTCCAATGCCTTCACATCCTTTCTGTAGTGTGGTGACCAGAATTGAACACAGTATTCCAGCTGAGGCCTCACCAAAGTCCCATAGAGGTTAGTCAGCACTTCCTGACTTTTGTACTCTATACCCCTATTTATAAAGCCTAGTATCCCATATGCCTTCTTAACAGCCTTGTCTACCTGTCCTGCCACCTTCAACGAGTCACTAACACAAATCCCCAGGTCTCTCTGTTCCTTCACACCATTTAAAATTGTACTATCTAGCCTATATTGCCTCCCTTCATTTCTTCTCCCAAAATGCATCACCTCACACTTCTCTGCATTAAACTTCATCTGCCATGTGTCTGCCCACTTTACCAATTTGTCTATATCCTCTTGCAGATGGCTACTATCCTCCTCACTATTTACTATTCTCCCTAACTTAGTGTCATCTGCAAACTTGGAAACTGTACTCCGTACACCCAAGTCCAGATCATTGATGTAGATTACAAACAGCAATGGTCCCAAAACCGATCCCTGTGGCACACCACTGCTCACTTCCCTCCAATCTGAAAAACAGCCGCTCACTACAACTCTCTGCTTTCTGTCTCGCAGCCAGTTGTGGATCCACGCAGCCACTGTCCCTTTTACGCCATGGGCCTTTAATTTCATAATAAGTCTCTCATGTGGCACTTTGTCAAATGCCTTTTGAAAGTCCATGTAAACTACATCAACTGCGCTACCATTATCCACCCATTCCGTTACCTCATCAAAAAATTCTATCAGATTTGTAAGGCAAGATTTGCCTTTAACAAATCCATGTTGACTGTCCTTTATTAGCCTATATCTTTCTAAGTGTAGATCTACCTTGTCCCTGATTATGGGCTCTAGAAGTTTGCCCACTACCGACGTTAGACTGACTGGTTTGTAGTTACCAGGCTTGTCCTTCTGCCCCTTTTTATACAAGGGAGTAACATTAGCTATCCTCCAGTCCTCTGGGTTTCTCATGTCTTGTCTCTTCCAAATCTGATCCGAATACTCTCAAGAATTAGGGAAGCAACGTGCATCTCTGCAGGGGGTGTATGCATTTCCTTCCAGACACAGGGAAATGTCCACACTCTAGTTTGAACACTTTTAAGCATGATGCATCAGGACACAGGCTGATCCCCCACACTCACCCCTCCCAAAAAAAACATGCCTGGATAAAAGCGCTCAAACTAAAATATTTTAGCATTACAGAAAATAGATTAAGGAATTCAAAAGGGTGGGAAGAAATAACAGTCCTCAGTAATGGCCAGCAAAGCAAACACGAAGAGGTTATGTGGTATACAAAACATTGTCAGACAAAAGAAGGAGCTTTGTTGTATTGGAATCATTCTTAAACAGAGTATTTTGACCAGCTCAGTGCCAGTTACTTACTGCTTATTCTACAAATCCCTTCAATTGCCTATTCCTTTAATGCAGCTTCACTGAGGCAGCAAATTTTCCATGTGTAGAATTGTAAATGTCAACATACACTCTACAACTCTGGCAGGTATGTGGAGCACCAATTTGTTGTTGCATTGGTTTCTTCTGCTATCAATCAAGTGTGGAATAGCATTGCAGAAATCTGTCCAAGCTGACCCTAAAGAAACACAAAAAGGGAAACACTACTTATTCTCAAATCTGTCTATTCACTGGAGTCAATATTTCAAAATGAAGACAATTTGGCACAGGATTTACCAGGATGATACCTTACTGAACTAGTGTTGGCTGAAACCTTGTCCAGGTGCACATGGGAAATGATAGGGGCTTGTGGTCCAATCCGCCAAACTGTGGTCATGTTACATTCAGCAGAGCCAAGTTGACACTGAAACAGTGGTAATTACTAAGTACCAATGGACGAACTGGACAATTCAAATCCACAGTGTACATTCCAAGTTGTGGTGAAAAGGTAACATGAGTTTACGTGTCAGTGACAGACAAGCATCTAAACAGTAGTGAGGCTGAGATGTAGCTTATTATTGATCCTTCAGTTAGTTTAACTATTCATGGTGGGTGGCCGAAATAATTATAGATTGAATGTCCAACCACACTGTCTAACCACTGCAGATGTGTAGATAAATTAACGGTAATTTACAGTCACTGAGAATTCTTCGGAATAAGTTAGTATTTTAATTCGGTTCAACTGTAACCTCTTGCTCCGAGGGGCATTTACATAAAAATGCCAACTTACTTTAGAAAATCTCACAGAATCCATAATTATTAATTATTTTCACATAATATTTTTTTAAATTTTGCATGAATTATAGTTTGTTTTAGTTATATACAAAGTACTGTATAAAGTAACATTGCACATTGGTAGAATATGAATTTGAGATAAAAAATAATTGGCTGGGTGTTTGTGAACAGCTGTCAAAACCTGATCTAATAGCACTTCTGTTCATTTATTATTCAGAGATAAGAAAGCACTGAAGTGATGAGATTTGCCAAAGCCAGAGTGCTGCAAAAATAGATCTCAGTTCAGTTTAACCTGCTTGACTAAGTGGTCATTTCTACTAAACTGATCTATTATATATAGATTTTATTGTCTTCAAGTGAGTTCAGCTGATGCCAGATTCAAGACTCATGTGGTTTCGAACCTTGAGTAAAGATCACAGCCTTAAAATCACTCTTTGGTATGTTATTATTTGTAATATGTACCATCCCAATTTTATTTCGGTTAAAAAAATCACAAAGTAAGAAGAGTCACTCAAAGACATAACATTTTTATGGAGTACACTTTATTTTTGGACAAAGTCAGCAGGAATTGGAATGTTTCCTGCTTGGAAGCTTTCTTTCAGAATCAATTTATAATCGTTTTAAGAGTTGTGCTCAGCTCCAAAAACATATCCTCCCCCTCTAAGGACATTGTTCTGAAATGTAATGAATTTCAGGTAACTTTTCTTTCCTTTGCAGGATTGCTTTGGAAATATTGTTAGATTTAACTATTTGGCCGAAAAAAGCTCTAAAATAAATGCATAATCTTGAAAAACATGCGTTCAGTTGTGTTTAACTGAATTGTTACAATTGTAAATGGAAGATGTTTGTGTAATAATAATAATCCTTTCAATTTGATAAGGCATCTATAATGTTGAAAAGTCTGTATTGTATTGATATAGGGCATAAATCCAACAACCTTTCTCTCTCTCTCTCTGTCTGTGTGTAGATCAGTCAGTCAGACAGCCTCGTGGATTGCTGCAGATCCTGGCAGCCAATGCGCCCAAACTTACTATGTTATAACCGTACACCTCTGTCACCTCTCTATTTCATCTTCTCTTCCCCCCACCCCTCCCCTCCCCCACCCCCTCCCTCCCCCACCCCCTCTTCTCTCTCTCACCTCTCTATTTCACCTTCTCTTCCCCCTACCTCCCCTTCTCTCTCTCACCTTCTCTCTATTTCACCTTCTCTCTATTAGCTCTCTTCTTCTCTACCACACCTTCTCTGTTAATTTCTCTCTCTCTCTGTGTGTCAGCCCTCTGTGGCACCCCATCCCCCCACCACCCCCTTCCGTATCTCTCTCTCTCTCTCTGTCTGTCTGTGTGTAGATCAGTCAGTCAGACAGCCTCATGGATTGCTGCAGATGCGCCCAAACTTTCTCCCCCTATCCCCATGTATGTTATAACTGTATGTGTTTTTTTTTGTGTTTAGTTCTACGAAACGCAAACTTACTCCCCGTATCCCCATGTTTCCCATAGGGCCCTGCATTTTCCAACCGCAAAAAAGCTCCCCCTATCCCTCTGCTTTTCCAACCGCGATTTTACCAACTGCGGAGGTTTACAGAAACATATCCCCCGCAGTTTGGGAGGGGTACTTGTATCTGAGTTCCCCTTTATGTCTCAATTTGGCAATGCCCAGAAAAGATATCAAAGAAAATAAATGGTGACTCGGTTTGCTTCTCTATAGCTTTTAAGAATGTTGGATGTATGAGAAAAACTAAGTGTGGTTTGATCAAATATCAATTGGTTTTAGTCAGAAAGGCAATTACATTTTTTTTCTAGAATAAGAGTGTGAATGAATTCATATCTGATTTTATGATACATCTCGGGGTAAACAGACTTGTGGTGCAGATTTTGTTTTTATATTTGTCATTATAAAACATGTGGAAGATATGATTGTTACTATCTGGGAAAGGACTCCACTAATTTAAGGCTGGACAACAAAATTATGTTTCTTCAACATTTCTAATTTTTGCTACAGATAGTTGTTTTGCAATAAAGTAGTTAAAAGCAGCTTTCCACCTGTTGGTGAGTTTAAAACATGGGGAACTCTACAATAATCAGCAGCAGATGTAACGGAGCTTAGAAGAAGGTTGGTGAGAAAATGGAACACACTGCCATAAGCTGTGGATGAAGAGGAAAGCATAAGCATATTTAAGAGAAAACTTGATGCATACCTGAGGCAGAAGAGAATATACAACAACAACAAAATTACATTTGTAGAATGCCTTTCACGTCGGGAGGTGCTGGAATATAGGTGTATAGGTTGGAAACTCGTAGAGTGTAAATACTATCCAGGATGACTGAGGCCAAATGTCTTATTTCCCTGTTTTAACAAATATACAATCAATTCAATTTACAGTATATTTGCGGCAGAGTGAAATATTGAGCAAGTTTCCTTAATCCACACGCCTCTGCTTTTCTAACAGTAACAACAACAACAAAATTACATTTATATAGCGCCTTTCATGTCGGGAGGACGTCCCAAGGCGCCGAACGATCAGTTCGGGACTAGAGCAGTGGGGGAGTGATCAGGGTAGGGGGAAGGAGAGTTGGAGAATTGACTGTATATTTGCGGGCGAAACACGGCAGCCAATTGAGCACAGCAGTGTCCTACAAACAGTCGTGGAAGTGGGGTTAAGGGAGAAAGAGGGAAAAGAGGGTAAGGGGACAGAGGGAGGGAAAGGTGGGGAGGGGTAAAGTCAGGAGGAAAAGGGTGGGAGAAAGGGGGATAAGGGGAGAGAGGGAGGGAAAGATGGGGAGAGTTAAAATCAGGGAGAAATGGGGGGAGAAATAGAGAGGGTAAGGGTGAAAGAGCGAGAGGAAGGAAATGGGGTGAAAGAGGGGGTGAAGAGAGAGGAGGGAAGAGAGGAAAAGAAAAGGAAGTAAAGAGAGGGGAAAGAGCGAGGCAAAGAAGGGAGGAAAAGGGGGGAGAGAAAGGGGGGAAAGGGAGGGAGGGAGGGAAGAAAAGGGAGGGAAAAGGTTAGGAGCAAAGGGGGGATCAATCAACAGCAATAAAAGTAACAGCAACAACAAAGTCCTCGAGCTCCTTGTCCACTTGCTCGCTGTCCGCCTGGACAATCTGCTTGAGGCGGAACTCAACCTCGGCGAAGTGGGAGGTGAGGGCCAGTAGCGACGAGTTGACACAGTGCGGGACACAGTTGACACAGTGTGTCAACTGTGGGATAGAGATACACACAGTGTGGGGGTGGGGACACATAGTGTAGGAGTGTGGGGTGGGGGGACACAGTGTGGGGGGTGGGGACACAGACTGTGTACAGGATTTACATTCAAAGCTTGGCAACAGCTTGGCTGACAAGAGTGTGAGAGGGGAGGCTGGGGGTGAGTGGGGTTGCAGGTGAGGCGAGGAGCAGGGGTTGGGAGGAGGGTGAGAGCACTCACCGGTGAGTAGGAATCCAGTTGTTAGTCGATTAGTGGTATCGCGTTTCTGGGGATAATAATACTTAAAAAAAAATAACAATTTGGTCACTCAATCCACAACTGTTCATGGGACACTGCTATGCACAATTGGCTGCTGTGTTTTGCCCACAAACGTACAGTCAATTCACTTCACAGTATATTCTGTGAAGCGCTTTGAGACATCTAAGGGGTTTGGTGTGAGTGCTAACCAGAGATGCAATCAAGGAGTTAGGATTCAATTCGCTGGGGACTAACAACAACAACCCTTCATGCTGGGTAGTTTCCCAAAGCGCTTCATTGGGAGCCATTGAAGCTTGTGAGGATGCATGTGAGGTCTTTGCAGAGCCAGCTGTGGTAAAGCTTACAGAAAAAGACAAAGAGCCAACTTAAATGTTGCATACTTTTTGTCAGTAGTTTGAGCTTCTGAAACTCACAGATACTGTCATGTTACAGGACTACTAATTGGACCCTTCTAGTATTTTATATTGCTTTACACTTTACACTGTACATATCATGCTGCTGACATTTGCAAAGCATTTTGCCTTTGTCTTACGGATTGCAAATAAAGCTAGTAATTACTGGTCTTTGCAGAGCCAGCTGTGGTAAAGCTTACAGAAAAAGACAAAGAGCCAACTTAAATGTTGCATACTTTTTGTCAGTAGTTTGAGCTTCTGAAACTCACAGATACTGTCATGTTACAGGACTACTAATTGGACCCTTCTAGTATTTTATATTGCTTTACACTTTACACTGTACATATCGTGCTGCTGACATTTGCAAAGCATTTTGCCTTTGTCTTACGGATTGCAAATAAAGCTAGTAATTACTTTTTTCCAGAACTTCTGTTCTGTTCTATTCCCTGTAGAGTAAAACACAAGATGTAGATCATGTATTTCAACGGACTAGAAGCATAATGTGAGTCTAGATATCAAGTAATCAAATTACTGAAAATTGTGTAATTGTTAGACCTCAGGCCTACAGCTCTGTAAGAGGGGAGAAGAGAAATAATATAGTATCCAAATTATAATGAACAAGAATCAGTTTATTCAATCACCTGTGAGGCCACTATTTCACATGCCTATTCTTAAAATCTCCAACACATTGATACACTGCTTTATGGTTTGAAATTGCTCCTTGCTGTTAGCCAAATAACATATGCCATGTTTTATATTAAAACTGTTTGATTTTCATTCTTAAATGACAAACGGTTATGTTAATGTTGCTGTGTTGCATAGAAATGTACAAAACAATTTGTTTAGAACACCTTGCTCATGACATGTCATAAATAGTAATGAATTTGATATGTTCTCCAGCATGAAATGTTTGGGTGGACATTGTACTTTTCATTCCTCAGTGTGTCGTCAGTTGTAGCCATGCTATTAGGGGTGTGAATACCAAAGAGCACAGCACCATGGGCCAGTCTCTTACATCTGATAACATAGGAAGCATTGGCAGAGAATTGGACATAGGTTGAATGGAGGAAGTTACTCTCACTCTGGAAGTGAGACCATAGAGAGTAACGTATTGAGTAGAAGATAATAAAATTCAGTTATGGTCTCAGAAAACAAAGTTGAGGAATCAAGTGGAAATGGGCAAAATAACATTTTATTCGAGAAAATAACTGTCATTTTACCATGATATTAGGTGTCCCTAGATAAATCATATGAGTTGATTGTCATAAGTTCTGAAAATAATGAAGCTTGCTGTCTCCGGAAAGTAATAATGGTGATACAGTATTTCAATTTCCAACACCAGAAAGACTGATTTCCTATTCCAGCAGCGGGAACACTGTTGAGGTCAAGGATAATTATGGAGCCATTTTGAGTGATCTGATGTTTATTAAATTTAGGACAAATTGAAAAGGACCTAGTTAAGGTGAAAAAATATGTTGAAATTCATTGTGCTACATGCATGAAGAAATGAAGTAGCAAATGAGGTACTGTAGAGTTAAAATAGTAGGTTGTTCAATGCTGCATATTATTGCCAAAAGGTGTTATCTGTATTGATTGTATCAACACAAGTCAACATTTATGTATATTACTGTCTTCCCGTCTGAATGGAATAAAAAGCTGATCTTATTTATTATTAGGATCATAGAATATATCATAGAATTGCTCTACTAACCTACACCTAATGCATTCTAGAGTTAGGTAAGCTGAATGCAACACTTCAGAGAGGAAGTGCACATTTCATTCCAACAATTTTATGTACCGAGATTTCCATGGAGTGTGGATACTCTTGAGCATGGTGATGGGTTTCTGCATATGTCAACAATCCGGGTGACCAAAACAAATCTGAGAATTATAAAAATTACAGCACGAAGAAAGCCACAGGCAATGTTGAGGATATGATGATGCAAGGTATTCTACTGACATTATTTGTGATACTCCGTACTTACTTTTCCCAGATGAGTGGGACATTTGGTCTCTCACACTATATTATACCGTCAAAAGTGCACCAGTACTTGATAATTGATAATTCAACCCGAATGTTTCCAATTCCCAAAAGGTCAAGCTTATCACTTGATTAGCTTGCTGCTCCATCAAGTGAATCAAACAAAAGTTCGCCAAAATAGTAGAGGGAAAACACAACTAAATCAGTCATCATCAGACGGCACTTCCCACATAATATACACCGATACATCTCTTCTTCTGCAGTCCCCTCCTCTGAGAGGCAAAAGTCAGAGAAAATCATGAAAACAAAGGTCAATTTCCACCAACTTAACATGATCCTTACACTAGTTGCTGCTTTATCTTTCTTTTCCACATTCAGAGGAACTAGTTAATATTGGGAGACATAGCGTCCATTATTTTGGTACACTTGCACTTGCTTGGTGCGATTTGCCTCTGAGCTGATCCCCAACAATGCTCAAGAGAATCTGATTTTAAATTACTAATATTCACCCGTCTCAATAGCCGGAATGTCTGTAACACAAAAACTGAAAAAATCTTGCAACACAGCAGGAGATACATTTGAGACAACAGAAAAGACTGTTGGGCATGGAAAACCCCAAAATAAATTAATGTATTGTGCGTTCTCTGATTTCAGCTTTTCCATCACGTTATGACAGTGAATTTCTTTGGATTGTTGCTTCAAATTTGTCGCAGTAACAGGCACAGTGGGATAATTATATGTGTTTCTCTTGTTTGTGGTTCTTGGAAGTCATGGCATACCCTTCATACATCTCTCTGCCTCAGATCGATGGAGTTGCAGCTTTAATGTTGAATGTAAAATGATATTCCTTTTGGATTCACCAGCAAAATATACCTTCTGAGAATGAGACAATTGGAAGTGAATTGCTTTTGATGAAAGATTTATGAAGTGTTTGTGTGTTCACCAAGAAAGATTAATACAATACTAATGAGAAGAGATTGGCTGCTTCTGATCACAAAACCCCAAAAGCTACCGTACTATGATTTTAATCAAAATATTCATAACCAATTTGTTTTGTTGCAGCATTGTACCAAAAAGGTCATTGAAAACCTTTGGTAGTCGCTTTCAAGTGTGTGATTATTTGAATGGTAACAGGAGGCTTTTGCTGAAATAATCATGACTCCAGTTTAGCTGTTCACTGTTCCATAAGAATTCTTGTACTCACTTTGTGAAATTGAAATTGGTTATTCCATGTTTGGTCTGTGTGTGCTTCTACTGTTCTCTGTATACAGTATTACAGAAACCCTTCTTTGAATAATATTTTCCCTTAACTCACTGAAATGTTCTCTCAAGTTTCTGTGGCTTTTCTAAAAGTCTGAATAAATATACTGAAACAATGTTTCTAACATTTCATGGCCATTCCAATTTCAAGTGTGAAGTGTAGTTTGCTATTTGAAAAAGATCTGTTATGTAAATGAGAAGGGGGAGATGGGGTCGCAGAGCTTGGTGCAGGAGAGGACACAGGCTGCAGAGTTCTGGATAATGTGCAGCCTATGGAGGGAGGAGTTGGGAAGGCCGACAAGCAGGGTGTTAGCATACTCGATTCTGGACGTGCCGAAGGCATGAATGAGAGTTTCAGTGGCCTGAGGGGTGAGGTAGTGGGGGATTCGGGCAATGTTGCGGAGGTAAGGGAAGGTAGAGCAGGTCAAGGCGTGGATATGGGGGAGGAAAGACAGTTGAGAATCGTACAAAACATCTCGGTTCCTGATTGGCTTGGTGAGGTGAAGTGGACAACCATGGAGAATGGTGCTGTCAGTGCCTGAGGTATGGAGGCGCTGGCGTGAGCCAATCAGTGGGGCCTCGGTGTTGTTGACTAATATTAAAGTGTGGAAAATTAGGTATCATCCAGGATTTGATGTTTCACAGGATAGTAATGATCCTGGAATCGAGAGTGGAGGCAGAAACATAGTTGGGTGTCATCCGCATAAATATGGAAATGCTCCATGTCTGTGGATGATGTCACCAAGGGGACCATATAAATGTTGAAAAGGAGAAGGCCAAGGACAGAGCCCTGGGGTCGCTACACGTGATAGTGCAGAGGCTTGGAGGAGAAGCCGTTAGTGGCGCCAAAGTGGAGACAGTGGGAGAGTTAAGAGTTGAACCAGACAAGGTCAGGTCTGTGAAGATTGAGCTGAGACACCAGTTTGCCCTTCCAGGAGGAGAGTGCTTATTGTGTTCAAGACAAAGGGAAATTTTATTTATAAGTGGAATATACATCGAACTATGTCAATGTAGGTTATGGGGAGAGAGATGGGAGTGGGATTGAATTATTATTTTTAAAGAGCCGGCACAGACTCGTTGGCCAAATGGCCTCCTTTTGTGCCGTAAGATTCTATGAACACTGGTCAGATACCTGGCTGACTAAATAGCCTCCGCTGCTGTTGCACTTCAGTTCTTAAGAAAAGACATGAGGAAAGCACAGTTGATACGCCCACCGATTATTTTTATTCATCATCAAAATAGTTATCTTTCCCCCAAAGGCCTTCTCTAGATGAGCCAGCTGAGATTAGGAATTCACAATATGAGGAAACTCAGAGGGAGCCTTTGGCTTATTGCTTCATGATACAATCCATTATTGGAGTACCATTTTGCAGCACACCTCCAGCACATTGAAGTTTAGATTGTTTTTAGATTTAGTCTGGACAGGTCCATGAAAATATAGGCAGAATCAACTTTAAAATACCTTCACAAAAAATGACACTGATTTAACATGGCTTCAAATCTTCTATACATATCTAGAATTTTATACTGTATTGAAAATCACACAGATAGAAGAAGGAACTGTATCCCTGTCAAGATTTCCCTTAGTGTTGGCCAGTAGCTGAAGCATTACAATTTTTTTTCTGCAATTAATCTGCAAGAATGGATTGCTAAATTGTAGATTACCTTTTACAGATTTTGTCCTATTGGCACTTTTGTTTTTTATACAAATACTGACTGGAAAAGAAAGCTAGAGCAGCAAAATGTTGTCCTGAAGCTAAAAAAAAGTGTCTTACATTTGAAGGCTGAAATGATTATTGCACATTCAAGGTAATATGGAGAACAATAGTTTAACCAATAGTCTGACAATTGCCTTGCGTTAATCTTGGATTTTAATTTTCTTTTATAATAGCAAACATTAGTGGGCTGTATTATCCCTTCCATTCTCTCCTTACACCAATTGGTAAGCAGCAGGAATGTTTTCTGACATCTGCCAGTTCTGCCTCCAGTTGTATTTCACATTTCAGTACCTTAAACAATTGTGTTCTCAGGATAAAATCATTGTCTTACACTAGAACTTTGGAAAATGTACTCAAATTCTATTAAAAAATTGGACATATATTGCCACCCGACCAAAAAAGCCTATGAAAAATTAGCTTCTGAATTGACTTTTCCAAAAATGTACAATCCCACATTTTAAGAGAGTGTGAGAAATGTTGGGTGTTTTAGGAGTACAATAAAACAGTATGATAAAAATTGGTATCTTGAGAAAAATAGTAGAAACCATAAATTGCATTGACACCAGTGGATATCCTCCTTTTTTGGTTTTACTTCACAAGACTACAAGAGAGGTTTGGAAGAAGACCTGTCATCTTATTTGATCTCCTCCTTGCACAATACCCACTCAAAAGTCCTCCCATTCACAGCATAAAGCTATTGTTTTAAATGAGTTCAGAGTCCCGGCCTCAACTATTAAATGCACGTGTAGTCTTGGTAACCCATTGCACTTGTTAATTACAAACTGATCTCTGTCCTGAAACTGCCATAAATCGGGTACTCTGGCTCAGCACATTGGAAAGTAATGTTCCATGCCCAACTCTCTCAATTCTTGTAAAATCTTACATATCTTCCTCACTTAGATTTCTAAGGTCATCAGTGAGTGGCCACTTTTGAAGACTGAAGAGCCAAACGTATTTAAATGCAATTTGTAGTTAATTCTTCTAAAAATAGGATCATGCTTTTTTGCTATCCTTTGACTTATTGACCAGAACTAAACACAGTACTTAAGGTATTGTCTGATTAGAGCACCATACAGCCTTGAGTATGACTTCAGGGGATCTGAACTGTTTTTGGCAACATGGCCCAACTTTACCTTTGCGCCCACAAATATACACTCAAGTCACTTTACATTCTGTGAAACACTTTGAGACGCTTAGAAGATGTGAAAAGTGCTATATCAAAATGCAAGGATTATTATTATTATTTATTACTACTTCATGCTGTATTGACATGGCTGGCGATGAGTAAACTAGCATTCTTATAATAACAACCACGTATTTATATCGTGCCCCTCACGTAGGATAGTGTTCCAGAGTGCTTAATAATAATAATCCTTGCATTTGATATAGCGCTTTTCACATCTTATCGACGTCCCAAAGCGCTTCACAGAATATACTGTAAAGTGAATTGACTGTATATTTGTGGGCGAATCGCGGCAGCCAATTGCGCACAGCAGTGTCCCACCAACAGTCGTGGAGTGAATGACCAATTTTATTATTGTGGGTTTTTTTGGACGGATTATTATTCGGCGTGTGGAGTAAGGAAACTTTCCCAAGGTTTCGCCCTGACCTGCCTGGATTTGAACACAGGTTTCCCCAGCTTGGTCTCCCCAGCTTGCAAGACAAGTGCTCTAACCACTAAGCCACAGGAGCTCAACATGTTGGAAGAGTGCTTAAGATTGGGAAAGTGCCCAAGAGTGCTTAAGGCACTTGGTTGTTTTCAGCTAACCCTCATTAGCAATTTATTGTTTTATTTTCAGAAAATGTATCTGCCTATGTTCTGTTGCATTACAGACTGATTTTTTAAAAACAGTGTAAATGTGAGCCTTCCCTTGTGGGGAAATGCATGTTTGGTACAGGATTAAACCAAACAGACTAAAAGGTCACAGGATCAATTCTCAGTTTAGTTGAATGCTGCAAAGTCAGCATTTGAGGTGCTACCATCAGCTTTAGCGCTTCCAAAATAAGGAAATCGACCAGGTTTCCCACTGCTTAATTTTGTCCCCCTCCACCCATGGTCAGATGGTTTTCAGATACAATGTCTGTCTTCACACAAGAACATTCCCACCATGTGCATCATTTGAACCAACTGGATTCAGTGATTGTATTCCAGGGAAAGGTTAGTACACTCTCCACCGACATAGTAGGTTTATTCATTACACTGCTGTTATTTAAATCTAATCAATTCTTATCTATCCATAGAACTGTGACATGATTCAGCAAAGTACCGTTCATGTGGTACAAAGCATTTCCAATCCAAGCCAAAGCTCAACTGGTAATTCAGGCAGTGGGATTCTTGTGAGGAGGAATGGAAATGAAGTGGCCACCTTAACTCAAGTGGACCTCAGCACCTCTGTGACTTCTGGACAATCTGCAGGTCTTGTTGGCAACCTCGATATAGGAGACCATGCTCCCTCCACCCAGACTGGAAGTTCAGGTAAAGAGCTCAGCAGATTTTTTTTTAACAATAGCCTATAGCCATTTGTTTAACTCTTCCAACATTTCATAGTCTTGCTGTTCTAGAAGCTTAGAATAGAAGGATTTTGCAGAAATGAAGATTGGGCTATGTATGCTCATAATAAATAAAATAACTAAAAATAATCCTTGCATTTGATATAGCCACTTATTACATCCACGAGACCTCTCAAAGCACTTCACAGAATATACTATGAAGTGAATTGAATGTATATTTTGTAGGCGAAACATGGCAGCAAGTTGTGCACAGCAGTGTCTTGCAAACAGTGACCAAATTTTTTTTAAGGTATTATTATTCTCAGAAAAGTGATCTGCCAATTGACTAACAAATGGGTTACTTCTTACTGCTGGGTAAATAGGTTGTGGAATAACAACAACAGCAACAAAATTACATTTGTATAGTGCCTTTCACATTGAGGGGACATCTCAAGGTGCTGGAAACATGGAGTAAGGAAACTTGCCTGGCGGGTTGTTGTCTTGACCAAAGTGTTTTAGGGATGAAGATAAAGATTGTTATATCAACAGTGCAAATCAATTTCACTGTTGGGTTAGGAGTATTCAATTCACGGTCCTGGTCCTCACCGTCAGACCCCTTCATTGCCTTGCCCCACCCTACCTCTTAACCCTCTACCAACCTCTGCTCAGCAGGCTGCTCCATATTTCCCCCCCCCAACCGTCGGCAGGCGAGCCTTCAGCCTTGGGGTGTCCTCCTGATATAAAAGGCACTATACAAATGTGTTAGAGTTGGTGAAGAACTGATTAAAATTAGTATAGACTGTTAAAAACAGAGAGTGGCCTAGAATGATGCCATGTGATGTTTTTGTATAACTGCTGCATAAGATAAGGGAAGTAGCTACACATAGTTTGAGTCGTCAAGGTCACCATTAGAAACCGATTAGAACAGACTGCGATAAGAAGAGCTCGTTTGCGAAGAAAGGCAGAGTTGGGTGTAAAAGAGGAATACGGAGAATGTCTGAGAGTGGCATCAGATGTTCACGTGAACACCATGCGACCAAGAAAGGATAAAAGTGTTGAGACAAAGGAATAGAGCAGAGTGGAGACGGAGGAGCAGAAGGAGAAGGACCTGATGGAAGATACTGTAACGTGACAGTAGCCAAGCCACTCTCGAGAAGGAGAAACAACTGATGGAAGAAACTGTAACTGACAGTAGCCAAACCGCTCTCGAGAAAGGGAAGCAACTTGAAGTAACGTGGCAGCAGACCCCCAAAGAGATCAACACCCCTACTTTTCCCCGAGACCGACTGAGAGGAGGCAAGGAGGAGGAAGGACTACTTTTCCCCTAGACCGACTGAGAAGAGGCAACCCCCACCCCCGAGACCTCGGAGAAGGAGGCAAGAAAGAGACAGGACTATTCCCCCCCAGACCTCGAAGAAGGAGGCAAGGAAGAGAAAGGACTATTCCCTTTTAACCTGAAGAATGCGTGCCGGGTAGTATATTGGTGTATGAGATTGCATTATGAGAAACCTAGTGTATTGTTTGTGCCTTGTAGTCGTTTTATATGCTTTAGTGTCAGCTCAATGAGCATACCTGAATAAAGAACCTGCTTTAAAAGAAATGAATCAGTAGTACCTGGTCAATCGGAGGCTGGCTGTAACCTAATTTTTGACTGGAGAAATTGATATTTCAACCTGAGAAATTAATCTCTAACAAGTGTAATTTTGTTGTTGGAATTGTAAGTGTGATTTTCTGTTTCTGAACGGTGATCTCCTCCCAGCTTGGGTGAGAACCCTTGAGGGTCCGGCACCTTGTGACATCATCCCAATGTGAAAGGCACTATATAACTGCGATTTGTTGTTGTTCTTAACAGTGGAGAATAATCAGTCTGCAATTGTCAATCCTATGTGTACAGTTCAAAGGACCAGGCAAATTCCGTGAGAATCAAATGATTACCTTCTGCAGTCGGAACGATGGCCTATTAAACCTATCTAAGGAGCTCCTGATGTCTAATTGTGTATACGTTTTAATGTTATAAGTGTACCACCAATATGGAATTGATATATATATGCTGGGAAGATTTCAGCTTCCTCACTTTGAGATGTCCGAATGCGAAAGGTGTTAGGTAAATTGTATTTTATTATGTGAGCAAGCTGACGTCAGCTGAATAAATGCAGAGCTCTCAGTATGTTTATCAATAGGAATGTCACAAGTTAAGACACAAAGCACTGTCCAATCCCACCTGCACTATTGTATTCCGGGACAGTACAGTAAAAGCCCGTTTATCCATGACCTGATCCACCGTAACTTTCGTATACCCGGCACATCAAAAAAAAGGTCCGCATTCGATTAACCGGAATTTATCTGGAAAAATGCATTCTTTTTCAAAAATACATTTTCTGCATTTTTGGCCAAATATCCGGCACGAGCTTTAACTGGCATTGACCAGGTCCCGAGGGTGCCGGATAAACAGGCTTTTACTGTATAAGGTGATTATCAAATAGGTTTTTGTGTGGACGTCAAGTGGAAATAACAAAACCTTAGCAGTAACGTTCCCTCATGTCTTGCACAAGAGTGATATTTCATATCTGACACCTCTAAATCCTTGGATGAGTCAATGCTTTCAAAAATGAAGTGTAGTTTTTAAAAATGAAATAAATATAATAAATCTCTTGTTATTATTATTTTCACCTTTCAATGTTATCATTCAGCCTCAATTTCTTTAGTACAGTATTTTGAATTGAACAAGAATTTCTAGCTAGAATTGTCTGACCTGTCTGAAGCTGTCTGCCTTCAGCAACTTCTGAAAATCTACTCTGCAAATTCAACATTCAGTTTCCGGACAAACTGATGTTTAGTACAGTCACCCTCCTTACTGTATTTAAGCTTGTGTTTTGTAACTGGTAGAGACAGCTGTAAATCCTGAGGCAGTATGAGGTTGTTTGTCTGGAGATCCAGTAATTTGCCTGAAACAATTACCTTTCAAATTTGGGAGGCAAATTTTCATTTCAGGCGTGTGAATTTGATCTTGCCAAAGAAGGCAACATTTTTCTGACCATTAGAAGTACAGTCACTATGTTCAACAAAACATCTGATTCCACTCTGAATGTCCGGGACTAATGTCACCTTCTCTGAGTTTTCTGAACCACTTATTGTTCAGCTATGCAAACTAAAAATGCTGTTAAAATGGTCAATTGAATCGCATTGAATCCGTGAATAGCTTTCAGGTTGAATATCAGATGTTTAGCTTCCAACTCTTTAAAGGTTTCAGAGATAAAAATGTTTCTTGCCTGAAGGAGTTAAAGAAGTAAGGAGTGTGATTCAGCACCAGAATATTATGCCTAGACAGCTAACCGAGCGACAAGATACGAGCATTGTTTAACATTCCAGCTAACCCAATCAGTAATCTGTGCACCAATAGTGCGCAGACTCATGATCAATACGTGAGACAAAGGTTAGACTGTACGTATTAGTGTTCAAGTGCAACCCATGAAGGGAGAGACTAATTTGATAGGGTGAAACCCCTGAGAGAGTGTGTCTCGAGTGATCAGTAACCTTTTGATTGAATAAGCTAGCGGGACGTAGCAATGTATAAATATAGATTCTTTTCTTTTGTCTAAAAAGAGCAGCTCAAGCAACGTGCCTGTACTGTAACTTTACAAGTACTGTAATAAAGAACTCTTTTAAATCTTTTAAATCTACTCAGTGTCCAAAGACTATCTATTTAACACACGGAAATAGATGATCCTACATTGCCCCTTTTATCTAAACAGATTTCTGCGAACATCAGTACTTCAGTACTTCTCATGTGCAGACAACTGAGAGAAACTGAAACTGACCAACTTTTAGTGGTGGGAGTGAAAAAAATAGCAAAGGCAGTATCATACGAATTGGAAACAGTGATTACTGCTGGTAAGAGAGTGTGTGTGTGTCTCACTGACCCACAGGAACCCTGCTCCGATACAGTCGACTCTAGAACATTTCAGAGGTTTGCCGGTTACCTGCAGGAATCATTATTCACAAATTCTTTTGGAATATTGTTGTGATTTTCAAGTCAATTTGCACGTGTACTGGTTTACACTTCTCTCAGGCAAGTTTCCTTACTCCACACACACACACCTCTGTTTACCTCGTAGTACCGGTAAGTAGAAATCTAGTTGTTAGTCGATTGGCAGATCGCTTATCCGAGCATAATAATCTCTTCAAAAATAATTCATAATAATAATTTGGTCACTTCAATCTACGATTGTTTCTAGGACACTGCTGTGTTCAGTTGGCTGCCGCGTTTCACCCACAAAATACTCAACCTACTTTACAGTATATTCTGTGAAGCGCTTTAAGACAGCTCAAGACATAATAAGGCGCTATATCAAATGCAAGGATTATTACTATATTATTACTGTATTTCCCTTTTGCTTAATCTTTGTTCACATTCATGGTAACAGAGAAGCACATGAAGGATGATCATCAGTGAAGGATACGAAAGAGTCTGTGGTACCACAGTGGCAGGTTTAATGGGGAAGAATTTGCACTTCATTATAAGAAAATGTAATATCTGGTATACATTATATGTGGTATTCTAATTTAAACAAAAAGAACACTTTTATTGATGTTGTGTGCCTTGAGGTGAAAAGTTCATTGCGAAAAAGGTTAATTACTTTTATACTGTAATTTTTATTATTTCTTGTTACAATTTCCTTTGTGTTTGCGAGAAACAGAGCATATGTATAATTACATATGCAACACTTTAGTTTTTCTTACTTTCAACCTTCCTGCCTAGGACAAACTTTCATTATACATTACAACATGTGTTGCTCTCAGTAACATTAGATATCGGTCATCATCCAAAATATTCAGAGAAAAATGGCCTGTTGACCTCTTACAAGAGGAAGAGATTTATTTTCAAAAACATTAGCATAATGGAACCTTTTGAATAAAATGATAAATTACATGTGGTTCAGCAGATATAAAATATAAATGTTAGATTTATTGTGCTCAAGGACCAAGGGATAGAATCTCTCTATGCTTGATCTTTTAAAGTGCTGAGAAGAATGCAATTTTCACATCGTGAGTTGTACATGCGATTTTGTCAGAGGAGAGGTGCTCACTCACCAACAGCTGCTATATTTTGAGAATGGTTGTCCACTGCTGTCTTCACTGATTGGTGCTGTGCTTCTTGTGCAATTTGCGGACTGTAACCATTTGCTCACTCCCTGGTGCTTCAGTAAAAGCTGCACTTTGATAAGTCAAGGGAGGTTGCTGTATAGCGTTAAACTGCAGTTATTTAAATTCCATTAACTTACGTGGACTTTCCTTAGGGCATCTTGATTGCAGCTTGATTGTACTGTATTACAGAAAGAGCTAGCTATGCCAGCATATATATTTAAATGTCGAGGTCTTAGTGAAAACTGCTCATTAAATTCCTTGAAAGGGAATGCTAAAGATTGGAGACTAAAACATGGTGTTTCTTAATAGGAGTTCCAAATAGCAACTTGTGCCAGTAAGGGGATGTTCATGCTGATTCACGAGAACCCATTACCAAGAACGTTTAAAAAGATCTTTATTTTTCTAGTACAGGTAGTTGTGATCATTTTCCTTCTTACCCATCCATGCAGACATTTTCACAAATCAGGGGAGAGTTTCTCTCAGTGTCCTTTTCTTTGGTCACCCAGGTTGTTAACACATGCAGAAATCCAACACCATGCTTGAAAGTATTCAAACCGAACTGAGAGTTCCATGTATCCCACTCATACATGGAAATTGCAGGATGTTTACAACAGAAACAAAATTACATTTGGATCACATTTTCACATCAGGAAGATTTTCCCAAGGCGCTGGACAGTCAGTGTTTCAGACCAGAGCTGGGTTCGGAATTGAGGAGAGTGGAGGGAAGGGAAGGGAAGTGGGGGTGACCGATGGCACGGTCGAAAATGAGGGTTTTAAGGCGGGACTTGAAGGAGGTGAGGGCGAGGTGGAGGGATTGCAGGAGCTGTCCACTCTGATTTCTCTATACCTTTCTTTGTATATTATCTTACCTACATTTTCCCTTTGAAACCAATTAAGTTTAGACCGTATTTTTTGACAGGCAGTCCCTAAATGTATGTAAAAAATATGAACCAACCTTAATTTAATATGTTTGGTTCCCTAATGGTACACGGAGTGATTGGGAGTCTGATACCTAATTGTAATGATCTGTCTGATTTCTCTGTTGCACTTGTCGTGAGTACATATCCAATTGCATGGCATAAATCATCATGCTCCAGCTTTGAACCAAAAACAACAACAAAATTACATTTGTAGTGCGCGTTTCGCTCTGGGAGTATGTCACAAGGCGTTGAACAATCAGGGGTCAGGACCCAACAGAGCTGCCAATTTCATACGATAAATTTAAGTAAATATAGCAGTATTTTTCTTGTTAAAATACATTTTTGGAAAATCCGAACTTTGGAAATTCCATGCTCTCTCTGTCTCTCTGTCTCTGTCTCTCTATCTCTTTCTTTCTCAGTCTCTCTCTCTGTCTCAGTCTCCCTCTGTGTCTCTCTCTCTCTCTGTGTCTCTTTCTCTCTCTTTCCGTGTCTCTTTCCCTTTCTCTGTCTGTCTCGGTCGCTCTCTCTCTTTCTCTCTGTCTCTCTCTCTGTCTCTGTGTCTCTTTCTCTCTCTGTGTTTGAGTCTCTTGCTGTCACAATCTCACTCACAGTCACTCTCTCTCTCTCTGTCTCTTTCTCTTTAACTCTCTCTCCCTGCCTTCAATAGCAGTGCTACCCAGCTTATGCCATCGCTGATACACTGCAAATGTTAGCACTAGGAGCAAGGCTAGGCACAAGGCATTACTGGGAACAATTTTTTTCATATATGGAAACACAGTAGGGACCTCCCTCTTAATGCAATTTTTCCTTAACGAGGGGTTTTGAAGTCCCATTTTACTTGGCATCTTTTCGCGCTGTAATTTTTTCGTTAAGTACCGGTAGGTTCTGGGAAAAATACTTTTTTTTGTTAAAAAAAGGTTGGCAGCTATGACCCAAGCATGGGGGCTGAGGGGGTGGGTGGGTCATGGTTGGGATGAGAGAGGGCACAGAGTTAGCGGGGCGACTGAATACCTGGTCTAAAAGGTGGGTCTTGAGACGGGCCTTGAAGGAGGCAATGGAGGGAGCAAGACGAAGGGAAAGTGCGATGGAGTTCTGAAATGTGGGGGCATGGAGGCTGAAAACCCGGCCATAGATGGTAGGGCGGGTCGGACAAGAGACATGGAGCAGGCCAGAGCCTGCCAAAAGGAGGGAGTGGACAGGTTGATAGGGAGTCAGCAAGTCAGAGAGGAGGAGGAGGGAACAATGCTGTGGAGAGCCTTGAAAGCATAGTCATTGTTCAAAGTAGAAAGCTATGCCTGCCTATGCATTGAGACATCAGTACTGAATACTCTACAAATGAGCTTCAGTTGTGTGTGGAGCTCTGTGTGCCCCAACTTTACAATGAAATGAACGATGCACCCATGACTCAAAAACAACAACAACAAATTACACTTATAAAGCGCCTTTCACGTCGGGAGGACGTCCCAAGGTGCTGCACAGGAGGCGTGTGACCAGAGCTGGGAGGAGAGTCTACGGGAAGGGGTGAAACAAGTAGGGGAGGTCGAAGAATTCGGGGTGAAACAAAAGGCACGGTCGAAGAGGAAAGTCTTCAAACTGGCCTTGAAAGAGGAAAGGGAAGAAACGAGACGGAGGGATAGGGGGATGGAATTCCATAGGGGTCGGAACAGAAAAACTGAAGGCCCGGCCTCCGATGGTGGGGCAGTTCGGGCGGGGGGCTTGGAGCAGGCCAAGGCCTGCTGAACGGAGGGTCCGGGTGGGCTTATAGGGGGAGAGTAAATTGGTTAAATAGGGCGGGGCAAGGCCATGTAAGGCCTTGAAGGTGAGGACGAGGATCTTGAACTCGATCCTCTGGAGGATGGGGAGCCAGTGGAGACGGGCGAGGGTGGGGGTTATGTGGTCGCGAAAGCGGGTGCGGGATAGTACACGGGCTGCAGAGTTTTGGATGACCTGCAGCCTGTGAATGGAGGAACTGGGGAGGCCGACGAGGAGAGAGTTTCCATAGTCCAGCCTTGAGGTGATGTACGCGTGCACGAGTGTTTTGGCAGCACGGGGGGTAAGATAATTATGGAGCCTGGCAATGTTGCGCAGGTGGAAGTAAGCGGTGCCGGTCAAGGCACGGATGTGGGAGAGGAAGGAGAGTTTTCGGTCGAACGTGATGCCGAGGTTCCTGACTGGCTTTTTGAGGTGGAGAGTACAGCCTTGGATGTTGAGGCTGGCAGTGCCCGATGTGCGGAGGCGCTGACTTGAGCCAATCAGGAGGGCCTCGGTCTTACTCACGTTCAATTGGAGGAAGTTGTCCCTCGTCCAGGACTCAATGTCGGACAGACATGCTGTCAGAACATCGATGGTCTGGGGGTTGAGGGATGAGGCAGAAAGGTACAGCTGGGTGTCGTCCGCATACATGTGGAAATTTACCTCGTGTTTGTGGATGACATCGCCCAGAGGGAGCGTATAAATGGTGAAAAGGAGGGGGCCGAAGACAGAGCCCTGAGGGACGCCGTGAGAAACTGGAAACTGTGCGGGGGGTTTGAGGAGAAACCGTTGGAAGATACAAAGTGTAGGTGGTGGGTCAGGTAGGAATGGAACCAGTCAAGGACTGTGCCTTGAAGGTTGAGGTGGGAGGAAAGACGTTGGAGGAGGATGGTGTGATCGACTATGTCGAACGCAGCAGACAGGTCAAGGAGGACGAGGAGGCAGAGGGAGCCCTGGTCACAGGCGGTTAGGATATCATTTGTAACCTTAACCAGGGCAGTTTCTGTGCTGTGAGCAGGACGGAAACCTGATTGGAGGGGTTCAAGGAGTGAGTGAGTTGAAAGGAAAGAGCGGAGCTGGGAGGCAACCACTCTTTCAAGGACCTTGGATAAAAACGAGACGTTGGAGATGGGTCGACAGCTTGATGGTTGCGACGCATCTAGGGACTCATTGATAATATAGCTCATGAGGCATTCAGTGCAATGCCCAATAAAAATGTGGCATTCAAATATTCTTTGCCTATGGGTTTACTATATTCTTTCTTTCTCTTTTTATTGGAGAATAACAAAAACCCTTTCAGATGTTTTGACTAGTGATTAGATGCTATGATTTTAAAATAAACTAATATTTGCTCTGTCATATTTTGTTATTGTATTGCTTCTAGCTGCGGGTTCTCAGAGCGCCTTTTTCCTTTATTCTCTGATTCTCTAATCGTTCATTGGTTCAAACTCCTGGTATAGCTCACTCACATATATACAGTCAATTCACTTTACAGTATATTCTGTGAAACACTTTGAGACATCTAGAACAAGTGAAAAGCACTATGTCAAACGCAAGTATTATTATTATTACAACTGCAGCAAATTGATTGGCTCCATCCTTCTTTCATGGCAGAATCACAGACAGTGGGAGAAGTGAATTGTGAGGAGTGCAGTGCAGTCTGAGAAACGGAATGGGAGTTTGTAATCTCATGGGTCAGGTTCCTGTCAATTGAGGGAGTGTTGGTAGATCTACCAATCCACAGTAGAGAGCATTAACTGCGTATTTTGTAGATGAATGCTGTAGTAAATTTGCACGGATCAATGTACCAACAACCAGGCATGAAGTAAATGACCTGTTCTATCTGGGAACTGGTGATCAAGACGCTGGGAGAAACTCTTCTCAAATCATTTCATAGAATTGTTCACATCCACTTGAACAGGGAGACAAGATCCTGGTTGAATGTCTCATCCAAAGGATGACACCTCTAAAATGCAGTACTCCCTCAACACTGCATTGACGTGCCAGCCTAGACTATGATCTTAATTCCCAACGTGGGGCTTGAAGTCACAACCTCTGATTTAGATGCCACCAACTGAGTCAACTGACATCTATTTTCCCAGATTTTGAAAGTGCAATTAATGTGAATTTTCAGATTTATATAATTGTATTTGATGACTGTAACTATCTCTCAGATACCGTTACTCAATGTTCACTTTTCTGTGGGAATAACCTCAGATCTAACTTCAGCTCCAAGGTGAAACCAATAATGTAATGGCTGCCAAGCTATACAACCTGGCGTTTTAATTATGTGAAAACTTCCTCTTACCAAGGTGGCTTTCATGGTGATACAGCAAAGAAAACATTTCCAGGATCTGAATGCATTATCCATCATTGCCAGCAACACTCACATATATGTGTAAACAGGATAATGAACAACATCATCTCTCACTTGGATCAGATCTTTCAATGCTTGTTCAGAATTTTCAGGGCTTTGAGAAATAGAAACTTTGGCATAGTTGCTTTTGGAATGCAGTCCTACATCAAAGGTTTGCACTAAGTAAAACAATTAGCATGTGTCAAAAACACAAGCCAATTTATGCTATGTTGTTCTAATGGTTCCAGTTATCGTAAAATATGCTGATTTAATCCATGGGCAAGTCACAATGGAATAAACCTTTTTGTTTAGTGCCTTTATCACTTAGTATTGTTTTGCCCGCAACATGTACAGTCAATTCACTTTACATCGTATTCTATGAAGCAGTTTGAGATGTTTCAAAGACGTGATGAAGCTATATCAAATACATGTATTGCAGTATTAATGTTGTTGTATGCAATTGGGTAGAGAACCCTGTGTAATGCAGGCTCTCTTTCTCATGTGAAGGGCGCTATATAAATGCAAGTTGATGTTATTTTTGGAATACTCATGTTTCAAATGAGAGACCTGGGTTCAATTCCTGGCACGGCGAATCCTTGGGCAAGTTTCCTTTCTCCATATGCCTGATAATTGTGGAGCTCCTGTGGCTCAGTGGTTAGAGCACTTGTCTTGCAAGCTGGGGAGACCAAGCTGGGGAGACCTGTGTTCGAATCCAGGCAGGTCAGGGCGAAACCTTGGGCAAGTTTCCTTACTCCACACACCTAATAATAATCCCTCCAAAAAACCACAATAATAAAATTGGTCATTTCAATCCATGACTGTTTGTGGGACACTGCTGTGTGCAATTGGCTGCCGCAATTTGCCCACAAATATATACAGTCAATTCACTTTACAGTATATTCTGTGAAGAGCTTTGAGACGTTGATAAGATGTGGAAAGCGCTGTATCAAATGCAAGGATTATTATTATTATTATTATAATCCCTCAAGAAAAAATAATAATAAAAATAATTGGGTCACTCAATCCATGACTGTTTATGGGTCACTGCCGTGTGCAATTAGATGCCGCGTTTCACCCACAAAGATACAGTCAATTCACTTTACAGTATATTCTGTGAAGCGCTTTGAGACATCGAGAAGATGTAAAAAGTGCTATATCAAATGCACGGATTATTAGTTATTTATATATAATGCTTAACGATCAGCAGTAGAAGAGTCTGAGCCAAAGCAAGGTTTAGTTTAGATTTTATGTCACTCGTGAGGTCTCACCATCATGAAATTAAAGCCATATTTCCAAAGTTTAGAAGATTGTGTTCAGTCTGTTTGCTTCCATTATTAAATATTAATTGTGCCATTGTTTGTTTTAAAAACAATATTTAGGTGCGAGGCTGGTTAGCATCTGTGTTTCAGTTTGTTTCCAGGCCAGATTGATGAAAGCCGATTGGAAATATGCAGTATATTTCATCGTGACCATGATTTCATAACATCAAAGGTATCCATTCTTTAGCAACAATTGACAATACATTGCAAATATCAAAACATTTTATAGGAAGTGTCTACTGATATAGGGAGGAGTACTTTTTTAAAGTTAGAAATCCTGCTGGAGCAATGTACAGTAGAAGTAGCCTTGATGTACCTTTGAATCTCAGCTACAGCCAGTCTCAAAGTGCTTTGATGTTGGCAGTGGAGGTGGATGATTGGGAAAATATTCCTTTCCCAAAGCTTGATGCCCTTTCCTTTGATCAAACAGAATTAGTTTTAAATGCATACATTTGAATTAAATCGTTCATTTCAAAATTCCTTTGTCAACTTCCTCAATGGCTTTATGCATAACCTGGAAGGATACAGGTTAATTCTTGGTCCGTGTTCACCATATAAAGATAATCTCAGCCAGAGCAGAAGTGTGAGTGATGAGGTGCAAGAATGAGCCATTCTACAAAGTGCAGATTTGGATGTTAGGTGAGGCCAGGACATTACTCACTGCTCACAATTGAATAGTCTGACACTCACTGTCCCGGGACACAAATTAAATTTTGAGCCAAAATAACAATTAATTTTGTTTGTCATGGCAGTCCCCTTAAAAGGTTCAAATTCAGTAGCTCAACAAAGACAACTACCATGATATAGTTAGCTAAAGTTCAAGCATATTTAAAAAAGAACTACATTGAAACAACGTTTTTTATGTTAAATTGATTGTAATTATTTTTGAGTTGGGCTCCTGGTAGTGAGACTTTTTTGTAATTGAAGTAGCTGGTGAATGGCAGCTCAGGCGGAGGGGAAATCCCTCAGCTTCTGGCTTCCAATTACAACCCTATAGTCAGTTAATGAAGATAAGAGTAAGTGCTGTGATGAAAGGCATGTTTTTACCACTGGGGTTTATTTCTCTTTTAAAGAGAATTTAATCCATCCCGTTGATTTTAATAATAAATAATTTTTTTCTGGTGTTAATAGGAATGGTTGTGAACATAAAATGGCATCTTAAATATGGCTTAAACATGAGCTCTTAAATCGTAAATCGGCTGAACAGTAATTTTATGCAGACATAAAAGTGCCATCATGTTTTAGATCAGGTTCTTGCTTGCTTTCTATTACAGCTTTTCCAGTTTTTGATTGAAATGCATGGAATAAAATTGGTTTGTGTAAAGTCTGCCGATTTACAGTAAACTATTATAACACACAAATGGTAAACATAATTGAACGTCATTCACCTAGCTCCTGGCAAATGTTAGCCCTTCAATTACAACAACAACTTGCAATTATGTAGCGCCCTCCATGGAGTGGCACAGCCTAACTCCAAGCCTGGGTGGGGGTCGAAAAGGAAGGCTTTCAGGCAGAAATTGAAAAAGGGGAGTGTGGGGCCAAAGTGGAGGGTTGATGGAGATTGTTAAACAGTTTGGGGGCATAGGAGCTGAAAGTGCGACCTTGAATAGTGGAGCAGAGGGTGCAAGGAACAAGCAGGAGGCCAGTGCCAGTCGAGCACTGGGTGATGGATTTGGGAGTGAGGAGGTCGGAGCGGTATGGAGGTGCCAGGGAATTAATTAATTTGAATAAGGGTGTGAGGATCTTGAAGTTGATCCATTCAGTGATGGGGAGCCAGTGGAGCCTGGTCACAACTGGTGAAATGGGGGTATAGAGTTTGGTCCGGGTCAGTATGCGGGCAGCAGAGTTCTCCCTCATTCATGCCTTCATCACATCCAGGCTCGACTACTCCAACGTCCTGCTTGTCAGCTTTCCCAATGACTCCCTCCATAGGCTGCAGATCATCCAGAACTCTGAGGCCGGTATCCTCTACCACTCCAAGCTCTGTGACCCCCATCTCTCCCATTCTCACCCAACTCCATTGGCTCCCCATCACCCAGAGGATTCAATTCAGGATCCTGGTCCTCACCTGTAAAGCCCTCCACAGCGTCGCCCACCGTACCTTTGCAATTTCCTAACCCCCTACCAATCTGCCTGCCCCCTCCGCTCAGCGGCGTCCGGACTGCTCCATGTCCCCTGATCCACTTGCCCCACCATCGTCTGGCAAGCCTTCAGCCACTCTGCTCCTAACCTCTGGAATTCTATCCCCAGTCCCTCCACCATGCTCCTTTCCTTGCCTCCTTCAAGTCCCGCCTCAAGACCCTCCTCTTCGACAATCCGATCGGTCACCCCAAATCCACTCCTTTCTCTCCAGCTCGTCCTGAAGGGGTCATGGGTGGGAAGGCGATGCATCCAAGCAGATGTTTTCAATCTTTGAGGCAACAAAGTCTAGCACTGTGAAAGGCAGAGGTAGTAGATGCGGAGGTACTCAAGACGCAGCTGGTGGTGGATCGTGAGGCCAGATTTCTGCCATCTGCGCTTGAGGTTTGTGTTTTGAGTGAGTGGAGATGACTGTTGTATCAGGTGGATCAGAAGGATTTGGAAATAACCCTGGATTTCAGGGAACCAGGCAATTGCAGATTGTGGAGAAATGGTCATCCATTATAATAATAATAATTTATTATAATAATAATCCTTGCATTTGATATAGCATCTTACCACATCATCTAACATCACAAAGTGCTTCACAGAATAAACTGTAAAATGAATTGACTGTATATTTGAGGGCATAATGCGGCAGCCATTTGCGTATAGCAGTGACCCACAAACAGTTCTGGATTGAAATGACCAATTTATTATCTTTTTTTTGAGGGATTATTATCAGGAGTGTGGAGTAAGGAAACTTGCCCAAGGTTTTACCCTACCTGGAATCGAACCCAGGCGAGTGCTCTAACCACTGAGCTACAGGACTCAATAACTTGATGGTTGCATCAGGGTCGCTGCAGGTGGAGATCTGAGGAAGAGAGGGCAATGTGAGGGACATTTTCCAGGGGTGAAAATAAATGGTGGAGGGCTTGGAAGAGGGGCGGGTTATGTGGGCGGAGAGGGAGATGCGGAAGTGGTCAGATATGACCTTCTACTTGATGGACAGGTTGGAAATATCAAGGCCCTGCGTGATGACGAGGTTGAGAAAGTGGCCACGATTGTGGCAAGTTGATGTGGAGGGTGAGGTTCAGGGAGGAGAGAAGGGCAGTGAAATCCGATGAGGTGGTTTTACACAAAGGGGAATTACGCAAACAAATAGTTAACCGTGGGAGTTTCTTTTGTCTAGATAAACATAGTATAAAAAATGTGTGACAAAGTAGTGCAGTACCCATTTATTAACACTAGTCACCACTGGACTAGATATTATTTTGGATACTGAGGAGGTGAGGCGGAGGCCAGAGGAAGAAGGAATTTGTATTTTTGTGGACCTTTATCATGTTAAAACATCTCAAAGTGCCTTTTATATTTGTTAATCTCAAGTGTACTTGACTGTTCAGCTCCTTGGTACGTCCTCCCAACGTGAAAGGCGCTCTATAAATGTAATTTTGTTGTTGTTGTACTTGTATTCAATTATAGCAGCTACTTTGTTCACAGCAACGTCCCACAAACAACCAAAGGCAAATGACTAATTCATCTGGAGATACTTCACTGACGGGAGGCAAACGACAGGTTACTATCACACTCCTGAGAGCCTGGATCACGAGGATAAGTGTAGCTGCATCTTCTAGTAGCTGGTTTAACTGACATCAGCAAGGGCTTGAGAACAAAGACGCCTGTCTATCTTTGTGATTAGGTGTGTGTCAGGCGGTGTCAAAACGAAATACAGTACTATAACTAAGATTCAAAATATTCCGTCACTGCACTTTACAGTATCTTGTGATGCGATTTGAGACACACAATAGAAATTTGCATTTATATAGCATCTTTCACGGAAGTTTGTCCCAAGACACTGGTCATTGGTGGTAGAACTAATCTCATCAGGATGGAAACTGGACTTAGCAATGAAAAATAACTTTTAAAAAATAGGTTGCTCCAGAATACCAAAGAACAAGGACATGGTGGTTCAAGACTCGGCCACCAGTGATGGGTTTATTCTATCAAAACAAGTGTAGCGTTTGATTCTGAGAAGAACATCTCAGTAAATATGTTGAGTGACATAAAATATTATCTATTCACCTCGCTTAAATGGATATACTGAGCTCCTGCCAATTACAGTATGATATTTAACTCCGAGGCTTGGTAGTCATGTCCCTGGCAGTAAACTCTACAAAGATGGCTGATGGAATATTGGGAGAACTCAAGTTTTAAATACACAGCTTTCAAAATATTTTAACCTGTCAAAAGGAGTATTCTTGCATTATCTGATTTTTTTAAGCCTGAGACATTTATACTAGCTTCTGAATATACATGAGCTTTTATAGTCTGTACTGTCCATATTTAAATTATCCCTTAACAACTTAAAACGTCCAGTGAAATTTAGACAGATTTATAGGTATCTGCCTCATAAATGTGGATACATTTGCATTATCCAACAGGCAACTAATCTTTTTTTGTTTCACTACAGAATACCAGTAGCTGCTAATTAAGAGCTAATGTGTCTTACTATGACAGCAGTTAGCAAATATTGGAGCAATTTATCCAGTTTTTCTTCAGTGTATTTTCATGAGTTTACCTGCAGATAATGAATAATTGTGCATTTTTAATGTGTATTGCTTGGGAGAAACGTACTTTGGTATATTATTTTTAGGAATATATCAAACAGTTAGTTTATTTGAAATTTAGAGGTTATATGTCTTGCTTTTTTACTTTTCTATCTTTCAGTTGTTGGTATTACTTGAATTTTCCCATTCCACTCAATAATTGTCAATTGAACCCATTGTAAACAGAAAAAATCTAATTGATTTCCAGTTTTTCCTGTCTTTTTGCACCACATGTACCAGTCATATAGTGAGTGCAATGACATTCAAGTCTAAAATGGGGATCAGGCTAGTTCCTCATGAACATACTGTATTGGTTAGAACACTCGCCCTACAAGCAAGCGGTCCCGGGTTCGATTCCCAGATGGGGTGAAACAGAGGCGTGTGGACTAAGTTTCCTTACTTCACATGCCTCTGTTTACCTAGCAATAAGTAGGAATCCAGTTGTTAGTCGATTGGCAAAACGCTTTTCCAGGGGTAATAAGCCCTTAAACAAATAAATAAAACAAAAATAATTGGGTCACTCAGTCCACAACTGTTTCTGGGACACTGTTTGTGTTCAATTGACTGCCATGTTTCACCCACAAAAATTCATTTTACAGTATATTTTGTGAAGTGTTTGGAGACGTCTCAATGACATGATGAGGTGCTATATCAAATGCAAGGATTATCATTATTATTATTAAAGGCTTTGTCTATCTCTCTTTTGAACATCTGGATTGATTCTGCCTCTAAACTTTTCTGGGGCAGAACATTCCCTCTGTGTGAAGAAATGCTTTCGATCCCAATTGTAACTTTCCAGTTTTGAGGCTGTTAATGAGGAAGTATCTCTAGCTTATCAATTCCTGTCATTATTTTAAATACCTGAATCAAATCATCCCTTAACCTCCTCTGCAGTGAAGAATGTAACCTCATTCCACCAAGCCATTGGTTACAATTAAGTCCCATCATCAACAACAACATCATATTTGTAAAGTGCCTTTCATGTAGAGAGGATGTCCCAAGACACTGAACAGCTGGAGATCAGGACCCAAATGTTGGGGTTGGGGGCAGGGTTGGGATGAGGGAGGGCAGAGATGTAGGAGGGCATCTGAAGGCATGGTTGAAAAGGAGGGTTTTGAATTGTGGCTTAAAGAAGGAAAGTGAGGGAGCAAGGTGAAGGGATTGTGAGATGGAGTTCCAGGGGGTGGGGGTAGAGAGTCTGAAAACCCGGCCGCCAATGGTTGGGCGAACATGGAGCAGGCCGAAGTCTGCTGAACAGAGGGAGCAGACAGGTTGATAGGGGGTCTGCAGGTCAGAGAGGCAGGTGGGGGAAAGGCTGTGGATGGCCTTGAAAGTGAGGTTTAGTCAGTCTCGTGAATCGTCACTGATGATCCTCCAAAGACAAAAAACATGCTTGAACAATGTGCCTTGGACCTCTGGAGCAACTCTGCACAATTGCGTTTTTAAACCTTACACCTTACTAAAATTCCACATGTCAAGAGGGTTTTTAAAATTTATTTGTCTCCCTTTTTCTCCTCTAACTGAATCCAGTTACCAATGCCTGGATTACCATTACCTGAGTTCCTTAAGAGCTACACACTTCTATTACCTTCCCTAAGTACTGTTCATTACATGTGATCCAGCGCCTTGGGACGTCCTCCTGACATGAAAGGCGCTCTATAAATGTAATTTTGTCTTTGTTGTTGAAGCTGTTTGACTATATTGGGCTCTGCTGCTCTTGCACAATATCTATACACACAGGTCGATGGATTTACTCTGTTAACTCTTGAAGCATTAGGGATATATTTCACAGAGCGTTCAATTCTTGGAGATTTTGTCATTGCTTTGTCACCTCCTCAGGAGATTGAGTCCATGATACATTGGATTGAATATATGTTATAATAGAAATATGGTAAATGAATAAGTAGCCATTTTTTGTTCCATATTTTCATGTTCATGAGGATCATGACTATTGGAATTGGAAAATGGCAAACTGTACCAGTTAAAGAAAATGATAGTCTAAATTAACAGCATCCTAAATATCCAAAATAGGTTTAATTGTACAAATGCATAAGAAGCTACAGCACTCCTTTGTCCTTTGTCCAAGAGAATAGCACAAAATCCTGCATCCAAACATGCTCAGCACTCCAAAAGTCATAAAATAATCGTTGCATTGACACAGTGCCATATTTCATCATCTAAATGTCTTCAAACGCTTTAAAGGATTTACTTCATTGTGCAGTAACTATGTATTCTTAAGCAAAATTTGATGTTTTATAACAGCCTTCATGCAGGAAATATAAGTCTGACATCCCAGTCCACTTGTACAATATTGTTGGTAGCTACATTTCATTTCTAGCAGTAGGAACAAAGCAAAAAAGCTACTTCATATTGCCTTGCCTCTCTTCTGGTACAAAGGGGATATAGGAGAACCTATAGAGGGGAGATAAGGATGGGTGGAGATTCTTGTGGAGTATACACTGGAACAATTTGGTTGGGTCAAAATGCCTGTGTCAGTACTGTAGATTCCATGAAATCATTTGCTGATGGTCTGTGGAGACGACTGGGAACTTGTATAAAAATTTAAAGCCTAAACTCATTCTGTGGAGAAGGCTTCAGTACACAAGTGTGATTGAGTTGTTCCATCCAGAACATCTCTTCACCTCCAATGACAAAGCACCTTTACTTCGGCACTTTTTGTGGTTCAGACATATCAGATTATGAATTGAATTTCTTGGGTTTAATCCCCAATTGTGCTCATCTCACTCCACTCTCATTCTAAGTGCCACTCATGCTGGGTAGTGAGTGCTTCAATTGTGCTTATACATAATGATCAAAAATAAGCACATAGGTTCTGCTTTGTAAATGGACAAGCATTTTGAAATATTCCCTTGCAGCATTTTCAAAATTTCAATCTGAATACTGCAAAATGGATATTAATAGCCATATGAAATGCTTTTACATTTCTCCTATCTCATTTGCATTCATCTTATTGACTAAATTCACTTGGTATTTGGATTTTCATAGTGCTTAAATCTGAAAAGGTAACATTACTGATATCCATCCTAAAGATTTTGAAAAGTTCAAAATCCAAACCTTTTTATATTTACCATATTAACTAGTAATTAACTGGATTGGTAATAGTAATTAACTGGTAATAGTAATAATAGTAATTAACTGGTAATTACTAGTAATTAACTGGATTAACCAGTAAAGCGAGCTGATTTTTTAAAATGTAATGGATTTATGTATGTTTAAGTATGTTTGCAATGTAACCGAACATTATCAGCTTGGTCAACTCAGTATTTGAGTGATGCACTCTGCAGCCAAAAGGCAAAACTCATGAAAAGAAGAATGCGCACATTCATATCATTCCTGTTTGTAGAAGGTGCTAGAATCACATAATAATAGAAATTTACAGCACGGAAACAGGCCGCTTGGCCCATAAAATGATAATAATCCCTCAAAAAACAATTGGTCATTTCAATCCACGACTGTTTGTGGAACATTGCTGTGCGCTCTTAGACGCCGTCCGGCGTGGAGGGCGCTATATAAATCAAAGTTGTTGTTGTGCGCAATTAGTTGCTGCGTTTTGACCACAAATATACTTTACAGTATATTCTGTGAAACACTTTGAGATGTCTTGAAGATGTGAAAAGCACTATATCAAATGTACAAATTATTATTATTCGATTTCTTCCTGGTTTCTGGATTTCTCTACAATATTCTCTTCCTATAACTTTGGCCAATTTGCTTGTACAGTTGTCTTCCACAACTCTTGCTTTATGACTGTCTGATTGGAATTATTTCTGGCAGGATCCAAAATAATTTGCTGTAAAATAGCCCACGTTTCTTAAGGGCAAGTACTGATTTGCACCCATGAAAAGGTCACTGTAACTGTCCTATCCCTCCTCACTGATAGTACAGCTTTCACCCACAAATAATAATAATCCTTGCATTTGATACAGCGCTTTTCACATCTTATCGACATCCCAAAGCGCTTCCAGAATATACTGTAAAGTGAATTGACTATATATTTGTGGGCAAATCACAGCAGCCAATTGGGCACAACAGTGTCCCAGAAACAGTCGTGGATTGAAATGACCAATTTTATTATTGTGGTTTTTTTTGGACGGATTATTATTAGGCATGTGGAACTTCTGGTGGGTTTTCGGCAACTTGCCATCCGATTATCCAGCACAGTCAATTAGTCAACCTCCCGGAGAATGCTGGATAAACGGGCTTTTACTGTATTATCTTGTTGCTCGCTCCGTTATCCCTTCTCTCGTCGCTCGCTCTACTCTCTCATCGCTCGCTGGGCTCTCCCATCAATCACTGATCGCTCCCATCGATCGCTGGGCTCTCCCATCGATCGCTCCACTCTCTCTTCTCTCATCGCTCGCTCCGCTCTCCCTTCTCCCAAGGGTGCATCGCGCGAGGCTGGCAAACTCCCACGTGCACATGCAAGTTTTATGCGTGTAGCACAAAAAAAGTGACACATTTTTTTCTTCGCGTATGATTGAATTCACAATAGAGAAAGTCATGATCGACGAGTGCCTCCTGCATATGGGGTCCAAAATGTATTTTTCACAAACTGAAGTCACAAGCTGGTGTTTTTTCTTTAGGGTTGCTTTCCAGTTTTTCCCAGTCAAGATGAGACTTGCAACATCTGGCAAAAGATTAAGAAATAAAGAGATGGCCCCAAAATGATCTTTGCCATTGCAGTTGTAATTATTCTGATAAATTTCACAATTCCATTCCTGATGTAGAATTTGTCTTTCAAGTCATTATTTCTATTGTGAATGTCCCTAGTTTGTTTTGAAATAAAGTTAGAAATGGAATAATGCCCTTGAATATGTCTAATATTGAATAAAGTCAAATATTTTCAGTACCTAACTTTCTGTTTTAGGTTCAAGACATTACAAAAGTTTTTACGTATACTGCAAGAACTTGTGCAAAGCTATACAACCTGGCAAACTGAGGGTGCGGTGCAGCAAGTGTCAGCAGGGAACCTTGACTTTAACCAGGGTAAGATTACATTGCGGCAATATTTATTGATTTCATATGTTGTTCTCCCCAGGAACTCTTATTGGTTTTGCTGTTAAGAAATGCTTTCATTAAATATATGAAAGATGTAACAGATGATCACCATGCTTCCATAGTAGTATTGTACAGAATTCCCCAAAGCTGTATTGTGGATTGGTATTGCATTAATTCTATGCTTATGAACTGCCTCACATTAAATTGCTGATCTCAGGAATGCCATTGCAGGAGGGTAGCAAGCAGCATTGAAGCAGTCTGGAACATTGTAATATGCTTCTTTAAATCGACAGTCAACAATAAAGGCTTGAAAGAGGGAAAACTCGGATGCGAGTGGTGCATGGTGCAGTGGTAAGACAGACAAATACCTTAAAAAGAAGCAATCTTATCTTTAATGAATTAGTGATAGATTGTGTAACAAGATCTTAACACGATCATCAGTTTGTGGTACTCAAACTCATTTTTTATCTGTTGATTTTTGATGCAATATTGAATTCCCAATATAACATTTAAGATTTGATGGCATGGATTTATATTTATATTATATCCCAAGGGAGGTTGTTGAGTTTTGTGGGGGGGGCTTTAAACTAATCCCGGGGGGTGAGGGTGGGAAACTGATCAGTAGTTCAGATACGGGAGGGGTAACAAAGAGGACAGGGGTAAGGGTAAGACGGGAGAAAAGTGCAGAGGAAGTAATTTGTACCTTAGAGTGCATGTATGTAAATGCACGAAGTTTGAGAAATAAAATTGGTGAGCTGCAGGCTCAGGTTGCTGCGAGGCGATATGATGTTATAGCAGTAACAGAGACTTGGCTCCAGCATGGGCAGGAATGGGAGTTGAACATTCCTGGTTATAATGTATTCAGGAGGGATAGAGAAGGGAGAAAAGGGGGCGGGGTGGCAATTTTAGTTAAGGACTCAGTGACTGCCTTAGAAAGGAACGAGGTGGAAGAAGGACTAAAAACCGAATCTATCTGGTTAGAAATGAGGAATAAAAAAGGTGCAGTTACACTGTTAGGGGTATACTATAGACCACCAAATAGTGGGGAGGAGATAGACAAGCAGATCTGCAAGCGTATCACGGAGAAATGCAGAGCTAATAGAGTAGTGATAATGGGTGACTTCAACTATCCCAACATAGACTGGCAGAATAGTAGAGTAAAGGGCAAGGAGGGAGAAGAATTCCTGAAGTGTGTGCAGGACAACTTTCTTGATCAGTATGTTTCCAGTCCAACGAGGAAAGAAGCATTGCTGGATCTAGTTTTGGGAAATGAGGTAGGGCAAGTTCAACAGGTTTCTGAAGGTGAGCATCTAGGGAATAGTGACCACAATATCGTTAGATTCAGAATAATTATGGAAAGGGATAAGGAACGATCACAGGTGAGGACACTCAACTGGAAAAGGGCTAATTTCAATGAGTTGAGGTGGGACCTAGCCAAGGTGGATTGGAAAACAAAATTGGCAGGTAAGACAACTAACGAGCAGTGGGCAGCGTTCAAAGAGGAGATAGTTCAGGCACAGGTCAAAAGCATCCCCACAAGGGTGAAATGTAAGGCATCCAAACCTCCCTGGATGACTATGGAAATCGGGGCCAAAATAAAACAAAAAAAAGAGGCTTATGATAAGTGTCAGGCTCAAAATTCAGAAGGGAACCAAGCAGAATATAGGAAGTGTAGGATAGAACTAAAAAAGGAAGTTAGAGGGGCAAAGAGACTGCATGAAAAACAATTAGTGAGTAAGATTAAGGGGAACCCTAAGGTTTTTTACCAACATATTAAGAGTAAAAGGTTGGTCAAGGATAGGGTGGGGCCAATTAGGGACCTAGGAGGAAATCTCATTGTGGAGGCAGAGGGCATGGCTGATGTACTGAATGAGTACTTCGCCTCTGTCTTCACAAAAGAAAAGGATACAGCCAATGCCATGGTATTAGAGGAGAGGGTAGGAGAAATGGATAGAATAATTATAACCAGAGAGGAAGTTCTAAAAAGGTTGACGTTGCTCAAGGTGGATAAGTCACCTGGTCCGGATGGGATGCACCCTGGGAGCAAATAGCAGGGACTCTGGCCACGATCTTTCAATCTTCCTTGGACACAGGGGTCGTGCCAGAGGACTGGAGGATAGCTAATGTTACTCCCTTGTATAAAAAGGGGCAGAAGGACAAGCCTGGTAACTACAGACCAGTCAGTCTAACGTCGGTAGTGGGCAAACTTCTAGAGTCCATAATCAGGGACAAGGTAGATCTTCACTTAGAAAGATATAGGCTAATAAAGGACAGTCAACATGGATTTGTTAAAGGCAAATCTTGCCTTACAAATCTGATAGAATTTTTTGATGAGGTAACGGAATGGGTGGATAATGGTAGCGCAGTTGATGTAGTTTACATGGACTTTCAAAAGGCATTTGACAAAGTGCCACATGAGAGACTTATTATGAAATTAAAGGCCCATGGCGTAAAAGGGACAGTGGCAGCGTGGATCCACAACTGGCTGCGAGACAGAAAGCAGAGAGTTGTAGTGAGCGGCTGTTTTTCAGATTGGAGGGAAGTGAGCAGTGGTGTGCCACAGGGATCAGTTTTGGGACCATTGCTGTTTGTAATCTACATCAATGATCTGGACTTGGGTGTACGGAGTACAGTTTCCAAGTTTGCAGATGACACTAAGTTAGGGAGAATAGTAAATAGTGAGGAGGATAGTAGCCATCTGCAAGAGGATATAGACAAATTGGTAAAGTGGGCAGACACATGGCAGATGAAGTTTAATGCAGAGAAGTGTGAGGTGATGCATTTTGGGAGAAGAAATGAAGGGAGGCAATATAGGCTAGATAGTACAATTTTAAATGATGTGAAGGAACAGAGAGACCTGGGGATTTGTGTTAGTGACTCGTTGAAGGTGGCAGGACAGGTAGACAAGGCTGTTAAGAAGGCATATGGGATACTAGGCTTTATAAATAGGGGTATAGAGTACAAAAGTCAGGAAGTGCTTACTAACCTCTATAGGACTTTGGTGAGGCCTCAGCTGGAATACTGTGTTCAATTCTGGTCACCACACTACAGAAAGGATGTGAAGGCATTGGAAAGGGTGCAGCGAAGATTTACTAGGATGGTGCCAGGATTGCGGGACTTCAGCTATGAGGAGAGGCTAGATAGGCTAGGGTTATTCTCTCTGGAGCAGAGAAGATTGAGGGGAGACCTAATAGAGGTTTATAAGATCATGAGGGGTTTCGACAGGGCAAATAGAGAAAAACTATTTCCACTCGTGGGTGAATTTGTGACTCGTGGTCACAGATTTAAAATAGTTTCAAGGCGAAGTAGAGGGGAGCTGAGGAGAAATTTTTTCACTCAGCGAGTTGTTCGAATCTGGAATGCATTGCCTGAAAAGGTGGTGGAGGCTGATTCAATAACAACTTTTAAAAGGGAATTAGATCTTTATTTAGGGAGAACTATGGGGAGCGGGCAGGGCAGTGGGATTGAATCGCTCTTTTCAAAGAGCCGGCACAGACTAGATGGGCCGAATGGCCTCCTTTTGTGCCGTAAAATTCTATGAATCTATGAATTCTATGAATCTATGAAACACGGCCAAAACTCCTTCTCCTAAGTTTTGTTCCTTCATATATAAATAGTTATTGTTGTTGCTTCAGTTATCTCTCCAGCTCAATGGCAGTTATTTGTGGGCCAATACTCAATTGAAGGTATGTGAAATAAGTTTGCATTGTTTAAATTCAATAGTTCAGAGATTCGACCAAGGACAGAAACTTTTATCTATTCATAGAACAACAACAACAAAATTACATTTATAGAGTGCCTTTTACATCGGGAGAATGTCCTCAGGCGCTGAACAGTCAGGGGTCGGCACTGTAGAAAGGTAAGACCTTGATTCAAACCAAGATCCCTGGAGTGTGCTAATCTGGTACACCACCCAATCCTCCACTGAAGATGTTTAAACACATATACAGGTATCCCTCCCCAACCACGAGGGATACATTCCTGTAAACCTTCATGGTTGGTAAAATCACGTTTGGAAAATGCAGGGTCCTATGGCAAACATGGGGATAGGGGGAGTACGTGCGCTTTTTCGCGATTGGAAAATGCAGGGCCCTGTAGGAAACATGGAGCTTTGGGGAGTAAGTTCGCGTTTAGTAAAACTAAACACAAAAAAACACATACAGTTATTGCATAACTAAACACAAAAAAAAGATAAGGGTTATAACATACCTGGGGATAGGGGGAGTAAGTTTGAGCATGTTGGCTACCAGGATCTGCAGCAATCAGACAGTCAGGCTGTCTGACTTACAGAGAGAGTGAGAGAGAGAGACGGAGGGTGGGGGTGTGGGGGAGGTGATATGGAGGGCTTGGGGGGGAGTGACACGGAGGGCTGGGGGGGGTAACATGGAGAACTGGGGTGGGGGTGAACACGGAGGGCTGGGGGGGGGGGGGGGTGACATGGAGGATGGTGGGGACATCAACGGAGATTTACCTTAATCGTAAAAGAGAAGCGACATCTCGCTGGTTGATTGCGACATAGAAACTGGGTCCTAGTGCTCTACACAATTCTAAACTTGAAAATTTAAACCCGCAGATTTAAATCGCAGATGCACAAAACACAGAATGTGGTTTGTGAGGGTCAGTCGCATTTAGAAAATTGTGGATACATGAGTTTCGTGTTTGGCGAGGCCGCGGTTGGGGAGGGATACCTATATAACAAAAGCAGTGGGCAAGATAAATGCATCTTTAGAACATACTGAACATTTTGGGCATCCTACTTTCCAAAAGACAGTGATGAATTGTGAAGAGAATGATTCCAGGACTTCATCTCAACAGTTTGAGGAGCAGTGCAGTGCGATGGGTAAAATGACAGGGTAGGCACTTTTCTCAGTCCGTTACTAACTTTTAGGCGCGTGGCTTTATGTCTCATCATAAAGCCATGCCACCAAAGGCAGCAGCAGAGTCTGCCTTTTTCCCAGTCATGCTTTCCACAAATACGCATACATGGAGATGGCATTTTAATGTGATCTGGTCGCAATTGATAGAAAGAGGAAAGGCTTGTGCCTATTTCACCCGTTACGGAGACACTAAGAAAGGAACGCGCATCGTTCTGCGCATTGGAACGACATTCAACTCAATGGGTAAAAAAGGCACAGTGTCTCGCTGCCTTTCTGTTGCTTTTGAGGTGGGCATATAAAATCTCAGTTAAATAATTTTGATAGTTTCTACTGAAAATCGTTTGCATTATGTAAAATGTGCATTGTAAAAATATAAAACATTAAATAATCATCTACAATTTAAAGTTTTTATTTTCATAAGGTAGGCACTGCCTATCCTGCCTACCTTGACTGCATGTCCATGATGAGGAGGGACTCATAGAAAGGAATATGTATTGACTTGTCATCGTGAGAAGATTTAAATGTTCTGAAAAAAGATAATGTAGGTGTAAGCAGGTTATTAATTTGAATTGTGAGTACAAAACTGGAAGACACAATACAGTTCACAGAGCCACCAATGACCCTAGCTTTGAAATCCTCTTTGTAAATAATTATTGGGATAAATACACTAAAGGCCAAACACTTATTGCCGATTGAGTGTTGTTTCAAATAACTTGGTTAAGATGACACATGTAGATAGAGTTGATAGAAACCTCTGTGAAACGTGATGGTTCTTGAGCCACTGAGATTATAGAAAGGAACTGGTCATAAATTGTGTAGATCAGTGCTATGGTAGCAAGGTAGTCTAGAAGTTCACTTTGTTATCTTTGAAGTCAGGGAGAAACTTTGCTGAACCTTCACTCAGGAGATACGACTGGATGGAACTCATGAGGAAGTGGATCTCTAGTCATAAAATAGTCGGAATTCCACATTACAAGTAAATTGCAATTGCGTAGCTCCCCCCCTCCACCCCTCCTTATAAGCAATTACTCTGAACAAAAAGTGCTCCCTATTGATTTTACTTTCCTCCAACCAAGATATTTTGCAGACTTCAAGACAGAATGAAATTCACCCTAATCTCAAAAACAAGTAGGCAGTAATCCTACTGAGTACAATAGTATAGATTGTGTAAGATATCAGCATGTGCTCTGTGGTCCTCATTGGGTTCATTGAGAGAATGTATATTTCCAAAGTATTCTAAGACAAGTAAAAAGACTTCAAGTTTTCTTAAAAAATATTTCACAGCAAACCCGTTATGTTTTGTTTGGATTTACCAGATCCTTTAGAAATGATAATTGTGTATCTGTATGCTGTAGACAAGGGTTTTCGCTGTTTATGCTTTCCAGACTTAAGTAAGTGCTTATTGAGTATAAGAGCTTCACTTTGCTCAAGCCTTGGGCACTGATGCATTTCATGGCCCAAATACATGCAGTGTAATTTCCTACCAATGGAAAAAGTGAAGCATCAGATATATTCCTTTACTTAAAGGAATAAAAGTTATTTTGGTCTGAATAGGTGAGTAGCACCAGCTTCCTGAGTGACTGTTAAGCAGGGGAAAGTGTCAAGACTGCAGCAGAGTGACAAACTAGCTTTATCTAAAAGCTCGAAAGCCTATCTGTCAAACTGAATAAATGTAGACACTGATGTACAGTGTGGAAGGCTGAGCTGAAAATGACAGAATTTTACCACAAAGCTGAGTGGATCTTATTTTTTCTTTTTCATTTCACTGTCTAGGCTTACTTACTATGTGAGCTTTATTTTTCCTCTTTTTGTACTTGCATGTCTTGCTTCTTCAGAACTAAATTGAGGAAATGAACAGGTAACAGTGCTGGAGGACTAATATAGTCCACATTAGCAGTGCCAATATGGAATTACTACTGCTAATAATAATCCATGCATTTGATATAGGGCTTTTCACATCTTCTAGATGTCTCAATGCACTTCACAGAATATACTGTAAAGTGAATTGACTGTATATTTATGGGCAAAACACGGCAGCCAATTGCACACAGCAGTATCTCACAAACAGCCGTGGATTGAAATGACCAATTTATTATTGTGTTTGGCGAGGGATTATTAGCCGGAGTGTGGAGTAAGGAAACTTGCCCAAGGTTTCACCTCCTGCCTGGAATCGAACCCAGATCTTTCTCTTGCAAGGCTAGCACTCTAACCACTGAGCTACAGGACTCCTTAATATTCTAATGGTACATCGCACAATCTTCTGCTTTTTTAATACAGATGTCTATTTACTGATATATAATTTCAAACAGAGTAGCTCACTTGCTGTGCATTTGGATCCACACCTCAATACAGTATACTGTATGTTAACTAATAATGAACAGATTTGTTGAGTCAGAGACACCTTAATGCAACTCTAACAAATTAAATTGTATATCTGGATAGAAGATCTCTTTGGAGAATTGTGCATAGGATAAACTCTTTTTTTAAATCAGTAAACATATCATTCACGTGAAGCATGTCTTGTAACCATGCTATGATTTAATAGACTATTGGAACATTCCCAAGCTAGTTTAACACCAGGTGTTTTACAGCAATTTAGTGTACCTGCAGGCACCATTCCTGAACAGATTAGATTTATGTTCCTTCTATATTATGGGCACTTGTTGGCTTCAGGAGCTTAAAAATCTTTGTTTTGTGCTATGAATGCCATAAAAGGAAGGCATTAGCAGCACCCTCTTTAACTTTCTCCATATTTCATAGAATCATAGAATTTTACAGCACTAAAGGAGGCCATTCGGCCCATTGAGTTTGTGCCTGCTCTTTGAAAAGAGCTATTCAAAGTCAATCCCATTTCCCGCCTCTCTCCCCATAACCCCGCAAATCCGTCCTCCCCAATGTCCATTTAGTGTTCTTTCTCCATTTTGTAAACATTCCTAAGAGAGCTATAAAACTGCATTTTTTAGTGTGCCAACTAAGCAAAAGAGGACATTTCTGGGAACATATTGGTTGTAATATAGGACTCTCGAGGCAGTGGAGAGCAATAAGGCTGATCCTCAGTGTCAGAGGAATGAGGTTTGAGGAACAAGCTGGAGCTCCAACTTTGAAAATATACCTCTACCAAAGGGACCTGATCAATGTACATAAATTGCTAAATGGAACTATAATAATTCTTGCCTTTGAAATAGCACCTTAGCACACCTTTGAGACGTCTGAAAGCTTCACACTGTGAAGTAACGTAACTGTATATTTTGTGGGCAAAATGTGGCAGCCATTTGTGCACAGCAGTCTCACAAAAACAATCATGGATTGAAATGACCAATTTTATTTAAAATTTTACTTTTTTTTTTAAGGAATTATTACTGATCAAGTAAACTCAGAACAATACTTTCAGATACACCAAGACAACAGGACAAGAGGGCTTAGGTTCAGGTTAGTGAAGGGCATTTTTAGGACCAACACCAGGAAGTATTTCTTTGCATAGAGAGTAATCAACTGCTGAACATGTTACCAGCGAGGGGCATTTGATGCCAGGATACTAGGAAGACCAGTAGGTTGGCCATGCTGGAAAGATGAGATGAAATTAACCAAAAGGTCTTACTCATCCAAATCTCACTTGTGACCTGTTGATTGATTTATAAAAGTTTAGATGAAATACTGTTTATGCTAATGGTTAACAATAGTGCTCATTTCACTACAAGATTATAATCGGGTTAGAAAATTGCTATTTTTAATCAATGGTACAAAATACCCACAATGATGTGCTTTGTTGCATGCTGGTTTACTTGGCATCAATGTTGTTCACCACAAGTTACAACATTCTACCTATATGACACAGAGCGACATCACCAGCGAGAATAACATTTTCAGGAACATGGTGTTTGTGTTCACAGCCCGTGAAATGCCAACCTCAAGTGACCAAGGTGATTACCTATAGATGCAAGGCTGGACTACCAATGGATGTTTATAGTGCACTTCAGGCCGAGAGGGGTTGAGCACACAATTTCTCTATTTTTACAGTTAACCAATTAGAAATTTATGGCGGCCATCTGTCAGTTTACATTTACTGTACAGCAGAATCAAAGCTATTTGGCTCAAATGGTACCATTGACGAAGGATAGTCTGAATTTTAAGTGTATGCAAAGTAAATAATACAATATTCTGTCGGCGGATGGAATCTTCCCTGAACATCTGGTGCTCAGTTATTACTGCATATTGCTGGTCCCTCTTGACTTGACATTTTTCAGTGATGTAGCTTCAATTTGGGTAACATTTCTTACACTTTTAAAGCTTTACACTGTGTGTTTTACAAGTCCCTCCTGGCCTGAATCCCATCTTATTCCCTTTAGATACTGTAGATCTATGGATGAGATGTCAAGACCTATGGGGGACAATGCACTGCTCCTGACAAAACAGCCTTAGAGACTGAGCCTCAGCCAAATTCACAGCTGGTTTCTGAGTCTAGAGCCAAACCATTGTGTGACATAATGGCCTGTTCCAGAGCTGAACATTGACAATAAAAAAAACAATAGTATAATATATAGATGGGCAACATGTTGCTATAATCAAGTAATAATGCCTTTAACAATAATAGTGTGTTTTGCAAGATGTTGATTATTACTAACTGCTGTGTTTAAGATCCTTGTCCTCACTTTTGAAGCCTTCCACAGTCTTGCTCCCACTGCGGCCTGCTAAAATCTTGCCTACCTTGCTGCCCTCTCCGCTTGGTGGGCACTGGTCTGCTGAATTTTTCCTGCCCATCCCACCATTGGCAGTCTGACCTTCAGCCTTTGAGCAGTCTGAACTGCATCCTGGGCTCCCTTTGCCTTACCCCACTTTGATAATCATTCTCCCATCCCATCTCTGTTTGCCATCTACCCCCCTTGATTCCAAACCTCCAGCAAACCATTAACTATCCAGTTTCTTGGGACCTTCTCTCAATGTGAAAGGTGGTATATAAATGTAATCTGTCATAGTTGTTGTAGTTATTGTTGAAATACAGGTATATGAGAATTGCTAATGTGTTAAAATTCTTAATCTATGATTAATTCATTGCATACAACAACAACAAAATTACATTTGTATAGTGCCTTTCATGTCGGGAGGACAGATACACTTGATGTCTCAGTTCTTCTTTGTCAATCACGTCTGCGACCTACATCGTCATCCACACCAAACTGAGCAGGCAATTCACTCCATTCCTCACCAGGCTTCATTGTCACCCAGATTTCAAGATCCTCACTTGGCTTCGCGACCACATCACTCCCACTCTCGTCCACCTCCACTGGCTCCCCGTCACCCAGAGGATCGAATTCAAGATCCTTGTCCTCACTTTCAAGGCCATTTGCGGCCTTGCCCCCACCTATCTCTCTGACCTACTGTCTCCTTATCAGCCTGCCCACACCCTGTGTTCAGCAGACTCAGACCTGCTCTGCGTCCACTGCCCTAACCACCCAACCATTGGCGGCCGGGCTTTCAGCCACTCTGCTCCCACACTGTGGAACTCCATCCTGCAGCCCCTCTGCCTTACTTCCTCTCTTTCCCCTTTCAAGGCCGGTCTCAAGACCTTCCTCTTCGACCATGCCTTCGGCTGCCCCACTAACTCTTCCCCCTCTCCCACTCTCCTTCCCCTTCCCCCTACCCCGACCCTCCCCCCACCCCTTCGGGTCCCGACCAAACTGTTCAGCGCTTTGGGACGTCCTCCTGACGTGAAAGGCGCTATATAAGTGCAATTTATTATTGTTATTGTTGTTATACATGCCTTCATGCCTTAGCACATCCCCTCCACTCAACTAATTCTTTTTTGCACATTCTCTGCCCTCTCAGTACCACCATCGGTAAATAACACTTCAGGTACTATGCCCCTAACCTCTGGAGCTCTCTTCTCCAGTTCCCTGTCTCACCCCTTTATGTGTTTTGTCTCCACTTGAAACCTACTTCCTTGATCGTAGGTGTGATCACCTTCCTTCCTTCCTCCTTTCTCCTCTGCTTGGCATTTGACTTGATGCATAGGGCACTATAAAATACATGTTGCTATTAGCAGTGTTGGTAGTGATAACATAGCAGGAGTTTGATACTCGTGATGAATACCCTTCTTGCCCAAGCATAATCAGGAATAGACCTATGAAATGGTTACATTGTGTGATATGTGCAGATGTTTGCACATGTCAAATAGTGATAATACCCCTGAAAGGCTTTGGCAAATGCAGAGAATTTACATGTACAGGTATCTCCCGATTTACGACAGGATTGCGTTCCTGAAAAAATGCCACGTAAATCGAAATGTCATAAATCAAAACAAGGTTTCCCATGCCATCTCATTATTTCACCCGAGATGCGTTCTTTTCACAAAATGTTGGGACCTTAAACCAACTAAATAACACACAAAACACATAAAATAATAAACATATGCAAGAAGGGGTACTTGTGGTAACTGCTTTAATACTGGTTAAATTACTGTAATACTGATTCGGCGTGTTGTCGCTTCAAAATCAGCTGGCTTTGAAGCAATGACGTAGCGACATGCTGTTGGCCTGTTGAAATGCTTGGATACACTACAGACTGCGATTTTACTGCAAAATACATTATGTACTGTGCTTTCGCAAAAAACATGCGCCAAATTTTTTTGTCATGAAACTAAACCCAATGTTGTATTTTGATGAAAGGGTGCTAAAAAATTATGTTTGTTAAATCAAAACAGTGTAAATAGAACCATTGTAAATCGGGGGATTCCTGTATTGTATTCTGTAGTCATGGTATTGCACCATGTTTTGTGGATGCTGGTTAACTGGAGTAGAACTGGATGTGTTCCAGGTTCTGTGCAAACGAGGTCAGTAGAACAATAGCATCAAGAATTCTCAGCTTTGCAGATGTTTTTTTTAAAAAAAACACTATATTAGATTTCAATTATACATTATAGTTCCCATCTCTTTCTTCACATGCAGCTAAGAACTTAAAACAAAGGAGCTTTTATTAGTTTTGAAAAAATGCCTCAAGAATACAGATTACCAAATAGCAGGTCATACAGCCCAGCTCCTATGCATTCCTGCAGATAGGTACTGTACTGTGGGATCCATTTGTCTTATTCAGTGTGGGACTATGCTATTAGCTTTATGAATTTTAATATCCATAACTGATTGAAAAGGATAGTGCATTTCAAATCAGGACAGTTGTCATTCATGTTGGAAATGTGATTTGTTTTGACACATTGTTGTTCAATCTTCAAAATGCCAACCCGTGTGAAGGGTAATATATAAATACAAGTTGTTGTTGTTATTGGCACTTGATTAAAATAGAGTGTTTTATGCATAACAGTTGTAGACTGCTTATCTCAGAAAAAAAACTCACTGCAGTAATATATCTCTGTCCAGTTTTCTTGATCATTTCTATCAGGTAGATTTTCTGGCATTGGGGTGAGATAAAAAATCGTATCAGTTAAAAAAAGGGTTTTAGGCATATTTTATAAACTTATATTTATAAACAATTAAATTCCTCTTGTGAACAAAAACCTTACAATATATGCATATCCAGTATTAGGATGGGTGGAAACATTATGTATATTTTTAATCACTGTTGCAATGGAAAGACCAACACAAGTATTTTTTTGAGGAAGTATCAACTGCAATTCCAGAGTGCTCAAGAAAGTTGCACACATGAAGCAGAATATGGGCTTCTACACTGCCATCCCATGTAAATATCCCAGGTATTAAAGCTAGAATCAGGGCAAGTATAACATGCAAACATTGCCCAACGCTCAGTATCTTACTAGGTTTGCTATTTTATCCCCGTGATCTGCGTGGAGTCCTGTAGCTGAATGGTTAGAGCATTCAATTTACAACCTGTGTTCAAATCCAGGCAGGTCAGGGCGAAACCTTGGGCAAGTTTCCTTACTCCACACGCCTAATAATAATCCCTCAAAAAAAAAACAATTTAAAAAATTGCTAATTTCAATCCACGACTATTTGTGTGACACAGCTGTGCGCATCTGTCTGCCGTGTTTCGCCCACAAATATATACAGTCAATTCACTTTACAGGACATTCTGTGAAGCACTTTGAGACTCTAGAAAATGTGAGAAGTGCTGTATCAAAAATGCAAGTATTATTATTATTATTAATCTGCATGATGTAAACAATAGGAATGGTGCTTCTTAATGAAGCAGAAGAATGGTACCTCTAAGTGTTATAATCCTTGTATTTGATATAGCCCTTTCATGTCTTCTAGACGTTGTATAGCAGGAAAGGAACTGTTTTTGTCATGCAAATTGGCATTAGTCTCCCCTAATACAGTAACTGACATAGTTGAAGCTAATCCTGATTATCAGTGAATGTTTGCTTTTAGAACGAAAGACAAAACATCAAATACATTGAAATCTAAAGAGATTAAAGAGATTAAAGATCTGGAATGTTTACACTTATTTTATCCTGACTGATCTTTATTCGGAATATCTGGCAATTCACATGAAACATCTCAAATCCTGTCACTCCCGCTGGTTGAAAACAATATTTGAAGTAATCGGGGATTAAATTATTTGGGATTTTTTAGAGCTAGGAAAATATTGTTCATTGTTTATCTCAGCACTGAATCCATTCAAAGGACCTTTTAAATTCTTCTTCTCGATTACCACCTTCTCTAGGTGGTTGGGCAGTTTTGGTGTTGTGAACCTCACCGCATTTGCCATTTCTTTCAGCTCAGTAAACTATCAGTGGAAGATAATATTTGAGCAAAACAGGTGAATCAGTGCCAGATTTTTATTCCTTCTCTAACTGAAAGTTGGCTTTTACTGCTTCATGTCTCCGCATCGATCTGCTCCACCCAAACTGTCAGCCATTCAGCCATTGTTCTGCAACTCCATCCCAGAGACTCTCCCGTTTGCCCCTCCCATCCTACCATAAGGCCTAACTAAAGACTGCCTTTATTGACAGTGCTTTTGGTCAACCATCCTCCTGCACACTATAAGGTTTTCACACCTTGAAGCGTTTGTCAGAAACCACACCAAATATATATTTTAAAGAGTTTTCTTGCTAATTGCAGAAAAACATAAGTAAGGATTACATACCATCAGTGGTGCAATTTATATCACAGTTACCTGACGCATCATCAATACTCGTTGCACTTAAATGACAACTAAAATGCTATCTTAACAAAATTCACTCAAAAATCAGAATTCTAAACAACTAGAATACTATCTTAACAAGATTAATTGAAAATCATAATTCTAAACATAAAAGAAAGCTTATGTGGTATAAGAAATGTGCCTAAGCAATGTCTGACTGCTCTTGCATGTTGGGTGCATGTTTTAGTAAGTAGGAAAGATACTACCGAATAGTCGAGGTTGCTCAAAGGACACGTAGCGTCGTTCTGTGGCCAGCCCAAGAATTAAACACAGTCTCTGGCTTGCTTCTGGTTGCAAATGCCTTTGGCTTGATTGTCTCTGCTGCAGTGTTCTTTGCCATCCACTCCAGTGAGAACTAGACCTGCTCCCTTCCCTGGTCTACTCTGGCGAGAGCTGGACTAGGATCTCTACCTCCCTTCAGAGGTCCATTAATTTGTTTGTTCGTGACTTCTACGTTTTTGCTACCAAGTGCTGTACTTCTCCACTAGCTTCATCATAACTAACTCAGCCATTTGATCACTTGGACATTGTCCAGAAGGGATGTCAAGAAACCAGACAATCTAAAGGCCAGAGTTGTTATTTAACTCCTCCCATTATCTTGTCCAACCACCTGTATCTCCCTTCTTTTATCCATATCTCCTGTATGAATTGAACCTTTACTCCCCACTATCTTCCCGAGTGAACCAGATCATTAGTACATTCCTGTGTGCGTTTGTTAATTGAGTTTTCTGTCCTTATCTATATCCGATTCTTTATTCATCCTCCTTCAATTCTTTATTCATCCTAGAAGCTCCTGATGTTATTGCACTTCTTGGATTATTGGCACGGACCAATACCTAATGTTGTCTCAGCGCAGGGGAGTGTTACACTTCTAGACACCTCAAAGTGCTCCACAGAATACATACTGTAAAGTGAATTGACTGTAGATTTGCTCCATTTCATCTTATCTAGCCCTGGCAGACCTCCTGACTTACTTGACTTTGATGGTCTGAACATTTTCATGAAATCATTGTCCTGTCTTTGGCTCTGCCTGTGTGATTTACTGGTCTGAAGCTTTCTCTTCCCTTTCAGTGCTAATTGTAGGGTAAACACCTGCCACTTCAATAGACTTCCATCCATTCTACCAATCGCGTTATCTAGTCACAGTGTAAGTCTATCTCAATGTTTCTGTAGTGAATGTGTGTGTATGTGTGTGTGTTCCATACCACGTGGCATCTTTTGTTTAATACATTCTGATTAATTTGATTATTCACCACATGATCAATAATGCTTATACTGTACTATAATTTCAACTATTTACAACACACACACACACACACACACACAAGCTTGGGCTCCCAGTCAGCTGTATGAAACATTTGGTGGCGTCTTTCCAATGAAAAGCTTTTGAAATGTAACTACTGTACTTTTTTCTTGGAAAAAGTGCCTCTCACAATAATTTGTTATCATCTGTAAATTTAGGCATTCTAATTTGTTCTCTTGTTTTTTGAGGGTCCCTGGATCTTGTACTTATTGCACTGCCTTTTAATTTCTTAGCAACTCTGCACTTTTCCCTCTCTTGGTACCTTTTTGTTTTAAAATCCTTCTCTTCAAGGTTTGTTTTCCCTGTGTTGCCATATTGTTCTGACCCTTAAAAAGGTTCTCTTTAAATGATAATGTTGCTGAATGTAACTCACCAGATGTAAAGAAGCTTAAAAAAATTACTTGTCCAATTATTCCTGGTTTTATTTCAACTCAATATTTTGCTCTCTGTAATTATTATTCTCTTCACGTATGATGCAATAATGATTTCACTTTAAATGGCTTGTCCGTTCCTGTGTTTCTTTTGAATCATTTGCTGCCGACATAATATTTATTAAAATATTTGATGCAGACATTAAACAGAGATTAAATGTATTTTGTAAATGATGAAGCTTTGTAATACACATTGCAGTGATATCTAGGCTATCATTTAAATGATTGAAGCAGTAAAGATTTTTGTTTTGAGATTTACTGAAAAAAGCCATATTAAATTTCACTGTACAATTACAGTAGATTTGACTTTTAATCTGCCTTTTCATAATTTTCCCTTTTGACTACAAAAATTCAATAGTGTATTAAATCAGCATGACATATTTCTCTTTGTTTATTTAGAAGAATTGAATTTGAAATATATTTCTAAATACTCCAATTTACAAGCAATGTGGCTTTTTATACAAGAAATGAGCCTGGAAGGAAAAATATTGGTTCAGCCAACTACTGTATAATGATGTTGTTGGATGTCTTGTGTGTAAGAGAATTAAAAGAAGGAAACACATACATTACTTACCAGTTGTAGAAGGTAACCAATGGCAACTAATTTCTCAATGAGTCTATGTTGATTGACATAATCATAAATTCTCTAGTGTGAATGATGATTCAAAATAATCCACTGGTGTCCACACTGACTAATGGACAAGACCCAAAGTAAAATAACCCTCCACATAAATTGAAGCCATATATAATATTATTTAACTGTATATTTTGTGGGCAAAACTCGGCAGCCAATTCCACAAAGCAGTGTCCCATAAACAGTTGTGGATTGAGTGAACAAATTATTATGTTTTAAAATTGTTGGGATTATGAAAAAAAAGTAAAAGTTGTCTGCCAATCGACTAACAATCAGCTTTCTACCTATTGCTAGGTAAACATAGGTATGTTGAGTAAGGAAACTTGCCCAGTGTTTTGCCCTTCCCGGGAATCAAACCCAGATCTGCTCACTTGCGATGTGAGTGCTCTAACCACAAAGCTATAGAAGGTGAAAGATTACATACACATAAAGCTTAACCTCACAAATCTACACCCCCATAAGTGTCCAGTATAAATATTTGGAAGAACTTACACGTTGGGGAGGTCTCCACTTATTATTTAGAAGCGCTTGTATTTACAGCACCTTATCATGTAAAAAAAACCAAAGCATTTCACGGGTCATTACCAGGAAACTATAATGTTTGTCTAGATTTATAGACAAAGCTGACAGCTAATTTTGCACGAGCCAGGTCCCACAAACAGTCTTGAGATTAATGACAATTCATCTGGAGGATTGTCGGGCAGGAGAACAGAAGAAGCTCTTTTGTCTACCTGAAAGGGTTATGATCTTTTATATTCACCTAAACACAGGCTGGCAGAATCTCAGTTTAATGTCTGATCAGATATATATACATCCTAATAGCCAGATCAAAAGCTACATGGATAATTCAAAACATAACGTTTGATTTGGTTGGTAGCATTATTGCCTCTTAGTCAGAAAGGCGCGGTTTCAGTCTTATTTCAGGATTTTGAATCCTGAAATAATCCTGACATTAGGATGAGATTCTAATGCAGCACCTTGTGATGCCCACCCAATATGAAAGACAAATATAAAGATTATTATAAGAAAGGGAAATAGCTTTCCTTCATTGGCATATCAAGTGTAACCAGTTGATAGGTAAATTGTAAAAATCAGGAAGATCCCAAGTTTAGACCCAGTCTTTACTGCCTGTTATCAGCCAGAGGTTCTAGAATTTGTATCCATTATTCATTACTGTATTAGGGAGCGGAAAATAAGACAGGATGATCTCTATTGATTGCTAGCTAGCATTTTGCATATCATATTCTTGCAGTATGTAGCCTCTGAGCTGTTTCTTTCTAACAATACAGTTAACCCTCGCCGAACACGACTTTCTCGATTGCAAATTCAACTATACTCAAAGAAAAAAATACGTCACTATTTTGTGTAACGTGCGTAAAACTTGCATCTACACACTGGCTGGCCTCGCACGCATGCGCACTTGTGAGGACGCCGGCCTGCGCAATGCACACTTGGGAAGTCAAGTCAAAACAATGGAAAATCACTTCCTTCTTTCAACCTGCCAGTTTGTCTCAGCAGTCATCCACTGAAAACTTACCTGCTGCTGCATCTTCTCGGCCATCCACTTATGCCTCTCCCCAAGCATGCATTTCGATGGAGTTTGAGGCCGATGATTCCTCGGCTTCGGACTGTTATGAGAACGACGAGAGCGGGGAGAACGGGCCAGCTGGCCTGTAGCCCGCCTCAGTACGTACCTTGCGTTGGTCGGGTGTGGATGTGCCTGGAGGCTTGAGGTTGTTAGCCTGTGGCTAGATTCCCCTAACCCCTCTTTTCCCATTACTTGTTAAGCTTACCGAACGCGATTTTACTGAGTGCGCAGTTTTCCAGGAACCTACCCCCCCCCCCCCCCCCCCGCGTTCGGCGAGGGTTAACTGTACTGATAAACCACGGGACTCAACTCAGGTGCCTCCGTGATCAACAGCTACCTGTATTTAGGGCAAAATATAACATTCCTAGCTGATATAAGGCACTGACCAGGATTTGAAACTGGGTTCTTTTAGCTCAACTATTTGCTGTTATGTAACGTTGACATAAGCTGGTCACCACAAACTACGCAGTGCATCAGATTCTAAAGTCATACATTTCAAGTAAATAGCTGACAGATACTGGAGCAATGCCTGGTAAATCCGCCGTACCTTTGAATTTCCTCCATCCCTATTCTTCAGCCTATACCCTCCACTCTTCCACTTATGGTGGTCGACCTCTCATTCTTCACTCTTTCCTTTTCATTATATTTGCCTGAGTCTTCACTTACTTTCCTCCTTACTCTTTGATCCGAATAGCAAAGATGCTCTTTCCCATGTTAAAGGTACTCTATGAATGGAAGTTGTCCTTTTGTATCTATTAGTCTACCCTTCATTATTTGTTCTAAATAATAATATAATAATAATTGTTGCATTTGATATGGTGCCTTGTCATGTCTTCAAGACATCTCAAAGCGCTTCACAGAATATACTGGAAAGTGAATTGACAGTATATTTTATGGGCAAAACATGACAGCCCATTGAGCACAGCAGTATCCCACAAAGAGTCATGTTTTGGTTTGAGTGACCAAATTATTATTCATTTTTAAAAATATATTTGAAGGGATTATTAGCCCCAGAAAAGCACGACATCAATCGACTAACAACCCGGATCCTACTTAAATATAAACTAAAGAAGCTTAACTGTTCAACTTATATTTCAGAAGTTCCTCATTCCATCTATTATAAAGGTGTTCAAGTGCTCACAGCAGAATTGAATTTCAGTAGCATACAGTAATTGTATTGGTGACACCGGCTTCCACTCTACACCTCAAGGTCTGACTGTATGATTACCAAGAATCCATGGGTGAAGAGTAGGGGTCAATAGGATGAGGAAACAAGCTACACCATCCTTAAATTGATCTCAGCTGCAACACCATAGATAGCTTCATAATAAGAAGGTTAGGCAATCTATTTTTCCAGAAAAGCCGGTTTCACTTCAATCCATTTTTAAAAATAAATACCGTATTTGCAGGGCAGCTTTAAAAATTTGCAATAACAGCAAAGAATGGAGGACTGGAAATTATTGCAAACACCGATGATTATGGTGTAGGACCTGTGGTGAAACTGTTCATGTCTGAAACTAGTCGGCATGCGAACCATGAAATTTGGAATTAGAGGCAAAACATTTAAGAAGCTTTTCTTTCTAAATAAACAGCACCCAGGCCAAGTGCAGTAAATCTGACTGATAATGGCTAATAGTGTTGATTTCTTGCTTTAAAGTGAAGATAAAGGTGGAAATGTACATTTGTTTCGTGATAGGGCACTGTATATAGGGCACTACTTCCCATCCCCACACACCCCATCCTCAGCTCGGGTCTGAAGAAGTAACTGTCCAGCGCTTTGCGATGTCCTCCTGACGTGAAAGGCAGTGTACAAATGTATTTTTGTTGTTTGACTCTCGTTAACGTCTCCATTCGCATGGCTCTCACCTCCTCCACCTTCCCGGTCTGCCCCTAAAACTCTCCGAACCTGTGTGCATCCTAGGCGTCAGGTTCGACCCCCCAACTGTCCTTCCTCCCTCACATCTGGTCCCTCACCAGCACCGCCTTCTTCCACCTCCGATGGATCGCCCGTCTCCGGCAATACCTCAACCCAAAAGCCGCTGAAACCTTGATCCGTGCCTTTGTCACCTCTCAGCTGGACTATTCCAATGCCCTCCTCGCCGGTCTCTACTCCTCCATAATCCAGAGTCCAGCTGATTCAGAACTCTGCCGCCCACGTTCGCACCCACACCAAACTTTGCTCCCCATTACCCCAGTCCTTGCCAGCCTCCACTAGCTCCCTGTCCCCGAGAGGATCGATTTAAAGATCCTCACCCTTGTCTTCAAATCCTTCCACTCCTCTGTACCCCCCTACCTCTCTGACCTCCTCTCTCCTCAAACCAGCACCCATTGCCTTTGTTCCACCGGGTCTGGCCTCCTCCATGTTCCCCGAATCCTCCGCTCCACCCTTGGCGGCCATGCCTTCAGCCACTATGCCCCGAGGCTCTGGAATTCCCTTCCTCACTCCTTCGCCTCGCCCCCACATTTCCCAGTTTCAGGTCCCAGCTGAAGACCTTTCTCTTCGACCGCACCTTTGGTCACCTTTCTACCCCTGCCCCTGGCTCGATCCCGGGATCCGCTATTGTGAAGCGCTCTGAGACGTCGTCCGGCATGGAGGGCGCTATATAAATTGAAGTTGTTGTTGTTGTGTCAAATGCAAGGTGCTTTTAAATATTAGTGGAGAGAATGAATGGACGATGTATAATAATAAGATGTAATAACAACAACAACTTGGATTTATATAGCGCTCTCCATGCCACACGGCGTCCCAGAGGTCTTCACAATAGCAGAGCCCGAGGCCGAGCCTGTGGGAGCAGGAAGGTGACCGTAGGCATAGTTGAACAGAAAGGTCTTCAGGCGTGACCTGAAAATGGAAAAGAAGGGGGTAAAACAGAGTAATTGAGGGAGGGAGTTCCAGAGTTTGGGGACATAGTGGCTGAAAGCATGACTGCCGATGGTGGAGCGGAGGATTTGGGGGACAAGGAGGAGACCAGACCCAGTCGAATGGAGGTAGCGGGTACTGCCGTGAGGAGAGAAGAGGTTAGCGAGGGGTGCAGAGGAGTGGAGGGATTTGAACACAAGAGTCCAACCATTCACAAGTAGCTCATCTGTCAATTAATTACAATTTCCCTCCTTTGATTTTCTCAATTGCACCCCTCTCACTGATTGACAGCCCAACTCCAGCTGCATTTGAATGGATGGAGTCCGCTGCCAATCATAATTAGACTGCTCCCATCTGAATCTCTGAGTCCTTTGTGATTGAATGGACTCTTAGAAGGCCCGAGTGAGCACATTGAGTGGTGACCAGTGCAGTATTTTGCTTGGAGTAACCAAATTTTTGTCCGATTCAACCACCGACATATTTAAAACAGGTAAGAATACAAATGAATCAGAACAGGCCATTTTCTTCCATTTGCCAGACTTTCAGGGTTAACTAGCGTCCGGCAAAAGCGGATTCCAAAGTAAAGTATCACTAAAGTATTTCAACAAATAAGATGAAAGTTATTATGAGTGTATATCATCAACAGAAAACAAGATTAACAGGCTTGAATTGTGGACCAATGAGCAGATAGAGATGTTTGAGTGCATTTTAGGTGAGTCTATTCCAAACTGTTAGTTAGCAACATTATTTGCAGAATCATCATTCTTAACAAGACTACAGACCACTAAGAGGTTTGTCTAAAATCCATTTAAGTCACAAGGTAAAGGCACCCATAGATGCTGTCATGTTTCACTTATTTACTTAAATTCATAAGTACAACATTTATGTGCATGGAGATGTATAATTCTTAATGCTGTAGTAAGACAATTGATCATTGATGAGATCTCACAAAAGGGGTAGATATCATGAGGCCTTTCAGTCCGTTTGATCTTTCCAGAATACTCACCTTCCCATTCCAACATTAAGCTTCCTTTTTAAGGCGGCAAGTAGGGTAAAAAATAAAAAATAAAAATTTCATGTCAAAGTGCACTTTGAACTATATACTTTCAGAAATAAACTGTTTTGATTGGTGAAATAAACTTATTTCCAAAGAAATATAGGGAATGTAACATATGAAATAAGCACTTCCGGTTTATTTTATTGTTGAATTTTTACCCTATATTTCTTTGGATTATATATCATTCACATTATATAATATTGAATGTGTTATAAGGAGGACAATGTTAACATTATTACTTGCTTATTTAATAAGTGCAAGAAAAGGAAATTGTGGTAGCAGGATTTGAGTTGATATAAAATTAATAAAATTAATTATTTGTGCATTGCACTTACCTGCTAATTGGATATTTTTCTGTTGCACATGATGGAAATGTTTGATGAATGAAGCGGAAGAATTCATGCACTGCTTTCCTTGTCTTGGAATGGCAGGATTATGTTCTCCTGTGCTCATATTTACTCTTGAGTTGGAAAGCAAATCCAGGAAGAACTATGACGTTCCATTGCGGACTTCTTATAAAATATTTGTTGCAGGTAAACTTTTTCCCAGCTGCAATTCTGTCAGGCAAAAGATGTAATTTTAAAATATGGCAATGCATGATCAATGAAGCATAAGATTGCACAATATAAATGTCTCTATAAGAACAGGATAGATTTTCCTCACATGTTGTTTTGTTTAATGCTCCACAGAATACTTGTCTGATTTACGGTCAGTTTTTGACAGAACATTCACATGTTCTCTGATTACGTGTTTGTGATCTCTGCTTCTCTATGTACTGTGAATCGTAGTTGTTAGGACCACACCCCTTTGTGGTAAGAAGTCTCTTGCCTGTAAATTTTTCAGGTGATTGTCAGATACAAGGTAACTCTCAAAGTTCATGGTCGGTGATGCATCTTAAAAAGGTAATAGCATATTATTGCTGTTTTATAAAATCATAAACCATTGAAGCATTTATCCATCAATATTAAAAATCTTAATTTAACGTCAAAGGTAATGGATGATCGGCAACTTGCGTTCATTAATTATTACACAATTTTCTCTGCAGTAATAATTGCACTCTAAAGTCACAGCAGGATACATGCTTGCATAAAAGACATTACAGATCTTTGTTAATATTACAATTGAAATTTTGCTCTCCATATTTAATAAGGCAGATTGATAGCTGCAGCTTCATGAACACAAAGCAGTTAAAGAGGCACAATTGTCCATAATTGCTGAGAGTTGCTCATTAATTGTAAAACAGTGCTGGAGCATTACAGCGTTCAGATCGGCAGAGGGTGCAGGGTAATTGCCTCTTGAAAAAGTATAGTGTTTCTGACTTAACAAGCATAACTCCTTGACAGCTTGGCCATTCATTCAGACGTTTGTATTGATATCTCCCACTTTCCACACAACATGAGTAGCAGCGATGAAACAGCTCGCTTCAGTTTGGGCATTAGTGAAGGTTTCAGCTGTAAATCTGCAAAAGTATTAGAATAATGCCAACCGCTTATAGCAGATGGAGGTTGATGTTGTATGTTTGCCACTGCCACAGTCCACATTGTCAGAACTCACAAATTCTTTTGGCAGGAGTTTTGATGATACATTTGAAAGAAAGTGTCGCCTCAAACATTTTCTGATATTGTTTTCAGCAAATACAAAGTCAAAGGTAGAAACCACTAGTGCCCCTAGTATGAGCCACACAAGATTTTTTGTCTGTCCAGTGCCTTGGGACATCCGCCCAATGTGAAAGGTGCTGTAGAATTGTAATTTTGCTCTTGTCGTTGTTTTCATTGGTCTTTCATTATCTTGGGCCATTAACCAGTGAAATGAGAACTCATGCTAGGTGACACATAGTATTATACACATTGTCATGGAAATAAGACTTACCTTTCTTAAACCTTTCAATAGGATAGGGATATTATGCTGATATGAACCTCTGTGTATACCAGATTTTTATGTTAAAATTAATAAATTAATAGCCTGCTTCCATTCTGGTAATGACAAAAGGATTCACAGTACAGTATTCATCTGTGGGTTACACTCAGTGTTTGAAGCTGCAACTTTCTAATTTGCACTTCTATATTACTATGGTGTTCTTTCAGTGCTTTTCTGCTAAGGTGCTTTGTTTTAAATTCACAGCTGTACATCGAAGCACTGGTGCATATCGTGACAAATAATTGTGGGATTAACAAAAGCATCACTTTAATTTCAAGTCATTTCATATGATGATGTTTAAGATGTGCAGCACATATCAGCAAACCCACACGAGCTTGATTTAGACATTACTAATAATAAATAATCCTTGCATTTTGGATATATCGCTTTTCACATCTTATCGATGTCTCAAAATGCTTCATAGAATATGCTGTAAAATGAATTAGAATTGCCCACAATATAATCATGAGGCTAGAATCATAGAATTGTACGGCACAAAAGGAGGCCATTCGGCCCATCTAGTCTGTGCCGGCTCTTTGAACAGAGCAACTCAATCCCACTGCCCAGCTTTCTCCCAATAACCTAACAGACCTGCTCTTCCTAAATAAAGATCTAGTTCCCTTTTAAAAGCTGTTATGCTTTTAAAAGGGATCTGCCTCCACCACCTTTTCAGGCAATGCATTCCAGATTCGAACAATCTGCTGAGTGAAAACATTTCTCCTCAGCTCCCCTCTACTTCGCTTTGAAACTATTTAAAATCTGTGACCACGAGTCACTGATTTGCCCACCAGTGGAAACAATCTTTCTCTATTCACCCTGTCGAAACCTCTCATAATTTAATAATAATAATCCTTCCAAAAAAGCAAACTATAATAAAATTGGTCATTTCAATCCACGACTGTTTGTGGGACACTGCTATGCACAATTGGCTGCCGCGTTTCGTCCACAAATATACAGTCAATTCACTTTACCGTATATTCTGTGAAGCGCTTTGAGATTTCTAGAAGACGTGAAATGCGTTAAATCAAATGCAGGGATTATTATTATTATCTTTGGAACTGATTGTTCATTTCTACAAATTTTTTTCACATATTCACTTTCCATATGCAGTAGAAGCCGTTTATCCGTGACTCAATGAACCGGCACTTCCATACCATTGGAACGCCAAAAAAAAGTCCCCATTCGATAAACTGGAACTTATACAATAGCGGTGGAGCATTTGTGATTCATTGTCGTGCAGGTGCAGTATTTCGGTTTGCCGCTGGTAGAGTCTAGGGTTATCGGTTTGCCGCTAGTGAGGCTTTAAAGTCGCGCTGCCGTTTTTTTCACCTGCACGGCATCCTCCATTGCAAAAAGAATCGCTGGACTGTAAACCTCAACCAGTAAAGGTGAGAAGCGCAAGAGTGTAATTTTAACAATAAGTACCAATACAATATTCTGTTATTATTTAGTCTGGTGTGTATGGTGTGTGTTAAAAGAACTTTAATTTTTTTGTGGTGGGTTTTTGACAGTGGGCCACACGAATATCTAGTAGGCGCTTTAACCGGCATTGGCCAGGTCCCGCGGGTGCTGGATAAACGGGCTTTTACTGTACAATTATTTCTGTAGTCTGCAGATTTTGATTAATAATTTATTGAGTTGTTTCTAAAAATGAATCCAGTGCCCAACCTGCAACCACTTTTCCCGATAACCACTTTTCCCAATATTCCATATGCTAATTATTCTTTGTATAAAGAAATACTTCCTGGTGTGTGCTGTGAAATTTTCCTTTGCAAACCTGATCCTGTGTCATCTTGGCTTGTTGCCTTCATAATGTCCCCACTGGTTCCCTGGATGAAAAAGCCTATATCAGCGATTGAAGATCAGTGAGGTCCTTGTTTTGCATTTAGACTGTAAATTGCTGTGCACAATTGATTGCTGCATCTTGTCCACAAAATATACAGTCAATCAATTTCCTAATATATTTTGTGAAGCGCTTTAAGATCTCTCGACCATGTGATAAGGCAAATGCAAAGCCTATAATAATTATTATTATACATCTCTATGAATGGAGAAATTAAGAAGGAAGTTAGGTATTACCACCTTAAATAAAATAAAACACAGACTTCACTTTCTACCTTTTAAGTTCTGAGAATTAAATTTTTTTGATACCTTACACATTATTAACTGGTACACTGATCAAAGAAATCAACTTAAATCTTTTTTCAATAAATGGTCTTTTTGTGAACCAGGCTTTCCTTTATTTCTGATATTATTCACCTACCATGAACCAGTTGCAGACTTCTGAACAACTTGCAGTATTTACACTGCTGCCCACCAAGTAATATTATTTGAGATTGACAAAGTGTTTCTGGGTTATTCAGCATGATGCAATCAAATTTCTGGTGACAGCGAAAGTGGATTAATGTCTGGTGCACACCAGCACAGCAGAGACTATTAATCCAAGGTCACCATCACTGAAATGCACGGTGCATTCAATTGCATATCTATTCGATAGCTGTAATTTTTGTAACAATTACCAAATATTTTTCATCGATTACTGATTTTCCACATCTCAGTCATAAATTCTTTGTAACTTGACAGTTTGGAGACAGATGTCATTATTGTCCTTAGCTGGAAAGTTTCCAGTTTCTTGTAGGAATGACAGCTGCGGTCTTATGTTTGCTTCACAGTTCTTTATTTCATTACATGTGTTGTGTTTTCACAATATGCCAGACCCTCCTCCCCACAAAATGAGATGCCTCTCCCTTTGATTTTAAAACCTTTCAGATGGACAGACAAGTAAAAATTCCAAAGTAGACTTAGCACCAAAATGTAAGCATAATGCTGTGCATTTCTGAAAAGGATCTATCCATATCTGTAAATACAGAAATATCAAGAACAATATTAAAAATAGATTGAGTGAAACATTCCCTGTTGTCAGCATTGCTTACAATATATTTACCACAACACGTTATGGTTCTAAACTATTTGCTGCATCAGATTCTTACCTTAATTCATTCATCTTATGAATTATTCATTCATTCATTTCATTCATTAATCGAAGTGCTGCTATCCCATGTGAAGTATACTATACACAGGCAAGTTGTTGTTGCAATGTTGAAATGTGTGGGAATATTGACATTGTTACATTTTAGCAAGCTGCTATATTTTAGCATACTATTACAATAATAATCATTGCATTTGATATTGTAACAACAACTTGCATTTATATAGTGTCTTTCGTAGAGAACTAGGTCTTGAAGCACTTTACAATGGCAGGGATGGATGCCTAAAGGGGAGGTGACGATAGGTGCTGTTGTAGAAATAAATTTTAGATGGAACTTTAAGATGGAGTGGTCAAGTGAGAGGATAGGGTGCAGAATTGGAAAGCTTAACTACCAATGGTAGGCCGGGGTATGAGCAGCTGAGTGGAGGAAGTAAGCAGAGAAGTAGGTTAGGAGATCGGTGATGCAGTGAGCTTCTAGGGATAAAGGGATTGTGGGTGAGGAAATTTGAGATCAATTTGTTTGGAAGCCAGTGGAGCGTGGTGAAGACTGGTGTGAGTGAGGATGTGGACTGTTCTATTCAATTAAAATGCAAAGTGAAACATTCCTCTTAGCATAATACGGAAGCTTTGCTGATGGTATTTTCTACACACCATTTCTTGGTAGTACATTGTGTTACCGATTTCCGCTGCTTCTGACCTCATTTCATTAACAATGTTGGTATTGAACAATACCAATCAGTATTATTGAAGCCAGCTTGTACCTTAATTGGAGGCAATGCTATTACTAATTGCACTGCCACTTTTATATCCGCTTGCTGAGGTGTGGTATTAATTAACCAACTTGTAGCTGATTCATGCAGTTGAGTTCAACGTTGGGGGAAACGTGTGAAAGTGGGAGTAGCCACTGCTGGCAGGGAAAGAAGATTGAGGAGGAGGCTGTATCCTTTGTTACAGGTTTATCGGTCTTCACGTTTCCTGGCTCTTAATGAAAGGCAGGTCAGATCTAGGTGTAGACTAAGCAAACAAATAAAAGCTGATTTATGAGCTGACTTGCAGGAAAATTTAGAAGGCAGTTCAGCCTTGCTTCCAGCTTTGAAACGCAGTTAGCCCTTAAGGTTTACTTCGTCAGTTGGAAATTTCTCTGGCATTAACCAAATTGCTAGGTTAAGATATGTTCCTGATAATTTGGTCAAATGATATTTCAGTGCCTTATCTTCAACATTCAACTTGCTGCTGGAGGGAACCCAATACTTCACAATTGTTATTGCTGGTTACCTCTGTCTTAGATGCCACTAATCTCAATTGCTTTTAATTCACTGCTCATGATAGTGCTGTAATATACATTGCAATTAATGGTATTCAATTGTAAAGGTTTTTTAAAGGTTAAAAAAATGTTAATGCAGGGCAACCCTGGTGTCTGTAAAACCAAAATGGTCAAAAACATGTTAGTTGGTAGACTTGCTAGAACTCATTATTGAGAGGATTGAGGCAAATCATGAGTTTTGAGACATGATTGGACTGAGAAACAATTCTATATTAAATTATTGCAAATTTACACTGTTCTCCAGAAAAAAAATAGAAATAATACCCATCTACTTGAAATGCAATGGAGAAAAGTATTACATGTATTTTCATCCCTCAATGCTCAATTCCATCTTTGGTTTACTATCAGAGTATTGACTTGGGCTTAATGAGAGAGATTGTGTGGATATGATTGTGTTTGATCTTGGTTAAATCACTCCACTGAGTCAGATTTCTGATGGAGGCTTGCTCTTTTAAAAATATTTCTTCTTTATTTCTGTCTTGATCTTCAGATGCCCCATACCACATCACTCACTGGCTGCTGAAAGTGTGGATGATGTTTTCTCTTGATTCAAGATAACAATTCTACCCTAAAACCAGTCAATGAGAGGTGTGCGAGGGTAGAGTGACAACTTCAATTTGCATGTCCTATGCTATGGCATAGACTGGCCTCTGCTCAGTGTCTATGAAAAATGTTGACTACTCTTTCACACAACACGTTCACACTCGTATGTTTGCTAAAATTTACTTTAAGGTGATTGAATAATCTGGGTTGCTGTAATAATAATCTTTGCATTTGATATGGCGCCTTATCATACTTTCGAGACCTCTCAAATGCTTCACATAATAATAATAATCATATACAGAATATATATTTTGTAGGTGAAACGCAACAGGCAATTGCACACTGCAGTGTCTTACAAACAGTTGTGGATTGAAGTGACTAATTTTAGTATTACTTGTTAAATAATTATTACCCCTGGAAAAGCGATTCGCCAACCGACTAACAACTGAGTGCCTTACTTACTGCCAGATAAACAGAGGCATATGGAGGAAACTTGCCCAATATGTCACTTTACCAGGAATCAAACACAGGTCTCTTGTTTGTAAGGCAAGTGCTCCAACCATTGAGCTATGATGCAGTTTTCAATGGGTTATTTCTGTCTTTGTGGTGCATTTTCTCCTTTCTGAATTGCCATTTGTGATGGAATCACAATTGACTTTCCAGAGGATAGACTGACCTTTTGTTGTGGTGTAGGCTCTGATTGTAGGTGATAGGAAAATTAAGACTAATCTTTCTGCGCAGCAAATCTCTTTGCATACTTGTTTTACTATAATGTCAGGATACAGATACCTGGAAGAAGTATATCTGCATAAAGAGCTCCCCATATGGTGTTTAAATACCTCCATCTGAATGGAAGTGATGATTTTCAGGACTCTGTTCTGGGTCTTGTATTGTGGATAATAATAATAATCATCCTGGCATTTTGTACAACACTTTTCACGTCTTCCAGACATCTCAAAGCGCTCCACAGAATATACTTTAAAGTGAATTGACTATATTTTTGTGGGTGAAACACGGCAGCCAATTGCACACAGCAGTGTCCTACAAACATCTGTGGATTGAAATGACCAATTTACTTTTTTTTGAGGGATTATTATCAGGCACGTGGAGTAAGGAAGCTTGCCCAAGGTTTTGCCCTACCTGGAATTAAATACAGGTCTCTTCGCTTGTAAGGCAAGTGCTCTCACCACTGAACTGCAGGACTCCACATGTTATGCATTGTATTCTTAAATGAGGCAGACAAGCTTATTTCATGCAGTGTTGCAAAATCCCTGATTGCGCAAAGATAAGTAACCAAGTGACAATTATCAAGAGAGACTGACAGCTTTTCAAGGGATTTGGACGAATGAAGCAGGTTGGCCAAAGAATGGCAGATGAATTTAATGTGGATAAATTGACAAATTGCCACATGAAAGACTTATAAAGAAAATAGAGGCCCATGGAGTAAAAGGGACAGTGGCAGCATGGATCCTGAACAGGCTGGGGGACAGAAAGCAGAGAGTTGTGGTCAACAGCTGCTTCTCTGACTGGAGGGAAGTGTACAGTGGGGTCCCCCAGAGATTGCTATTGGGACCACTGCTCATTTTAATATATATTAATGATCTGAACAAGGCACTGACAACATCAAGTTTGCTCTCTCCACCTCTCGAAGCCAGTCAGGAATCTGGGCATCTTGTTTGACCCCAAAGTGTCCTTCCTCCCTTATATCCACTCCATGGCTGGTACAGCCTTCCACCACATCCGCAATATTGCCAGACTCCGCCACTACCTCACCCTCCATGCTTCTGAAACTCTCATCCATGCCTTTATCACTTCCAGGCTTGACTATGGGAACTCTCTCCTCGTTGGGCTTCCTAGCTCCTCCCTTGACAGACTGCAGATCATTCAGAACTCTGCAGCTCATGTACTCTCCCACATGACCACATCACTCCCACCCTTGCCCGTCTCTACTGGCTCCCCAGCCCCCAGATGATCGAATTCAAGATCCTCGTATAGGGAGTACCATTTCACAATCGGCAACCGGCATGATGTCAAGCGGCTACAGGTTGCAAATTGGATGAGGTGATCAGGTGATCCCCAAGGCCTCGGGGCTCACGTTGGGTCCTAGATACTGGATCTGCTCGCAGTACGGGACCTGCTCAACTGCGATCAAGAGCTGTGGGACTCGCTCGATGTGATATTAAATTAATTATTCATTAATTCAATTTATTAAGTCTCATTATCATTAAATTATTTGTTGCAAAGTGTTATTTTAGTGGGTTTGGGGTCTGAAAGTTTTGTCAAAAGAACGCATCCAGATTATATAATGGGAAAGGTATGGGAATTAGGTATGGGAAAACCTGTTCTGATTTCTGACATTTTGATTTACATGATGTTTTTCAGGAATGCAACCCTTTTGTAAATCGGGGGATACCTGTAACCCACAAACAGTTGTGGATTGAAATAAGCAATTTTATTATTTTTGGTGGGAGGGATTATTATTAGGCTTGTGGAGTAAGGAAACTATCCCAAGGTTTCCCTGACCTGCTTGGATTCGAACACAGGTCTCATGAATGTAAGGCGAGTGTCCCTAACCACTGAGCTACAGGCTCAGAAAAGCGAGGTTGGAGATGGGCCGGTAGCTTGAAAGCTGCAATGTATCAACGGAAGGTTTCTTGAGGATTGGGGTGACGGTGGCTGTTTTGAATCGGGTGGGAAAGATGCCGGATGAAAGAGACTTTCATTATATTGGCAAGTAATGGGGCAAGAAGGGTGGAGCTGGGAGGTAAGGATAGAGGTGGGGATTGGTTTCAGGGAGCTGGTGGTGGGCTTCATGGAGGATATAACAAGATGATGACAGAGGATGAGGAGACAGGTTTGAAGGTGTGGAAGGAGGGATGGGTAGGAGTGGGAGTGCGGGACGGAGGTGCGGAGGGGTTGGAAATTGGAAGGGCAGTGACAGCTGAATGGCTTCCGTTGATTTTGGACTCAAGGAAATCCAGCATCTCATCTCAGTGGGAATTGGAGAATAGGATATGCATAGCAGGCGGAGGAGCCGGATTCTTGTGAAGAACAGGAGCCTGGGGTTGTCACTCACCTCCAGGATTATCCTGGAGTAGAAGTACGATTTGGCGGAGGCGGGAGCGGAGTGTTAGGTTTTGATGTAGTCCTGTGCACCTTTGGCCAGATTTGAGCCAGGAGAGTGCAGTGGCCCGCACTTGGCCCCTGAGCGAGCGGAGGTGGTTGGTGAACCAGGATGAGTTTCAAGAATAGGAGGCGGTTTGGGAGGTGAGGGGGTCGAGGGCGTCGAGTGTAGTGGAGAGGGTGTTGTGGAGGAGAGTAAGTGAAGAGAATGGGTTGGTGCGGGAGGTGCGCCAGAGTGGGTGGAGGACTCCAAGGCAGCGGAGAGGGATTGTGGGGAGATCCTCTTCCATGGGTGTTAGAAAATGATGGTAGGTGCTGTAATCCTTGCATTTGATATAGTGCTTTTCACATCTTCTAGACGTCTCAAAGCGCTTCACAGAATATACTGTAAAGTGAATTGACTGTATATTTGTGGCAGCCAATTGCACACAAAAGGTGGCGGCCAATTGCGCACAATATACCAAATGCAAGGATTATACTTAATTTTATTATTCTTATTTATTATTATTATGGCACCAAGGAACTCATTAATATGTGAGAAATTATTCAATACATTTGTAGAGATGTTGACAGAAAGTATGAAGGTTTGCTTGAACATATTTGGGAATCAAGGAGGAGTTTAAGGAACTCAGGTGATTAAGTGAATTTGCCATGATATAACACACATGATATAATTTTTTTTTAATCCGTAGTTTGGAATTTTTGGAAATGTTGCAACACTACAGCTTGACTAGATAAAGAGATAGCATTGGCCCCGGTATGTTGTTAAACGCTAGGATAACAGGGTTGTCTCTTGATGTCTGATACATGTTCTTTTCCTTTTATATATCTCTGAATAAAATGTATTGTGGATTAGCTTCTAAAGTGTTCAGTCAGGAGGCAGACTTGTTCTCCTTGAAATCTGAAGCAGATTTTCCCACAAGGAGATAGATAGTCTATATTGAACTCTACATTCATTAACCATCGTGCCAAGAGTGCTGTTCAGGACATTTTGACCTGGGGGTCTTTCTCTTTTCTTAGATCCATGCACAGATGATTGACAAGACCGGCACTGGCTAGTTCTGCGAAGATCACTGTTAAAATAGATTATTAGAATAACACTAAAAATAGCTTCTTCCTCCTTTTGTGAAAGGACCTTGAATCTTCTCAAAGGCAGCTTAGAAATTTAGACAACTGGTTGGTTCTCTGCAGTGCAGTTTGCGCACATAATGTTTTTATCAATAATTTGAATATGTGGTTTCTGCCAGAAAGCTGATGGTAATCTTTCAGGATTTAACCTCTTCCACTTTTCAATTACTTATTCATATTTTCTAAATGTTTGTGGTATACAGTATTTGCTTCATGTATGAGTTGCATTGTTGAAGCTGAGAAATTTGGTTTGCTCTTTTTGAAGTTAGAAATGTTTGACCAATTGTATTTTTATCTTGTTTCTACTAACCACCTCAGTTCATCCTGCTTCTTATTATCTCGGTAAGGTAGGCAGTTCGACTGCGCACCTTTTCATCGTGTTGAGTTTTGCGTTGATACCAAGTTGCCTTGCATAATTGTTTGTTAGTTCTGATCCATCTCTAGATATTCATTATGTTTTGCTGTTCTCTTCCTCAAGGTTGTTCTTCTCCCTATATCTGGTTTTAGCATAATTTTATTCTCTCAGAAAATCCTGCATTTGACCGCTGTAGTAATTACTGTTATGACATGTAACCAGTTATTAAGTTAAGTGCACTGAAATGTTTTCACTTTATAGGTGCTATAAAAATGCAATTAAAATATTTGTATTTTAATTGTCCAGTTTCTGCATGTAATACAAATTAGTGAATAGTGCTGCAGGGAACTTTGGTGAGCACACATTACATTACAAGTGCTGAAAGGCTGCAATTTGCCCACAAAATACCATTTTAATATTAAATGCTTCCAAATAATTAAAACCCTATTCTTTTGTGCTGATTTTCTTTCGTCCTTGCTATTTTTGTTTAAAAGGCAAGTTGATTTTGAAGAAATTAGTTTGTAGAAGTTTAGAATCTGGCAATAGGAATTAGTTGAATTAATATATACAGATGGAGGTGGATACCTTGTATTTATGTTCTTGCTGATATTAATTCAATGTCTTTGCACTGTCGGGCTTCATAATTCCACCTAAGCAGTTGTTTTGATTTACATCAGTAGCATTTACAGTTTAAACATAAATAGTCAAAAAGGACAGAAAATATTTAGATTGTAAATCTTTGAAAACACTTGATTTTGGTGATGGTGAAAATGACTTTAATCATGTGAAGTACCTTCATTGTGTCAGTGTGTGTTTCCACAATCTGGCTCAGCTTTGGCCACTGCAAGAAAAATGCTCTATTTTAATACGTACTCTATGCTAAATTTCATCCATGGCGTCAAACATCAGTCTGAATAACATAGCACAGTTACACAATCTTTCAGGTCTTATTAAAAATGGAATGAGAGAAACATTTTCCTTAAAATGTACAAACTTAATTACATTATATTTTACAAGACAATTAGAGCATACGAGATTAGATTTTCTTTGGGGAATAGTGCATGAAATGGATTTTGTCTTATGTTGATTTTACTACAAACCATTTATCAATTTTTAAACCGAACCTAAGAAAATATAAGGTTAGAATGTTTGCCTACAAATAGAGTGACTGCACTTTACAGTAAATCCTGTGAAATGCTTTGAGACATTTCAACAACATGTTAGCTCTATAGCAAAAGCAAGAAATATTTTTAATACAACTTGCAGGTAAATTTACAGATGCTTTGAGTCAAATCGAAAAACGAGTGGACCCAGCATTGTTGCACACATCCATAATGCCAAAATGCAGTAATGTCAAGATATGAAACGTAGCTTATTTTGTCATGTGCAGTAGCGAAATAACCATTGCAGAATGTGCAGGGGGGAAAAAAAGCAATATCATCTGTTGTCCAAAGCATCTTCTAGCCTTTATTATTATTATTTGGCTAAGGAAGACTTCTCCGCTCAATACCCTTCCTTCCGCCAACCAACCTCAAAAATGTGGTAATGGTGTTTTGTGAATGCACAGACATCTCACCATCATTGTGGAACATTTATGATGAAGTCAAAGAATCATGTTAGCAACAAAAGGAACTTTTCATGCCGTTGCAAAACTGGGTTGGAATTGAATGCGTGTTCCAAAGGTGAATGGACCACAAATTTAGTTGCTGCGTTGTTCGTGCTTCTTTTGTACGTTCTGCCTAATTATTACTAAGCAGAAATTTAATTTTGAAAGAGTGCTTTTTATATCAAATCAATCAACTAATCAACACTTACATTTATATAGCGCCTTTCACATCGAGAGGACGTCCCAAGGCACTGTACAGTCAGGTAGGGACAAGAGCAGGGAGGGAGGGGTCGGGGTAGAATGAAGAAGAGTAGGAAAATTGACTGTATATTTGTGGGCGAAACGCGGCAGCCGAATTGCCCAGTTTAGATCTTCATTGGGTGAGCATACCATTTACCTTAATTGGTCATCTGTTTCCTGAACGACTTATTACAACTGAACCATACTGCAAACCACTTATGATAATAGCACCAAAAACCACAATCCAACCAGATTTTGTTTCTGCTGTCATACTGCTGGTCGTCATCCAATTTCTTTAAATCTGTGATCCTAATTTCAATACAAAATGAGCGTTTAAACTTTAATGATCATCATGAGGCAATGCAAACAATGTTAACCAACATATCTACATTCTTCACTATGTATGTTGTGAATATTGCGGCAAGCAAAGGCACCTTCTGGATGTTTATATTCATAAAAACTTAGGACTCGGAGAGGAATGAAAGAAGCATTTTGTGCAATAGAAAATTCCAGGAACTGTAAGATTGAAACTACCAGAGGATGAAGAAGCAACTTTCTTCCAGCTTTTTAATCTGTTTGCAAATAGCAACAGACAAACAATACACCAAAGGAGAAGGGCAACTCAGAGAAAGATGATAAAGTAAACTGTTTGGATTACAAAGTACTGCATAAGGATTTACAGGTAAAACAATCCTTATTTAATCTTCTTTAGCAGAAAACAACTTCATTCATTACTTGTAAACTATCAGAATTGTTGGTAATTGTAAAATTAAGTCATAATTCTGATCACCACCAGTTATGATTTGATTTCATAATTACCATAAAAAGAAGTAGTGTGTTGAATAATTGAGTACATACACGGAGTAAACTACTTCTTAAAACTTTATATAATTTTTTAAGATAAAATTTGGCGTCTGTTTAAACTGTTTCTCCTCCTGCCCCCACCCAGTCACCCATGGTATATCCCAGGGCTCCATCCTTGGCCCCCATTCTCTTCCACATCTACCCTTTTGTTAAAGTCATCCGCAGACATGGAGCAAACTTTCCCTATGTATGCAGATGACACACAAATTCTCCTCCTCCTGGTCCGTCTATGTTCTGTCGGCTTGTCTAGCAAACTGGACCTGAATGAGCTCAAACTATTAGCAATTAAACATCGAAGACTGAAGCAGTACTCCTTTGTTCCCATTAACGTCTTCTGTCCTATGGTTCTGACCTCCTCAACCTCCCCAGCCTATCCCTCAGACTCACCGAACCGGTGTACAACCTGGATTCAATCCACAGCTGTCCTTCCTCTCCACATCCAGTCCCTGGAACGCCTTCCTCCACCTCTACCACATTGCCCACCTCCGACCATACCTTACACCAGACACAGCCAAAATATTTGCCCTATTCGCCGGTACGGTCTCCCAAGTTGCACCATGACAGGATCCAGCTGATCCAAAACTCTGCTACCCGCATACTTACCCATACTAAACTCTGTACCCCCACTGGCTCCCTATCACCAAACATGTTGATTTCAATGTCCTCACACTAGTTTTCAAATCTCTTCATGCCTGGCACCTCCCTACATCTGACCTGCTTATTCCCCACCCCGCTACCTCCATTTGACTGGCTCTGGCCTTCTGCTAGTGCCTTATGGCCTCCGTTCCACCAATGAGGGGTGCTATATAAATGCAAGTTGTTATGTAGTATCAGCTGAACAGCTTGGATGAAGTGGACATGTTTAGCATAGAGGAGCTGTGTGCTGCCTCTAGTGCTGATTACTGTACTGTTCAGATTTGTCTTTGGAGAACTCAGAGCCTGTGAGCAGCTATTCCTTCAGCTACAAGTCAGGGAGCTGGTTTCTGACCAGTGTGTTGAGCAAAATAATCAATTGCTCCATGAACTGAACCAGCCAATCTGGTACAAAACATCCCACATTACCCAAACTCTAATGATCTTTGAATAACTGAAGATATCATGCTTGTTGTGTGGTGAGGGCACCAAACTATGTGTCAGAGTTTCTGCTTACATGACACCTACAAAGATGGTCCTATAGATGGGGTAAAAGTCATTTCTAGGTGCAAAGACCATTCACTTTTACAGCAATTGTACCCTCCAGGATGTTGGCAGACAGAAGAAAATGATAGCAACGTCTTGTGCACAAAATGCAGTCAATTGACTTTACAGTATTGTTTGTGAAGCGCTTTGAAACATTTCAACATTACGAAAAGGTGCTATATCAAATGCAAAGATAGTATAGACATTTTGGTCATGAGAACTGACTGATTGTGCCTTACTTCCTTTTTTTAAACATAACTCTATCATATACAAGTTCTAAAATTGATCTTTTGCTGTATTTCACAACTTTGGGGTGGGTGGGGAGAAGGAAAAATACTGATTAATTCAGTTGTGTCCTGCACAACAGAATTTGCTCAATGTGCACAGAGGAACATTTGTCAGGTTTACTGTCCCCATGAAGGACAAACATTGACATTGGGCATCAGCAAAGAATATTTAACTGGGGAAAATTGTAAATAAACAAAAGATGATTGACATATCAAAAGTAATAGGAGGCATCCAAGTCTGCTTGTACTAATACTACAAATAATAATATATTTTTTAAATAACACAACGTATCCTGCATTCTGACAATCTTTGTTATTTCAAATCCCCAAGGATAGAACTGTTGACTTCACCATGAAGGAAGCATTAGCTTGCTGTGAGAAAAAGTGTTCATGAATTATTCATAGCGTGTTCGTAAATCATTTACATTCAGCTGTAGTGTATTTTGTTCAACAGAATAAAATGAAGCACTGTGACCTTTAAATACACTTTCAAAGAAGGTGCTTGTAAATTTAATCCATATTCTCTGGCTGTTTGTAAAATATCCAAATCTGCTAAACACAGGGATTTTTTGGAGGGGGTGGGGAGAATGATTCATAACCTATTATATCACCTCAGTAGGTAAGTGTGTTATCAAGCAGAAACAATATATCATACCTCAACAGTTTAGAGGAAATTAAATATTAGGCTTCTATGGCTGTAATAATCTCTTAATTAATTATTGTAACCTGTTCATTCTCTTCTCAAAGTGACCTGAAATTTACCACAGTGTTGGCTTGCTTACAATCCACTTGCTGTCACTGACCATCTTTACAGAGATCTGCTGTTGGTCAAAGGTGGGATGCTCATCACTAAAATTATATAAATGTTTGGTACAACAGAAATCCAAAACAAATACAAAATCTAATATGTTCTTTTTTATTTTTTCCTCTCTCCCTAATCGTAAAAAAAATTCAGTTGTTTATGGTACATTTCTGAACTTGAAACCTTTCCAAGAATCCTTTTATTCTCTCTATGTCAAACTTTTATTTTCAAGAAGTAGGTTTTAGTAAAGTTATACGTGCAAGATAAGGGGGTGAACCCTGAAAACCGAAAGGCTTATGTCAACTATTTTGGTATGACTTAATACAGTAATTGACAGCCAACATTGTGTTACACAGAATGTTACAGCATAGAAACAAACATGTTCTTCCTCAAATAATCCTTCATTTTCATCTTAAATAAGTTGATGGTTTTTGTGTCAGTCCCAGTTTCAGGCAAAGAATAATAAGATTACTATTTTACTAGTCTTCCTATTCTTTACATACAGAAGTTCTTTGCATAGAGAAGTTACTTTGTACATGTACTGCAAGGTATCTTATATTTATGGCTCCTCGATTTAGTACTGTAACTGAAATAAGGTGACTTACATCCATATCATCAAATCCTTTCATAATCTTTAAATATCTACTGGGTCCCTTCTCAATCATCTTATCTCCAAAGCACATACTCCAACTTGTCCAAACTTCCTTTCGTAGCTCATTTTTGCTCATGTCTAGTAACAGGCATACTCCTTAGCTCCCATCAACATCTTCTGTCCTGCAGCTCTGACTTCTTGAACCTCCCAGGTCTGTCCCTCAGACTTAATGAACCAGCAATCTCGGTATATCGGATTCAACCCACAACTGTCCTTCCTTCACCACATCCGGTCCCTGACCAGAACCGCCTTCCTCCACCTCCACCACATTGCCCCCCTCTGACCGTATCTTACCCTGGATGCAGCTGAAACACTTGTCCATGTGTTTGTTATTTCCCAGCTTGACTATTCAACTGCCCTCCTTGCTGGTCTCCCCAGCTCCACTATCCACAAAATACAGATTATCTAAAATTCCACCGAGTATTTAAGCACCCATACAAACTCCATACCCCCATCACACCATTTCTGTGTGCAATTGGCCTCCCTGTTTTGCCCACAAATATACAGTCAATTCACTTTACAGCGTAATCTGTAAAGTGCTTTGAGATGTCTAGAAGACGTGAAAGGTGCTTTATCAAATGCAAGGATTATTATTTTCCTACCCTGCATGAGTGGTGCTATGTAGATTCACTTATTGTTATTGTTATCCTTGTAAATTTCTGCTGCACTCTCTCTTATGCCTCAAACATCTTCTCTATACTGTGGCAACCAGAACTGCACCCAGCACTCTTAAAAGTGGTCTAATCAAGATTTTATATAAATTAAACATTACTTTCCTACATTTATGACTCTGTTCCTGGTTATAAAGCCATGGGCTCTCTTTGCATTCTTCATCAACCTTGTGAACAGCCTGAATACAGTTCCTTGGGGAACACTACTTCTTACCAGTTGGAAAAGTTGTCCTTTACTGTGAAATTCCTGCATTGCAGTGATCTGTCAATCAATTCTGTTACCTCTCCAATCCACAAGTCTTTTGTTTGGCACCTTAACAAAGGCCTTTTGAAAGTCAATATGCACCACATTCATTTCATTTTCATTATCTACTTTATCTGTTACCTTAAAAAATTCAAAGTTTATCAAGCATTCTTTTAATAAATCCAAGCTTGCTGCTTTTAATTATACTCCAAAGGTGCTAGGGTATTTCTTCTTATAATAAGTATATTGAAAGACTCGAATACCTTCCACATCACTGGCAGTAAGATAATTGGCCTGTAGTTTTCTAGATTACCTCTATCTTCTTTCTTCCTGAACATGGGTTCAGATTGACCTGTTTTGTTGGCCACATTCATAGACATAATTTTGAGGACGTGACAGTCCAAATTAATTATGAGAAACCATATTGCCATAGCATAGGTAGACTTCCAAAAGGTGTTTGGAAAAAGTACTAGATGAAACACTTCTTCACAAACTATGGGTCACAAGGTATCAAAGGCATGGACATGGATTCAGAATTGGCCGAAGGGAAGTTAACAGAGAGAACCTGAGTCTAAACGTGGGGAACCATTAAGTGGGATGCTTCCGGGTTCTATACCAGCACCCCTCCTTGTATACATTATCACCTGAATTTACAGAATTAACTGTGCAAGCTAGTTAAATTTGCTGATGACCCCAGGTTGGGGTGAAATTGGAATCACAGCAACAACAAAATTATACTTGTATACCGTCTTTCACATTGTGAGGATATTCCAAGGCACTGGCAGCAAAGGATTTTGCTGTACAGTACCCGCTGTGATGCTGATTATCAAATTGAAATGCCCTGCCCTATCTAGTCATTAGCTCATACTTCTAATATTGGGAATGAGTTTAGGGAGTGAATAAGAACATTGGAAGTCTAATTTTCCCCTCTTTTTCATGCCAGGCTTCCTTCTGGAAACTGTTTGCACAGCTTGTGATATATATCTGTTGGCACAATTCAAATTTGGACTTGTGGTTATGAATACTTACTAAGATAATTTTCAAAATGAACTATTTTTATGGACCATTTTCCTATTCATAACAACTTCAATTTATATAGCGTCCTCCACGCCGGACGGCATCTCAGAGCGCTTCACAGTAGCGGATCCCGGTACCGAGCCATGGGCAGGGGTAGAAAGGTGACCAAAGGCGCGGTCGAAGAGAAAGGTCTTTATTCATAACATTATCTGTGCCCTGCATCAATTTACTGCTCATTTCATTCTTTGAAATAGTTTATTGTATCTCTCTCCCACCTCAAACCTTAGTCAATCCTATGTTCAGTCATGGATGAAGAGTCATCCACCTCTGATGGAACTAAGTGTAGGACATTGGTGTTTGCCTCTATCCACTAAAGTTTAAAAAAACAACTTTTTTTGTTGTGTTTTATTAGTTCAGCATAACTTTCTAGGAAGGAAGAACCTTGCATGTTTATAGTCACCATCAAACTGAACATCTCAAAACACTTAAAAATATTTCTGTAAAATACAGTATTGTTATTGACCATACACAGATGTGGTAGCCATTTTGTGGACAGCAAAGGTCCACAAAGAACAATGAAGTGTATTTGGAACATTGTTGGCAAGAATAAGAGAAGAAACTCCCTTTTTTTCTGAAACTGCCAAGGCATTTTTAACGTCTTCCTGGATCGAGCTAACTCTATCATCTGAAAGATTGCACCTCTGATGAATCAGCAATCTCCAATACTGAACTGGAGTATAAATTAAATCTATTTGCATTTATATGATGCCCTTCATTCAGGTTAGCATCCTAGAGTCTGACACTAAGGCAGGGGAGATGTGGGGGGAAGGAAGTGATCATAAGCAATATCACGATTTGTAATTAGGGAGGGGGGCAAGGTGGAAGGATTAAGGGAAAGGATCCCAGAACTTCGGGGAGAAGTTCTGGGATCCAGAACTACTGGATTCCAATAGTCCAGTAGTGACTGAAGACACAGCCTCTGATGGTGGGGCACAGTGAACGAGGGACAAAGAAGCTGGAACCAGCTGAACTGAGGCAGTGGGTGATGGAGATGTGGGTAAACAGATCAGATAGGTAAGGAAATGTGAGGGCATGAAGGGATGTGAAAATGAATGAGAGAATCTTGAAATCTTTCATTTTAATAACTGGGAACCAGACGAGCCTCGCAAAGCCTGGTGTGATGGGGGTACGGAGTTTTGTGCATGTGAGTATCCGGGAAGCTCTGCTCACAGAGAGAGGATATCATTCATTACTTTAACAAGCACTGTCTCTGTTAAAGGCAGTGTGAAAACCTGACTGGAGGGGTTCAACTAGGGAGTGGAGAGAGAGGTGTGAGCAAATGACTTATTCCAAAATTTTGGCCAGTAGGGCAGGCTTGAGATGGGTTTATAAAGTTGGCAGGATCAAGGGTAGGTTTTTTTTTAGAAATGGAGTGATGATGGTGGTTTTGAGGGGCAATGGGACAGTGCCTAGGGAGAGGGATTGGTTGATTGTGGCAGCCAGCAGGGGCAGAGGAGGGGGAGATGAGTGACCAGAAGCTGGGTGGGGAAGGGGTCAAGGCAGTAGATGGTGGGCTTCATCTGAGTGAAACGTAAAAGAGAGAGATAGGTGTAGAAGTGTAGGGTGGAGGCCATGGTAGGAGGAGAGGGTCCTAAGGATGAAAGAGGCATGGGGGTGGGGGGTGGGGGTGGATAGGCATTATAGTGGTGGGGTGGGGGGAGGAGGCTGCCACTAATTGAACTACATGTCAAATTATACATAAGTATTATTTATTTCAGATCCTCATCCCTGTTTCAAATGAGTCTTCAAATTAACTGTCACATTTGACTACATAACACTCCCTTAAATTCTCATTATGTGAACTGCTTTGAGACATCATTTTACCTGAAAAGTGCAAAGGAAATGTCAGTTGTTGTGTTGCGTCAAGAGAACCTAAGTTTCTCAAGCACTGTATTTCCTACTGAAAATGAAGCAATTTATTGTTTCCAACCCAGCAGTAAAGTAATTCCAATCTGAAGACCTGACTTTTGTGCTCCTCGTGCAAAGGTTTTGTGCTGAGGTGAGTTCCATGTCCATTTACCAACATTGCTAGCTGGTGCATTTGCTAGTTTTATGATATTAGAGAGATGGTTATGCATCTATCTCTTCAATAACATTAATGAATTATCCAAGAACTTTTAAGGTGCCATCTGAATCCACTCTCAGCAGCTAGACTCCAGGATGATTTCCTTTCAGAGACCTTTGTTCAGCTCGGGTTTATACTATATTCACTGTTCAGTGCATCTATTTCAGTTGGCATGGAGTCAACCAATAGTTTTTTTTGCTCGTGTACGATAATAATTCAAGAGCTAGTGCCTGCAAGGGCCTAATTGAAATCTGTGAATCACTTAGCCAATATTAAACATTCCAGTAATGCATTATTATTTATGTTGTATGTGATTTATTGTGCCTTTGAAAGAAGTGACGAATTGAAGATAGATTGATTTACATGTAGGTGTTTAGGTTGTGTTTAAGTTGCTCATCTAAAGTAGAATGTGTCTAACCTCATTGATGAGAGGAATTCACAGCCCTGATGAAAAACATAGTAGACCCACTGCAATCCTCCTTACTTATTTAATCTTCTTTCTGCTCAAGATTGGAATCTTTGCAGTCTTTCACTACTTAATGTTTTTGCCTGGAAATCAGGACAGGGGCAATAGTCTCTGGAGTTTTTTTTTCAATGTACAGTGGTTCACTATACCTTGTGTATACTATGTGCTTCTCTGGTTGTCTTTCTTTACTGTGAACAGGATTAACATGATTGTTTTTTCTCTTTAGATTTTTCCAAGTAAAAATGTATGTGAGTGTATGTACACACATGCACGTGCCTTTTTCCATTTCATTTGTCTCATTATTTATTCTGATCTAAAACCGAGAACTCCACTGAGGTGAAATACTCTTCATAATAGAGGAACTGTTGTAGAATATATATAGAGCTGAGGTTCAGTGACTCCATTCAATTACAAGCTCAATTAGTTCAGTGCCAGTCAAGCCTCCTCATCGCCTTTCCCAGCATTATTTCATAAAATGCTGCGTTTATGCTGCATGTATGACTGTGGATCAGTACTAAATGTGCAGTATAAAGGGGACGGCATAAAATTTACTGGAGCCAGAGATCTCACATTGCCTGGAGGAGATGGTTTCAGGAATCACACTCAGCTCGCTCCCTGTATCAAAGTTCTTGAATTTTTATTTTAGTGGTGTACCAAGGCAAATATGCGAAGAATGCAGGATCAGATACAAACCCACCTGTAAAACAGCTTCTCACTGTACTCAGTAACACTGGATTGATTAAATGATTTACAGCACGACTGAATGGAATATAGAATTGGAATCTGGTGCTTTTCCCACCACAAAATAGCATCGTGTTTCACTATACCTTACTGTTGAACCCTTACTGTTGAACCCTACTAACTTGTTCTGCACCAAGACATTGTCTGGGACTGTTCTCTTCATTGAAAACAGACATGGTTGGAGTTATTCTTTGTATTGAAAATAGACTTTGTCTTGTGTTATTCCCTTTGGTGAAAATAGACATTGTAAGGAGGCTCTATAGTTCTATTGACAGTCATGTTGCTTGAGCCTTGCCATGAAAGCAGAAGGAAGCAGATATTTATGCATGCAGATTGGAAAGAAAAGCAAAAGCAAGGAGGCTGAGCTTCTGGGAGAGCGACAGATAACCAAATTGGATAAGAAAGGAACTGACAAGCAAATTGGATATAAGAAGCACGATGGGCATTGAGCAAAGTAGGAAAAAACAGAGAAGATGGGAAAAAGGAACTGAATAAGAAATGAAGACAAATAGACACAAAAGATAAACAAGGTTCAGTGCTAAATCATATCCAATTGTGTCACATAGGCCAGTACAGGTCAGATTAGGTTCTGGGCCTGTCTTGAGTTATTTCAGGCAGATGCCAGTCGTTATGGTACAATTTACCTCAGGCATTCCTGGGCTCGGAAGAAGATTTTGCCAAGGATGTCACTCCTAATCATTCAGAAGTAACATGTTTGCTGGAAAATGTGTATCTGGAGAAGATTTAATACAAATGCTATTTTCCCACCACATATGCTGGGAAGTGCACTCTCTGTTTCATAAAACAATTATATCCTGGAATGATTTCAAGACCTTAAGTGTCATTGTAACTTTAGATGTTATTTCATATTGTTTGTTCAAGCACACTAACATTTTAGCCCACATAAAGGGGGCTATAAAAAATAGTTGTTGTTGTCCAAACGGATCGATTTCAAGATCCTCACACTCGTCTTTTCAAATTCTTCATGCCCTGGCACTGCCCCATCTCGCCAACCTTGCTTACCCCACAACTCAATGCCTCCATTCGGCTGGCTCTGATCTTCTGCATGTCACTTGTGCCCTCCATTCCACTATGCCTCGAAACTCCGGAACACTATTCCTCTCCTTCCATCTCCTTCCTTCCCCATCTTTAGGCATGCCTGAAGACCATTCTATTCAACCGCGCCTCCCTATGGCTCGGAGTAGTGCTCCGTCATTGTCAAATTCTCTGAGATACCGCCAGACAGTAATTTCAATGCAAATAGTTGTTATTTGAGATTTCCTGTCACAAGTTTAAATTGCAATGTAAAGCTTCAAACGGCACTTAATTATTCCTGTAAATATATTATAAATTGTAAATGCAGGTACATCAAAGCAACAATGCACATTTACAAGCACCCTTCACATAGGATAATGTCTTGGACTATCTCATTGTGGGAGGGATCAATGGTGAGTAAAGGAGAAGGTATGGAGATGTGGCCACAGATGTGGTTCAAGAAGTTTAATGTGGGATTTAAAGACAGAAAGAAAGCGGGGTGAGGCAGAGTTGGAGGTAGAGTTGCAGAGATTTGGGGCATAGTGACTGAAGATTTTTCGATGGTGGGGTAACAGACATGTAGCAGGCCTGTGTTAGCTGAGTGAGGAGGCGAGAAGAGAAGAGGGGTACGAGCAGATGTGAAAGATAAGGAATTGTTAGGTGATAGAGGGATTTAGTACAGGGGTGAAAATTTGCAAGTCGACCTGTTTGAAAACAAGAAGTTAATGGAGCTGCATGAGAATAGAGCTGATCGACATCCTGAGTTTGCTAAGGGTCAGGATAGGAGAGGAAATATTTTGAATTATCTGGATCTTGTGGATAGTGCAACCGATGAGGAATGTACAGTATTTGAGAAATCAAGGTACAGTAATATGTTATAAAAGTGTGGATCAGGGTTTTGTTGTCATTGGGTCGAATGCGGTCGCATTCACCGCCGAAACTCTCATCCACGCCTTTATAACTTCCAGGCTCGACTACGGGAACACTCTCCTTGTCGGCCTTCCTAGCTCCTCCCTTGACAGGCTGCAAATCATTCAGAATTCTGCAGTTCGTGTTCTCTCCCGCACCAGGCTCCATGACCACATCACTCCCACCCTTGCCCGTCTTCACTGACTCCCCATCCTCCAGAGGATCGAATTCAAGATCCTCGTCCTCACCTTCAAAGCCATTCACGGCCCTGCCCCCGCCCATCTCTCTGACCTGCTATCTCCCTATCAGCCTGCCCATCCCCTCCACTCAGCAGACTCTGGACTGTTCCACGTCCACCGCCCTAACCACCCCACCATCGGCGGCCAAGCTTTCAGCCTCTCTGCTCCCACACTGGAATTCCATCCCGCAGCCCTTCCGCTTTGCTTCCTCCCTTTCCTCCTTCAAGACGAGTCTCAAGACCTTCCTCTTTGACCGCGCCTTTGGCTGCCCCACAAACTCTTCTCCCTCTCCCACTCTCCTTCCCCTGACCCCTACCCTGACCCTCCCGCCACCGCTCGGGTCCCGACCAGACTGTTCAGCACTTTGAGACGTCCTCCCGATGTAAAAGGCACGATATAAGTGCAATTTTTGTTGTTGTTGGGTTGCGTTGGAGGTGAGCAATGTAGCAGAGGTAAAGAAAAGCAATCTTGGTCAGGCACTCAATGTGAAGAGAGTGGAGGATTGAACCACTGAGGTTAAATACTGTACTATTTTTATAAACTGAGTAAATCAATATACTGTACCAAAAGGGCAACAACAGGTTGCGTATATGAATATGCATATGAACGTATATGAACTTCAGAGACGCTTTTAGCTGTTTCTTCTTATCGACTATGAATATTCTCCCTTGAATTTCTCGTTATTTTCAAGTCATTTCGTTATCCCCAATATTCTTGGGATTGATAGTTTGTGGCCTAGTTTTAAATGGTAATGTAGTCTCTGGTGATCAGATTAACACAAATCATTTGTATTGATTGGAGCCTCAAAGCCACTATAAAAATTAAAACTATTGATGCCTTCAGGTTGAATCATCATGGCTGAGTTCGTAGCATTTTCTCTCTTCTGAATCAGAAAGTTGAGGGTTCAAGCCCCAAAGTTGGAACTTGGAACCCAAATTGTTTCTTTTGACATTCCAATCACTGCTGGTGGTTTTCTACATTATCGGAGGTACATCCTTCGGGTGAGACGTCTGCCTGTTCAGTTTGATGTTAAAGGCACAATTCGGAAAGAGAAGAGATTTTGCTGTTGCCCTGGCCAATAATCCTCCAAATAAAATTGGTTATTCACTTGATAGTTGTTTGTGAGACTTTGTTGTGCTCAAATTGGCTCTCACGATCATCCACAAAATAGACGGTCACTTGCAGCCACCGATGTGATGAGGTACTATATCAAATGCAAGGATTAATTTATTAAGTTGTTTTAAAAGAAAGGAAAACCATGATTACATACGAAATTTGGATGAAAACCTCAACAAGTATTTTGACAGAAACGCAAAATACTGCAGATGCTGGAAATCTGAAACAGTATTTTCAGTATTTTGACAGGTTCTGTTGATGAAAGAATCTTACCTTTTGATTGCAAAAATCTTGAACTAATTCTTGTTGATTTAAGAATAATGAACAAAATAAACATCAGAAATAAAGTGTGTGTTCTCAACAGGGAACCTTTGTAAACCATCAGGAAATTATTTAAATCTATTATGCGGTAGATCATTTGTAGTTGTTTGTATTTACTTTTCATTTTGTTCTATTTACTTTACCCCTTTCTCTCTCCCCCCCACCCTCTCCCCTCACCAATTGGAAAATATCACTTGAGGAGATTTTGTGTGTAATCAGCAACTTGGCTGTTTATAACAGATATTCTCATATTTTAACAGCATATCCAATTGGCTTATTTTACTGCATTCCAGCAATCCCATTGCTAGAACACAGGTTAATGTTGAACGCTTATCTCTTTTGACCAGATATCCCAATCATATTCTGAAATGGCACTTCACTCCCCAAGGAAACCCAAAGGTCCATGACTTAAGTAGGTAAAAATCACTTGAGATGTTGTTGTAAATGGTTCCTAACTTGTTCTTGTCACTTTCGGTGGTGTCATTTGTAACTGACTTACGATAGAAAGGTGTAAAACTCTGAAATATTCTAGAGATTATGGAACTTTTCAGCTCCTTGTCCAGCCACACAGGTTTATTTTGGTACCAAACTCCTGAGATTTATAATTTGCTCTTAACTTTAAACACTTAACTCTAAACCCACTGTGTTTGACTCAAGGCAAGCACACATTAATCCAGAGTAGAGATATTAATGTGCATCTATTGCATTCTTGCTATTATCCTGTCGCAGCCAAGGTGCAGCCTGAGTTTTTTCACATCACAAAAAATTATACATTGGAATCCTGTTACAATTCTTTCCTCCTGACCCCCTCAGTAAAATGTAGTATCACTTATAGTGTTCACAGTTATTCACGCGTTTGTTGCCCCCCATTTAATTTTTTGCTTGTTGGCCTCCCAGCTATACCAGCCATCAAATCCAACTAATTAAAAACTCCACCACCTGTATTCTCTCTGTACCAAACTCCACAGTACTTTTACCCCAGGCTCCACTGACTCCCTATTGCAAAAAGGGTCAATTTCAAGATCCTCACAATTATATATAAGTTCACATCCTAGTACCTCCCTACCTCACTGATCTGTTTGCACTTCATTCCGCCTACTTTCAGCCGCACTGATCTTACATAAGTTCCTTGTCCTCTCTGCTTTATCAGCTTTCAGCCATTACATCCTGGAACTCTGCCTCAATCCCTCTGCCTTATCCTTACCTTGCCCATCTTTCACCGTGTGTATGGTTACCTCTCTTTCTCCAGGTCGGCATCAAGCTCCATCGCTGTTAAGCAGATGGAGAGATACTTCCCCTCTGAAGGTGACTATGCAAATATAAGTGGCAGTTATGTTGGTGTTGTATGGCCCTGCTTAGGCATGTAGCATCCAGCTTCCGGTTGCTGACTTGCTGGATTTGAGTCCTAAAAAGCATCTGACTTCTAGGTTGTCAGGTCCCCACTGATCTCACTTCCTACATGCATTCTATGTGTACAAAGCACTTTTAACATCTGTACCTGAGTGCTGCAAATGCACACTATGCCCAGGAAGTGATGCAAGCAGCACTTTCAGTGTATAGCATGCATGCATTGCCAGGAAGTGGAAACAGCAATGACCTGATAACCCAAGAGTCAAGTATCTTTTGGTGTTTCATTTATAATATTGCAACTTAGATTAGTTCTTTAGGGATACAAAACCATGAAGCAGCTAGGGCCTTAGTTATCTACTGAGAAAATCATGGCATGTTGATTCATCATGGCTACTTCATCATGGAGGAAGGATCCGTTGTTCAGATTGAAAGGCCTAATTTCATATTTAAAGGGCAGTGAAAGGGAAATGGAAGGGATTCCTGGTAAACTTAAGTGAGTTGTTTCGGCAATTTCCCTTTTAGAAATTGTGCAGCAGGTAAGGAGCTGTATTGTTCTAGGATTCGATTCCAAGTGAAATGATTTTCTTCTCGGGAGTCAGATATGAAAGAATAAAAAAATTGTTTCTCATAAAATGCAGAGTGGGCAATACATCAGAGCATAATCGTTAAAATAATGACACCAATTTATTTTTGTGATGGGAGGAAGCATATATCGCAGTTGTACTGCAGCTCCAAGGTAAATTCAGAAAATTAAGTACAGTAGTTGAGTTAATAAGCTTTCTGTACCTGTGCAGATTGTTTAGGGTATAATTCTAACCCAAGGCTTTGCTTGTTCACATTATTTAATTTCAAGGGTTGCATCTTTTTATAGCTTGATACCAATTTTAGGAGAACTGCTACTCATGACATCTTGTGTACAAATTGCCTTTCCCCCCGTCCCCTCCAGTGCTGCAGTGATTACTGTGCAGATGTAGGCTTGTGTCTATCTGCATAGGCATTTTCCAGCATGACCTGATTGAAGACAATTCTATTTTTTGTTTGCATCTTTTAAAAAAAATTATATTGCCAACAAATATTGGAAAATAGCATAATGGAAAACAAAATGCTGTCTTCTATGCTGTCTTCCTTTGCCTCATGTAGGAAGGAAGGATTAGCATAATGCTCATACCAACTTCAAAAACTTAATGACTTGAAAAAAGCAACAACGTGCATTGACACTTCCTATGTTAAAGATACATACGAGCACAGTAGTTGAGCTGATGTACAGTGTGACTCACTAACCGTCTGGTTGTAATTTACACTGTGACCTGTTGGCACTTGTAGGATTGCAAACCATGCCATCTAAAGACTAAATGCAAAGTTGAGGCAATGCAATCTGCTATCTATTGATATTCTTTTTTACTGGAGGATTATTACATTTGTATGTGGAAATTTTGAAAATTAGACATTTTCATTTTTAAAAATCCTTGGCACTGCAGACTGCAGAATAATGCAAATTTAGAAATCATTCCGATAAATGTGCTCCCCAAGATGAGTGTGGCAATGCAGGGGTTTTCAAAGTTTTCCTTTCCAACTTTAGCTCCCAAGAGTCAGCACAAGCACTGTCCCCAAATCAGATGTAAGATCGAATGTGGAATAAAGCTGCCGCTGCAATAATCCATTTCCCTACAACAATAACAAATTGCATTTACATTGTGCTTCTTGCGCAGGGTAGCGTCCCAAAGCGCTTGACATTGAGGGAGGTAACCCAGAAGTCAGCCATTTTGTAATATAATAATAATAATCCCTGCATTTGATATAGTGCTTTTCAAGTCTTATCGACATCTCAAAGCGCTTCACAAAATATGCTGTAAAGTGAATTGACTGTATTTTAGTGTGAAAACCGGGAAGAAAATGTGTTGCATGCATGAATGGAGTCAATACTGTAACAGTGTTACAAACTAAATCTGCTCTACAAAGAAGCATGTTATAATGGAGCTTGTACGGTACCCAATACTATGATAGGAAGATGGTAGGGAAGATATTTTTTGAACACTCATTCAGCTATGAGAAGAGGCTAGATAGGCTAGGGTTATTCTCTCTGGAGCAGAGAAGATTGAGGGGAGACCTAATAGAGGTTTATAAGATCATGAGGGGTTTCGACAGGGCAAATAGAGAAAAACTATTTCCACTCGTGGGCGAATCTGTGACTCGTGGTCACAGATTTAAAATAGTTTCAAGGCGAAGTAGAGGGGAGCTGAGGAGAAATGTTTGCACTCAGCGAGTTGTTCGAATCTGGAATGCATTGCCTGAAAAGGTGGTGGAGGCTGATTCAATAACAACTTTTAAAAGGGAATTAGATCTTTATTTAGGGAGAACAGGTCTATTAGGCTATGGGGAGCGGGCAGGGCAGTGGGATTGAATCGCTCTTTTCAAAGAGCCGGCACAGACTAGATGGGCCGAATGGCCTCCTTTTGTGCCGTAAAATTCTATGAATCTATGAATCTATGAATCTATAAGTGAACAAACAAAATCTTGTTCACCCATGCCTCCTTTGATCTTATAACATATTGACTCTTTCATATCTGTCTAGAGCATAATTCTCCTAAAGTTCATTACTTTTCTCGCCTTATTATACAAATGTGGAAATTGGTTATGAAATTACTTGTAAAATGCATCAGATGTGTATCTTTGATTTGACTGAAGCTTTGCTCCTGTGTATAATGCGCTGAGGAATGTTTGGAGAGTTGAGAAGAAATGACAGCTAACATTCTTATTCAAAAGATACGATTTCTTTGTATCACTTCAGTGCGAGTTTCACCTGCTCAAAGCTATCTTCCAATAGCAACTTCGACAATCGCTGAATTATTACCACTCGTGGTCTGGTTTAAGGAATAATGCAACATATCCAAAGACTGCCCTGAAAGTGGTCTCTCGAGTCTGGTTACATTATATATAATTATTGCATATATGTAACCACTCTGGGACGCTACATCGTGTGAAGGGTGCTTTATAAATGCAACTTGTTGCTATTGTTGTGCATGTATTATATATTTCATATTATATATAATTATATATCCTCTTCAACCATGCCTTCTGCTGCCATCCCAACTCACCCTCCCCATCTAACTCTCTCCCGCCCCTCCCCCCTACCCTGCCCCTCTCCCTTGCTTGGGTCCCGACCTGACTATTCAGCAGCTTGGGACGTCCTCCCGACGTGAAAAGCGCTCTATAAGTGTAATTTTGTGGTTGTATGTTATCATCCTATCTTCATAATGGATTTGAATACAAATGAGGAATTTATGGCAATTGAACAACAGTCTAATTCTCGCAGGTTTGTTATTCAGATCATAACTGACAACATGTAAAATTGTTTGGAAACCCTGTGTAATTATCCCGTATTAGCATTAATTGTCATTCTGATACATCAGATCAAAGAACATGATAAGAACTGTGAGTTAGGACTAATAACTCATGAAAGTTTCAAACTTGAGTCACTTGCAGTGATTGTCTTTATTAATAAGATATCTGAAGATTTAACTATTTGCTAGGGATGTTCTGTATTTACATGCACCATAACTGTACGCATACATTAGAAGTAATAATTAAAGCAACACAAGGGAATCAAGAATACAAACAAAAATCTATTGTAGCATAAATCAATATAATAAAACTATTGATGGCATCAAGTCCTGGATGAGAGCTAACTCTCTAAAATTGAAAATCAAGAAGACCGAGGCTCACCGAATTGCCTCATTAGGACCTGCACACCTCAGGCACTGGCAGCATCACCGTCCATGGATACACACTCCACCTCACTGAGCCAGTCCAGAACCTTGCAACTCCATCCCATAATTTCTTCTCCTTGCTCCCTTTCTTCAAGGTATGATTCAAAACGTCCTATTTGACCATGCCTTCAGCCATCCTCTTATCTCTCTGCCCTCCCTCACCCTAACCATGCCCCCCACTCTCAGGTCCTGATCTCTGACTGTTCAGCGCCTTGGGACGTCCTCCCATCATGAAAACTGCTTTACAAATGTAATTTTGTTGTTGTTGTATTCCTTGGTACTCTTCCTTTAAATCCCTAGCTCCATTTCTCTGTCTTTGAAACTCATCTAAACCTGTTCCTTCAACGATGCTTTCAGTCACCTTTCCCATACCATTGTTTCACCTTTTTCAGTGTTTCCTGTCTATTTGAAGCTCCTTGAGACATTTTCCTACATGAGAAGTAAATGTAAAATAAATGTAAATTATCTCTGCTGCATTTACATCAAAGTGCTTCTGTTCTATGCATCCACAGTCCAAATATTTATTTTTGACTCCTGCGGTCGTTACAATCTCACGTTTAACTGTCACTTTTAACTTCCTTCCTTTTGGATTAAGTATAACAGATTACCCTCTCTGGACATCTAACTCCTTCACCTTTACATCTGATAAATCATGGACATTGACACAGCAAAGGTCATTTAGTCATTTTTTTCTTGCTTTCAAATGTAACCTTTTATATACCCAGTGATGTATTTTAACAATGTTTCCTCAACAAATTGATTTTAAGCTCTGCAGCATAGATCGAAGGCTCACAGGGAGAGTAACAGATCACTGTTATTGCTAAATAGCTGACGTCAACCATTCAACAACAACTCAATCATGCTCCCTATGTCCAGGCACATTGTAATGCTGGTTAGCAGTATGCTGAATTTTGTTTGGTTGGAGTAAATAATAAGAATAACTTATGCATTTGACATCGTGCTTTTCATGTCAAGAGGATGTCTCAAAGCTCTTTACTGGATTTACTGTAAAATTGGGGTATTTTGCAGGGAAATGCTGCATAACAGAAATCCAAATACTTGGGTCCAACCATTGTGATAGAATTGGGGTCACATCAGCAGTCAACACCAAAGTGAATATCTTTAGCTGTTGTTGATGTGGTAACCCATCAAAGATCTAAATTTCCCACCCTTAAATTCAATCCAATATCCTGTCTCAGGAACACAAAATCATATTCCTTTATTAATCCTTTTGTGCTAAATGGACAGTCTTTAATGTTCCTTTTTGAAGGTAGTCCATAAAACTGCACAAACTATTTCCAAATATGGCTTTAGTAATAAATGGTGAATAATTAGAGTAACTTTATTAACCATGTAATCAGATGTGCTGAAGATCTGATTAGCTTTGTTGACGGAAGCTTTGTGTAAACTCTAATATACCAGCACAGACACAATAGGCTGAACAGCCTTCTTATGGCTTCATGAGATTCATAAGTAAAGAATCCTGTACTGGACTCCTTGCAGTTCTCTTTGGAAGCCTACCTCATGTTTAACATTTTTGAAGTTTGATTGAAATTAATGGAGGACCTTGACTGGTGGTCAGATGACAACCATACCACATAGAGTTCAGGGATGGGAGGACGGGGCGGGGAGGCAATGGGAGGGGTCAGTGGGAACAGGAACGGCGCAAGGGTATTTGGCTCCCGAGGCGAGCCTTCAAATGTGTGCCCCCTAGTAACTTTTGATAAGCTAATGTTAATATCAAAAAATCATATAATTAATTATCAATGAAAGTAATGGTAATAGTTATACATTTATTTATGAAACATACTTCTGTTTTATTTAAGTATTAAGCATTCTCCGGTCAACTTACTACTATCTCCCATGCCTCTGACACTATATGCCAGCAGACAGCAGTAATTTTCATACATGCAGCAAACCATACGTGTTCTGTAACTAGGGTTGGCGCCTCCCAAAATTTGGTGCCCTAGGAGACCGCCTGGTTCGCCTAAAGGTAGCGCCGGCCCTAAGTGGGAATCATATCCAGGTGCTTGCAAGAATCTGTATTAACGAATTTCTGCAAATGATTTCTGCACCATCTGGAAGCCTTCAATGATCTCATTCCTTTTTATTCTCTACCTCTTACTAATTTCATTTTGTACACATATTAACTGTTGTTTTTTGCTATCTTCCCTCCATGTTAGCAATTCTGATTTAATTGTACCTCTCCCCTCTCTATAGGATCCATCCTGCTGGGAAGATGTGCTAGTTGGAAACCAGATGACAGGTGTATGTCAAGCACAGGATTGTGATGGAATTGTGGCTGTAAGTCTGGGATTTCAGTTTATTATTCACAAACATTTTTAACGTGAGTAATAATCAATGCTTTTAAATTATGGTTTGCAGCTTTTTGAGTGTTATTCTTGTTCATAACCAGTTTTCTTCCTTTCTCTATTTCCCCTCCCCTGGTGTTCCAGACCTCTGGTCCCAAAACCTGTTCTGTAAAAAAAAAGTTTCCCCATAAAATTATAAACTGCATAGAATTGTGAAAGAAAATCTTAATTTCAGTCTTAATCTGGAAACCAGTTCTGTTTAAGGAAATTTTCACAATTCTGTGTGATATTAAATTTTAAGACAATATTGACAAAATTGGGGGACAAGGAGGAGACGATCCGAGTAGAGTGAAGACAATGGGTATTGCTGTGAGGCAAGAGAGGGTTACAGAGGTAGGGGGTGCCGAGGAGTGGAGGGATTTAAACACGAGTGGGGATCTTGAAGTCAATCTGCTCTGGGACAGGGAACCAGTGGAGTTTAGCAAGGACTGGGGTAATCGGGGTACAAAGTTTGGTGTGGGTGAGAATTTGGGCAGCAAAGTTTTAGATGAGCTGGATTTTGTGAATGGAGGGGGGCAGACCGGCAAGGAGGGCATTGGAGTAATCCAGTCGAGAGGTGACAAAGGCAGTGTTTTGGCAAATTTTGGAGTAAGGTATTGACAGAAACGGGCAACAGGCAAAAGGACACTGGGAGTAGAACAAAGTGTGTGGTTTAGAATGCTGGATTATTGAGAGTTTGGATTGACAAATAAAGAAGCTGCTAACACACTCTTGATTTGGATTGAATTATATTACTGTTCCACTTTTTCAGGTGGCTTTTGGACACCCATTATCAATAAAGGACTGGAAAATGCTACCCATGGTGGTTTATCTGGCCTCAAAGTTCCATGTATAAAATATTATTCTAATTCAAAACATAACCACTAATACATCTTATTCTGTTTGTTTTTCCAATACTGCCAAAACGGTGTCCAAAAGCCATCATAATATTACCAAAAAGGTCAACTAGTAAAATGTCACAAATCATTATTTTGCATAAAAGAGTGAAATAAGGATATATTTTTAATCAAAATTACATAATTCAGAGCAGGGATTATTTCCAGTCAGTTCCAAACTGAAGCCCTAGTGGGTAGGGTGGTCCAAGCAGTATAAGTAGAGGAAGCTTGACAGACAGTGCTCTAAATGGCAAGCTCTTGAGATATTAGCAGTACCCCATCTATAGGGTTCCCAAGCCTGGGTTCAAGCACTCTGGGACTCCACCCTGCATAAGGTATGAGGGGTGCTGTATAAATGCAGGTCCTGTAACTCAGTGGTTAGAGCACTCACCTTGCAAGTGAGCGACCTGGGTTCGATTCCAGGCAGGGCAAAACCTTGGGCAAGTTTTCTTACTTCACATGCCTAATAATAATCCCTCAAAAAATAAAAAAAAATTGAGCCTAATACTCCCTGGTAAACAGTATATGTTCCTTCAGGGGGAGAATGTGCATTCCATCACAAGCATAAATGTTTTCATGTGTAGGTGGTATAGAACTATGTCTGGTTTGGATACTCCTACAACAACAACAACAACAAAATAACACTTGTAGAGCGCCTTTCACGTCAGGAGGACGTCCGAAGGCGCTGGACAGTCATTGCTTCAGACCCGAGCTGGGGTCGGGTGGAGGGAAAAGGGGGGATTTGGGGTGACCGATGTGACCGTCGAAGAGGAGTTGTTTTGAGGCAGGACTTAAAGGAGAGCGAGGAGGAGGGACCGTGGGATAGAGTTTCAGAGGTTGGGGGCAGAGTGACTGAAGGCTCACCCACCAATGGTAGGGCGGATGAGCCGGGGGCCTTGGAGCACGATAAAACCAACACAATGCTGGAGAAAATGACAGGAATGGAGAGATTTTTCAAAGAAACAGGAATCAATACTCATGCACCAATTGTATTAAACAGATTGAAATTATTGCTGTGCCTGAAAGGGTGGTGGAAGTGAATTGAAAGTAACTTTCAAAAGGAAATTGGATATTCTTGAAAAAATGCAATGCTATTGGGAAATAGTGGGAGAGTGGGATGAGTTGTTACCTCTTTCAAAGAGCCAACCAAATGGTCTTCTTCGGTGATGTAGGATGCTACGATTCTATGACTGCTTCATGAATACATTAACTGACTATCTTTTGGAAGTGTTTACAGGGGGCTACTTAAAATCCGACATCCAACATACATAGTATGAGCTCTGAGATTCTGATGTTAGTTAGGCTAAAGGCACTGAAAAACAATACATTTTGCAGGAAGAATTCCACCCAGGATCATTGGAAACCAAAGGCAGGGGGTTTGTTAAGCACTGATAGATAGGTAGGCAGTAAGGGAGCGAGTGAGGGAGCCGGGCAGGCAGTCAGAGAGTGAGTGAGTGAGTGAGTGAGTGAGGCAGGCAGTCAGGAAGCGAGTATAATGTGTTTTTTTTTAAATGTTGAAGGAAAATGTCCAAAAGAACCTAACTCCAGTTTATACATTACTTCTTATGGGAAAAATGTGTTTGCTTAACGTTGTTTAGCTTAAAGTCGCACTTTTCAAGAAGCAATCTACAACGTTAAGCGAGGAATAACTATACATATTTGCAAATGATTGTTAGATTCCCTCTTTTGCATTAATTGCCTCTTATTTCAAGTGTCAGAGTTGATGTATTTACCATGCTGGAGTGGACAGTACAGTGGTTTGACATACATGATGAAGAATCAGTGGTGACTTGGCCCACATCTGCCATCAGTCTGGTAGCCGGGAGCAGACCATGTTTCTTTCATTTCTATTATATAATCTCCTAATTAGCTGGAGGCACTTGGAGAAGGGCACTTGGTTCAAACTCTGTGCGACATATTTGTGTTCTATTAGACTCTTCTCCTGACAGACCTAAAGCAAAAAAGGCAGTTTTAAATGGAATATTGCTCAGACACAGGACATGTGTCCAAGACCAATTTTGTGTTTGTCTCATCAAGATTGCTTTGCCACTTTGCCTTTCTTCAATGAATATGAATAGGCCAATCTTAAATGCTTCTCTGATATTCCTGCACTCCCCGCTGTGGAATTTGGCTCCAAACAGTTGTTAATGGTAGACTGCACAAATTCATGTTTGTAATATAAAATTCAGATCCAAATCTAATTAGTTTATTGAACAGCTTGTACATAGTAAATGCACTGAATTAGCTTGGATGCCAAAGAGCATTCATTGGATCAGCCGCGTTGGCCTATTTGTGGTCTGAAGTTTTGGTGTGGTAATAAATTTAGTTTGGTTTAATAGAAGAACATCACTAGGGGAGGGATCGTCTACTGTCTTTCTCACTCATTCCTTATTAATTAGGTTTTAATTTAAGTGCCATCAGCCTGGTGCGGTTTGTAGCACTGTCACCTCTGAGACCACTGATCATGCACTTCATGGCTGTTTGTAAAACATTGCTGGGCTCAAATTGACTGCCAAGTTCATCTACAAATAAATGGCACTTCATATTAATCTTTTAATTAGTTTGAGATGTTTCAACATATTTCTAGAAATTGTTGCATTTGATTTAGTGTTTTTCATGTTTGGAGGATGTTTTGAAACGCTTGGCATGATTTACTGTGAATTGTGGTAACATGTAGGTAAAAATGGCAAAAAAATTTCACACAGCAATATTCCCCAAAACGTCATTGTATCTGGGAGATTGTTGATCAGGACATTTGGAGAAACTCCTTTCTCTTTTTGAATGGTACCATGATGCAAACACTTTAGTTTTCCTCATTTTAATCTAACTGTTCTGTCTCTATTTTCATATTTTTCTTGTAATCTTTCACCACACACATCCAGATTGAACCCCAGTGACAAGAAGGAAAGCCATGTCTTTGATTAGCTTCTATGTTGCTTGTTTCCCCTCTCCCTTCCCCAATTATTTATAACCTAATGTGAGACTGAGAAGTTGAAGCTAACAAGGTCATGGCTTCAATTTAAAATTCATTTCAATTTCCTTCCCTGCTATTTCGAGCATGTTAACACAATTAAGTATGCAAATACCAGTAAGTACACAAAGGTTGCATTCAAAAGAAGTGGGTTTACCATCTCATTGTTTTTTCTCCAAACGGATTACTTATTTCATTCTGTTGTTTGCATTCCTGAGAATGCTTATACTGAAGTCAGTTTTATATTACATGTTTGTCTCTAGAGCTGAGCCAGTTTCTGGAGACCTAGTTATGTAAAATTGCAGATTTTACCAACTCCTCTACTCAGACCCAACTCCCAGCAACTTTTGTTTTTGTGTCTGAGGTTGTTTACCTTGTTAGAGTTCTCAAAGCGTGTACACAGAGCTTTTCCTATGGTCTCCAGATCGCTACCTTCTCCCTGCTGCACATGTGATTCTGGACTATCCACCCTCATGGAGGGTTGAGCAGAGTTCCGTTGGAGCTCAGTTGACTGCAAGGTAATATGCTTGGCAAAGGAACGCCAAAATTGAGTTCATAGAATTTTACGGAATAAAAGGAGGCCATTCGGCACATTGAGTCTGTGTCAGCATTTGCCATAGACTTGACCCTCTATAGCTTGGTAGTTTGGTTCCTGACTAGGCTGGTGCTTAATGCAGTATATCCTGCGAAGCAGTTTGAGATGCCTCGAAGACGTGATAAGGAACTATATCAAATGGAAGGATATTATTATAATGTTGGAAGGCAGAGTGGATTTATCAATGTTCCATGCCTGTGACAATACCGTGACAATATTCATCACATAAGCATTTTCCCACAGTTGCTTGAATAGTGGAGAAATTTCTAATGGTAGTTTTTTCATGCATGATGTCACTGAAACACTTAGGTAATAATAATAATAATCCTTGCATTTGATATATTTGCTTTTCACGTCTTCTAGACATCTCAAAGTACGTCACAGAATATATTGTAAAGTGAATTGACTGTATATTTGTGGGTTAAATGCGGCAGGCAGTTACGCACAGCAATGTCCCACAAACAATCATGGATTGAAATTACTAATTTATTATTGGGTTTTTTGAGGGATTATTATTAACATGATGACAATAGGACATTTGTATATGAATAGCATGCTTATCACATGATTTAATGAAATAAGTGGATTATTACCACTAGATCCACTCATTTGATTAGAACACAAATTATTCTACTGGCTGTTTGCCCATGCAATTCAATCCCTCTGCTTTGCCCCCCTTTTCTACCTTCAAGTTGCACCAAAAGATTTTCATCTTTGGGAGCCCAAGCTGGATGAGAGATAAACTGTGGATGGCGAGGTTATTTGAAAGTGGTTTTGCAGAGAATGATTTTTAGACTGGTTTTGCAAGCATAAAGAAAGGGGGCCAGGTGGATGGATTTTCATCGGTCATCTACTCTTTCTCCCTTGCTTAAGTCAAAGTCTGCCATTGCTTGGCGGTTCAAGATACAATTCCATGTGAAGGGCATTCTATAAATGCAAGCTGTTGTTGTATGCAAACATCTTTGATGTCATCGCAATTCTTGTACTCTGGAGGTCGAGTACAAGTTTAATAACCAGCTTTCAAGATTGGACCCACAAAGTCAAGGTAGTGTTAGTTCCTAACTTTGTGGGAAGTGGTGCGATGACTTGAGGATTGATGCTGTCACCATTTCTAATACAGAAAGGAGAAGAAAATGGTGAATCCACAGTCTTAGCATCAATGGTATCTTGAGCTTTAGGTCAATGGTCATCACTGGTCTTGAGCTTTAGAAAAACACCAACAACAAGTATAAAGGATAATCTTGGAGGTCAATTTGCTTTCATGGTTTCGAATATCTCGGCCATCAGTTTCAAATCTTTAAACAATCAATTTTATCTGCACATAATTTTTTTTATTTTGCAGAAGATTCCGCAGGTTCAAAAAGGTGATGTTCCATTGATCGGCAACACCTCTTTGTGAAGGAGGATTGGGGGAAGAGAGGGGGAAGGTGCATGCACGCACACACTATCTTGAAATGGTGTACTACTTAATTAGCATTGCCAGTACCGGGATTGCACTTCTGCTACCAGCAATTTGCCAATTAAGGGTGCATAATTAAACCCATATTAAATTAATTTCTTGTGGAGCTGCTGCCCTGCTATCCTGGCATTTAAATCTGGTCAGGCTGAACAGACGGTAGCTGCGTGCAACTGCTTACATGCTTCCTATCCCATTCCATGGGGCTGTTCATCAAACAGTGACAGTCATGATAAACTGGAGTGAATGTACCTGGAGGCAAGGAACAGCTGTGATCAGAATGTTTGGACGAACACTTATTGTTGTTTTTGTTGCACAAAATTTCCTCCAAAAGGAAGAAAATGTGAGATTTTTTTTAAAAAAGCAAAGCTTTTTTAAATAATGCACCTCTGCTTCTTTGAACGAGACATCCATTTGTATAATGCCTTTCGTGTACAAAATACTTTTTTCATAGTGGTTCTTATCTAATATTTTCACCCACAAAATACACAGTCAATTCCCATTACATCCCATTATATCCTGTGAAGTGCTTTGAGACATCTCAACGTCTTGATAAGCTTTATCAAATGCAATGATTATTATAATATTGTTACAGGAGCATTTCAAAGGACAACAACAAAAAAATTACATTTTTAGAGTACCTTTCACGCCGGGAGGGCACAGTCAGAGCCCAAGCTGGTTGAGAGATGAACTGTGCACGGCTGGGATAGTTGAATGTTGTTTTGCAGAGAGTGATTTTTAGACTGGTTTTGCAAGCAGAGAGAAAGTGGAGGGATTTGGGGAGAGCCCCAGAGAGTGGTTTGAAGCGAAATCTCAGGAAGCGTGATGGGAATATTTCCTTTGTTTTCATGGCTATTTTGTTCTTCTAGAGGTCATATTTTCTTTTCTATAAGTACAGTAAAAGCCTGTTTATCCGGCACCCTCGGGACCTGGCCAATGCCGGTTAAACCATGTGCTGAATATTCGGACGGCCAGCTGCCAAAAACCCAACACAAAAAATATATATAGTTTTTAAATTAAAATGTTTTAAACATATATTAATAATAGACTAAATAATAACAGAATATTGTATGGATACTTACCAATAAAGCAATAAATATTGATTACAGTCTATAAACACAGCACACAATCACAAAGCAAACTTCTACTACAACAACAACAAAATTGCACTTATATAGCACCTTTCACGTCGGGAGGATGTCACATAGCGCTGAACAGTCTGGTCGGGACCCTTGGGTGGGGAGGGCGGGGGTCAAAGTAGGGGAAAGGGGAAGGAGAGTGGGAAGAGTTAGTGGGCAGCCAGAGGCATGGTCGAAGAGGAAGGTCTTGAGACCGGCCTTGAAGGAGGAAAGGCAGGAAGCGGAGGGGCTGCGGGATGGAGTTCCACAGCAGAGAGGCGGAAAGTCTGGCTGCTGATGATTGGGCGGTTAGGGCGGTGGACGCGGAGCAGGCCTGAGTCTGCTGAACGGAGGGTGAGCGCAGGCTGGTAGGGAAGACAGTAGGTCAGAGAGGTAGGCGGGGCAAGGCTGTGAATGGCCTTGAAAGTGAGGACAAGGATCTTGAATTCGATCCTCTGGGTGACGGGAGCCAGTGGAGACGGGCGAGGGGGGAGTGATGTGATCGCGAAGCCTGGTACGGGAGAGTACACAAGTTGCAGAGTTCTGAATGATCTGCAGCCTGTGAAGGGAGGAGCTGGGAAAGCCGATGAGGAGAGAGTTCCCATAGTCGAGCCTGGAAGTGATAAAGGCGTGGATGAGGATTTTGGCGGCCTGGGGGGTGAGGTAGTGGCGTAGGTCTGGCAATATTGCAGAGGTGATAGAAGGCTATGCCGGTCATGGAGCGGATGTGGGGGAGGAAGGATAGCTCGGGGTCAAACAAGACGCCCAGATTTCTGATTGGCTTCGAGTGGTGGAGAGAGCACCTCTTGAACGCTGAACGCTGATGTTGTCAGTGCCTGAGGTGCGGAGGCGCTGACGTGAGCCAATCAGAGCAGGGGGCCAAGGACAGAACCCTGGGGAATGCAGCATGTGACTGTGCGGGGGCTGGAGGAGAAGCCTTTGGAAGAGATGAAGTGAAGGTAGTGGAAGAGATAGGATCGGAACCATTCGAGGACAGATCCTTGCAGGTTGAGGAGGGAGGAGAGGCGGTGGAGGAGGATACCATGGTCCACGGTATCAAAGGCAGCTAATAGGTCGAGGAGGATGTTGGGATTTCCGATCCCGAGAGTTCAAAATAATGACCCAACAATCCTTAATAAAGATAGAGTGATTTAATGATTATAAACAATTTTAGAATGATAGAATACAAGAATCAAACTACCAGTTCTATGTAGAATACAATGCTGGATTCAGGCTGTTACACCATAAGTCAGGTTCAGGCTTCTCACAATTCTCACTCCTAATTTTCCTTCTCTAACTGACCCCTCTCTGCCTGTAAAACAAATCAACTGGAACCATGACCCGTTCCAGGAGTTCTGGACAACAGTGGCAGGCTGGAGATCTCAGTTTACCCTGAGACACTCCCCAACTGTTGTAATGAGCCACTCTTTCCTATCTTTATACTTTTCCACTATAACTAACTCAGCCAGTTGATCACTTGGACATCGTCCAGAAGCAATGTCAAAACCAGACAATCTAAAGGCCAGAGTTGTAGGGAGTTGTTCGCCTTCCTTCTTTTCCAAGACCTTGAGATGGCTCTCCTGCTACTCACTTGGCAATTTCCCAAATGAGTACAATCCTTTGCTCCTTTGTTAATTGAGTCCTCTGCCCTATCTATATCTCGAGCTGCTCTCCTTCAATTCTTTATTTATCCTAGAAGCTACTGATATTGTTGCACTCCTTGGATTATTGGCACGGACCAGTACCCAAGGTTGTCTCAGCGCAGGAGAATGTACACCTGGTGTTTTGTGTAGACAAGTTGTTTCTCTCCCTTTTGCTCAAGGTTGCTGACCATGCCTGTGTTGTGGATAGATTGTTTTAATTAGTGCCTGATTGGAACTAATTATAATTTATTTTTAATACAGTACCTCCATATCCCAACAAGGACGAGGAGGCAGAGGGAACCCCGACACCCAGATGGTCAGGATGTCGTTTGTGACCTTGACCAGGGCAGTTTCCGTGCTGTGGGAGGCACGGAAGCCTGATTGGAGGGGTTCGAGGAGTGAGTGTTGTGTGAGGAAAGAGCGGAGCTGGGAGGCAACCACTCTTTCAAGGACCTTGGAAAGGAAGGGGAGGTTGGAGATAGGCTGGTAGCTAAATAGCTGTGACGCATCGATGGAAGACTTTTTTAGGATGGGGGTGATAGTGCCGATTTTGAAGGGGGTGGAAACACTCCCAGATGAGAGGGACAGGTTAATAGTGTCAGTGATTAAAGGGGCTAGAAGGTGGAGCTGGGTGGTGGGGAGAGGGGTGGGGATGGGACCCAGGGAGCAGGTGTTGAGCTTCATTGAGGAGATGGTCTCAATGACGGAGGATGGGGAGACAGGATTGAAGCTGTGGAAGGAGGGCTGGGTAGGAGACGGAGTGTGGGAGGGAGGTGGGGAGGGGGTGGAAGTTGGGGGGACAATGACCGCAGAGCGGATTCCCTCGATTTTGGTCACGAGGAAATCCAGCATCTCCTGGCAGCGAGAGTTGGAGGAGCTGGATCTGCTAGGCAAGGCGGGGTGGACAGAGGAGATGGTTGGTGGTGGAGAAGAGAAGCCGGGGGTTGTCCTTCGCCTCCAGGATTATCTTGGAATAGAAGGACAATTTGGCGGAGGATAGGGTGGAGCGGTAGGAGGATGTGGGGTCCAGCCAGATATGCCAGTGGACCGTGAGGCCGGATTTGAGCCAGGTGCGTTCAGCGGCCCTTGAGGGAACAGAGGTGGGTGATGAACCAGAGTGAGGTTCGGGAGTAGGAGGCATTTCGGGAGGTGAGGGGGGCAAGAGTGTTGAATGTGGTGGAGAGACTGTTGTTGAGCAGGGTGAATGCGGAGGATGGGTTAGTGCAGCAGGTGGGCCAGAGGGAGAGGAGTTCGGAGGACTCCAAGGCAGCGGAGAGAGTTTGTGGGGGGATCTTCTTCCATGGGCGGTAGAAGATGGTGGTAGGTTTGGGGGTAGAGGGAAAGGGTTAGAGGAGTTGAAAGAGATGAAGTGGTGGTCGGAGATGGCCTTGCAGGAGATGGTAACATCCGAGACGCTGATGCCCTGGGTGATCACCAGGTCAAGCAGGTGGCCGTGAACGTGGGTGGAGGATTGGATGTGGAGGGAGAGGTTAAGAGAGGAGAGGAGGCAGGAGAATTCTGAGGAGGTGGAGCAGGAGGCGGTGAAGTGGAGGTTAAAGTCGCCGAGGATGATGAGGCGATCGGAGGAGGCACAGAGGGAGGCAAGGAGAGTGGAGAGGTCAAAGATGAAGGTTGGGGAGGGTTTGGGGAGACGGTAAACAAGGAGGATTTTGAGGGAGAGATTGGAGGAGAGGGTAAGGTGTTCAAAAGAGGGGAAGGAACCAGAGGAGTAGGGGGATAGGGCAAGCAGCGCCCTAGAGATGAGGGCTACGCCACCGCCGCGCTGATTGGGGCGAGGGACGTGGTGAGAGGTGTAGCCAGGTGGCCTCTGTGAGGGAGAAGGTGTCCCCTGGAGTGATCCAGGTTTCAATGAGGGCCATGATGTCAACGTTCTCATCGAGGATGAGATCGTTGATGGCCAGGGTCTTGTTGCAGAGGGAGCGGACATTTTGGAGGCCGACGTGGAGGGAGCAGTTGGCAGAGGGATGTGAGGGGGGGGACCGGATTGGGCAGCAGGGGTGGAGGGGATGGGGATGCGAGGAGAGAGGTTAGCCCCCAGATCTGTGTCCGGCGTGGCTGGCGATGGTGATGGGGAATGGGGAAGTCAGTATGGCTGCTGCTGGACAGCCAGCGCTGAGTGCCGCGGTGAGCCCGGTGGAGGATTCCCAGACTGGAGCAGAGGGAGGCTGTGGGAGAGTCGAGTGGGGATAGGCAGCAGGAAGGGTGGAGAGAGAGCAGGGCAGAGCGGGAGAGTTGCAGATGGGGGCTGGGGGTAGGCAGGGGGGAAAGTGGGAGAGAATGACAAGGTGGGAGTAGCGGATGGAGGGGGCTGGCTCAGAGGACAGACATTTAGGGTGGTGGGGGAGGCTCAAGTCGGGGCGGCAGCCAATGTGCGCACCTTCTACAATGGCGGCCGGAAGACTTTTTTATTTCTTAAAAGGGCAACGTCAGTTTTTTCTCTTTTTTTCTATCTTTGTTTCTTTCCTTCCCTTCTCTCTTTCATACACACACTCAGTCAGTCTGGCATTTCAGTGGCTCCAAACCCAACCCCCTCCACTCTTTCCCCCCTCCACTCTTCCTCCCCCACCACCCCCAACCTTTCCCTCTCTCCCCCCTGCTCTCTCTCCTTCTCCCATCCCACCCCCACCAAAACAATGTATAAACCCACGATACTGTCAGGCTACACAGGCAATACATAGGATCCGTAAGAGAGAGAGGGAAAGACAGAAAGGGGAAGAGATAGAAAGAGAGAGGGAGAGATAGAGAGGAAGGAAGGAGAGAGAGAGAATGAAAAAGAGGGAGAGAGAGTAAAAGGAGAGAGGGAGAGAAAAAACCGACAGCGCTGCTTTAAGAAGAAAACTGGAAGTACACTACCAACAGCATTCAGAACTAATCGTACTATACTCTTGTGCGACGATCGACTCATTAAATGCGCCACCGTGATTGTGCCGGATAAGATCGCTTTTACTGTACATACTTTTTTTTAAGTGGTTTTCATCCCTGCTAATTTTGTTATTATTATACCTCCATATGGATTTTCACAAGAAACACTTTACCAGTTTAACAGATAGTCACGCAATTGTCTCTTCCATTTGGACTATTTTTCCTCATATATTCCAACCCTTTGTTGGGCAAGGATTAAACCCAACACTCGCTTACATTCTTTTAGATTGATTTCCTCGAACACTATTGGATATGGAAGGAAAGGCCCACTCCAGATTCTACCTTAAATATGGACTCTTACAGCTAATTGTATTTTGAATTAATCTATGGTCTTAATCCACTTTAATTCAGTTGCTTGATAGATTGTACCAAATATTTTATAACTTTGAGATTCCTTCAAAATGTACAGCTCTCTGATTTCCATAAATGTCCTTTGGCCCAGCTTGACTAACTTTGAAGTGATTTGGGTGTTTTCCTTATCTACACCATTAAATGGTTTATGTACTTCGATGGGGTTTTCACTACATGACTTTCCTTTCAGACTGTAAAGCTAAAATTTCTCTAATCTTCTGCAGTGCCAATTCCCTTTACACTTGGGGCTGTCTTCTAGGTAGGAAAGTAAATTACAAACCTAAAAGGTGCAACAAACTATCTCTGCAATGCAATTGCTCTAGTTAAATGTTAATAATATTCACATAATTGTACAATTACTTCGGTGATTGTTTACAGTCTAGCTTTGACTTTTATTTGAGGAGTTTTACACTTTTGCATATTTCTCAAATCCCGTCCCTCACTTTATTTTTTTTCTTGTTTTCATTAATAATTTTTAACCGTAGGGGTGCTTCCGAACTATCACTAAAGTTACAGTAAATTCTAAAATGACTTACGTGTGGGTCATTACCCATGACATGATTGACACACGTAAACTGGTTATAGTGGAACATTCAATGCCACCCAGTCAGGATCAGGACTCTAAATTGAAAAGCAAAACTTCAAATGCGAGATAAACCATTTCATTATCTGTGCCATTCCCCTATCTCTGCTTCTCCCCTTATCTCTTCTGTCCTGGCGATCTTTGCCATGAATATCTCTCTTATCTCTACACCTTAGTGGCTGCCATTCCTATTGCCCAAGGGTGAATGTGGAGATTTTTTTTGTGTTAAGCCAGGGTATGAGAACAGATGGACACGATCAAATATACATGATGTTTACCTGATATCATTTGCTGGCAGGAGCAACCGTGTGGAAGGGCTGATAGTCAGGCACTACTAACTCTTCCATGCTTTGACTTAATTATTCTGCAGTTCTTAACAGGACTCTGCAAAACTTAATTTGCACGATACAGCCTGAAAAAGTAAACATGCCAAAGAAACAAAGCCTCACCTAAGGTGGATTGTTGGATCTCTCACTTACAGTATCATGCTTGTTCCCTACTGGGACATAGAAAGTATCAAAAACATAAATAAATGGTAGGAGGGAGAGTGGTGTGCAGTTGTCTGCATTTTGGCACTGCTTCTTCAACCAAACAACAGAGGGAGGCTTTGCCAGGCTGGAACCCAGATTAATTAGTTGAACCTTGATCCTGGATTGTATCAGGGAATGTGAAAGTGTTTCTCATAGAAAGGTTGAGGAATGGAGTTCCAGAGTTTAGGGGGGGTAGAATCTGAAAGTGGGCCAGAATAGTTGGGAAACCACATGGCCAGCCTGAGCTTGCCAGGTACAGGGAACAAGCAAACAATGGGTTGGAGAAGATTAGAGGGATGATGAGCTGCTAGGGCACAAATGAAGGTGAGGATGGGAACCTTCATATAGAACAGATCAATCAATCAAAACATATTTATACAGCACCTTTCACGTCGAAAGGACGTCCCAAGGCGCTGAACAGTGAGGTAGGGACAAGAGCAGGGGGGGAGGGGCAGGATGAAGGAGAGTAGGAGAATTGATTGTATATCTGTGGGCAAAACACGGCAGCCAAATTGCACACAGCAGTGTCCCACTAACAGCTGTGGAAATGGGGTTAGGGAAGAAAGGGGGGAAAGAGGGTAAGGGGAGGGGTAGGGTTATGATTCGTGGGTGAAATCATAATAACCTGATCATGTCTTCTAGACATCTCAGAATATATTGTGAAGTGAATTGATTTCATAGAATATACTGTAAGGGGAATTGTGGGCGATATGTGGCAACCAATTGCACACAGCAGTGTCCCACAAACAGTCATGATTGAAATGACCAATTTATTATTTTTTTGAGGGATTATTAGTAGGCACGTAGAGTAAGGAAACTTGCCCAAGGTTTCACCATGCTGGAAATTGAACCCAGGTCTCTCGCTTGTAAGGCGAATGCTCTAACCACTGAGATACAACAAAAAATTGCACTTATGGGAGATAGGACATGGATAGGCTGTAGAGTCTGGAGTTGACTGATCTGACTATTCAAAAAGAGAAGTGAGCTTCTTATGGGATACTGACTATCATTCTTCCATATTAATAACTCATTCGCTTCATAGCTGTTGTGGAAGACTTTGCTGTATCCAAGATGGCTGTTGATTTTGCTTATAAAATCAATCCATACATGAAATTCTAAATATCTCGAAGCATTTTGAGATATCTATGCTTGTTGAAAAATGAACATTGTTCTTCAAATTTTGAAAAGCAAATACGTTCAGTGGCTTGTCATAATATTATGGTAATTTAGAATCATGGCGCATAAATGGAAACTATGAAAATGCTGGTTGGATGCAAGTGAAATGAAGCCTAAGTGAGTTGACAAACGTTACCAAGACTGAAATATTCCCCTAATTGCTATTTTCACTTTGCAGGAGTTCTATTTCAAATGTGGAGCACACCCAACGTCTGACAGTGATACATCAGTGCCTTTGAACCTAATTACTCCAAACAGGCAGCATGTGCCCTGTTTAACTTGTACTGATATTGGGTAAGTATCTCTGTTTTCATGTGCGCACAATCTACTAATATTTACTTAAAAGGAAAAAATACTTGTCAACAAAATGTCCTCCAGGTTCGACACCTTCACGGAAATGGATGGCTGAATACAATTGAGATAAAATCTAGGGTTATTCAAAGGCTAATTGAACATCATGATGAAGAAGTTAACGTTCTAGTGAGATGAGCTTGGTCCACCATTACACTATTGTTTAAATTTGTTATCTGAGTTGCAGAAAGCACTTTTTGTGAATGGATTTATTTCCTTATTAAATTAATGATAAACCTCTCCGAAATACTGTGTATCTAAGTGCTTCTGGACTCAATTGGTACTCCGTGTTTTCTATGCTGCATTTCTCCAACATTTATTTTGAGGAACAGTAACTTGCATTGATTTAGTTGGAAATGTAGCCAGGACTTAAAATAAAATTGTAAACAGCAGCAAGTTCACAAGTTGCTTTTGGGTTTCTTTGCTGCTGTCATTGATGACATTGACTAGTATCTGATTGAAAGTGATTGACTCTTGAAGGATTTGCTGTGCATGTCAGCGATGACTCCGATAGGATTAGTTAATCTGACAGGCTACATCTTTCCTCCCTTCTAATATTCACTTTCAAGAAAAATGATTTAATGTTCAAAATCATAGTTGAAGATATCATGATGTGAAAGTCCTCTTCAGCGTATCTTAAATTGTTCTGTGCAGGCTGGGCTCTTACTCTCGTAATGTTTTATCAATTGATTGATTATGGTGTATACACTCTTGTTTATCTGAAGAAACGGTGAGATCCCAATCTTGCTTCGCGCAGTACCTCCAGAGAGAGAGAACTATCTCCTTACAAAAACGTTAGGACGGACGCCAGGAAGTTTTTGTTATCCAAACTGTTGAATGATGGGAACAAGTTACCAGGTGGGTGAGACCAGCAGGCTTTGATAGGAGAACAATTGGGGGGTGTTCTGGAAGGATGAGATCAAATGGACGTTCTTCATTTCATCTTTATTTGTATTTACTTATTTCATTACGGAAACTCCCTCCTCATCAGCCTTCCCAGCTCTTCCCTTCGTAAGCTGCAGATCATCCAAAACTCTGCAGCTCGTGTCCTGTACCAGGTTCCGCAACCCCATCACTCCCACGTTTGCCCAAGCTCCATTGCCTCCTCATCTTCCCGAGAGGATCAAATTCAAGATCCTCATCCTCACTTTCAAGGCCATCCATTGCCTTGTCCCTTCCTACCTCTCTGATCTGCTGATTCCCTATCAACCTGCCCGCCCCTCCATTCAGCAGGCTCTGGTCTGCTCTATGTCCCCCGCCTGACCCGTCCTACCATCGGTGGCTGGGCTTTCAGCCTCTCTGCCTCTGCACTCTGGAACTCCATCCCACAGTCCCTTTGCCTCACTTCCTCCCTTGCCTCCTTCAAGGCCGGTCTCAAGACCCTCCTTTTCAATCATGCCTTCTACCACCCTTCAACCTCTCTCTCTCCCCTCCCCACTACCCTGCGCCTTCCATGCTCGGATCCCGACCTCTGACTGTTCAGCACCTTTGGATGGTAGCATGGCCCTTATCTCTAGGTTGTCACTTGCCCTATCCCCCTACTCCTCTGGTTCCTTCCCCTCCTTTGAGCACCTCACACTTTCCCACTCCTCCCATCTCTCCCTCAAAATTCTCCTCATCTACCGCCTCTCAAAACCCTCCCTAACCTTCATCTCTAACCTCTCCACTCTTCTAGCCTCCCTCTGTGCCTCCTCTGATCGCCCCATTATCCTCAGCGATTTCAACCTCCACTTCACCCCCTCCTGCTCCATCTCCTCAGAATTCTCCTCCCTCCTCACCTCTCTCAACCTCTCCCTCCACATCCACTCCACCAGCCACGTTCACAGCCAACCACTTGACGTGGTGGTAACCCAGGGCCTCAGTGTCTCGGATGTCACCATCTCCGACAAGGCCATCTCCGACCACCACTTCATTTCCTTCAACTCCTACTAACCCTCTCCCTCTACCCCCAAACCTTCCACCATCTTCTACCGCCCATGGAACAAGATCCCCCCACAAACTCTCCTCTGCCTTGGAGTCCTCCGAACTCCTCTTCCTCTGGCCCACCTCCCTCACTGACCCCTCCTCCACACTCACACTCATCCACAAGACCCTCTCCACCACACCCTTGCCCCCCTCATCTCCCAAACTGCCTCCTACTCCCAAACCTCACCCTGGTTCGCCACTCACATCCATTCCCTCAAAGGCCAGGTGCGGGCCGCTAAACGCACCTGGCTCAAATCTGGCCTAACATCCACCAGCACATCTGGCTGGACCTCACATCATCTTACTGCTCCGCCCTATTCTCTGCCAAATCGTCCTTCTATTCCAAAATAATCCTGGAGGTGAAGGACAACCTCTGGCTCCTCTTCTCCACCACCAACCAGCTCCTCCGTCCGCCCTGCCTCACCTCACCGATCCTCTCATCTAACTCCCGTTGCAAGGAGATGTTGGATTTCCTCAAGACCAAAATCGAGGGAATCTGCTCTGCGGTGACTGTCCCTCCAACTTCCACACCCTCTCCACCTCCCCCCACAACCCGCCTCCTACCCATCCCTCCTTCCACACCTTCGACCCCATCTCCCCATCCTCCGTCATTAAGACCATCTCCTCCATGAAGCCCACCACCTGCTCCCTAGGTCCCATCCCCACCCCGCTCCTCACCACCCAGCTCCACCTTCTAACCCCACTAATTGCCAACACCATCAACCTGTCCCTTTCATCCGGGACCGTTCCCACTTCCCTCAAAACCGCCACCATCACCCCCATCCTAAAAAAGCCTTCCCTCGATGCATCGCAGCTATCAAGCTACCGGCCCATCTCCAACCACCCCTTCCTTTCCAAGGTCCTCAAAAGAGTGGTTGCCTCCCAGCTCACCTCTTTCCTCACAAACCATTCACTCCTCGAACCCCTCCAATCGGGTTTCCGCGCTTCCCACAACAGGAAACTGCTCTGGTCAAGGTCACAAACAACATCCTGACCATCTGTGACCAGGGCTCCCTCTGCCTCCTCGTCCTCCTCGACCTATCCGCCACCTCTGATATTGTTGATCATTCAATCCTCCTCCACCGCCTCTCCTCCGTCCTCAACCTTCAAGGTTCTGTCCTTGACTGGTTCCGGTCATATCTCTCCCACCCACCGCCTTCACTTTGTCTCCTCCAATAGTTTTTCCTCCAGCCCTCGCATAGTCACATGCAGCGTTCCCCAGGGCTCTGTTCTTGGCCCCCTGCTTGTCACCCTATACACGCTCCCCCTGGATGACATCATCCGCCAGCATTGGATAAACTTCCACATGTATGCGGATGACACCCAACTCTATCTTTCCATGTCCACCCTCGACTCCAGGACTACTGCCGTTCTGACTGCACATATGTCCAACATTGAGTCCTGGACGAGGGCCAGTTTCCTCCAGCTCAATGTCAACAAGACGGAGGCCCTCTTGATCCAGTCCCTGACGCCCTCCTGATCCAGCCCCTGAGGCCCTCCGCACCTCAGGGGCTGACAACATCAGCATTCAAGGCTGCACTCTCCACCTCTCAAAGCCAGTCAGGAATCTGGGTGTCTTGTTTGACCCTGAACTGGACTTCCTCCCTTATATCCACTCCATGACCAGTACAGCTTTCCACCACCTCTGCAATATTGCTAGACTCTGCCACTACCTCACTCACCATGCCGCCGAAACTCTCATCCACGCGTTTATCACTTCCAGACTAGATTAAGGCAACTCTCTCCTCGTCGACTTTCCTAGCTCCTCCCTTCACAGGCTGCAAATCATTCAGAATTCTGATGCTCGTGTACTCTCCCGCACCAGGCTCCATGACCACATCACTCCCACCCTTGCCCATCTTCACTGACTCCCCATCCTCCAGAGGATCGAATTCAAGATCCTCGAACTCACCTTCAAAGCCATTCACGGCCCTACCCCCACCTTTCTCTCCAACCTGCTATCTCCCTATCAGCCCGCCCGTCCCCTCCGCTCAGCAGACTCTGGAGTGCTCTGTGACCACCGTTCTAACCACCCCACCATCGACGGCCGGGCTTTCAGCCTCTCTGCTCCCACACTGTGGAACTCCATTCAGCAATCCCTTCGCCTCACTTCCTCTCTTTCCTCCTTGAAGGCGGATCTCAAGACCTTCCTCTTCGACCGTGCCTTCTGCTCCCCTCCTAACTCCTCCACCTCTCCTACTCTTCTTCCCCTTCCCCCTAACCCGACCCTTCCCCCTTTGCTCAGGTCCCGACCTGATTGTTCAGCGCTTTGGGATGTCCTCCCGACATGGAAGGCGCTCTATAAATGTAATTTTGTTGTTGTTGTTGAAATGCGCTCTATAAATTTAATTTTGTTGTTTTGTTGATGTTTGTTGTTGAGAAAAAATTAGGAAGCAGTTGGAGCCTTTCCTGGATCTCAAAGCATGGGATAGTTTGACTGTGTGTTGGCCTGACTCAGTTTGTAGCACTCTTGCCTCTGAAGGTACTCATTTCAAGCCTCACTTTGGAACTTTGAGTTAACAATCTAGGCTGAGTCTTGCGTGGTAATAATCATTCTTGCATTTGATATAGCATCAATATCACATTATAGAGTTGTCTTGCAGCGGTTCACAGGATATTACTGATAGTAATGACCATGAATTTGTATCAGTTGTGGCAGTCATTTTGTGCACACGCATAATTCAACAAACAGCCATGAAGTGAATGATCAATTTTGTCTTGGAGATCTGAAGCTTGGACACCAGTGGAAAATCCCTTCACTTTATAAGACGTGAGCATTGTGCAAAGGGTTATATTTAAACCTGAATGAATTGTCTTTTTCAACTTAATTTATTGCCTGATGAGATAGGAATAAAATTCTCACAAGTTTCAAAAGTTGTGAAACAACAACAACAACAAAATTGCACTTATAGAGCGCCTTTCACGTCGGGAGGATGTCCCAAAGCGCTGAACAATCAGGTTGCAACCTGAGCGGGTCGGTGGGGAGGGTCGGGATAGGGGGAAGGGGAAGGAGAGTGGGAGAGGGGGAAGAGATAGTGGGGGAGCCGAAGAGGAAGTTCTTGAGACCGGCCTTGAAGGAGGAAAGGGAGGAAGCAAGGTGGAGGGGCTGCGGGATGGAGTTCCACAGTGTGGGAGCAGAGAGGCTGAAAGCCCGGCCGCCGATGGTTGGGAGGTTAGGGCGGTGGACGCGGAGCAGGCCAGAGCCTGCTGACCGGAGGGGACGGGCAGGCTGATAGGGAGACAGCAGATCAGAGAGATAGGCGGGCGCAAGGCCGTGAATGGCCTTGAAAGTGAGGACGAGGATCTTGAATTCGATCCTCTGGGGGATGGGGAGCCAGTGGAGACGGGCAAGGGTGGGAGTGATGTTTTAAAGTGAAAAGTTTTGAAGCGTTTCACTGTAGTAAAGCGCAGTGATTGTGTGTGCAAAGTAGCAACTAATGTGTGCACCTTTCTCTTTGTGTGGTGGGATCTTTAACGCCCAATTGAACAGAGAATTGTTTAACCTTTCACCTGAAATACGGTACCCCTGACAGTACAGTGCTCCACCAGGAGTGGAGAGTCAGTCTGGAATGCAAGTTGAAAGCTTCAGTGCAGGGCTTGAACACATAGCCCTCTGATCAAGAAGCAAGAGTCGTTGCAACTGAGCTAAGTTTATACCTCTAAATAATACCTGCAGTAAAAATTCTATTGCAGCATGTCGTGAAGCATCATTTAAACTGCTTTTCTCACATTGCGCCTGCTACATTCAGTGCATTTTTGCCCCAACAATAAGTAGTAATGTGCACTATGTCCTCTTAAATCTATCACAAATTTTAAGACAAAATAGTTTTCCAGGCTACAATTGGGGGCAAGTTTGAACCTCACATGGGCACCAATATCTGTAACTGGGATGAAAGATGACACATCTCCACGTTCCCATGCCTGCTCTTTTTGGCATTTGAGATTGATCCGAATAGTGAATGTTTTGTACCAGATACAAGTTTATTTGTATCTCTCGAATCCATAATAAATATCTTCCTTCCATTCACTGGTAACAAACATTTCCTGTCGGATTAATAAACAAACGTTGTCAGCTCTGCAAAAGATCTTTAATTTATGTCTTTCTGTGCTCCACACAAAAGGCGAACCAACGTTGCAAAAGAAATTCTGTCTGCATTGATTACAGGGACGATTTCATTATTGAGAAAGTCTGACTTGAAATCAAAGTGTTGCCTTTATAAAACTTCCCACCAACAGCAACACGAGCGTCATGGCTAACTCAGATCAGTTTGCTTAAGGGAGATGTTTTTGCTGCAGTATTTTCACAGGATCATAAATTACATGAAAGCAAATGAAGGTTGTCTGTTTCCAGTAGCATAAACAAAACACAATTGAAATGAGTTTGAACATTTTCAACCAGGTTACTACAGTCCTTGCTGTAAGTCAGCACACAATTTGTCATCAGTTTGCACTAAATTGGCAATTTCTCAGAAATACCACAAGGATCACTATTGTGGACAGTGGAAATGTCATACTGATGTGGTAGAATGTACTCTTCTGAGACTGTTGGTTTGAAGGATGTTATTGAGATGACAGCAGCATAATTCTGGCACTGTGCTATATTCAATTGCCAGCACTCACTTCTTATTTAACACACCAAAATATAAAGGGAGTAGCATTTCCTATGCTAAGCTACAAGCTAATTGTACTCGTAATGTTAATTTGTATCAGCAGATTTTCATTGGACTTCATTAAGCATTTTTCCAAGAGTGGGATTTATTTACAAATTGGCTAGTAAGCCTTTAACAAAGAATAAACTGTTTGAGTAAATTCCTAGCGTTAGCTGCATTATCTCTGGCTTCCTTAGGGCTTTGATGTTCAATTGTTGGAAGTGCTGGTGATTTGCACCCAGATACTCTATGTATTGTGATTGAAAATCTGGCAATGTGATTCCCCAGGAGCATTAGTCTCCTGTATGCTCTTACTTTGCTATTGTCTTTGCTGCAGCTGCTGTCTCACCTCGTGGGGTTGGATTGCATGACAGAACATAAGAATTAGGAGCAGGAGTAGGCCATTCGGCCCCTCGAGCCTGCCCCACCATTCAATAAAATCATGGCTGATCTTCTATCTAACTCCACCTACCCGCTTTATCCCCATATCCCTTAATCCCTTTATCCACAAGAAATCTATCAATCTCAGTCTTGAATATGTTCAAGGATTAAGCATCTACAGCCCTTTGGGATAGAGAATTCCATAAATTCACCTGAATGAGGAAGTTTTTCCTCAACTCAGTGCGAAAGGGTTGACCTATTTTTAAGACTGTGACCCCTGGTTATAGTTTCTCCAACCAGGGGAAACAATCTCCCACTATCAACTCTCTTATGCCCCTTAATAATCTTATATGTTTCTATAAAATCACCTCTGATTCTTCTTTGAGACCCTGAGTATTTTAATCTAGCCAAATGGAATTTGTTGATGTCATTCACACAAAGAGGATCTACAGACTCTTCTGTTTATAAATGTGGTTTCTTGCTGCTGTTATTATTGCAGAAGTGGATCAAAATCATTGAGCACTAGTTGTGAACTGACAACAGAAGCGAGCACTTTGTGTTTTGCAAGGTACAGTATATCACAAATTGTAAAATTAATTTCTGTTTGAAGATCAATTTTTATAACACATATGTGACATTTGCAAATGCAAAAGGCTGTTTTGCTTTGTTTTCTAATATTTAGTTGGGCTTTTCCCAAGACGACCTGAAAACAATGTGATGGCATACCTGAATAAGCAACTACTTCTGGTTTAGTAAATGCTGAATTTTACCCCCCACTCTGATCTGAAGGTCCACAGAATCAGCCAAGGACAATAAAAGCCTGTTTATCCAGCACTCTTGGGACCTGGCCAATGCCGGTTAAACTGCGTGCCGGATATTCGGGCAGCCAGCTGCCAAAATCCCAACACAAAAAAAATTACCTTTTTGTTAAACATACCATATTAATATTAGACTAAATAGTAACAGAATATTGCATGATACCAATAAAGCAATAAATACCGATTACAGTCTATAAACACGGCACACAATCACAAACCAAACTTCTACAATGGCGGCCCGTAGTGTCTTAAAGCTGTACTGCCGTTTTACCTTTTTTTTTCTTTCTCTCCCTCCTCTCTCTCTCTTTCATACACACACTCAATCAATGGCTCCAAATCCAACACCCCTCCATTCCTCTCATTTTCCATCTAAATTAATCAACTCACCCTCTCTCTCTCTGCCCCCCTCTCCCCCAACTCTCTCTCCCCCTCCTACTCCTCGCTTTCTCCCCCCCTCTTCCATCCCCCTCCCCAACCCTCTCTCTCCCTGCCTCTCTCTCCTTCTCCCACCCCACCCCCCAACCAAAACAGTGTATAAACCCACAATACCATCAGGCTAACACAGGCAATGTAGTATCCATCAGAGAGAGAGAGAGAGAGAGAGAAACAGGGGAGAGGAAAAACATTGCCCCTTTAAGACCCAAACCCGGAATTGCCACTACCGGCAGCATTCAAAGCTAATCATACTGTAGTCTCCTGCGACAATCGACTCATTAAATGTGCCACAGCAATTGTGCCAGATAAGATCCAGTTATTCGAATGGGGACCTTTTTTTTGAGATGCCGGATATACGGAAGTTATGGTTGATCGAGTCATTGATAAACGGGCTTTTACTGTTTTGGGTAAATTCACTGTGCAGAGAAAGCAACTAACTTCAACACAGAGTACACTGCAAATATGCAAAATATTAATCCTTTCTCAAGCTTAAATCAAATTGGCAGCTGTTTAGAGGGAGATATGTTGCCTTCCTCCTTTACAGGGCAGTGAAGTGAGGATCCTGTTTATGTCCATCCAAATGACAGAAGTAAAATAATTATAAGGACAGCTGCATAAGCCTTCAGGAAATCCCACTAACCAGTTCCCCAGATGTTAAGATGCTTTCTTCTATAAATTCTGATTAATCCGGTGAAATGTTACATTAATGGTGTATTCCTCCTCTGTTTAATTTGAACAAAACTGTATAGTTTAGCTCAGAAATGTTCTTCAGCAAATTTTAAGGACCCAACTGTGAGCTTAACTTTATAACTTAACTTTATGCGATGCAAATTAAGGTGAAGTAACATATTTTAAACAAAAATAACAGAAACAAAATAAAAACTTTCTAGATCTTACAACAACAACAACAAAATTGCATTTGTATAGCACCTTTCATGTTGGTTTCTTAATCAAGTGTTGACAGGCCAGCTCCCCTAAGGGGATATGATTTATTTCCCCGGTAAAATAGCATTTAATGGTCTGATACTACTTCAAATATACAGTGCAAGATTGGTGTTTCATTGATGACAGATATTAATATATAATAGGCGGTCAGTCAGGATGCCTTTGGTGGATGGAGGGTTTGTGGTTCTAAATATCATCAGCAATAACCTGTATTTAAATTGTACCTTTCACCTAAAATAACATCTTTGAAAGTATACAAAGGGAGGAAGGTTTTGAGCAGATCTTATGTTGTGAAAGCATAACTTTAAATAATGGACAGTGTTTTTAGGTCAATGTGAGTTTTATTACTGTCATCTTTTAAATTCCTCTGGGACATTCACCATCAATTGACCTAGATGGCTGGCAGACAGGCAGGCTGCCTGCAGTTTTCTTTGGAACTGGTACTACTGCCACTTTTCAGCTTGACAATGAGAGGTGAGCTTTCTGAGCTTTGTAATAGTGACTTGAACCCCTCTTTTTTTCTTCCTTCTAGTGGAAAACACACTGCCTCAATTGACTGCTGCCAAAGATTGCAAAATTATTCTGTGCGGATGTGTAGACTGGTGACCTAATACTGTACTCTGTTGCTGTTGCAGCACTTACAATGTTCGCCCCCAATTTGTCCAGTTTTAAATGTGGGATGGGTGGGAGGGGGCGCATGGAAAGTAACTGAAGACATATTGATTGTGTGTGGGATGTTTCACACATTGCCAATGTTCCTACACGTACTGAACTGAGGTTGTTTCATCTCCTGTTTTTTTTTCAAAATAAACCATTCACATTGTACCCTATCCATCTCGCTGACTATTAGTTCAAGTCACTGAGTTAATGACAAATATGATTTATTTGATTTTTTCCAGTCTTGATAAGTAACATCCTTTTAGCATATCTTGCCCCTTGTTTGAAAATGGTTTAGCAGAATCTCTCTAGCTGTCCTATTTATCAGTGTATATATTTTAATCTTGCATGTTTTCCATGTCATGATAACATAGTTCTATTATACATCTATTGCTGTTCTTTTTCCCCTTAGCAAGAGTGATGCAGTGATGTTCCAGCCCATTTGTCTATGCCACATATTATGGGAGTTAGATGCCTCGAGACTGCCTGAACAGAAAATCATCACATTTTCCAGCAAGCTTGTTTGATGGCAGCTTTGGTTTCAAATATATATTATAATTAAATTTAATTTTGGCCTGTTAAAGGCAAATTACTTTTATGACCACATAAAGTTAACATAGGAGTTCTGTTCACCTGATGCTTTATTGTTTGTTCTCTCCAGAAGTTAGATGGTCAGAGTTTCCCTAGTTTTTTCTAGTCAGGTCTGGAGTGGTGGTGAAGGGGAAGAGTTATTTTGTAGAGAACAAGAAGCTCGGGGACAACAATTTAATTGAGGTATCTATTCTTAATGTTATTTATGTGGCGCACAAGTTATGTTTTCTCTGCCTTTGAAATGTCTGGGGCAAGGTTGATTCCTTCCAATTTACTGTAGTTCAGTTTTTATCATGAAAGCTGACTGAGCTCTAATGGTCTGGAAATTGATGGGTAGAAAGGTGGTGGGTTGAGTGTTGTACAACATGATGTGTCCTGATAGAGTGATATTTTGCGGATCTGTACACCATAGATGTGTAGGTTTATTCTTCTGGTTTGGCTTCTAAGAACAGAGTGAAAACTGGGGTAAGGGCGTTGCTGGAAAGGGAACTCGCAATCTTTGGTGCTCACTGAGGTTGAAGAGTGAGTTAAGGATCCAAAGCCTTATTGCCTTGGCGGAGGCCATCCATTTAAATTTAGGAAGTTGCTTTACCCATTACTATGTTTCCACTGTATTTAGAAAAACATAAGGATTGATGTATCCGTGTTTCTGCAATATCGGAGCACATTGTTAAGCCTTGTCTGTGAGCCTGTCTTGGTCTGTGTGCTTGAGTCAGAGATCACTGGATCCATCCTGGAAGTCAGTATTTTGTTTTCTATTTATAATCACAATTAAGGAGGGATGTGAGCTGTGTCATGCATTGTCGGCAGGCAGACAAAGGCTGCTTCAAGAGAACTGTTTAATCACATGACCGGTTTGTTCTTCAGGATCTTGTTACATCCTGCCAATCTATAACAGTTCCGGTGTGTCCTATGAGATATTGCCTGATGCAAACAATGAATGTTCCCACGAAGGTCTGTGCAAGCAGAAAATCAGATGTTTCTGATCCACAAGTACATGAATATTCAGGAAATAATAACGACCTAAAATACCACATGGGGGTTAAGACGAATTTAAGAATTTTTCAGATGACCGCATAATTGAAAATTTTAAAGAGCATGATTTTAAGGCTAGTATAATAATAATAATAATAATAATCCTTGCATTTGATATAGCGCTTTCCACATCTTATCGACGTCCCAAAGCGCTTCACAGAATATACTGTAAAGTGAATTGACTGTATATATTTGTGGGCGAATCGCAGCAGCCAATTGCGCACAGCAGTGTCCCACACACAGTCGTGGATTGAAATGACCAATTTTATTATTGTGTTTTTTTTTTGGAGGGATTATTATTAGGCGTGTGGAGTAAGGAAACTTGCCCAAGGTTTCGCCCTGACCTGCCTGGATTCGAACACAGATCTCCCCAGCTTGGTTTCCCCAGCTTGCAAGACAAGTGCTCTAACCACTGAACCACAGGAGCTCCATCAGGAGCTGCATCTTGTACAGTATTGTACAAGATGTTGTGTCTCTGGATGATCCAGCAAAGAGCTGAAATTGTCAAAAGCAACAAATTCTAGACACAAAAGCATGTTTTGCTGCAGTAGAACAATCCCTGTGCTTAAGTCACTATGGCTACTTGTATTTCAATATTGGGCATAGACACAAGGTCTGCACCTCGGGACCCTTGTATCTTGTGGTTATATACATACAGCATCAGTAAGTTTTTTTTATTGCTAAAATATACTCCTGACACCTGTTGGCAATATTTCCATCTCTTTGTCAGCAAGAGTCAGTAATATTAATGAGGATAAACCAGCTATACCTTTTTTACAGGATTTCAGGCACAGCTGTTGTAACATTCCTGGTTATCAGCGAGGCAGTAAAGTGGCTCAGTAAATCATATCTGAGTATACTTGAGCAGAATTTTGCCAATAACTTCTTGTAAATCTTTTAAACAAACCATATGTTTTCAGAACTTCATAAGATGAACAAAGCAGCAAATGCTTCACACTTCACATCATCCTAATGCTTAGGATTTATTATATATTTTGAAACTCAATCATTGCTTTTATTCTAGTCCTATGGTTTGCACAGATTTGGGTATCTGTGGAAGAAGCATCTTGTCTCCAGCCTGTGCTGATACTGGCATTAACTTTGGGTAAATTTACAAGTGCAAAACTGGGTCTTATCATTCTATGGCCCAATACATTCACAATAAGTTAACATTTAATTTGATTTTAACATGCTTCCTGAATATATTTAATTTAATGATTGAATTATTTTCTGGAAAAGCATTTTTTCTTTCTTTTCAGACTTGCCCTTATTTGAGGGAATGGTTAGGATCCTTTGGATATCTCACTGCCCTCTGCAGGATCTTTCCCCGGCCAACTGGAGTGTTAAAGTGATCAAGTTAGGAGATATAATTACTCATTGAAACCTATATCATTAGAATGGATAAAAAAAAAGGCCAAAGATTAAAAATCTTATCCTGTGTATCAGTGATTGCCAGTGGAGATCTATGTTCTTAAATATTCTAAATATGCTTAACCACCAAAATCAATATATATGATGATACTGATGAAGTAAAATTTGCTCCTCCTTGAAATAATATGTCTATATTTGGCCACTATACTTAGCCTTGGAGACATTGGAATGGATTCAGAGACGACAATAAAGTGATCCTTAATCATGATCACCGTGATTCCATTTGACGATGATTTATTAGCTGGAGCTTCAGCTACTTAGATCCAACAATATCTCGGCCTGTTTGGAGATATTGTTTGGATCTAAGTAGCCAAAGCTCCAACTAATAAATCAGCTGGCACTGCAATATTTTCTTTACCTCATTAGATACAAGTTAAATATATTGGTTGGGACGTCCTCCCGGCGTGAAAGGCGCTCTATAAATGTAATTTTGTTGTTCTGGTTTACTTTCTCTTTCCCACAGAGTCATATACCTAGATAAGGTGCCCTCAAACACATCTCTTTTTAAGGATGAAGAGCCCAAGTTTACTTATTGATTTGCGTAAGGTCAGTTCCCCCAACATCAACATCGATACTGTTTGTTGTTTCCCAGCAAACATTGAAATACAATACAACAGTGGAGCAAGAATGCTCACATTAACCATATTGAATTTAAATGAAATTAACTTTAATGAAAATCGAAACCTTGAATATTTATATTCTCAGTCTGGTGGAGCACTTCATACACTGAAAAACTACACAAGAAATTTGGGTGGTGTTAAAGAATTGATTATAATTGAACAATCTGAAGCAGTGCAAGTTCAGATTGTTGGTATTTTTGCCAATCTTGAAGGTTATGTCTTGTGCTGGCATTTGATCTCCAAGTAAACGTTTTTCCCTTCAATTTTCACCCCTCACGTGTCCCTTTCTGAAGGATACGGCTCAATTCCACAGGTGAGAAGGTGCCTAAGTGGAAATTATTCATTTGTAAATCTGAAGGGATTTAGTAGATATAAGGGGTGTATAAGATGTGAAATGGGATACAAAAAGAACCCAGAACAATACCTTCAGATATATAACATGAGGTCACAGGACAGGGATGTGGAGTAGTTTTAGAATCAACTCATTCTTCTTCATAGAGATTATCAACAGCTGGAGCAGGTTACCAGGAAAGGATGTTTGAGGCCAGAACGTTTTATTCATTTATAGCACAGTTTGAGACTGAAACAGGAAGAAGGCAAGGTGATGTTCAGAAAGGATTAGATCAAATTGAGTCTCCCCTCTCTTGTGGTTTGTGTTCAATATCAAATGATTGAGTCATTGATTGGCATGTGAAAGGAGATTAATCCTACATGAGATTAAATATGTTAAATATCCCAATATCTGGTTGGGATCAGGCCCTCTCAGAGGTTCAGAGGGGCCCGGGCCACTTCCAACTTTTGAGGCCCCTGGCCATAAAAAAAAATGACAGTTAGTTTCCAAATCACGGCCTCACCATATTTAATAACTACAATATTAGGAAATTATAATTTAAAAATTGTTTTTTTAAACGAACCTAATAAAAACATGTAAAAATGTTAAATCCTATTTAATGAGCTGAGAGTGTGTGTCACATTTTGGTTCGAAAGGGTGGCACATAAAAACAAGTCGCGAAACTTAACAAATGCCAAAAAAAATTAACAAGTGTCTAAATTTGAGGCCACCTTTGAGCTTGAGGCTCAGGCCAAATGGCCCTCCTTGCCTCCCCTCTGATTGGCCTGGTTGGGATGCTCATTAAAGTGACAAAATGGATTTCTATATACTATGGCAGATCACAGAGAAAAATAGATTGGTTTGCAGATCTTTTTATTACATTCTCTGTCCTTGTCAGTATTGACTGAAACTTGCAACTCATGGGAGATTTAGCAATGAAATTGTAAACTTATTTGTTATAGAGTAAAAGCCCGTTTATCCGGCACCCTCGGGACCTGGCCAATGCCGGTTAAACGGCATGCCGGATATTCGGGCGGCAATTTGCCGAAAACCCAACACAAAAAAAGTTTACTTTTTTAAAAACATTCAATATTAATGATAGACTAAATAATAACAGAATATTCTATGGATATAGGTAAGCCTTGATTAAGGACGCTTCTATTTAGGACATTTTGATTGAACAAACATAATTTTTTAACACCTTTTTATTGATATCGGACACTTGGTTTCGTTTTAACGAACAAAATTCTTTTTTGCGCATGCACAGTACATATTTTAAATATAACAGTCGTTTTTGGCGCGTCCTTTTTTGTCCATACGCATAGTCCATAGTGTATTCACAGGTGAATTGTGCTCGCACCTGATATAGTGTATCCAAGCGTTTGAACTGGCCAATAGCATGTCGCTATATCATGGTTTAAAAGCCAGCTGATTTTGAAGCGACACCACGCCACGTCAGCATTACAGTAATTTCGAACATTCTCAAGCAACTTCGAGCGATTTACAGCTTCTATCGCATTTATACCATGTCGGGAAGAGACAGCAGTAAGTGACATGAGCAGCAGTAATATCACTAGCAGCCAGAGACCCTGCAAGGTACGTCTCAAATGTACTTCTTTGATCATACAATCGGGGGTGGGGAAGGGAATGATGATTATCAGCTCAAGTGCCCAGTCAAAATTATCAAGCGCTTTGGAGCAAATTCCTAACATGAAAGGCACTGTATAAGTGTAAACTATATTGTATTGTGTGGCAGGTTCTTTGTTGTGATCACAAATCATCCCAGAACAGTACATTGCTGTACTTCTGAAATTTAACTCTCCCTATAGTCGCAGCATTAGTTTCCTTGCGTGCTATTGCCAAAGCAGTTGAGTACTGAACCTAAGTAATTCTACAGATTTTACATTTCCTTTCCACGCTTGCATTTGTTGGCTGGAGAAGAGTGTTGTAGGCCAAGCAGATCTTTCTGGCTACTCCAACAAACACGGCCAATTCATTGCCAGCCTCCAAACAAGAAGAGACAGCTAATTATTGTTTGAGGCATTTAATTTGGCCTTGGTTTATTTATTAAAGAATGTTCTTCCACAGGGTGGTTCAGCTGAAAATGGTACGTACTACTGATCTTGAGCATGAGGCATCGAATCCTGTCATTCACCTAAAGATCTGAAGAAACCTTTGAATACTAATGTTATTTCAGCAAGCCCTTATCTCCTCATCAGGCAACTGAATGTCGCACATTTACCAACATATGATGTTGACTTTTCTTGAACTGACATTCTGTGCATTGAAACATACAGCAATGAATAGGTACAATGGCATTACATTGAACCATTTGCTATGTAACCTGAACTCTAACTTTCTGTTAAATGCTATACTGTTTTAATATACTTTTTCTTTACTACCTCCAGGGTCTATGTTGCAGTGACCAGAACTGTATGAAGTAACCAGAATAGTATACAGCTTGAATACAACAACAACAACAACAACAAAATTACACTTATATAGTGCCTTTCATGTCGGGAGGACGTCCCAAAGCGCTGAACAGTCAGGTCGGGAGCGGGGTTGGGGAGGGTCAGGGTTGGGGAGGGTCAGGGTAGGGGGAATGAGAGTGGGAGAGGGGGATGAGTTAGGTGGGGAGTCCAAGGCATGGTCGAAGAGGAAGGTCTTGAGACCTTCCTTGAAGAAGGAAAGGGAGGAAGTAAGGTGGAGGGGCTGCGGGATGGAGTTCCACAGTGTGGGAGCAGAGAGGCTGAAAGCCCGGCCACCAAGGTTGGGCGGTTAGGGCGGTGGACACGGAGCAGGCCTGAGTCTGCTGAACGGAGGGGACGGGCAGGCTGATAGGAAGACAGCAGATCAGAGAGATAGGTGTGAGTAAGGCCGTGAATGGCCTTGAAAGGGAACGCCTGAGGATTGAAAACTAACTGACTTATCAATATTGTCCAGGATCCTGTGGGCCTTGTTTTGTGCTTTGTTCTGACACAGTGAGCAATAGGTCAACTACTTCCCTCACCCATAGATCTTTCTTTTTCCCCCTTGGCAAGTATTTTCTATCAGGACAATAATTAGACATGTGAACATGCCAGAATTTCAAGACATTGAGATTTGGGTATGTATTGTTATCCTAACTGCCTGTAAATATTAACACCAGACAGTTGCTGTAATGGTATTTTAGATGTCTTTAGCAAACTTTGTAAATATGATCCAGTTGTTTACTGCATGTACAGTTGACAACTATTGGCAGAATGCCACTGTTACAATCTATTTATATTGTATTGTGTATAACTGTAGTTTTGAAAGTTCAATGGATAGTTTTCTGGGGCTGAATCTAACACCAATTACATTGCAGGGTTCTGAGAACCCCTCAAACTTTCAATCATACCACAATCCCAGCTGCAAAAGACCTGCAAAATTGCACATCAGTTTGTATAATGTGTCGCTGATACTTGATGTATACTGTAAATAAATGTGTCTGCAATTGCTTAGGACGACAGATGATAACCCCATGGGCTGAAAATGGAGTATAATGCAATACTTCTTAATAGAATTATCAATTAATTACTGGTTTAAAAAAAACTCAGCATGAAACTTTACAGCAGGATCCACTCTGGTCTAAAGGTAGATCATCTTATTGTAAACACAAGTTGAACTATTTGTCATTTGACATTTAAAATAATATTGATTGTAAACCTTTTAATTTGCAATATTTCTTTATGGAATCCCATCAATAAAATCTCTGTTCACCCGAGGGAACTCTGGAAGTAGATTGTTTTGATTTAGTAAGTCAGAGAGATTTATTTTGGATTAAATGAAGACCTGCACTTTGTGCAACTTGCAAAGAATTCTATTAAGTACGACCATAAATTCCACTCCGTTCTTCAGTCCATGCTGCACTGATATGCATGCACTTAACCACCTCTATTATTGTCAGAATGGCACTAATTCTGAGGCTTTGCTGGTTATTAGTGTTGCTTTTGGTAATTAATATTGGATTGCATCCATTTCGTTAATGAAACGCAAATTTGTTATTGCTTGAATAAAAAGTAAATGAAGAGAGCAATAGAAACCAGCATGGATAATCTTTTAAGAAACAGCTTGATGTTGCATTGAGAGGATGGCAGGATCGGTATTCTGAAAGGATGAGATAAAGTGGTCGGAAGGGCCATCGTCATACAGACAGCTCTTAGGATTCATACAATACTGAGCAGGTTTTGTTTCAAACATCAATAGATGAAAGGGTTAAACTTTGCCAGCTGCTTAAAAGTGCCCTCAATTTCACAGAGGCGTACTTGGTCCACAGTAAGTGTATTGTACCACTGTCATGATGCTTCTTACCATGTGCAGTATTTTACCCAGAACATAAATCACTAAGTATATGTCAGTACAAGGCTCACTTGTCCCAATTGTCTGGCTGCCTCACACAGTGTGACATTTGCCATGCACTTCCAGGTGGTATTGAATACAGCAGTGTGATGTTCCACCCACAACAGTGTTTTCATCTTAAAGGAGAAAATTTGCAATCTCTTCACAAGTTGCAACTGAAGCAAAGAAAATTGTGTGAAACCAAAACCCCAATAAAATCCAAAATTGATGTCAAACCAAACAAAATTACAAACCAAACAAAAAAGCTGATTTTTTAAAATAAAAAGTGATGCTGTATTTTATTTATTTTATTGGGTCTATTTTTAAAACATATTCCTCCCCTCTTCCTCCCCCCAGTTTGCTGAGCACCATAATTAGAGATGAGGCAGAACCTGTTTCCAGACCTCTGACTTTACCTCTCTTGAGTCATCCTCAAGATGTATGCAAGAGCAGCCAAGTCTGACTGACTCTGATTATTTTCCCCCTTAGAGCAACCTGCTGAGAATCAGCTCTCCCATGTAGGAGATAATTATCCATTAGTAAATGATTTTCTACTTTGACTTCGAACATTCTATCCCATTACAGCAGATTCGAAGTCTGCAAAAGGGCATCAGGAGATTCATGCTTAAAGTAGCCCCCTATGCAAATCTGGTCACTTATAGTATCCACATAAATTCGTAGCAATGGTTTTTTGAAGGGGAATTAGATAAAAATGTTTGGGAAACTTGGTGGTAACAGTGGGGTGCACAGTTTACTTTTGCTTTCATGTGTGCAACTGTCTTAAGAGGTGGACTGAAGACAAGTCCGCAAAGACAAAAATGCATTACTCCAAGAGCAAGATTTCCTTTGTCCGCAGCAATTGGAAGTCAAAGCCAGCATAAATCATCCTGCTGCAAACTAAATATGATCTCATTCACAGATCTAGTATAAACACTTTCAGTACAACCTGCTGTCTCCTACTTGCCCTACATTATCAGTCAAGTAAGTTTACTGTGTTAATGCTATTTCTAAGCTTGTTCTCCCTTGTCTGAATAGCCCTAACGATCTGCTATCATGGAGAGCAAAAATAAATCATCAAGCACAGACATGTATGCTTGTGTGCATGTTTAAGTTAGCATAGCAGTGCAACCAAAGGCACTTTAATAAGGACAGATGGCTTCCACATTTAATCGTTGGATGTTGACAAGCCCAGGAAAATCCTTGTACCCCTGGGCCAAGCCAAGTTTTGTAAGTTTCAGCAAATGCACTGTGACTAAATAGCAGCAACAATATTTTTCAAATGAGCGTCCTTGCATTATCACTGTAATATTAATCTTAAACGAATGTTAATAAAAATTATAGACATTTTCAGAGGCATCTGAACAACTTCTCTTCCCCAAGTCTGGAGCATGCCTTCCCAAACATAGTGTTCTCCCCAACAACAAAATTACATTTGTATAGAGCCTTTCACATCAGGAGGACATCCCAAGGCGCATAGGGAAGATTGAAAACTTAGTCATAAGAAATAGGAGCAGGAGTAGGCCATTCGGCCCATCGAGCCTGCCCCGCCATTCAATCATGGCTGATATTCTACTCTAACTCCAGCTACCTGCCTTATCCCCATACCCCTTAATCCCTTTATAAATGAGAAATCTATCTAAATCAGTCTTGAATATGTTCAAGGACCAAGCATCAACAGCCCTTTGGGGTATATGGGGAATTAGTGGCACAAAACCCAATCAAACCATTCATTGTGCAGGACATTAGGACACCAATACCAAGAGACATTCTCAGAGATTTAAAATAACCAGCAGCCCACAGCATATTTAATATTCATTCCAAACTGTTTAATGGGTTCTGCAATGCTCATTATCTTTAAATAAGATTCATCAACAATTTTGTAGAACCACACAATTAGACTGAGCTGTATCTATATCTTTCACCAGTCTAATTTACCTTTTGCTGCTGTTGTGGTAAGATAAGTTTGTGAAGATAGCTGTGTTGAATGTCGAGATCTCATTGATGAACTGACTCATGTTATCCATTGTATTGTGGAGAGCATATATATTTAATTCCATGTGTAGATTTTAAAAAATCATTTTATTTTATAACATACTCTGCCATTCTGGATCAAAGTAATTTGAACTGCAACAAAATTATTCTGATTAGTTTTTTTTAAATGGTTATTTAAAATTTGAGTGCTGTACATGCGCATGTGAACATTATTTGATCCACATCATAGAAACTAGGGATTAATATTTAATTGCATTCATTTCTTTTTAAAAAGTCATGTTTAGCAAAGCCAGTGAAAGAATGCTCAAAATACAGTAAAAACCTGTTTATCCGGCACCTGATCAGCTGTAATTTCCGTATAACCAGCATCGCAAAAAAAGTCCGCATTCGATTAATAGGAATTTATCCAGAAAAAATTATTATTTTTTATTTATTTATTTTTGTGTTTTCGGCTGAATATCCGGCACGCATTTTAACCGACATTAGCCAGGTCCCGAGGGTGCCAGATAAATAGGCTTTCCTGTACCTTGTTTCTGTTGTCTTGCACCATAATGTATCTTTTCACCAGAGATCGATGACCTTTCGGAATTAGAATAACTTTCTTTCCCTGACAGTACCTCAGTTGTTTTTCTGCTTCCTCCCCCTGCCCCCACTTATTCAATGTGAGATGTACATTGAGTTCTCAAGGGGCCAACAAGAACAAGAACAACACATCGGGAGGATGTCCCAAAGCACTGAACAGTTAGGTCGGGACCCGAGCGGGTGTGTTGGGTGTTGGGGTAGGGGGAAGGAGAGTAAGAAAGGGAGGAGAGTTTGGAGGGGAGCAGAAGGCAAGGTCAAAGAGGAGGGTTTGAGACTGGCCTTAAAGGAGGAAAAGGAGGAAGCGAGGCGAAGGGATTGCGAGATGGATTTCCAGAGTGTGGGGGGCAGAGAGGCTGATGGTAGGATGGTTTGGCCAAGGAGGCTTATCCCAGTTTTCACCAATGCCATTCCCAGCAGCCCATAAAAATGGGCAAGGGCAGCAAGGATAGTATTTGTTCATCACAAGTTTGAAGTCAGACCATCTCCATTTTGCTGCTCCTAAGATCTAATGTTACTTTAATGTTTTTTTATTATTGACCAATAATAAAATCGGTCATTTCAATCCACGACTGTTTGTGGTACACTGCTGTGCGCAATTGGCAAATATATAAATATACAGTCAATTCACTTTGCTTTTATATTCTGTGAAGTGCTTTGAGACATCGATAAGATGTAAAAAGCGCTATATCAAATGCAAGGATTATTATTATTATTATTGATAGAGGTGCAATTTACAGCCTAGGAGCTTACTGGTCCATGTAGAGTTTGCTGGTGATTCTTCAGGGGAAGCTAAATTGATCTTCCTTGTGTTAGGATGGGTAAAAGCCAGCAGTGTTTCTGCTTCTTGCCCCTCTTCAATGCCCTCTATTGGTTGGACACGGTGGCGGCAAAGTAGAGAGAGGTCAGGCTTGGTTATGAAGCTCTCCACAGTGAATTGACCTGCTGACCGACATTCACTGCCAAGACTTGCATACAGTATTAACAGTCAGAATCCTTGCGTTTGGCATCAAATATCAAAGCATATCACAGGAATTTTTTTTATTGTGAAGTGGAGTGACTGTGTAATTGTTGATGAATTCAGCCCATTTGCGCATGGCCTTGTCCACAGCCAGCTGTAAAATGAATGGCCACTTTTATTTGGAGGAGGAGACGGGGATAAACTCTGTTCTCTTTTTGAGCAATGCATGGAAACTTTAACGTCAAGTTGGGCAAGCAGGTGGACATCTCATCTGAAGGACACCTCCTCATATAATACAACCGCCCCAGCAGAGTATTAAAGTGTCATTTAGATTACGTGGTTCAAATCTCGACAATAGTCCTGAACCCACGGCCTTGTGATTCAGAGGGAGAATGCTGCAAGTGGAACTGACACTTCTCTGTCCGTTAACAGTGTCCTCTTGGACAGGATGTCAGAGTGCTTGTTGAACACTCCTAAATGAGGAAGTTGGAGACTATGAGCACAGAGGCATATTAGGAGAGAAATTGAACACACAAACTTTGCGAGTATCCAGCACTTTGGACATCCTCCTGACGTGAAAGGCTCTATGCAAATGTAATTTTGTTGTATTTTTGAGGTGAATATTGTGGAACTGTTTAGTTGGTCATCATTACAAAAGAAGCCGATTGTAACTGTTTGAAATCAATGATACATTTATCTTTAAATGAATTATTCCCGTTTCATGTGACGGATTACATTTGCCTATTCAGTTTTCGTATATGTATTTATACCTCACTTAGATTGCATCTGTGGGTGTATGGGCTGTTAAGAGGGATAGTGGAATGAAACTGAAATTATCATTTTTTCAAAGAACTTACACCGATACGATGGGCCAAATGGTGTTCTTCTGTGCTCTAAATTTCCATGGTCCTTGCCAACAACCAATAACTGCATTTTCAAGAAGGTAGAGGGTGCTTGGATATTCAGCAAGGGGTGCGGAAAAATTGTCTAATTATCTCTGCAGTACCTTTATCTCTGAAATATCGAACTGAATGAGCAGACTGCCATTCGGTTATAGCATTGCCGGGGCAGATTGCAATGTGGGCAGCACGGAAACCTAATTGGAGGAGCTTATTGGGGGAATGGGAGGAAAGGAAAGTGTGAAGCTGGGAAGCAACAACTCTTTCAAGGATCTCGGAAAGGAAATGGAGGTTGGAGATGGGTTGGTAACTGGAAAGTCAGGGGTGGTTTCTTCAGATTGTGGGTGATTGTAACTGTTTTGAGGGGGACGGGAATGATGCCAGATTATAGGTAGAGATTGATGGTGTTGGAGAGGAGGGGTCAAGGAGGTGGAGCTGGGAGGTAAGGAGAGGGGTGGGGATGGGGTCAAGGGAGCAGATGCTGTTCTTCATAGTCGATATGGTGGTGATGCAGAGAGGTAGTGGAAGGTCCCGCTGGATGGCTGACAACTATTGCTTTCCAAAACTTACAGAGAGGAGTAGGGGAGATGATCTCAATAGCATGCAGGACAAAATGCACATTTTCACAATAAATACAGGGGTGGGGGAATGGAACTGAAATTATCATTGTTTCAAAGAAACACATAGCTACAGTGGGCCAAATGGTGTTCTTCTGTTCTCTAAATTTCCATGGTTGTTGCCAACCAGCAATGATAGGCAGAAATGTGGATGTTTCCAGTGATAACATCCATAGGCAAAACACCTGGATATGTTCTATATTCTGTCAGTGAGTGTCTGAGGCCCCCACCCCTTTCCCAAATCCAACTATACACCAGACGTGGACCCAGATGGAAATACCAAGTTAAAGATTACTGGCCAGGTTGTTTGATGTTGTTTATGAAAGTAATGTAGATGTGCTTTTGTTTTTTAAAAAAATATAAGATTGTTTTAAAAAATCGTATTGCATCAAGAGAATCTTATATAATATTGAATCTTTACATGTTCAACAAAAGGGGGGTTGGTATTCAGATGTCAAATTTCGAAGGAGATTTTTTTGATTGTACTGCTTTCTCTACACTATAATTATTTATATACTTCTACAGAAAAGCCATTGTCTGGTTGATATTATTGAAAAATTGCTACAAGGTGAGGTTGGCTTCGTGCCTCAGCTAGTAGGTGTTGATTTGTGTTTTTGACTGTCTGCGCAATGAGTACTTATAATTTTATGTATTAGCTCATGAAAGGATAAATGTGTATTAGTCATGTTGAAGGTTGAAGAATTGAATCATTTATCCCTCTGCCTGGCTCGGCCTCGGGCTCTGCCATTGTTGAGCGCTCTGAGACCATCCAGCAGGCAGGGCGCTGTATAAATGTAAGTTGTTGTTGTTTTAAAAGAACGTCACAATATGTATTTGTTTATTTTTAGTGATCCAGTGTTGGTGTTTCCTTGTGCCGACTGCCATGTCATATGTCTGGATTGTTTTCATTTATACTGTATGACACGACTGAATGATCGCCAGTTTTTTCACGATCCCCAGCTTGGATATACTCTTCCCTGCGTGGGTGAGTATCAAAACAAATATGAGCTTGTTATTTCTCTCGTAACCTGAAGACATCAACTTTCTGAAGCCCAGAAAATGTCATGCAATTGCGTTAACTGTTACAGATCAGTGATAGAGAGGAGCTGTCCAGCATAGATCAAAAACAGCATTGTCACTATTGTAATAAAATATGAAAGTGATTTTGTCCAAAGCATTGTTCAAGACCCCAAATATCACTAAGTCATGGCTAATGTCCCATAATTATTTGTTCCCTTTAAGTTGGAAGCCAGGCTACCATTGACACTTTTATATTCCTTTCTGTTCAATATGAGCTGATCAAGGGAACTTGAAGACTAATGAATAGGCGGTGGTTAGTAATAGCCATCAAGGAGTTTCAGTGTGCTTTCTGTTAGTGGGCCAATAAGAGCCAATCACTTTCATAATTTATAGAACTGGATGTGCAACTTGCTCCTCTGGGCACTTGCTAATGGAGACAGATATGCTCCCTGTTAATTGGGACACCCAGCCACATGTCAAAACTCATTAGAGAGGCACTGGACACTGGAACACATATGCAACCTATTACAGTACTGGGTTATTTTAAAGTTCATAAGGGGATTATTGTCTGATGTTCAATTTATCAAGTGGAATACATCTGATAACTCAAAAACCAGAATAACTCAAATTAAACAGTAAATTAGCTCACATAACCTCTAGCTTGAATGGAACCTAACCCACCTGCTATATATTGAACCATTTTTATCACTTTAGTTGATGCTTTTTCTGATTATTATTATGGTTATTATTCCTAGCTAATATAGTCTCATACATACTGCAATGTAATGATAACCTGTAGTATGAAGATGCATGGAATATCAATTCCCCTCATTGTGTTGCTCAGAATCATTTTGATGTACAATTATGCATGTTATTTCAGCTTCTTACTACAGTACAAGATGGTTGGAAAGTCAATGCCAAAATAAAAGCTGATTTCCTGTTTTCATTCCTTTTACCCATCACAGCAATTCAAAGGATTTTCTTTCCCTCAAAAACACCACCATCATATATGCATCTCCATTATAAGATTGCTAAGTATTAACTCCTAACATTTCTATGCTGTGGAATGGGATGCTTGTTCCATTATTCTGTACGCTTTGCTCAATTCTCAAGGATAATATTGACACTTTCATATTCATACAATGATGGTGTGAGTCTATCATATGCACATTGTTGGATTAAGAAAGGTTCATTAAGGTGTGCATATGTTGCTTTTCTGTGGTGAAAGTAAGAAGTACGAGCAATTAATACTTTTATAGAGTAATGGTTATGTGAAGCACACATGCATTAAGAGTTCTTCAACGATGTTTAAACGAGAAAAGAGTCTTCTCAAAGGAGCCGTACTAGAGATGCTAAATAAGATAGTAAATAGGATTCAGGAAGTAAATCCAGAACAAACTTGTCAAATACAAGACAGAAAAGGAGAGTACAGTACATAAATTCATGGTTGTGTAACATAATTTCAGGACAGAATCTAGGTAATATTTCTTTACATGAAGTGGTTCAACAACTGGAACAGCTGGTACAAGTAAAAGTAATAGAGGGTAGAATGCCGGGCTTATTTAAGAAATGGAGTCCTGTAACTCAGTAGCTCAGATTAGAGCAGGGCGAAACCTTAGGCAAATTTCCTTACTCCACATGTCTGATAATAATCCCTCAAGAAAACCCCCCAATAATAAATGGGTCACTTCAATCCATGACTGTTTGTGGGACACTGCTATACATAATTGGCTGCTGCTTTCACCCATAAATATACAGTCGATTCGCTTTGCAGTATATTCTGTGAAGCACGTTGAGATATCCAGAAGATGTGAAAAACACACAATGCAAGTGTTATTATTATGAATAAGCTTGGTGCTGTGACAGGAAGGCAGGAGCTTATATACTCTTGAGGATGAGATCAAACGGGACAAGGTGCCTTCTTCATCCATAGCTCTATCTGTGACCAAGGCTCCCTCTGCCTCATCATTCTCCTGGATCTCCCTGGCTCATTCAATACAGTTGGCCAACCATCCTCTTCCACTGCCTCTCCTCCCTCACCCACCATAGTGGGACCACACTCGCATTGTTCGAGTCCTACCTAAACAACTGCCTCCATTTCATGTCAGCCAATGATTTCTCCTCCCACCCCCACCGATTCAACTGCAGGATACCCCAGGGCTCCATCCTTGGCCCTTTTCTTTGCCTCACCCTTATGTTCCCTCTTGCCAATTGCATCCGACGACAATGGATAACCTTCTACATGTATGCAGATGACACACAAATCTACTTTGCCTCCTCCAGTATCAACTCCAGGTTTGATGACGTTCTATCAGAGCTTGGATGAGTGCAAACTTCCTGCAGCTGAATGTGTACAAGTCAGAAGCCATACTCTTTGGCTCCCCTCAACGTCTTCACTCGTGCGAATCTACATTCCTCAACTTCCCTGGACTCTCCCTCAGACTCATTGAAATCGAGCAAAATCTGGCTGTCCAGTTCGACCCCCAGCTATCCTTTCTCCGCTACCTTCGTTCCCTGACCAAGTCCGCCTTCCTCCACCCCTGCCACACAGTATGGCCTCTTACCCCAAATGCAGCCAAAATCCTAATGTGTGCGCTTGTCATCTGCCTGGATTAGTCAAACCCCTCCTCACCAGTCTCCCGAGCTTCAGTATCCAAATCCAGCTCATTCAGAACTCTGTTGCCTGCATACTCCGCCAGACCAAACTCCATACCCACATCTCACCACTTCTGGCCAGGCTTCACTGGCTCCCCATCACCGGTCAGATTGACTTCAAGATCCTCACACTCCTGTTCATATCCATTCATTTGCTGCACTTCCCTACCTCTCCCCAAACCACCACCCAACGCCTGCACTCGACTGGCATCAGTCTCCTGCTTGTCCCTCATACCCTCTACACCACCATCGGAGCTCATGCTTTCAGCCATTATGCCCTGACACTGTGGAACACTCTTCCTCAATCCCACTGCCCTGCCCCCCCCTCCCCCTTTTCAACTCCCGCCTGAAAACCTCCCTTCCACGCCTGAGGAGTCAGACTCCGCCAATTACCGATCTGAGAGGCTACCCTGTATGGAGGGCAGTATATAAGTGGCAGTTGTTGTTGTATACCTTTCTTGTGATCATTTGACCTTTCAAGGTTATTTTTGGTGAGGGATATAAATTGGTCGCAGATACACGGAGTTCCAATTTTAATGGTAAAGGTTCTGTTCTTCCAGCTTCTAATTGTGGTAAAACCACGTTACTTGCCAACGGAAGCACATGGTGACTATATATAGTGAAGACGGAAGGTAAAGCAATTGCATTCATGCTGCATTCAGGCATGTTCAGAAGTGCATAGACATTTTTGTAGCTTGTATTATTCGTAAAGTAATTTTTTTTTAGCAGTGACCACATTTCTTCCTGAATAAATGTTGAGAAAAAATACATAAAAAGTGGAGAAATAAAGCTAAATGGTAAAGGTGTATCATTTTTCACAGGAACTAAAGTTTGGAATCTCTATTGAATTGTACTAGATCCCTGTATGGAACCAAGAGAGAGAAGAACCAGAACTTCATAAATCTGGTATCCCGAGGTAGTTGGAAGATAGTTCAATTATAAAATGAGAAATATTATGTGTTTCATATTCACAGAGAGAAATATTTTGACAACTCAAAGTGAACAATTTAAACAATTATTTAAAAACAAACTTCAAAGTGCTTTACACACAGGATCTCAGAAGAACCTCCCAAAAGCCCTATGCAGTTTTGAAAGTTGTCAATCACTTGGACTAAAAATGATCAAAGTTGATTGTCATAGAATCTTACGGCACAAAAAACATCGAGTCTGTGCCGGCTCTTTAAAAGAGCAATTTAATCCCACTCCCCAGCTCTCTCCCCATAACCTCACAAACCCGTCCTCCCCAAATATATATCTACCTCTCTTTTAAAAGTTGTTATCAAATCAGCCTCCACCACTTTTTCAGGCAATGCATTCCAGATTCGAACAACTCGCTGAGGGAAAAATGTTCTCCTCACCTCCCCTCTGCTTCTTTTTGAAACTATTTTAAATCTGTGATCACGAGTCACTTATACGTCCACCAGTGGAAACAGTTTTTCCATATCTATTCTGTCGAATCCCCTCATGATCTTAAAAACCTCTATTAGGTCTCTTCGCAACATTCTCTATTCCAATGAGAATAAACCTAGCCTCTCTTGCCTTTCCTCATAGCTGAAATCCCTCATTCCTGGTACCATCCTAGTAAATCTCCTCCGCACCCTTTCCAATGCCTTAACATCCCCTATTCTGAAAAAACCCTCCCTTGATGCGTCGCAGCCATCAAGCTACCGACCCATCTCCAACCTCCCGTTTTTATCTAAGGTCCTTGAAAGAGTGGTTGCCTCCCAGCTCCTTCCTCTCAACTCACTCACTCCTTGAACCCCTCCAATCAGGTTTCCGCCCTGCTCACAGCACGAAAACTGCCCTGGTTAAGGTTATAAACGACATCCTAACCACCTGCGACCAGGGCTCCCTCTGCTTCCTCGTCCTCCTTGATCTGTCTGCTGCGTTCGACACAGTCGATCACACCATCCTCCTCCAACGTCTTTCCTCCCATCTCAACCTTCAAGGCACAGTCCATTCCTACCTGACCCACCGCCTACATTTTGTATCTTCCAACGGTTTCTCCTCAAACCCCCGCACAGTTTCTCATGGCGTTCCTCAGGGCTCTGTCCTCGGCCCACTCCTTTTCATCATTTACACACTCCCTCTGGGCGATATCATCCGAAAACATGGGGTAAATTTCCACATGTATGCGGACGACACCCAACTGTACCTTTCCGCCTGATCCCTCAACCCCCAGACCATCGATGTTCTGACAGCATGTCTGTCCAACATTGAGTCCTGGACGAGCGACAGCTTCCTCCAATTGAACATGAGCAAGACCGAGGCCCTCCTGATTGGCTCAAGCCAGCGCCTCCGCACATCGGGCGCTGCCAGCCTCAACATCCAAGGCTGTACTCTCCACCTCACAAAGCCAGTCAGGAACCTCGGCATCACGTTCGATTATAAACTCTCCTTCCTCCCCCACATCCGTGCCTTGACCGGCACCGCTTATTTCCACCTACGCAACATTGCCAGGCTCTGCAACTATCTCATCCCCCACGCTGCCGAAACTCTCGTGCACGCGAACATCACCTCACGGCTGGACTACGGAAACTCTCTCCTCGTCGGCCTCCCCATTTCCTCCATTCACAGGCTGCAGGTCATCCAAAACTCTGCAGCCCGTGTACTATCCCGCACCCGCCTCTGCGACCACATAACCCCCACCCTTGCCCGTCTCCACTGGCTCCCCATCCTCCAGAGGATCGAGTTCAAGATCCTCGTGCTCACCTTCAAGGCCTTACATGGCCTTGCCCCGCCCTATTTAACTGATTTACTCTCCCCCTATAAGCCCACCCGGACCCTCCGTTCAGCAGGAATTGGCCTGCTCCAAGCCCCCCGCCCGAACTGCCCCACCATCGGAGACCAGGCCTTCAGTTTCTCCGCTCCCACCCTGTGGAATTCCATCCCCCAATCCTTCCGCCTTGTCTCTTCCCTTTCCTTTTTCAAGGCCGGTTTGAAGACTTTCCTCTTCGACCATGCCTTTTGTTCCCCCCCAAACTTTTCAACCTCCCCTACGTGTTTCACCCCTTCCCGAACACCCCCCTCCCAGCTCTGGTCACACGCCTCCTGTGCAGCGCCTTGGGACATCCTTCCGACGTGAAAGGTGCTTTATAAGTTTAAATTGTTGTTGTTGAAGTGTGGTGACCAGAATTGTACACAGTACTCTAACTGAGGCCTAACCAAAGTTTTATAAAGGTTAGTCAAAACTTCCTGACTTTTGTACTCTGTGCCCCTATTTATAAAGTCTAGTATCCCGTATGCTTTTTTGATAGCCTTGTCTACCTGTCCAGCCATCTTCAAAGAATCACTTACACAAACCCCCGGGTCTCTCTGTTCCTTCACACCCCTTAAAATTGTACAACAGTACCTAGCTTATATTGCCTGTGATTGTTGGCACTTGCCCTTAAATTAGGGAGAAGAGATGTAGGTCTTAATAGGGGATATTATTAGCAGTTTAAAAGCAAGTACTGTAATTACGTAAGTGGGAAACATTTACTGTATTACCTTATGACTAAGATGGAGTTGGAGAAATCTCATCCAACCAGTAAAGTATTTTGATTTCACAAGATTCCTGAGGTCTTATTAGATATTACGAGTCCACATCTAACTTTATATCTGAAAAATATTTTAATCAGATAATTGAGAAGGTTTTTTCCTGGCTAAATATTGGCCATAGTTATTAATACCTATTAAATTTAAGCTAAATTTTCGACTGTACCATTTTTATTTCACCCCAATGCCTTTTTGAATGCACCCAGAAGTTGACCTGGCAGTAAGTTTCAAGGATTTGATGATATGTATCACTTGTCTGATATTTCTGATATCGCTTGCATTAGTTTGTGAAATAAAAATAACTCATTTTAATATGTTAGGTACTTGTACAGCAGTACTGTACTTGTTATTTGTTAGGTACAGCAGCATATTATATGGGGAAATATATAGTTGCCTGGAGTTACTGCATTATAGTAGCTGTTAATGGGATTTTGGAGACTCATTGTGGTGATAAAGTAATAAACTAACAGTGTTAAGATAATAAGAACATAGGAGCAGGAGTAGGCCATTCAGCCAATCGAGCCTGCCCCGCCATTCAATCATGGCTTATATTCTACTCTAACTCCAGCTACCTGCCTTATCCCCATACCCCTTAATCCCTTTATAAATGAGAAATCTATCTCACTTAGTCTTGAATATGTTCAAGGACTGAGCATCAACAGCCCTTTGGAGTAAATAATTCTATACATTCACCACCCTCTGAGTGAAGAAGTTTTTTCTCAACTCAGTGTGAAAGGGCTGACTCCTAACTTTAAGACTGAGACCCCTGGTTTTAGATTCTCCAACCAGGGGAAACAATCTACTACTATCTACTTTGTCCTGTCCCTTAATAATCGTATAGGTTTCTATAAGATCCCCTCTAATTCTTCTATATTCCAGAGAATATAGGCCCAAATTACTTAACCTATCGTCATAACTCATCCCCCTCATTCCAGGTACTAACCTAATAAACCTACGCTGCACTCCCTCCAAGGCAAGTGATCCTTTAAGGAGACAAATAATAAATGCTGTGGTTATAAAAATAAAACTTATTGAGATAAACTGGACTGAACCATCTGAATTGCTTTATTTGTAACATTGGAAACTTCTGTTCCTTATTAATTACCACTTCAATATCTCTAATCTCATTGTTTTTTTACATTGAGAAAACTCTTTCATAATGATACAAAATCCAACATACATGTTGCTTCTCAATTTTTTTTCCTACTACAAATTGCTGGTTTTGTCTACAGTTTTACAATAACATACAGCCACTGGAAGTTTTGTTCATTAGGAAAATAAACCTAAAGATGTCATACATTTTGAAAAATAAACTATACTCAATACAATCCTTAATTAATACTTGTTCCTACTCATATCTTAAAATATTCTGCACATACACTATGTATGCTCTAGAAAGAGGAGGTAGGAAATACAAGTAAGACTGCGCCAAGAGGTCTAGACAAGGTACATTATAGTCTTGACATTTGTATCACTGAAAAACGACTCTGTTTTGGCAAACTCCTGCAAGTTATAATACACGATGACAGTACAAGATTCCTGAAATATTCTGAAATGAACCTAGCTTGCAGCCAGTTGTGATTTACTGTTAGTGCATGTGTATAGCTTTATATTTGACCTGAGGCAATGTATTTTCTTACACGGAAAAAACATTGTATGTTGTAATCAACAGACTGTGATATATGGCATCTTCTGTTTGAGTTTGAAGCTTCTATTGTTCTAGAAAACATGCAGATATTGCTGTACACATTTGTTAAGTCTAATGGGAGGGAGTCAGTCTCCTTGTTAATTTGTATGCATGTAATAGCTGAAGTGGTTTAAAAATAGAGAATGTGAAATGGCCATCCACATGGCATGATAACTATCTCCGCAAATAAAGCGACTCGGACAATTTGTGAGTGATCAAATTAGTGCAGCTCACTGCTGGCCATGACATATTCTATTTATAACACTTGTAGCATGTTTTCAAGCGATAACAATGAATTTTAATGTGGGCACTTATAGATATCTTGAAGCCCGAGGGAATCCGCTGAAGCTGCTTCGTGGTGTTACTTTGTCATTCTAATTTGATGGCATTGAAAATATGATTTCTATTTCTACTTGTATTCTCACCATGCAAATACCACAATCTACGGTAAGTACTCCTGCATGCTGTGGCAACCCAGTAGCATTCAGATCGTGCGTGTTGGATGATCACAGTTGTGGAGAAATCTCTGACTGAAACAGTGTCACTCTTCCATTCTGCAGGGAAAAATCCCATGGCGAAAAAGTGAGATTGGAAACAAAGAGATGAGTTCAGGGTTGCAAAACTGTGCCTTTGCTTTTTGTCTCAGTGCTTTGGTAGTGCTGTGCTCAGATTTTATAATACTGTAAAATCAAACCTATAATTCCTGCAATACAGCAGAACAGCAATAACTTCCTTTTTTTTTGCCAGTAGCATTTTTGGCAATAAAATGGCTCCTACATTTTGATTAAACTGCTCAGCCTGCAGCCTCGATATTTAATCAGCTCAGGGACCATTTATTATCTCCTGACAAATACAAGTTATCATTTAAGCAAACAGGATTTAAGAGGAATAAGACTAACACATCCTGTGGTTCGTCTCCATGTTAAGCTTTAGTTCCTGAACTTGGTGGAAAATATTATTGTATAGTTAGTTGTGATTGAGCTACCTCTTTTGTCCCGTTAGACTAGAAAAGCAAAATAAACACAGAAAATAGTCAGACCAGATAATCCCCAAATTGCATGTCCATCATTAACAACAACAACTTGCATCTATGTAGCACCCTTCATGTGGGGCAGCATTTCAGCGCATATTTTTGCCTACAATATATACAATCAATTCACTTTACAGTATATTCTGTGAAGCGCTTTGAGACACCAAGAAGACGTGATGAGGTGCTATATGAAATGCAAGGATTATAAAGATTATTATTTATTAACATGGAGCCTCGAGCTAAGGGGTGGGAGGAGGTGAGAATAAGCACGGTCGAAGAGGAAGGTCTTCAGTTGTAAATACGCATCCCTCCCTAAAAGGAGGGATGCGTATTTACCTAGAGCAAGTACTTGAATACAATCATAATCAGCAATTGTTGCAATTGGTGAGCAAGATGCAGTTCAGTCAAACTATCAGCATTGTCATACTGGAATAAAAATTGCAACATGTGATATGATTAGGAACGATGATTGTCACATGGACCAAAAACTGAATCAAGAAATGTATCTGGATTTAGGTTTGTATTGTGATATCTAATCCGATCTACCTACCTACATCTCTAAACTCAAGAGAGTTGAGCTAGCTTCAGCCTGAGAAAGAAGGAAGAGAAGCTCTAAGAGAGTGTCGTGGAATTGTTAACATACACCAGGAAACCGACATGGGACCTCGGCTTAACATTTCATCTGAAAGACACCACCACTGACAATGTAGCGCTCCCTCAAAGCTGCACTGTCGTATCAAATTCGACTGTGAGCTCAAGTCCCAGTGCGACCCTTGAACCTTCTGACTCCGAACTGGGAGCTACCAACTGAGCCGAGCTGACCCTTATTTAAAACTTACAATTTCTTTGACCAGGCAGCAGATTAACCGTGGTGGAAAGGATTCAGATCTCTGAAGCCCATGTTTAACAAAGTGTTTTTTTTCCTTTTTGACCCAGTTTGGGTCTGAAGCAGTGACTGTCCAGTGCCTTGGGATGTCCTCCTGACGCGAAAGGCGCTATACAAATGTAATTTTGTTGTTGTTTTGGTACACATGCAGATACTTATGCTATAAGTGCATTTTAATTCTTCAATGACTATTACAATCTCATATAATAAAAACTTAAACATTGAACAACTGGCTCTTCTTAAAAGAAGCTGTTCTAACCATGTTGAATTGATTGAACTGAAAATCTGAGTCTGAAACCAACTGATTAACACAGGAACAAAACATAAACGCAAAATACTGCAGCTGCTGGAAATCTGAAACAAAAACAGAAATCGCTGGGAACACTCAGCAGGTCAGGCAATATCTATGGAGAAAGGAAAAGTGAGTCAATGTTTCAAGTCCATGTTTCGGGTTCTGATGGAGGGTCGTGTCATTTTTTTCAATAGTAATACAAATGTGTATTTTTATTGAAATAATTTGAGATATTGATATTGATCTAAATCACTGGCATGTAATGTTAACTCAAAATACAGAAATTAAAATGGGCAGTGAGATGTAAATCAACAGAACCAATTCCAATTTTCAAAGCCTCACTAAAGCTGCTTTCTTCTTCTTCATAGTTGTGCTGGTGAAAGGCCAAGCCTTGTGAATGCAGCCTTGTAAATGGTTGTCCTCCAGAGAGATATACAGTAGCCATCAATTCCCCACCTCCTGTTCTTCCCATTTTTTTACTGAGAATTTTTCAGGATCATATATAAGCGCCTTGGGATGTCCTCCTGACGTGAAAGGCGTTCTATACATGTAATTTTTTTTGTTGTTGTAACAAGTGATAAGTTTTGTGCAGTGAAAGGTAAGACTTTTACTGAATAATGCCGTGGATCAGGTCAGACTGCATTTGTGACCTTTGTTTGGTGCTATCATTGACTTGAGAAGCTGGCACAGAGCAACTGAAGTACTGACCTTTCTTGCTGATTTCACAGTATGTCCAGGATACTGAGTCCAGGACAACCACTGAGTGATAATTTTGCGCTTTAATCATTATAGCAGTCTGTGAATGTTGTACAAACCATTAAAGTCCTCTCAAGGCTAGTTTTATCAACCAAACCTGTATCGAAGGATAAAATACTGTTGACAGTCATTCTTACATCTGGTTATCTTAATAGTTAACCATGAAAAACAAATGGAAAATTGTGAAACGTCGTATCACTTTTTTAACTCAGTAGTACTTTGATGGCACATTTGAACTGCTGAGGTGTGTTTCAGTCAAGGCTCCTTTTTTGGCAAAGAAAATATCTTGAGGTCTGTGTTCAATATTTAGCCCATCCAGCAGAAAGGTTTCTTCCCAAAACAGCAAAGCAACCATTTTACAGTAGGGAAATAAATCTTAATCATCCTGAGAAGTATTCTCTTCAATCTAATTATAGTTACTCACTGACTTTAATAGGCGTCTTTCTATGCACTGGAGAACACTTAGCAGGACAATTTGATTTCCTATCTCAATACAAGATAGATACTCCATTTATGGCTGTTTTAGCAGTTTGTCGGCTGACTTTCTAAGCAAAATGAAGCACAGACCACAATATTCTGTTTGTTTCTAAGTGTGACAACTTTAACAATGTGTGCCTACAATAAGAAATTCTCATCAAAAACACATAATTATATATAGCTCCTGCACTTTGTGGCAACACCAAAGAATTTTACAACAATAATCACCATTGATGGTTTATATTAAAAGAGCATAATCCAATCGAGCTGAATGAACTTAGATTGCATCTATTTCTTAGAAATGATGTGCAAATTTGCGCTTTTTAATCCAGAACTCTGCGGCCCGTGTGCTCTATCGTTCCAAACTCCGTGACTCCATCTTCCCCATCCTTGCATGACTCCATTGGTTCCCCATCATTCAGAGGATCCAATTCAAGATCCTGGTCCTCACATTTAAAGCTCTCCACAAACTTGCCCCACTCTACATCTGTGACCTCCTATCCCCTTACCAACCTGCCCGCTCCCTCCGTTCAGCAGGCTCTGGCCTGCTCCACGTCCCCCGACCCACCTGCCCAACCATTGGCGGACGAGCCTTCAGTCACTTTGCCCCCAACCTCTGGAATTTCATCCCGAAGTCCCTCCACCTCGCCCCCTCCCTAGCCTCCTTCAAGTCTCACCTCAAGACTCTCCTCTTCGATTGACCCATCGGCAACTCCTCCACTCACCCCCCCCCCCCATCCTCAGCTTGGGTCTGAAGCAGTGACTGTCCAGTGCTTTGGGACGTCCTCCTGACATGAAAGGCGCTATACAAATTAATTTTGCTGTTGTTGTTTTATAATACGGATGATTTTTGTGATCTTATTTGGACTTACATTGCTGTTGTGAATTTTGCTCATGCAGCCTAAAGTTTGTTGTAAATTGTAGTATTTATCACGTGATTTTCATTATTGCAAAAATGTAGAGAGTAAATATTTTAAGGTAATTTTCTTTTTTTCCATAACATTGTCCGCCCCCAAGACAGCTGAAAACCTCACCCATGTCATTGTCGCTTCCAGGCTCAATTTCTTTGGCCTCAGTGCAGTTGGGCAAGGGAGGAGAACATCTACTCAAGTTCTTCGTTTTGATCTCCAACTAGTGAGTTTTGTTGAAAAGTTGGCATGTTAACTATCTAGGCTCCCACACAATGACAGACCATTTGTACTAAGAAAGAGACCAAAAGGGGTCGGGATAGCTCCCTGGTGCCATAGAATAATGCTTCATCCCACCTCAGTGCCACCAGGAAGGGATAGGAAACAAAACTAGTTGGGAACAGAATTGGAAAGTAATGGTCCATATTGCTGAACTGGAATTTTGACTGTGGCAAGCAGGAGGCAGCTTTAAAAAGTGGAGTTATTCCATGAATAATAATAATAATCCTTGCATTTGATATAACGTTTTTCACATCTTATCGACGTCTTAAAGCACTTCACAGAATATACTGTAAAGTGAATTGACTTTATACTTATGGGCGAAACGCGGCAGCCAATTGCGCACAGCAGTGTCGCACAAACAGTTGTGGATTGAAATGACCAATTCTTTTTTATTACTATTTTGGGGACGGATTTTCTTGAATACGGTACTTTTTAGACCAGGAAATATTTATGTATTATGAACTGGTAGGATAGTCCATTCCATGGAGTCTGTTGTGGAAGCACACCACTTGTTAAATCACATGGTCTTTTTTAATTTAATCATTTTTAACACATTTTTTAATGACTTCTTTTAATGTCACTGTCTTGAGTGCAAATGTAAAAGGTGCTATATAGATACAGTGTGTTGATATTGTTGTGCACATCAAAGTAGAGCATGTCATTGCAACGCAATTAAAAAATTTCAACTGGTTACACCAGATTTAACAGTCAACATTCTTACGTCATGCATACAATGAGTAATGTAATGTGCAAAGTAAAAAGTTTTCTCTGCACTAATGTATCCTCACCAGTTTTTTTGCTGGTACACCTGTAGCTGCAGAGTCAAAGTGTCATTATAGCATCCTGCAATACAGAGTATATACATGTATTTACACACACTCTGCAGTTACATGTAATTAACCTTGTAGCCTGTCTTGAGTCGGGTTAGCCAATTTTGCCTGGTGGTTTATGCTATACTAGTTGTACTCATTGCAGCTTTGCTTGCAACCAAAGTATCTAATATGGAATATAGATTGACACACAGACAGATATTTCCTGCTTATCCATATTGATATGGGAGGCTGTGGGTGGACTCAGTGGAAGGACTCTGTGTTTTAATTTAATTTAATTTTGTTTGTTGTTATTGCAGCTTAGCTTCACCTGTGTTCTTTATTTTGTTCCCACCACTTAGTAACACGAGCTCTGTGACGCAGGCGCAGCCACTAGGTGTAACTGCAGAGTGCGTGTAAATACATGTATATACTCTGTATTGCAGGATGCTATAATGCCACTTTGACTCTGCAGCTACAGGTGTATACCAGCAGTGAAAAATGTTAAATTGAAAATAACTCATGAATGAAAAGAGATACTCGGAACAAAATATGCTCATGTCATTCCCAGTGAGGTATAAATCAAGTCTCTATGTGAATCATTTATTGAGATCCTTCTTGAAGCGAAGGCAGACTTTGTCATTTTATTAGTATACTGCTCACTAACGGCTAGAAATTCTGATCTCTACATAGGAAACAAGAAGTTTGATTGTTATTCGAGGAAGTGTTTTAAAATGGAGTGTTTGTTTACATACCAAATTTTTGTTGGTAGTTTGGGCAGGTGATAATGCAATTTACATGTATACATTGCTTTCACGCCTGGAGGACATTTCAAATCACTTCAATTTTGCAGCAGTTACTGCTACGTTAATCCAACGGAAATCGCCTCCAATGTCCAACTGTTTTGGAATGATTTGAATTACTTAGGAAATATTGAAGTAACTGACATCACTGTAGGAATTGAAACGCCAATGATGAAGCCCAATTTATAAATGGTGATTTACTCTAAGTATCTCTGCATAGCAAACATTTCAGAAACACTGCATTGCAAGAGGTTTGCTGAATGTCCTAAATGCTAATCAAAACTGACAGTAGAACAAATCTACCTACCCCTTCCTGACCTCAGCACATAAAATAGGGTAAGCCTGGTTTTATATTTGAAAAATGGTTCACAGCATGTCACAAATGAAGCAGAAGGAATTGAATTAAACAATAGTGTGGCACAAATGATCAGTTGTGTGCATGGGTGCAAAAATAGAGTAAAAGTTGAAAGATAAGCTGGGTAAATGTCAGAAAGGTCAACCCCGCAGCATCTATCATCTGAGGCATTGAACATATGATTTCTTAGATTTTGCTACCACCTGCATGTTTGCAATGGCCTTCAGTTGAGTATTCAACCTCAAGATCATTCAAAGGGGACCTTATAGAGATGTATCAATTGCTAAATGGAATAGAAAATATAGACACTGTCAGATACCTCAAGATAGCAATATAATAAGTATTCACAGGTTTATGGTTGTGAAGAGCAAACCCAGAAATGTACAGTATCTCTTTATATTAATGGGTTACTAGGAATGTTGGTTGATGCCAAGTCATTGAACATATTCAAGAAATTAGCTTAATATGTATTGTAATGGGAATGTTGTTAGTTTGGAAATTGGAAGGATGAGATGAAATGTACAAAAAATTATTCTTCATCCAAACCTTTCATGTGATCTTGTAACAGTGAGTCAAGGTCTCATGCAAGTTGACAACAAATAAAGAACCTAGCTAGTTTACTAATCCTATTCTTCTGATGAAGTTTCTGGATTGTTACCCAATTATAACATTTTGGGGAAGAAGATTGGAAATATACTATTTGCCATCTGCTTTGTCACCATATTCTTAATGTGAAGAGATGTTTGTGTCATTTACAGTTTTTGGACTAACAATAGAAAATCAAAACCCTTAGAATGGCAAGCTTTATAAAATGTCAATTTGCAATTTTATAAAATTTGATGCATAAAGCATAATCCAGGAATCCCAAATATATTTGTTAGTACTTTTGGATGTCCTCCCAACAAGGAAGGCACTGTACAAATGTAATTTGTTGCTGTTTTCCAATTATGCTTGAATAAGTGCTTCACAGGAATTACACTAAATTTTTGCAACTTTGTATTTGTAGGCAAATCTAGCAAGTCAATTTGCACACAGCAATGTCCCACAAATCCAGTACGCCAGGAAAACTTTCTCTTTTAAAATGTACCAATGGATCTTTAACATCTAATTGCACAAGCAGAAGAGATCTCAATTTAATGTCTCATCCAAAGGACTATACGCTCAACAGTGCAGCACCCACAGAGCTTAAACCCACAATTTCTGACACAGGAGCAAGAATGCTATCAAATTTAGCCACTTAAATATGTGCAGTACTAACTTACAGCTGCACACTCTTCATCAAAAATATAGTTTTTATTTATTTAAAAAAACCACTCTCCCCAATTTGTTGTCTCTACAATTTTTTCTAATGTTTTAGAAATAATTATTTTTATCAAAAAATACACGGAAACCAAAGAGCATTTGTAAATGTATCATACCATAGCTGTAATAATTTGAATGCGAAATATTATGCTGTGATTAGTAATAGAATTTCTGAATGTGGACTCCTTAAGGTTCCCAGATATTCCTCCCTCTGATTCGCGAGAATTGATGCCTGCAGGGCATCAAATACCCCTTTGACTTCACAAGTCATAAATGAGGTGAGTGTCCCATAACATTGTGTTGAATGTGAGTGAAATGCATCTGGGTACCTGCAGAAATCTGTATTCTATTCATATCCTTTCATAATGGCCTTATCTCTTCACTAAGTTCATAATACAGAACAATAATTTGAATTTAACAATTAATATTAACAATACAATATTTTATTTTAAATGATGAAGTTGCCAGTCTGACTCATTAGCCAAACTACAGTATTTGGGAACACGCTGTATCAAATGCGAGGATTATTATTATATTGCGTAATCAATACCAGATAAATGAAGAGCAAATATATTTTAGGTGGAATTCTCAGCAGTTTGATTTGGAGACTTAAACATGGTGATGTGTTTCTTTATGTATCAGATACCTGGTCATGACCAGAAAAAACAAAAAGATTACTTTGTAACATTCCAACATCTCCCCTTCCTTTCCCCCCACCAACAAAAAGAATCTTACAACAATCTGCCTGATAGATGTGATAAACTGGATGACCTCGCCATATGCTGTATGGTTTATGATTTATAGCTGTGTGGAATGCATCTTTAGGTTTAAAAGAAGCTTGCTGGAAATAGCCATGCCTCTTTAAGAGCATTTTTCTAACACTCATAAATTAAATTAATATGCAGACTGATATTGCTGTGAAAACTCTACGGTACTTAGTGTAAATCCTCATTCCCTCAGTAATGCTACATATTAGAACACTCTAATTACCATGTAGACGAGTAACCTTTTGGGAATTCTTCAGGTAATTATAACTCCAGCCTTTCCTGAATTAATCCTGTAAGAACTTCTTAACTAGAAAGGATTATGCGGCACTAATATCCAGTTTCCCCACACGATCCACACAGTTAATTGTTTCAATTAATGTTTGGCAGCTCTTCAGTAATTCTTGAGGTGCCATTGACTGAAAATGGTTCAGTGGAGCTCCAAACTGGACAACAAAGTTATTTCATTTGCTATTAATATGGTCAATCTGGCCATTCGATTGAAGTTATTACTATAGAAAGCCGAGGTACCGAAGGGCTTGATAGAACGATTAGCTTTACAGAAAATGGTTTAGCAGCCAGTGGGATTAGAGTTGATGCTCAGTTTAACCTCCCTGTGGTGATGCTGCTATAGTAGTAATGAAGGAGCCAAAAGCAGCATCTCTCAACAGCCAGTTCAGTGACAGGAAATATGCCTAATCCGGTGAGCCTTGCTTATTATCATCATTTTAGATCCTAATCTCCTTACTACTGTCAAATTGCAAAACATCAGGCATTTCTTATCCTCTTTTAAACTATTTGGATAAGAGACATCCTTCCCTCTCAAGGCGAAAGGAAAGGTCATGTTTTTTTTAACCTAGAACAAATAGATAGTTATTAATTTTTCAAACGTGTTGAATTGGTATGTTTAAAACGCATGACCTTGTGGGGTTTTTTAAGATCGTCCTGGGAGGAATCACTCCTTCATGTTTCAAATTAAAACATGACAGGCCAAATGTTCCCCTCAGGTACAGAAGCAAATACTAATTGTAGAGCCACGAAGGATGTTGCTTCTAGGATAAGTACAAAAGTATTGGTTTTGAGGTTTGGTAATAAAGGTATTAATATTACATCGCTTGGGAAGATACAGTATTTTCCCTGAGAATTTGGTATGAGTCACTGGCACTTATGCCATTCACTCTTACTTTATCTTTCATTATATCTGAGATGCCATCCGGCGTGGAGGACGCTATATAAATCAAAGTTGTTGTATCCGGGGCTTTTAGGACTCAACGGTGTACATAGCTAAATCAGCTCTTGTGGAGCTTGGGCGCTGTATCATATGTTTCGTTCATAATTAGTATCTTGTATATTTTTCCTTCCAATTTTCTTGCTCTCTTTCTTGGTTTTTCTTCTCCCCTTTCACTTCACTTCCCCCACTGGGCCAGCAATGTTGAGGCTAATCGTAGCATCCCTATGTGTCCCTTTCTCCACCCAGCTGAGATCAGTAATCACAGCACACAGTGGGGATTGAATCTAGGACTCTCTGGGTCTGCATGGCTCAATACCACACTGGGCACTGCACTCACCAACAATACTATCCGACAATATTTTGGGGTGAATTTTGAAAAACTTCAGACTTAACAAATCTACAAGTGCTCAGCTCAGACTTGGGAACACCACTCAACTTCAACTTACTTTTGGAGTTGTTGGGGGTTCCATCATGTCATTGTGTCATACTTCCAATTAATTGATTTTGGATTAAATGTAAACATAAGGTTTGATATATTATTATAAATAATAATAAGTAATATAGCACTTCAATTCAGCACAGGAACAGACCATTGAGCCCAACTTGTCTGTGCTGGTGTATATAATCCACATAACTAATATATAAAGCCAGTACATACTCCTAAATATAAAAGCTCCACTTGTACAGTTCAATAACCTTGGTCAACAAATGAGGTAAGAGACAGCATCAAACTAAAAGAAAAGGCAAGAAAAAGTGGCAATCCAGCGGATTTGGAGACTTATAAAAAGCAGCAAAGAGATGCAAAGAGAGTACAGTAATAAGAGCTTCAATAATCAAATATGGGGAAACAAAACTTGCAAACAATATCAAGGGTAAGAGTAAAAGTTGTTATAAATATATTAAGGGAAAGAGAGTAATAAAGAGGAACACGGATCCATTAAAAATAGTTGTAGGTGGACAATAATGGAAATAGCAGGCCTGTGGAATGAATAGTTTGCTACCATATTCACAGTAGAGAAAGAGGACAAAATAAGGGATACGGGGCAAGGGTGGGTAATTGGACTTGAGGTACAGGTCAGACATGATTTTACAGAATGGCAGAACAGGTTCGAGGAGCTGATTGGCAGAACAGACTTGTGGGGCTGAATAGCCTACTTCATTTTCTATGTTAACTCTCCACCACTCCTAATCCCCTCCCCTATACCTCTATTCTCTAATCACTTATATTTTGGATTTTAAATTGTTGAGTGAATCAGTCATACTGTTCTAGTTCTTTCGGAATTATAGATAGTTTATTTAATATCATAGATTTTCTTACATTAAAATATCTTTAAAAAAAACTAAATTTGAAAAACACATCCAGTAGATCTTACCTCATTGAACCAAGCTGTCATTAGCCTGAACTTAATGAATTGCCTGAGAGAATGTGTTAATCTATGAATTTTTCTGACCTTTGAATTCATCCTTTCATCTGATCTTACACTTCTCAGAACCTCTAGTTCACTCCTCTGATTGACTATTTGTTTCTTTTTCTAATCACCATTTTTAATGAAGTTTCTCCAAAGAGGTTTATTACATTCTGGTGTTGTCAAAGTATTACTGGGTTTGAATGTGTTACTAATATCTATTGGTGCTGTTATCTAATGTAAATGTAACTGCTTATTTTAGGTAAACTGTTATTTTACAGTCATTTTGGTATGTTAAATATAAATTGCAACAACAAAAATTAACCCATTAATGTTCTAAAGGGATGATTTAACAGCAACCTGAGTATAGGATTTGGGGAAAAAAGAAAAACAGGTAGAATCATAGAACCTTACGGCACAAAAAGAGGCCATTCGGCCTATGGAGTCTGTGCCGGGTCTTTAAAAAGAGCAATTTAATCCCACTCCCCAGCTCTCTCCCATAATCGCGCAAACCCGTCCTCCCAAATAAATGTCTACCTTTCTTTTAAAAGTTGTTATCAAATCAGCCTCCACCACCTTTTCAAGCAATGCATTCCAGATTCATAGATTCAAACCACATAGTTTCAAAACCCTCTAGCGCATATCATACATCGACCAGTAATTGGTTATAAATAAGCAGCTAAACAGTTTCACCTCATTGGACTATGTGCCCTGTTCGTGTGGATGGCCACTAGTTACTGATACACCCACCAGTGGAAACAGTTTTTCCCTGTTCGAATCCCCTCATGATCTTAAAATCCTCTATTAGGTCTCCTCGTAACCTTCTCTGCTCCAATGAAAATAAACCTAGCCTCTCTCGCCTTTCCTCATATCTGAAGACCCTTATTCCTGGTACCATCCTGGTAAATCTCCTCTGCACCCTTTCCAATGCCTTAACATCTTTCCTAAAGTGTGGTGACAATAATTGAACCCAGTACTCCAGCTGAGGCCTAACCAAAGTTTTATAGAGGTTAGTCAGAACCCTTATTTATAAAGCCTAGTGTCCCATATACGTTTTTAACAGCCTTGTCTATCTGTCCTGCCACCTTCAAAGAATCACTTACACAAACCCCCAAGTCTCTCTGTTCCTTCACACCCCTTAAAATTGTACTACCTAGCCTATATTGCCTCCCCTCATTTCCCCTCCCAAAATGCATCACCTCACATTTCTCTACATTAAATTTCATCTGCCATGTGTCTGCCCTTTTCTACCATTTCTGTCTATCTTCTTGTAGAAGGCTACTATCCTCCTCACTATTTACTATTTTTCCTAACTTTGTGTCATTTGCAAACTTGGAAATGGTACTCTCTATACCCAAGTCCAGATCATTAATATAAATTAAAAAGAGTTCATTGTTTTTCAAAAACTATTTTTCATATGTATGTTTAGTTCTAATAATGAGCAGGGATTATTTTCCATGGATCTTGGTTTTCATTCATGAAGTTACTTTTCAAATGATGTTTCCGTTTATAAACAAGTAAAATCCAGCGTGGCTCAAGCTGTCAAATTGTTAAATTTTGGTTTCTCAACCTAGTACTAAAGTCGCTTCTATTATTCATTAAACAACCTCATTTAAAAGCTGCAGTCTCCCTGTTGCGGAGTTTACTTGTACAATGAACAATGGTTCATGCCTTTTTCTAGCCTAACACTCTTGTGAGGTACTTGAGCAGCATTATCACATATGCCTTCTGTTTGAAGCATAAAACTGGGGTCTTGACTGCGTTCATATGGACTCTCCCATGATACTTGGGAGAACAAAGTTTCTCAGGTGGCCTGCCATAGTTCTCCTGATAAATGGTCATTCACTTCATAGCTGCTTGGGTGACATTTGTGGACAAATTGGTTACCATATTTGCTTACCTAGTTGCTTACAAATGCATCACAAGGGACAGCTTTGAGATGTTTTGATGTTACAAGTGTATAGAACAGAGGTTCTCAAACTGTGGTACTCGGAGCACTAGTTGTCCACAAGCTCCATTCAGGTGGTCCGCGGAAAGGTTGTGAAGTGCTTTACAATAATTAGCTAATGGTACAATCAGTATTAGGAAAGATCATTAAGTGGTCTGCCGAGACCCTCAGCAATTTTCAAGTGGTCCGTGGAAAAAAAGTTTGAGAACCACTGGTACGGAATATGCAAGTAATATTTGTATTTACAACTGTCAGTCTCAATTTCCATCAACATGTTAATCGCACATCCATTGCAAGTTCTGCATGAGTCACATAGATGAGAGCTCTGGTATTGTCAGGCCAGAGTACTGCATACAGTTCTGAATACTGCGACATAAGGGTTGAGGATGGCTAGGCATGATAGCAGCAGGCAGGAGAGCAATAAGGTTGTCAAGCAAGGGGCTCTTCAGCTCCAAACGAGTTACATCTGAGTTACATCTGAGGGCCAAACTGCTTTTTTTAAAAAATCTAAATGGGATACAGACACCCAGAATAAGACTTTCAGTTATGCAAGGGATCACAAGTTCAGGATTATGAAGGCTAATTTTTAAAACAAACAGAAGGAAGTACTTCTTCACAACAGCTTTAATTGATTATTAGTAGGGTGTTTGAGGCAAGTGCGCTGGAGTAATTTTTAGAAACAGCCTGATGTAGTAATGAGTACAACAACAACTTGGATTTATATAGCATCCTCCACGCCGGGCAGTATCTCAGAGCGAATACCCTGTAGAGTAGTACAGTATGCACATTGAATATTCTATTGCAGCTCAAGCTGTTTTTAACAAAAATGTATTTATTCTTAGCCTCTTTTATCTATTCCTAAGAAAAGTGATCTGAGACCTGATGTGCTATTCATATGGAAAATACCTGTGCATCTCTTTTTATATTGGAGTAGTGTTATTCAAAGAGCAATTCTGTGAACTAAGAACTCACAAGTTTATTAAAATGCTCTGAGACGCCGTCCAACGTGGAGGGCGCTATATAAATCGAAGTTGTTATAATGGTTGCTCTCCATGTCTGAAGATGACCTTTCACACAGTGTGAACACCTGGGTGCGTGAATTTATTTATAGTGTAGAAGCTGCTGCCTTTACAGCAACTACAATCTTAGGTAGCAAGCAGTGGAACCTAGTGTCAAGGAGTAGCTCAAGGAGTAGTGTCAAAAGACCAGACCACTTGCTAACTACACTGAGAAAATTCATTCCACCCAGAAGGTGATCCAGCAAGCGACAAACGACCGGGTTCCCACTTACTGCTAGGTAAAGAGGGGCATTTGGAGTAAGCAAACTTGTGAGCACGCTAACGACTACTCTGTGGGATTCCATCAAATTTACGCTATCACAGCATGTATGGTACAGCATTGCTTTCTTTTGGGAAACATAGTCATTATGTAAGAAACAGTTATATCACAGCATGGCAACATATACGTTTATTCAACCAGTGTTAATGATTTTGATTTCAGATACCGCATCTTATTAAACACAGTATTTATTAAATTAACAAACAAGACTTGCCAATAATACCCATCAATAAAATTATTATTAATAATAATGATTACTAATAAAATTAGCTGCCACATTGTGATTAATAATAGGTGCAGAAATGAACAAAATCATATGAATCTCAACTGTAACCAACCTATTGGATGAAGGATAGGTTAAAAAAGGGGGGGAATTGAACCCCCAAAATAACTTATTGTTATTACAATCAGACTAGGGTCCGGCGATATATCGCTCAAACCCGATATAATTTTCATATCAATATGCCGATATAGACATTTTTAAAATATCGATATATCGAAAAACGATATATCGAGGAAAAAAATCGGGATGCAAGCACACTGAACTGCAAGACCCAGAATGCTCATCTCTATACACAATGCACAGACCGAGGTGCAAAGCTGCCATATTGTATTCACAGTCCTCGAATACAATATACAGGTATGCAAGGGGTGGGGGGAGAGAGATGGCTGGGGGTGGGGGGGTGAGGGGGAGAGAGACTGCTGGGGGGGGTGAGGGGGAGAGAGACGGCTGGGGGGAGGGGGAGAGAGACGGCTGGGGGGAGGGGGAGAGATACGGCTGGGGGGAGGGGGAGAGATACGGCTGGGGGGAGGGGGAGATATACGGCTGGGGGGAGGGGGAGAGAGACGGCTGGGGGGAGGGGGAGAGATACGGCTGGGGGGAGGGGGAGATATACGGCTGGGGGGAGGGGGAGAGAGACGGCTGGGGGGAGGGGGAGAGACGGCTGGGGGATGAGGAGAGGGGGAGAGAGACGGCTGGGGGGAGAGGGAGAGACGGCTGGGGGGGACGAGAGAGACGGCTGGGGGGGGAGGAGAGGGTGAGAGAGACGGCTGGGGGGAGGGGGAGAGAGAGACGGCTGGGGGGAGGGGGAGAGAGATGGCTGGGGGAAGGGGGAGAGAGACGGCTGGGGGAAGGGGGAGAGAGACGGCTGGGGGGAGGGGGAGAGAGACGGCTGGGGGGGGAGAGGGGGAGAGAGACGGCGGGGTCGGGGGGAGGGAGAAAGAGACGACGGGGGTGGGGGGTGCGAGAGAGACGGCTGGGGGGGGAGGAGAGGGGGAGAGAGACGGCTGGGGGGAGGGGGAGAGAGACGGCTGGGGGGAGGGGGAGAGAGACGGCTGGGGGGGGGGGAGAGGGGGAGAGAGACGGCTGGGGGGGGGGAGAAAGACGGCTGGGGGTGTGAGAGAGACGGCTGGGGGGGGAGGGAGAGAGAGACGGCGGGGGGGGGAGGGAGAGAGAGACGGCGGGGGGGTGGTGGGGGAGAGAGATGACGGGGGTGGGGGGTGCGAGAGAGGGACGGCGGGGGGGGGGGGGGGGGGAGAGAGACGGGGTGGATGTGATAATATACAGATAGATAGAGATGGGGGGGATAGGAGAGAGGGAGAGAGACATAGAGACACACAGACAGAAAAACACAGAGATGGAGAGCGTGAGAGACACAGAGAGAGAAAGATATTTACCTCCTGAGAAGATAGGCCCCGAATGCACGCACACCCGGAATGCGCGCGCACTCCGAATGCACGCGCGCATGCACAGTACGAAAAACCTGAAAATATCGATATTTCGGTATATCTCGATATGAGCCCATCGATATATTTAATCGGAAAATTTTCCATATTGACGGACCCTAAATCAGAGTCTTCTTCAGTTTTGCTCGAAGCAACTTTGAAATAAAAGCAAGGTCCAGTTGTTTTCTATCATGTTGGTTTAAAGGCAGAATTCATAGAAATATAGAATCATAGAATCTTATGGGACAAAAGGAGACCATTCGGCCCATCGAGTCTGTGCCTGCTCTTTAAAAAGAGCAATTTAATCCCACTCCCCAGCTCTCTCCCCATAACCCCACAAACCCGTCCTCCCCAAATAAATGTCTACTTTTAAAAGTTGTTATCAAATCAGCCTCCACCACCTTTTCAGGCAATGCATTCCAGATTCAAACAACTCGTTGAGTGACAAAAAATTCCTCACCTCCCCTCTGCTTCTTTTTGAAACTATTTTAAATCTGTTGTGGAATAGGAATGGTTCTTAGATATTTGATAAGATTATTTTTGTCCAGATGCTAACATTGCTTTTAACAGCATAGTTTCAAAATCTCTAGTACATATCACACATCGACCAGTAACTGGCTATAAATAAGCAGCTGACAAGTTTCACCTCACTGGAATATGTGCCCTGTTCATGTGGATGGTCAAGTGCAGTAATACACTTCAATGGCTAGAGAAAGATCAGACACATGAGACTTTTCTCAGATCACCATTCCACTGTGTTTTAGGAGCATAGCCAGATAGTTGTGTTCCTCTCCATAAAGCCTATTTGTATTGAATTAAAGAGGCTCTGCTACACATCGAATATTACATTAGAACAAGTTATGGAGACATCTGCTATTGGCAGATGTGGCATTGTTTCAATAGGATGTTGCTGCTGGTCCCAAAAAGCATTGCTTCAGTTTTGGAAACCAGTGCATACCCATGTTTGGTCCTGGCACACATGATTAAAGGAATGCTGAAGTTATACTCTCCCACTCCATTTCATTATCTCGCTTTCTTTGTTGTTTTGGGATTTATTGATGTAAAACTTCTTGGACAATTTAGTCTAATTTACAATACAGTATTTGTTTCTCGTTGACATTTTCTCACAGCCTTTGTCAGACTTTGCTTACTTAGGGTTTATGATTACGGGCAGAATACTTTGCGATTTGGAAATTGCAATGCACACAACAAGCCCAGTTTCAAATATCACAAAATTCAACTTCAATCACAATCCCAGCAACTCAAAATTTTTATCCCACAGTAGGGTCTGTCAATGAAACTTTGCATACAAATTTGCAGTTTCTGAACTTGACAGTGAAGTCCTGTGAAACATTTGGATGTTTCAACAATACAATCAATTGATGTATTAAATGCAGGAATTACTTACAATTCCCATTCTAAAGACACTGGTCTGTTATATATCCTATATGTATGTTTTCTCAATCACAGCTTATTCTTTTTTGCTTTGAATACAAGAACGCTCATTAATAATTTATCATGTCTAACTGGTTTTCAGCATATATAACATCAGAAATCAAACTACTTCAGGGTTCCAGGTTTAATTTCTGTATCTACATACTCTTCACCACACATTACACTTGAGAATTCTACTTATTATCGAGCTTCATTTTACTGCTGCTCATGATAAGAACCTGTTTTGTAATTGCTGTTTTCCATTTAGTTCCTGATTGCTTCAGCAGTTTAGTATCATATAGGATCCCAGTGAGCAATTTTCTCTCTAGACTCAGTTACTATGTTGTTGATAGTCAGGCCAAATTGATGAGGTCCTCTTTAGGATTATCATTAACATTTGTTAATTATCTGGTATCGGTAATTTTTATTCCTCATACCATTTTTCTCACCTTTCTTCCTCTGCTGAAGGAATTAAACTTATTTCCTTCTACAGTTAACTCTCATCAAACGTACTTTATTGATTACAAATTCAAGTATATATAATGAAAAAAAGCATAACATTTTTGAACAATGGGATAAAACTTGCGTATACGCGCTGGCTGGCCCCATGTGCATGCGCTCTTATGAGGATGCCGGTAGCTCCCAACTAAATTTGATGATTCCTCGGCTGGCTGGCCCCACGCACAATGTGAAAGTCCTTGGGAAAATCCGATGACTCTTCGGCCTCGGAGTATCCTGATGGCATTGCATGGTAAACAGAAGCGACAAGTAGAGAGAGACAGAGTCTCCCAACACTTCCAGGACTAAAGGTAAAATAGTTTAGCCTAGCTGTGGTTTTATTGCTTTATTGCTTTTTTTTTATTGCTTTATTGCTGTTTTACTGTCTCCATTGAGTTAGTGAGAGCCAGGAGGGGAGGAGGGGGGAGCGAGGAGTGGGCCAGCCAGCTGTAGCCCGCCTCAGTACGTACCTTGCATTGGTCGGGTGTGGATGTGCCTGGAGGCTTGAGGTGGGTAGCCTGTGGCTGGATTCCCCTAACCCCCCTTTTCCCATTACTTGTTAAGTTTACCCAACGCGATTTTACTGAGTGCGCAGTTTTCCAGGAACGTAACCCCCGCAATCGATGAGGGTTAACTGTACTGTATAAATGTAGGTGGTGATCGTTTTACCAAAGTAACCGTTCTGTGAATGCCTTCTGATACCTCATCCAAGCCTCGTATTGGGACTAGAGTTCATAGTCTAGCCTGACAAACTGAGTTTCCATCTGCTGGCTGCAGAAGTGCTGAAGGCCACTATTTGAAAAAAAGGTTTCTCCTGACGGTATTTTGACAAACAGTGCTCCAGGTGAATTAGACCCACAATACTCGGTTACATGCATTTTAACAGTTTTCTTTACCATTTTGAAATACCCCAAAGATCTTCTAAGTGTAATATAATAACTGCATTTTTGGACAAATACAGCAGACAACAACGACTGAATAATAATAATAATCCCTGCATTTGATATAGAGCTTTTCACGTCTCCTAGACGTCTCAAAACGCTTCACAAAATATACCGTAAAATTAATTGACTATATATTTGTGAGTGAAACATGGCAGCCAATTGTGCACAGCAGTCTCCCACAAACAGTCGTGGGTTGAGTAACCAATTTATTTCTTTTTTCTTGAGGGATTATTATCAGGCATGTGGAGTAAGGAAACTTGCCCAAGATTTTTGAAAAATAGAGGGATTAGGTGATATGGGGATAGGGCAGGTAATCAAAGTTAGGTGAGAAGATCAGCCATGATCTTGTTGAATGGCGGAGCAGGCTCGAAGGGCCGAATGGCCTACTCCTGCTCTTAATTCTTATGTTCTTATGTTCTTATTTCACCTTGACCTACCTGGATTCTAAACACAGGTCTCACACTTGTAAGGTGACTGCTCTAACCACTGAGCTACAGGACTCTATCCAATATGGTGAAGGATGGGGCAAGGCAGAGGGATAAGGGAAAATTAGTCAGGGAATAGTGGCTAAAATCACAGCCACTGAAAGTGGAACGGAAGGCATGAGGGTTACCCAGGAGGCAGGAGCTAGTTAAGTGGACAGTAGATTAGGGAGTAAGCAGGTTGGAGAGGTAGGGAGATGCCAGGGCATCAAGGGATTTGAAGATGACTGTGAAGGTCTTGAAAAACGATCTGTTGAGCAATAAGGAGGTAGTGGAGACTGGCTAGAACTGGTGTGATGGGGTATGGAGTTTTGTATAAGTGAGTATGGGGGCAGTGGAGATTGAGATCATCTGGATTTTTAGCAGCAAGGACCCAGTGAATACCAAATGACGAATAACTCGATGAAATCTGCTTGAGATTTGCAATAGAATTATCAAATCTTTAATGTACACCTGAACAGATAGACATGGCCTCAGATTTATGTCTCATCTAAAGAAATGCCTCTTTGTCAATGCAGCTTTCCCCCAGGACTGCACTGCATTATCAACCCAGACTATGAGGTCAAGCACCAGCAAGCAAGTTAAACCCACTTATTGAATGAACTCACTGAATATCTCTTGCAATTGCTCATGTCTGTCACTACTGTATCATTGATATTTAATAGGGTGTTGATCAATTGTCTATTGATTTTTGAACCCTGCTTGTAACCCCTAACCCCTAACATTTGAGGTTTTATTGAAGCATGTTGTAATGATTTGATAGCTTTCTTGATGGCAGTTAAGGAAATTATTGGGTGAGAAAAACTGAATGAGATAAAATCTTAAATACAAGAAAGGATTATGAAAGCTCCTGGCTCCAGATCTCCCAAACCAGCATAAGTAATAATAACAATAATAATCCTTGCATTTGCTGTAGTGCTTTTCACGTCTTTTAGGCAATTGACTGTATATTTATGAGAGAAATGCAGCAGCCAATTGCATACAGCAGTGTCCCACAAACAGTCGTGGATTGAAATGACCAATTTTTTTTTGAGGGATTATTATTAGGCACGTGGAGTAAGGAAACTTGCCCAGGGTTTCGCCCTGCCTGGAATTGAACCTAGGTTTCTCGCTTGTAAGGCGAGTGCTCTAAGCACGGAGCTACAGGTACCTTGGCATAGGTATCAAATTGGTGTCATGATGTATTAAAATGTTTGTTTACAGTTATCATTCAAGTATTTGTTTGTGATCACCACTAGCCAAATGGTGGTCGAACATGCACGTGCATCTTAACTGCATGACGATACATAGGTGATGTTCTCGAGTTATCTGATCAGGCACAGAAGATCAGAAGACGGGAAAAAGGTTAGTTTTTGCTCACACAATACACAGTCAATTCACTTTGCAGTACATTCTGATTTTACCCCACCTTTGCTTCCCTCTCTCCCCCTATCCTCTTTTCCCCCTTTCTCCCCTGGCCCCACTTCCGCGATTGTGTGTGGTACACAGTTGTGTGCAATTTTGGCTGCCACGTTTCGCCTACAAATATACAGTTGTTTTTTCTGTTCTCCTTCCCCTCCCGGGCCCCCCCATTACCCTCTTTTCCCCCTTTTCTCCCAAACCGCACTTCCGCGACTGTTTTGGGGTACTGTTGTGCGTAATTTGGCTGCCGCATTTCTCCCACAAATATACAGTCAATTTTCCTACTTTCCTTCCACCAACCACGACCCCTCCCCCTCTGCTCTGGACCCTACCTCTTTTCCCCCCTTTCTTCCCTCTTGCCTTCTCCTCCCCCCTCCCCGCGCTCTGGTCCCAACCTTGGAACGTTGTTGTATTCTATGAAGCACTTTGAAACGTTAATAAGACATGGAAAGCGCTATATAAATGTAAGGATTATTATTATTATTTATTCTGGGAAGCGCTTTGAGACGTCTCAATGACATAATGTATCAAATGCAAGGATTAGTATTATTATTATTATTATTTTATAACCACATACTTTCATGAGTTATTCCTGAAATAAAGACTATTCCATTATCCAATCTTGGCTGAGCTATGTGCTGCATTAACCCAAATTTGTTCAATATCAAAATAGACTATGATACGACCTTGTCAAAGACTGAAAGCAATACCTTGAATTCCTTGTCTGTTATTTCAGTACTTAGTTAACTTGGTGCATGTTCCACTACCATATTTAGTCTGGTAAGCAAATTTAATTTTAACAGCAAATTTTGGAAGAGCTGGTAATATATTTTGCTTTCAAAAATAGATTATTGATATCATTCAAGAAAAGGATTGATGCTATAATGGAAGGATGGTAGGGTGGGTATTTTGAAACTTGGAGATTGAATTGGCTATTGAATCTGTTTCAACATTACTGATTTTGTGACGGGAAGCTACATTGAACCTGGTTGCATTTACTGTGGAGTCCTGCAGCTCAATGGTTAGAGCACTTGCCTCGCAATCAAGAGACCTGGGATTGATTCCCGACAGGGTGGATCCTCAGCCAAGTTGCCTTACTCCACATGCCTGATAATAATTCCTCATAAAGAAAAACAATAATAAATTGGTCACTTCAATCCATGACTGTTTATGGGACAGTGCAATTGGCTGCTGCAGTTCACCCACAAATATGCAGTCAATTCACTTTACAGTAAATTCTGTGAAGCTCTTTGAGATGTCTAGAAGAGTTGAAGCACTATATCAAAATGCAAGGACTAATATTATTATTGGTATTATTATATACTCACGGGGTGGATGTTTGATTGTCAAACCAACTGATATAGCTTTCATATTGTCAAAATGCAGTCTGCTGGTGGGAATAGTGACCTTGCCAATATCTCAACTGGAAATCAGTGCATGAAGACCATAGCTGCAACAGTAACATTACCTCCAGTTGCACTAACGTCATCTTAGCAATTGATATCTTCAGCTTTTGTGTGTTTTTGTGGATTGTAACAGAATTTTGAAGCATATAATTTTGCCCACCAATCTCTGATGACTTGCAAGGAAGGATGACAGCGTGAGAGAGATCAATTATCACCCATTCATTAACCTACAATGCTTCAGCAATTCTTGTCATTTCAATTGTATTCATTCCATTTCCTCACATTGTTGGGTTCAGTTGTTTTTACTCCAATAAAGATCCATTGCGGAAACAGCACCTACTGTTTAAATGTAGAATCATAGAATCATAGAATTTTACTTAAGAAAAAATATAGAAATTGATGAGATGTTGGTGAATCAAAAATGTTTACTGAGATTTTACTCTTCAAGGGTGTTACTGCTGAGGACGCTTTTCTTGTATGGAAATAAAATGTAGAATTAGAAGTTACTGAATCCTTAACCTCTGCAACTCCCTCCTTCTCCCCCTTTATCTTATCCCTCTATCATCTCAATATGTCATTAATTCCTGCCATTAAACCTACTTCTTCAACTGGGCCTTTTATCACCTCCCCTTCTGCCCTTTACCTCTTCCTGGTGCAGTATCCAACTGTGTCATTGGAAATTATTCCAAAGTTATTGTAAATGAAACATGCTATAGAAATGTAAGTTATGGAATAAAATTAATAATAATAATAATAATCCTTGCATTTAATATAGTGCTTTTCACATCTTCTGGATGTTGCAAAGCACTTCACAGAATATAACTGTACAGTGAATTGACTATGTTTGTGGGCGAAATGCAGCAGCCAATTGTGCACAGCATGATCCACAAACAGGCGTGGATTGAAACAACCACATTTTTTTGTTTAAATTACTTATGTACACTCAATATTACAACAATAAATTATATTTCTATAACACCCTTCATACAGCATAATGTTGCAGAAAGTTTTACAGTGACAGTTCATGTAGAGCAGTTAATAGAATGCTCATGTTTAAGTAGTAAGCTATCTTCATTAATGAGTTTGTAATTTTAGTCATGATCAGTTTTTGAATGAAAAACAGACAAAAAAAAAAGCCTTGGATAGTGCGGGTTCCTTTGCACTATTAAACTGGCTGATTGTCATTTGGGAGTTGTCTGCCTATTGAATTAAAAAAATGCAGAATTAGGAACAAGATTTGCAGAGGTTTGATAAATATTGTCCGGCAAGCATTCGGATGAGTGGCACGCTGACCTGTAGGAATTCCATTCTGTCATATTCTCCATCCAAGACATTGAAACATTGTGGATTGGTGTGACGCATATCAGGTTGCTAGCTTGAATCTATATGCAATCAATATTCATCTGTCCTTTATGAATACCACATTTGTGACCACATTGAGAGAGAAGGAATAAATCCCAAGCGTTCATTTCTCACTGGATGTGACATATTCCCGGGGGATGGATTTTAAAAAGATTATAATGAAAACCACTGCTGGCTAGTCTAGCACAGAAGTTGCATCCATTTGCATGAATCTGTCCCATGTGTCCAGTGTATTGGTGTAATTTCACTGACCGAAACACTAACCTGACAACGATTTGCTGTCAGGAATGTGTTGCCAACTTTTCCAATATTACAATAAGTTCTGAATCATGCCAATGGCTAATCACTGGCTCGGATCCTGTCGATTAAAATAGGCTGTGTGTGATTCACTTTGCAAAAGCAGCAGGAAAAGATGCTGATGGTGTGTTTTTTTGTTGCAGTGTTCAAAATTACAAAATCTCACATATGGTGTGCTGTTTCATTGCTGGAAAATACAATAAAAAGCAGGTTGATTGTTTTTTATCTGCCTGGATATTCTGACAGCTTTGTGGAGGCACTGATTACAAAACTGGCATAAAGTTAGTGTTGCTTCTCAGTAATCGGAAGAATCCATGCATCGAGCAAGTGGCATAGAACTAAGCAATAAAAAAGTACAGTATGGGTGTAACAACAAATTAACAACAACAAATTACACTTATAAAGCGCCTTTCACGTCGGGATGACGTCCCAAGGCGCTGCGATAACTTTGTTCAGTTATGGGTGTACAATAACTTAACAAAGAAAGTGGATATGCATTTTAATATCTGGCAGGGATGTTACTACCAAACATTATTTATCCATGTTGGGACCATGATTTTCTGCATTTTTTTAAATACACTTTTAATTTCACTATTTGTGTATCAGATATGATGAAGACCTGAGCAACATTTATTAATTTGGTGCTAATTTTTCATTGCTCTTCCCATGCTAAGTGAGACACTGTTTTCCAAGCATAGCATCGGCAATAACAACTTATATTTATACAGTGCTTCACATCAGGAGACCACAGCTGACTGGGAGCCTGCACTGGAGGGTGGGGATAAAGGAGGGGAGAAAAAGCAGGTTGGGTGGGGCAGGAGGATTGTCGTAGGTGACAATGGTAGAATATGGCAAGACGGTGGAAGGATTTGAAAGTGTGGATGAGGATCTTGAATTGAGTGGTAAAGAGCCATTGGAGCCAAACGAGGATGGAGGCAATGGGCTCATGGAGCTTTGTCTTGCAGAAGAAACAGATTGCAGAGGAGTCCAGTGAGCAGGGAGTTTGAGTAATTGAGCCTGGAGGTGATGAGGGCCGGAGCTCAGCAGGCCGGAGCAGAAGCACTGGCAGGTAATGGTGTAGAGATGAATGAGAAATCAGCAATAAAGTTTGAAAGGACAGTTGGGGGTCAAATAAAATGCTAAGTTTCTTCACTGGCTTCATTTGATGGAGTGAGCAGCCATTCAGATGCATTCAGACAAGTGAGAAGGAACTGACCAGAGCCAAGCCGGAGAGTTTCAACCTTATTGATACTAAGCTACAGAAAGTTACAATGCATTTAGGGCTTGATGTCTGACAGGCAATCCATCAGAATAGCCTGGAATCAATATGTGATCATAGTTAGATTGTGCAAGTCAGGAATCACATATGCTGGTGATATGCTCCACCTAATGAAGCCAATGCAGAAATATACCACTTTATTTGTCCCATCCACCAAATATCCAATCAACCATTGTTTTACCATTCTTCATTATTTATTTATATTAATTGGAAAGAATCTAGGTATTATTACCTGCCGATTTCCCGAGCACTAATAAGGGAGTGGTTTAGACTTGACCTCAAGACTGCTTCAGAAACTGTAAATTGTGAAAATTGTATTAAATTCCAGTTGGATTTGTAAGCTGAACAGAGTCCAACCAGTTTAATACTCAGTTATTTATTTTCAAAGTGTACATTTCTAATGCAGAATCACAAGATACCCATAGCTTTGCAAGAGCCTCCAACCTCCGTCATATTGCTTCCTTCTTATTGCTCTTAACAAGAGCTGAGGGTAAATAAAGCAAAGGAGAGTATGTTTCTAAAATGGCAAACAACAAAAACAACAACATTACATTTGTATAGCGTCTTTCACATTGGGAGGACATCTCAAGGCACTGGACAGTCAGTGTTTCGGACCTGAGCTGGGGTCAGGATCAGGGAGTATGAATGGAAGGGTGGGGGGAAGGGGGTTGACCAATGGCACGGATGAAGTTGAGGGTCTTGAGGCGGGACGTGAAGGAGGCTAGGGAGGGGGTGAGTTGGCAGGTTTGCAGGATGCAATTCCAAAGGTTGGGGCAGAAGGCTTGCCCACCAATCGTGGGGCAGGTGGGGCGTGGGACATGGAGCACGCCGGAGCCTGGAGAGCAGAGAGAATGGACAGGTTGGTAAGGGGTGAGGAGGTTACAGAGGTAGAGTGGGGCAAGTCCATGGAGGACTTTAAAGGTGAGGACCAGGATCTTGAATTGAATCTTCTGGGTGATGAGAAGCCAGTGGAATCAGGCGAGAATGGGGATGGTAGGGTCGTGGAGCTTGGTGCGGGAGAGGACACAGGATGCAGAATTCTGGATGATCTGTAGCCTATGGAGGGAGGAGTTGGGGAGGCCGACAAGCAAGGAGTTTGCATATTCAAGTCTGGATGTTATAAATGCATGTATGGCATGGACATGATGAAGGGATGAATGAGGGTTTCAGCGGCCTGAGGGGTGAGGTAGTGGCAGAGTCGGCGCTGTTGTGGAGGTGAGGGAAGGCAGAGCAGGTCATGGCGTGGATGTGAGGGAGAAAAGACAATTGAGGATTGAACACCATGGAGGTTGATGCTGCCAGTGCCTGAGGTGTGGAGGCGCTGGCACAAGCCAATTAGGACAGCCATGGTCTTGTTGACATTTAACTGTAGAAAGTTAGCTCTCATCCAGGAATTGAGGTAGAGGCAGAAAGATGGAGTTGGTTGTCATCTGCATACATATGGAAGTTGCCCCATGACTGTGTACAATGTCACCAAGGGGAGGGGCATATAGATGTTGAAAAATCGAGGACCAAGGACAGAGCCCTGGGGGACGCCATACATGACAGTGTGGGAGCTGGAGGAGAAGCCCACAGGAGAAGTGACAACAAAGTGGAAACAAGAAGAAACGTAAGATTTGAACCAGGCAAGGGCAGGTGCACAAAGATTGAACTGAGAGGAGATTTGATATAGGAAGATGGAGTGGTTGACAGTGTTGAAGGAGGCAGAGAGGTCAAAGAGGACAAGGAGGCAGAGAGAGCCCTGATCGCAGATGTTTAGAATGTCATTAGAGACTGACCAGGGTTGTCTCCATGCTGTGGGCAGAATGGAAGCCAGATTGGAAGTGTTCAAAGAGGGAATGGTGAGAAAGAAAAGAGCGAAGCTGGGATGCCACAACTCACTCCAGGGCCTTGGAAAGGAATGGGAGATTGGAGATGGGGCGGTAACTGGGGAGTAGGAATGGGTCCATGGAAAAGGAGAGATTGATAATGTTGGTTAAGAGGGGAGCCAGAAGGTGGAGCAGGTAGTAGGCTTCATTTTGGAGATGATGCAGGTGAGGGAGGAGGGAGAGATAGGGTTGACGGTATATAAGGGGGGATGGGTGGGAGCTGGGTCATGAGGGAGAGGTAATGAGGGGTAACAGTGGTGGAGGTAGCTGAACAGCTCCCCTCTATTTTGGATTTGAGCAAGTCCAGCATCATCTCACTGTTGGAATTTGAGGAGAGGTTAAGTGAGGCATGAGAAGGTGGACGAAGGAGTCACTTGGTGGTGGAGACTAGGAGTCTGGGGTTGCCCTTTGCCTCCAAGATTATCTTGGAGTAGAAGGACAATTTGACAAAGAACCATAACTGCTGAAAATATTTGAATAAAGTTAACAACTTATGGATGGTTATATATAAAAGTAGGCGTTGTCTTGTTAGCATTTATAGTGTAGCCAGTTCAATGTGATGTAAGGTTGTATCCCCAAGTTATTCTCTGGCTCAGCAAGGGGAGCTCCAGAAGCTAGATATACTGCAGCAACAAAGGTGACAACAACTTCCATTCACGTGGGGTGAATGGAATGCTTACTGTATGCTTACATTATGCTTACTGTACTGCAGGCTTTAACTAGAAAATTCCAGGCACCGTTCATAAAGTGGGCTGGCCCATTATATGATTGTCAGGGGACCATTTTAGTCCCGTGTTTCCAAATGCTTCCAGCCTTCACTTGTGTGAGACCTTCTTCCATTCACTTTCTGCCAAAGGCATTTTGAGGGCATAACTTAATTTTGTGCCTTAGCACTGCATCAGAGAATAGATACAGCAAAGACTATTTATACCAACTAGCCGGCCTTACAACCCACCAACCTGGAAGTAATCTTAAATGTGTGTCTCTGAGTGCTTAAGAATAGCATACCATTGCAACAAAACAAGTCATTTGATCATTTGCAACAAAATGGTGCTCGTATATTTCTCTTGAAAAATATTGGAATTGGAGAAATGCGTCAATTCTACATTAAGAGAGAGACATGTTTTTTGTCAGAGACTTGTTTTTTGACATTTGCATACAGTAGTGATGTTACTTTAAGTCTCTCTGAGTAAACCCCACACATATACAGTCAATTCACTTTACAGTATATTTTGTGAAGTGCTTTGAGACGTCTAGAAGATGCCAAAAGCACTATTTTATATTATTATTAAAGCAGGTGATTAATAAGTGATGTTGTTAGAATAAAAAATGCATTTATTTCTACTGAAATGCCTTAACATTTCAGAGATACACGTTATGTGTTTGTGGAATTCTATCCAGGTGGGTACATTAGGCCAGCAAATCCAAGAGGGACTTTAGTAGGTTTGGTGAAGAATGCAATTAACAGATGTGAGAAATCAAATTGTGTAAGATTACTTTACTTAAAATGTGGGGCCAACCAGATGAATTATAGTGGTTTTTGCCGCTCTGTAAATTCCTATGTTCTTATTCTTCAGTATATTAATATGGCTATTAGTAATAATATATCTATGGCTTATGCTATTAATATACCTGTCCCTCTATCACAGCTTTCAGAGGAGGCCCACTGTCGTACTTACTGTGTGCCAAGCTGCAAAGTGGCAGGGGACTTAATCAGGAGAAGGAAGTCATGTTTTGTTGGTTTGTGACTGTGGGTTGTGACTGTGTACGATATACGTTGGAAGAGAGTGCATGATTTGTGGTGAATCCAGCATTTCATTTCAAGAGTCAGAAAAAGGCATGTAATTCACAACCCCAGCAAAGATGCGTATTATAAATAATCTCTGCTTTTGATATCGCGCCTTAGGAACATGGAAAGGTAGAGGCTCTGCCCAAATCCTTGCTGCTCTGTGAGTGAATGCCAGAAGACACACAAGACCGAGTGAAATTAGGAGTCTGTTTTTCATACAATGGGTTGTTGAAATCTGGAACCCTCTCCCGTAAAGGCTGTGGATGCTGTATCCATTGACGTCTTCAAAACTGAGGTAGATAGCTATTTGTTAGGCCAAGGTATTAAGGGATATAGGGCAAGGGTGGTTAATTAGACTCAAGGTGCAGATCAGCCATGATCTTACAGAATGGAGGAACAGGCTTGAGGGGCTGAATGGCCTACTCCTGTTTCTATCTTTCTGTGACTGCTGATGGCATGATTGAGATTGGGAAATCAGTGTGCAATAAATTGCAGGTTGAATTGTAAATCTGGAATCCTTTTTTCTATCTTTCTATTGCTGCTTTGATTTTAATAATAATAATACTCGAATTTGATATAGCGCTTTACACATCTTATCAATGTCTCAAAGCGCTTCAAGGAATATACTGTAAAGTGAATTGACTATATATTTGTGGGTGGGGAAAGTGGTGAGTGCTGAGGGCATCAGTCAAGGGGAGTTTACAGTTATCCAGTTCAGTTCAGAAGGGTTCTCATGAAGGTTAATGGACCCAAAACGTTGACTCACATTCCTTTCTCCATAGATGCTGCCTGACCTGCTCAGTGTCTGTTTTGCATCTGTCTGTCCCAGCGATTTCTGTTTTTGTTTCAGTTCAGAACGATGTTGAAATGATGCATTCTCTGAAGCACCCTCTGGGTGACTGATCAGAATTCGAGTATAAATGTGAGAAGGTGATGTTGAATTTGTATATTACCTTGGTTAGACCACATTTGGAGTACAGTGTCCAATTCACACCTCTTTACACCTTAAGAAGTATATAACAACAACAACAACTTCAATTTATATTGCACCCTCCATGCCGGACGGCTTCTCAGAGCGCTTCACAACAACAGATCCCAGGACCGAGCCAAGGGCAGGGGTAGAAAGGTGACCAAAGGCGCGGTCGAAGAAAAAGGTCTTTAGCTGGGACCTGAAACTGGGAAGAGAGGGGACGAGGTGAAGGGAGTGAGGAAGGGAGTTCCAGAGCCTCGGGGCGTAGTGGCTGAAGGCACGGCCGCCGATGGTGGAGCAGAGGATTTGGGGGACATGGACGAGGCCAGACCCAGTGGAGCGAAGGCAACAGGTGCTGGTTTGAGGAGAGAGGTCAGAGAGGTAGGTGGGGTGCAGAGGAGTAGAGGGATTTGAAAACAAGGGTGAGGATCTTGAAATCGATCCTCTCCAGGACAGAGAGCCAGTGAAGACTGTCAAGGACTGGGGTAATGGGGGAGCGAAGTTTGGTGCGGGTGAGAATGCGGGCGGCAAAGTTTTGAATGAGTTGGATTTTGTGGATTGTGGTGAAGGGGAGACCAGCGAGGAGGACATCGGAATAGTCCAGTCGAGAGGTGACAAAGGCATGGACCAGGGTTTCAGTGGCTTTTGGGGCGAGATATTGCCGGAGACGGGCGATCCATCAGAGGTGGAAGAAAGTGATGCTGGTGAGGGATCGGTGAGGAGGGTGAGGAGGACAGAAATAGGGTAGTAGTGGCTAGGGTTCGAGGGATCTAGGGAGGGTTTTTGAGGAGGGGGGCTGATGGTAGCAGTTTTGAGGGGGGCAGGGACTGATCCTGTGAAGCGGGACTGGTTGATGGTGTCAGCCAGCAGTGGGCAGAGGAGGGGGAGCTGGGTGTCCAGTAATTTGATGGGAAGGGGGTCGAGGCAGCAGGTGGTGGGCTTCATAGAGGTCATGGTGCGTGTGAGGGAGGAAAGAGAAATGGGGGAGAAGGAGTGTAGGAAGGGGGTCGTGGTAGGAGCTGATGATGGGTAGGGTGAGGAGGACGGAAAGGGGGTGGTGGTGATGGCCTATGAGAGGCAGGACATGAGGCTGCCTGGCGGATGTTTTGGATTTTGGAGGAGAAGAAGTCCATGACCTCCTCGCACTTCGCATTTGAAGTGAAGATAGAGGAAGCCTGATGGGAGTGTATGGAGGAAGTGATGGAAAAAAGGACTTTTGGGTTCTTTTGGCCTCCAGGATGATGTCGGAGTAGTAGGTCATTTTTGTGTGCTACAAAGAACGGCGCTAACTGTGGAGATGCTCGAGCCACAGATGGTGGTGAACCGTCAGACCGGTTTTCTGCTATCTGCGCTCGAGCAGCCGGGTTTGGGCTTCTTGGGTGCAGAGATGAGTGTTGTACCGAGGGAACTGGTGGGTTTGGAGATGGACCTGGATTTCAGGGGGACAAGAGAGTTGAAGGTGGAGGAGAGGCGATCATGGAGCAGCTCGATGGCTGTTTAAGGATCACTGGGTGGAAGACCAGAGCGGTAGGAGGTCAGAGGATGTGAGGGCCTCTGTGAGGGTCTCAGGGGGGAAACTTTTCCTTGGGCGGAAAAGTACACTTGAGGGCTTGGTGGAGGAGAGAGGGATGCGAGAGGAGAAGAAGACGAGAAAGTGGTCCGAGTTGGCCTTGTCCATTATGCTGAGGTCGGAAATGTCAAGGCCATGGGTGAGGACAAGATCGAGAGCGTGGCTTTGGTTGTGGGTTGGACAGTTGATGTGGAGGGTAGGGTTTAGAGAGGAGACGAGGGCAGTGAAAGCAGAGGATGTGGTACAAGGCGAGTTTAGATGAAGGTTGAAGTCGCCCATGATGAGCAGACGTTCAAGGCTGAGGGACAGGGAGGAGAGGAGACTGGAGATATCAGAGAGGAAGGAGCCAGGGGGTTTAGGAGGGCAGTAGAGCAGAAGAATATAGCGGTGATCGAAAGAGAATAGCTTGCGTTTACTGCTGCCAAGATAGACAGTCTGTGCCTAACACTCTTCAGGAATGCATCCTCCAGAGAGAGTGTGTGTCATATGATTCCAATAAATATCTCTGTAATTTCCATATTCCCTATTTCATTAGTTTTGGCTTGCAGGGCTAACTAAACAAAATATACTGTATTTCTAAAAAGGACAGGAGACTTGGAACAAAACCTTGGAGCAGTTGGGTTTACTGTATTATTTTACATACAGTAATATCAAAAACTTTTTGAAATTGTTTGTTTTAGAAAAAGATTGTGAAGCACAAAGTATTGTTGAGAGAGGACTGGAAATTAGTGTATGTGCAATTCTAATATAAAAGATAATGACAATTATTATTAATGACAATTGTTCCAACGGAGATTTCATTAATGTTCACACAGAATTGTGATTATTGCCACTTAAATAAGATAACAGCATTTTGACATCCATTTTGGAGTATATTGCAACACAAAAACATAAACGTTTGAGATGGCATTGTAAAACTGAGAGCCAAGCTCAAACAGATTTTCAATGTCATCTTTATGTGTTACGTACACTGAACTATATTGTACATTATGTGAAACAATAGCAATTTCTGATGTTTGAAACTAATATATGTGTATCTAGGGAGACTGACATTTATTCCACTGCCCGATAGAGGGTGGATCTCAGAGGTCCTGTGTATTGCCAATATCTGTGGGATGATGACATTCATAATTCCTAATGGACAGAAAGTTAATTGCAATATTTTCCATGGGTTAAGTGCGCCCCCTTCTGCTTTGTGTGTAACATTGCAGCTGTAAACAAAGGAGTCACCAAATAGACAGGTTACGAAAGTAAAGTGTTGATTGGAAACTGAATGAATTTTAATGCATGTGAAGATTTAATTTGGCAGGCTTATCCAGTGAGTCTTTCAAACGACATGGCCGCTTGCCATTTCCCAGAACTTTCTGTTTGCTCACTGCTTCTGTTATCCGGATAAAGGGGACATTGTTTTCTGTGTTTCAATAGTGGCTGAATTGCATTGCTCTGTGTGTGAATAGGAAATGCTCCCTTTCATGACTTGGTGACAGTTGGCGCAAGCAGCATAATATCCATGGCAGCAGCCAGCAGCACTAAAAAAATGGATTCTTTCAGGAGAGATCCATACTATAATTGTACCCCCAAGGCTGAAGCACAAAGAGTGACTTCAGTCCTTGGATTTGAGTGATGAGCTATTTAGCAAGGCTGCCTGAAAAGATTTCAGGAAATGCTTGCTTTTCCAGGCTTAATGCAACTTGTTTTGCAGGGATACAGTAAATCTTGAAATTTATTGTGAGTTTGTCATTTAACTCATTCAATTAGTTGACGGCGGTTTGAAAGTGACTTTTATACCCTCTGACTCCCGTCAAATAATTTTATAGTTTCTCTCATTTTTTTCACAAACCTGAAGGGCAAAGCTTTTCCTTCTACATGTATCAGACACATGTTTCTTCCCCACCTCCCATTATAATTATTCTGTGTATGGCTCAGTTTTGTTTTCTAGATGTATTTACATTCCTTATGAGTACAATAATCACAGGGTTCTTTCAAAGAGGCCAATAAAATTGCACATTAAATGTGTAATCTGTACTAATAATCACATTGGGAGGACGTCTCAAAGCGTTTTCACAGGATTTACTGTAAAGTGTAATGATTGTACATTTTTAGGCGAATGGGTTTGTAATAAGTATCATATTTAATTCTTAAAATGTTTCCAACATCTTTGCCACAATAACAAATAATCACTTTACAGTATTTCAAAGCCTTTAAAGTCGGTGTTCTCTGGTTTCTGTATGAGCTGCAGAGAAAACAATGTCCACCGGTGACATCATTCCCTTTTGATGAAAAGATCTCCTTTGTTTACTTCAATGAAAATAAATAGTCATTGAAATTTGGTACAGAAGATGTGACTGTGTTAAATGTGCCATTCTTTTTCACAGTGAACAAGTCAGATATATTTCAGCACAATCTGAACATCTTGTGTTTGCTGAAAAACAGAGCTCCTTCTTTGTTTTTTTGACCAAGCATATAGGAGGGGGAAAAAGATCTGCTATTTGCTTTTATTTCTACATTTACCTTCATCAACTTGTGAAGGGCAAATCTGTGCAAATTAATTCTGTGATGTTCTTTAGTATGAAGCTAACATATGTACATAGCTGTAAAGCAGAAAGTACATACTCAGTACTTTCCCTGAAGGGTGCTCCTTGTATACATCTCTGCAGACACTTGATTTGTCCTGCAAATCCAAATGGTGATGCTTTTTACCAGTGTACTTGTAGCAGATGTTCAAAAAGACAAAAAGATAGATAGTAGATAGAAGTTGCTGTGAGGTTTAGGGAGAAGATGTTGTGAAGAGATTCAGACATTTCTGAATCTTTTTGTTGGGGAGCAGACATGATTCACATCTTTAAAATGGTCAAAAAGATTGATAACATCAATTTAAGCAGGTGGAATAATTGAAATGATTTAGAATGTGATCACAGTGGTATATTATCTAAATGCAGTATTAACCAGCCTCAAATTGCAGATTAGATTCGATACATATTTTTCCCTATGGAGCAGTGGATACTAGGTTTTGCCCTAAGGAACAATTGATATATGAACTACATTACCAGCAAAATCAGGCAATGTTTTTGCCAATTAGCTTCTTTAAAAAAATCATCCAGAACTCTGCACCTCGTGTGCTCTCCCTCATCAAGCTCCGTGACCACATTACTCCCACCCTCACCTGGATCACCATCCCCCAGGGTATCGAATTCACAATCCTCATCCTTACTTTCAAGGCCATACATGGCTTTGCCCCCTTCTATCTCTCCAAAGTGCTGACTCCCTATGAACCTCCCCGCCCCCTCCGTTCAGCAGGTTCCAGTCTGCTCCATGTCCCCGACCGACCCGTCGTACCGTCCATCGGAGAACAGGCTTTCAGCCTCTCTGCCCCCACACTGGAACTCCATCCCACAGTCCCTTCGCCTCATTTCCTCCCTTGCCTCCTTCAAGACCAGTCTCAAGACCCTCCTCTTCAATCGTGCCTTCTGCCGCCCTCCCAACTCTCTCCCTCCTGTCCGTTTGTCCTCTCTGTTTTTGCTCAGAGTGTTGATAGTATATGGAATGTATTATGGTAAGTGTCTATTCAAGTTGAATGACTTAAAAGGGAATTGGATAAATATTTGAGGAAAAAATAAAGCTTATGAGTAAAGAATGAAGGCATGGGATTACAGCAAAAGGCTCCAGTAAGAAAGATGTAAATGGCAGCACAGATATGATGGGTCATAATAACACACCTGACAACCTAATTCATGGTCTTCAACCAGTAAATGCAGATTCCCTACCCTTTCCCACCCCTTCCCAACCCACACAAACTCTCTGACTTGATTTCCTACAGCAACCCCAGATGATCGACATCTGGTGCACCTGACTCCTATCCAATGCGGGAACACCAGTTGACCGCACACAATCACTGCTGGAAACTACCTTAGCTGAAACCAACTCAACCCAAACTTTCTACCACTACCAATACACAACCTTGTTCCTGCCAACTCTGTAGGCATTGCTACCAAGTAAGTGTCCTCCCCTAAAATGCACGGTCACTACAATTTATATCCCGTGAAGTGCTTTGAGGCATCCTCCCAAATGTGAAAGGTGCTGTGTCAATTGCAAGGATTATTATATAGGATCTGCTCAATGACTCTGTGAAGTGTATTCGTAGGTGAATGTTGCAGATAATTGGATACAGCAATGTCTCACAAACAACCATGAAGTGAATAACCAATTTTATTGGTTAAAATAAAACCTGGAGAACTGTTGATCAAGGCATTGGGAGCAACTCTTTTTGAATCATGTCATAGGATTTTAAACGTCAATCTGAATAGATAGACAGAACTTCAATTTAATGTCTCATCGAAATGACAGCCCTCCAACAATGCAGCACTTCCTCAGCACTGCATCCATCAACTTAGAGCTCAAAAGCTTCAACATGAAACTTGAACCCACAACCTTCTGCCTCAGAGTGCTACCATTTTTATCAGCTTGGTGTCCAATCACTGGATAAGATCCTCCATATTTATAAACTGCACTTTATCATTTGTGTAAACTTTACTGAGCTCAAAATATATCAAAATATATTTTTAATGACGGTATTTTAAATAGCAAAGATCTACAGTATTTTCAGTATTTAAACAAAAATCATCCATACATTGTTTGACAAAAATAAACTTTGATGCCTATCCTAAAGTAATCAAATAGTTCAGCATATCAGTAATAATCCTGTTTGGAGATATTATGTACACCTCTATGATGTCCTCCCGATGTGAAAGGCACTATACAAATGTAATTTTGTTATTGTTGTTTAGAGATATATCATGTTTATGCATCATTTTTCATAGAGTGATATATATTGTTTGTCTCACTAAACCTGAATACTTCCACACAGTAACCTTTGTAAGATTGTAGTTGTATTGCAATATCTGTTATATTATATGATATTATTCTTTGATTTCTTTTCTTAAAATGTACAGCGGTAAAGAAATGCTCTTAAATATTTCTCACTTGAAATAGACTGTATTATACTACCACTAGATGAGTATTATTGTGTGGTTTCAGATAATAAAAATTAATATATTCTACAAGGTACAAAGAAAGATCTATGCCCACACAACTAACTAGTACTGTTTGTTTGATGGCTTATAGTAATGAAATCCCTATGCTATCAGCCAGCTCAGCTGGAAGCATTTTCACCTGTAATTCAGAAGGTTGTGAGTTCAAGTCTTTTGTACGTACTTTGAATTCCTAGTTTAGGTTGACATACACCAATGCAGGTATGTTTGGAGTGTGCTGCATTGCTGAAGGTGTCATCTTTCACATGACATGTTAAACTGAGATCCTGTCTGCCATTTCTGATGGACTTAAAGATCCTGTGTCACTCAGAAAGAGAAGGAAGGAGATGTAAGTTTATCTCAGTGTCCTGTCAACAATTCCCCAAATAAAATTGGTTATTCACTTCATAGCTGTTTACAGGGCTTCACTGTGCGGAAATTGGCCTTCATAATCACCTACCAACACACAATCACCCACGCTTTGAAATGCCTCGAAAGTATGATGAGGTGTAATATCAAATCCACGGATTATTATTGGTAGTAATCATCATTTGAAGGAGACGATTTGCACTGTTCAAACATGGTGGATGTTAATCATACTGAACTCACTGGCCATTGGTCGTGCCCATTGCACCACACTTTCCCGTATCAAAAGGATTCTTTAATGGATTATCAGAGCTATAATCCACTGTTGATGATGATATGAAATGTCTCTGGGTAACCCAGCAATGACAATGAAATAGAATTGGATAGTAAATAAAACAGACAAACAAATGAAATTCTTCACCATTTATTATAACTTACTATTTAAAAAAATACACGCTTCAAAGTGCAAGAGTTTGAAGTTCACCATCATTTATGAATGGTAGGAGCATTTCATTTCTTTAAAACTAAATGGTAAATGCCTTTTCCTAATTCTTGATGAAGGTCTGCCAAAATGTGATTTGGCATTTTAAATACAATTATATTTCTTATTTAATTTAAGGGGACGTGCAATTTAATATTCAATTTGTTAAAAGCTGCAAGGCACATTGATTTTGATGAATGGTTATGACAAATACTTTCGATGAATAAAATAATGTATACACCTTAAAAGATTTTTGACAGGATATTTTTAAATTAAAATGAACCCACAATCTTCTGCCTCAGAGTTTCACAGTAGGTTCAATCGAGTTTCTGTTTAAAATGGTTGTTGCGCTATTGATTGCTTTGGTCATAGTCTGAGCCGACAGAAATGCCAGTGTCTAAACTTCTGTTTAGAGCTGTCATTGTTGTCTGCACCAAGGAATAATAATAATAATCCTTGAATTTGATGTATTAGTGTAGTCACATAAACCAAATAAATGGGGTCCAATCTGCAATATTTGCAAATCAGATTCAGTGAATTAATCAGGGCTTCAATTATGAATATCAAAAGTCGTTTCATTTGCAACATGGGTAATTGCAATTTCCAAAAGCCAGTACAGTGTGAGCCATGTGATTGCCATTAGTTACACAAGTCTCCAGTGGTTCTGCCACATGCCTGAAGTGACATCTATTCTGCTGCCTAATCTTCGGCTGTCTTGATACCGAATAATAATCCCTCAAAATAAAACAAAAATAATGGTCAATTTTATCCACAACGGTTTGTGGGACACTGCTGTACACAATTGGCCACCACGTTTCGCCAACCGTCAGTTCACTTTATATTTTGTGAAGCGCTTTGAGACGTCTAGAAGACATGAAAAGCGCTATATCAAACGGAAGGATTACTATTATAAATGCTTGAGGCATGGCTGACGTACATTATTACTGTTACTTTGTTACCTGTATTTGTTTCACAAACACTGGAACATTTCCTGTTGTACAAAGTCTCCCATTTTGATGTGTCTTGTACCCTTTCCATTAAGCTAGATAGGCATGACCCTGTAGGGAAGTGGTTGTCTCCAAGCACAGGTAGAATCATTTGTAACTTTGATATTTAGCAGTTGTGGACATCTATATCCCATTTGCCAGCGGGATATTACAATAAATTGAATTCATAAATGTGGATCTTTTGGCTTGCTGACCGCGTTCTCTGCAACATATTTGTGAATCCGCTTTGAGACCCCTTCCTAATATGAAAGGCACTATATACATGTAAATTGTATTGTAGATTGTATTAAATGCTTAAGACATTAGAACATTTGGTGTAATGAGCTAGGAAGTTTTAATAGCAAAACAAAACTGCCTGGAATTTGGCATTAATTAGAAATATGACTCAAGTAAACTACCAGGACAACTGTTTTTAGAAAACATGGTGCTTTCTCACACACAGAGTTTTGACTCCTTTAAATATGATAGAACAACTGGATTTGTGTAATATTCTGTTTATAGTGGCTAATTCATTTTTTTGTTTTATGTTTAACAAACTTCAAATTCAGGGAAATACATTATTGACCACTACCCTCAACCATGTTATTCTTCAAGATGCCAGGAAAACTAGAACAATGAAGTGAAATTGTAGATGTAATTTAAACAGTATTTGTATGGCATCTAGAGGAATACCAATAATGTGGATGATGATGTAAGGGCCATTTCACTGTCTAGTCGGTAACATTTGCTATATATGAGCAGTGTAAGGAAACTTGCCGAAGGTTTTGCCCTGGCCGGAATTGAATCCAGGTCTCTTGCTTGCAAGCCGAGTGCTCTAACATCTGAGCTACAGGACTAATTTGAATAAAGTGAACTGATTTAGTCTTGCACGGTAAAAATATGCTGTCCCTCATTCACCAAGTGCATTAAGATGTTTCAGAGTTATTGACACTATATCAGATGCTTGGATTATATTAAGCATTTCAAGAAAAATGACAAGGTTTTATATCTTCCTCAATGCTAAGATGTTTACCTCATTTAAACTGGAAATTACTCTCTGGAGGAAATCTCATACAAATTCAGAATTCAAAATCTAATTTGTTGAAAACAGTATCGAAGAAATGGGCTGCTTCTGAAATGAAGCCTCGAAATAATCATTAGTTGGCTCTTAAAATAGAACTTTGCCAGTGCTTGACACCTCTTTAGTGAGCAACAATTGCTCAGTTGTCTGCCTTCCAGCCATTACATTTTCCAACTGTGAGTGTCTTTAATGCACTGCATCATGCATAAGAAATAGTTTAAGAACTTACTGACGATTTTAAGCTTGAATGTCAATGCCATCAAAAAGCAACTTGATGTTGCAGCTACTTGAATCAAACTATCACAACTAGGACCCTTTTTTTGTTAGTTCATTATTATGACACAATCCTGGAGTGTATTACCATAAGCTTTTAAGATCAGCTTCTATCGCTGAAGGGTTTTAAAAGCTTTCTATAATTTACTTATTTGATATGTAGATATTCACATTGTTCTTTGTCTTGTTTCCTTTCCTCCCCATTCTCATGTTGGTTTTTGTCTCCCTCTACAGTGACCCAGGAAAACTGTCTCCTGGTGGAGGTTAATTGAGACAATTTCTGTTTTCAGCTTTAGGGGATTCTGCCAATTATTTAGGCTGTGGTTTGGATACCACATTGAATTAGGAACTGGAAGCTCTCCAATTTATAAGCAATGGCTGAAGGTAGGGGAAGAGGAAAATCTGCCGTTGGTGCAAAGGACAGACAGTTGGCCCTCTTACAAGTGTCTATTGGTGGCTGTGCTAAGGCCCAGCTATGTCCAATAATTTCTTCTTCAATCCAATTGTATCCCAGGTTATTGCTTATTTAATCTTCAATGGTGAATGGAAGATTAAATATGTCTTTCAGTTGTCCCTTGTTATCTTGTGTTAACTGCTAGCTGCATGAAGCCTAGATTTTGACATGAAGGGCAGAACATCCACTTTGGTGACCTTGGTAGTTGGAGAACAATGACAGTCACTGTCCTTTACACTACGTCATTGGAATGTGGAATGCATTATCATGAGCTCCCATAAGAGAGCAAGTTTGGTGTATAAGATATGAGATCAGACTGCTTATAGACACAATGACAAAGCAATCTAAAGATGGTATATATATATATATATATCTATATATATATATATATATAGGTAGGTAGATGTATAATAGTTTTTTTATACGTTTATTGTATCACATTTATAATGTAACTAATTTCATAGCTGGTTGTCAGCATGACTCAATCAGTAGTCCCTGCAGGAAGAGAGTTCGGTGTGCATTCCATTCCAATAAATATCTCTGGAACGTCCAAGTGTAGGTGGGATGCTTAAAATGTTGTTTGGTTTGGATACTCTTAAGTATGATAAAGGGTTTCGGCATGTGTCAGATACCTGAATTTTAAAAAAAAAATCTATGCGTTGTGTAGAACAATATGTGTTTCTGAATTCTTCAAAAGTTTTCTTTGATCAATTGTAATAAAGGCATACTGCACCTAATTTACTATACTTATGGAAGCATGGTTAGAGATTTTACAACCACAGCTTCCTTGTTTTCATGGAATCCATTTCTGTTATGCCTTGCTTATAGCACGCAGAGAGATGTTGTATTGTTCCCAGCAGTAGAATCATGTGAAGCAGGAAGCCTGATTTATATCTACAATTACACCACAGTGCATCAAAGCAATTTTAAAAATTCTGAGTTCTGTACATATGTTCCTCAGTACATGGATGGAACTGTTATTAGTAAGCAATTTGTGCAATTGACTCTTATGACATTTAAAGTCTTTTGAAAGGTCTTGGGACATAAATTGAACCAAATGTGAATCTAACAGACTTTAACAAGGAATGCACTTTAATTTGTACCAACTACAGTCGGGTGAATTGAGTTGCTCCTGCGACCCACTCCACTCCCTTTCCAGGACTCCAGTTTATATTTCATGTTTTACTCCCACAAAACTGGCAGAAATTTGCTATTATTGCAATTGAAACTCAGTGGACAATTCTGTTATATAATCTAAAGAGCAGCAGTGTGGTATAAACCCTGCAGGAAACAATACAGTAGAAATAAAGTAAGCAACTGTACAGTAGACGACAGAGGGTAACTGCAGTGAAAGTGAAGCAGAGCGCAATGTACTACAAACACACAGGTACATGTGGAGTAGAAATGCAGCCTAGCCATAAACCATCAGTTACTAGACATCATTGGCATTGTGGTAACAGTGCACAATAAACTCTTTTTTCTTATTGACATCAAGCTGCAGCTGATACACATACCTGTAGTAACTAGTTAAATAAAATAAGCCAAATATGCTGATACTGTATTTACAAATGATTCTACACAGGTCAAGCTTTTTTCCCAACTGCTGTGGGCATGGGGTGTACACAAGCAAGCATGCACAATAAGCTGACAATTCAGTAGGCTGGTGAAACAGCATAGAATAAAACTTGCCAGTAAACAAAATGTATTTGATATAACACCTTTCACATCAGGAAGTGCTTCACAGGATTTACTTTGAGGTATAGTGATTGTGTATTTTGTAGACACATGCGGCAGCTGATTTATGCTCAATAGTGTCCTTTAAGCAGCCATCAAGTGAATGATCGATTTTTTCTAGGGGATTGTTGGCAGCACATCAGGGGAAAAACTCCCTTCCCTTTTTGAATAATTACTGGGATCTTTAACATCCACCTGAATAGGTAGACCAACCTCGGTTTAATGTCTCATCCGAAGGATGGCACCTCCAGCATTGCAGTGTACCCCAACACTGCATTGGAATGTCAACAGAGACTATCTGTGAGTTCAAAGACCTGACGTGCAACTTGAACCCGCAAGTTTCTGACTCAGAGGTGAGAATGCTATCAACTGAGCTGGGCTGACACCTGGCTTAGCCTGGCTCCTCGTAGTATTTTTGGAGAGATATGCTACAAAATCAATTGTGGAGCATCTGAAACGTATGAGTCATTTATATTTTCGCTGTAAAATGTAATTTGATTCTAAAATAGAGCTTCAGATAAGGTAATCAGCCGTGGCTCTTTTGAAAGCTAAGTATTGAGCCAAATTAAAGTCTACTGCTCTTTTAACCAGAATGCATTAAAGTAAACAATCCTCCAGATTAATTAAACATTTGCTTCGTGACTGTATGGGACCTTGCTCAGGCAAATAGAATTGCATTGCGCAAAAAGTCGGTTAATTTGACAGTACTTTGTGAAGCCCTTTGACATGATGGGGTCCTATCAATTTACAAGTTCTTTCGGGTGAACTCTAGCGGTGAAAAATTCAAGATAATAGTTGGTTGGCTGTGAGAGCCACAGGACAAGAATTCAGCAGAGCGATTTTGATGACACCGTGTTTCTGTGATAGTTGTTGAGAGGAATCCGGTGACCTGATATTTATTTTTAATGAAAAAACAAAGGCTGATGTATTGTTCTGCTGTGGAAGGGTTTTTGTTGCTCTCAAAGCTGTCTTCAGTCAGGATGCTCCATTCAGTTGATGAGCACTGAAAGATTACATTTATGATATGATTGCTGTAAGATTACCAGAAATGAATTTGCATTGCTCAGAGATAACACTGCTCCATGTATAAAATAGAATTTGATCAAAAGATTCAGTGGATGCGATAAACCGTGACATCAACAGGTTTGTGATCATGATCCCCTGTTAATGTTGGATTACAATCTGGAATACACGTCTCTTATCTCTTGTTGTAATGCAAGCTGAATTTTTGCAGCTTTGATTACATGTATTTTGTGTTAGTCAGTGCAGGTAGTGGGAATAGTGGTCGCTAGTGGCAATGAAGGTGAGATCATAACCTAGGCTGAAGCTTCGATTCAGTGCAGGGGTGCACTACTTTGTGGTGTTCTTTGGATGAGGCTTTAAACTGAGGTCCATTCTGCCTGCCTGTTTAGGTGGATGTTAAAAAACGAATTGAAGCATATGAAACGAGAAGGGAATTTTTATAGATATCCTGGCCAACAATATTCCAGATAAATCGATCAATTACTTCATGTCTGTTTGTGGGATATTGTTGTGTGCAATTTGGTTGCCATGTTTGCCCACAAATAATCTCTGTGTAGCGGTTTGAGATGTTTTGATATAATAAGGCACCATGTCAAATGAAAATTCAGTAGAAGCTTTGTTATCTGGCACCCTCGGGACCTGACCGATGCCAGCTAATCAAATATGCCGGATATTCAAGCGGCAAGTTGCCGAAAATCCTACACAAAAGATTTACTTATTTTAAAACATACCATATTAATAATTGACTAAATAATAACAGAATATTGTATGGATACTTACTGTTAGATGATGAACTGTTTGTTGCCATCTTGCCCCAGAATTTAAGACCACATGTGGTGTTGGAAAACAGTATGTAAATACTGATAATGCAGAACTGTTTTATTGCCATCCTGCCCCAGAATTTAGGACCACATGTGGGGTTGGGAAAACAGCATGTAAACATTGATAATGCAGAATATTTATGGTCAGGAACTAAAGAAAATAATGGGGTGACTATGGTATGCGACAAGTTGTAACTCATGGGTTGATATGTAACTGAATGGGGATTTGATATATCCACAGATTGGCTGAGACTAAAAGTAAAGGAGGAAAAATAAATACCGCAGACCACACAATTTCTGCAAGTCACCAGTCGTTTAAAGTTATAAAAGAGGGCTCAAAGATGAGTTAGATCTGAGATGCAGGCATCCCAGCAGAGGCAGGCATCTCACAACGCAAGCATCTCGGGATACAAGCAAGGGAAGAGTCACCAGATCTGGTAGTACTGTATATGTTTGTTCTGTATTTAGTGCTGTTGGATGTATGGTTGAAACTTGGGAAGTGAAGGTGGAATAAACTGATCATTGTACCCTGCCTATTGGTTTATTGAATATCCAAGAACAAATTAAAGTGGTTTCGGTTGTGCCCAGTTGCAAATGGGTTAACTCCGTTACCACTGGAAATCACTATTATGGTGGTTTGTTAACATTACCAGTAAAGCTTTCCAGCACACTCGGTAAAATGATCGGTAAAATAAAAACATGTCCATTCCTTCATCCACATCCTTAAATCTCCCTTGTTCATGCTCTGAGCTCGCTATATCTATCGAACACTTCAAGACATCCATTCTACATGAAGAGTGCATCAATAGTTGGGTTCAGATTGGAGGGTTAATGATTGAGTTGTCATTTGCCTACTTCAATTGAAAACCTCAGCATAATATTTCTCAATTTTCAAGCCTGAAATAGAGCCGTATATCACTCAGTGTCCAGGCATTGATCATAATTGACCCCAATAAGCAATCTTGATATAAATTCATATAGCCTTGCATCTTTCAATCCTCCTGTCTATAACTAAATTGACTTCTTTCTGGAATAAAGGCTAGGTAATGGATACAATGTTAATGAGATTGTTCATTTAAAGGGACCATTTATTTGGTTCTAATTCATTTATCATGTATTCGCCGGTAAGGCAAAATGTTGGGCAAGTTTCCTTACTCCAAATGCCTCTGTTTAACTGGAAGTAAGTAGGAATCTGATTGTCAGTCAATTGGCAGATGATTTTTCTGGGGATAATAATTCCTTTTTAAAAAAATTGGTCACTTCAATCCACAACTGTTTGTGGGACACAGTTGTACACAATTGGCTGCCGTGTTTCACCCACAAAATATAGTCAATTCACTTTACAGTATATTCTGTGAAGCACTTTGGGACATCTCGAAGATGTGATGAAGCGCTATATCAAGTGCAAGGTTTATTATTATTATATTCAATGTTGTGTCCTTGATTGGCTTCATTAAACGTTCAGTTTAACAGAAAAAGGAACATGTTCATGGAAAACACCATGATTGAAGGGGAAAATGTTCTGATAAACAGTACCTTTTCAGAGATGCAACATAAATGTTGTTGAAGGATTCCCAGGTGGATGAAGTATATCCTCCTTTTAAATTGAAGCTTCTTACTCATAGGGAGATGCTATTTCACCACTTTGCTAACCTGTAAGCTGCGTTCTGCTGGCTGTCTAGCCTTTGACAGCAGGGCTGCCATTAGTGGTGGACACTGCTGTAAACTAAATGAAGCAGCTGAAATACCATCCTGCAGTGGCTTCAGCTTTTATCAATGGGGGCAGACCTGGCCCGTAAATATCAGTAAATACATACCTGTGCAGCGGCAAGCATGGCTGAATTTCTGCTTGTGGGATTGCATTGACTGTGCTTGAGAACATCACTTTATGCGCGCATGTATTCTGTGGAGGACTCTGTGATTCTGCTGAGTGTCCTATAACCAAACTAAATGTAGTAGTACTGTACCATAGTGAGAAGAGCCTAATTGTTGCATGCCTCCACTGTTGGACTACTGTCTGGCTGCTGGAGGTGCAAACTAAACACCTTATGAGATTTACTACCTGCACCTTATTAACACTAAGGATGCCTGTAACCCTACTATTATGGTACGAAATATTAACCTTGTGTCATTATTGAACATTCAAGTCTAATGCTATGCATTTTAATGGAAAATTACAGCGAAGCTGGCATAAGATTAGAATAATTTCAGAGAGGAACAATATTATCATTAGCATTCATTGCTCTTTGCATTCACTGGGGAGCACATATCCACAAATTCTCCTGTAACCTTTAATTCTCTGCTCTTTATTCAGACTCAAGGGGCTGAATTTTACTGCTTGTGGCACAGGAGTGCTGGCTGTCACTGAGGAAGCATAATTTTTCTTTAACCTCCTGTTAACAGGTGGATTCATGGATTCGTTCCACGTCTTTAGTCTTCTTCTACTTTCCTATGCTAGAGGGAAGGAACAGCCCCCAATGGCTTGTCAAAGGCAAAGGAGCAGGTTGGTCGAAAATGAACCAGGGTAGGAGAATGATTAATCTGCCATTGAGTGGCGGAGTGAAAGCAATGGTGGTAAGACCGCAGTTAATTTCACCCCTGCCAGCTACGTATTGTATAGGGTATAAGGCTGTAGCTTATTGAGACAGGATTTCAATCATTTGTTCCAGTTCAAAAATTAGAGCCAGTACTTTCCATGCTCAGAATCTTTGTGGCAGTAGAAAAATGTCACCACAGTGTGGAAACTCTACTTGATACATATGAACATGTTGCAGTAGCAGAGTGAACGAATCGTTAAGAGAATTTTCTTTTGTTATTAGTAGAAATCTTCAAAGCAGTAAGTTAGGTTTCTTTTCAGAAAACAAATTTAAATCTGTGCTTGAAGTTGGCACCAAGTGATCAACTATGTGTTTCATTGAATCACAAGCTTTATTAGGCTATGGACAACAACAACAACTTCGATTTATATAGCGCGCTCCAAGCCGGACGGCGTCTCAGAGCGCTTAAACCCTTCTGATGGACCCTCAGCTTGTCCATAACTTACAGCCCACAAATATATAGTCAATTCACTTTACAGTACATTCTGTGAAGTGCTTTGAGACATCTGGAAGACGTGAAAAATGCTATATCAAATGCAAGGATTATTATTATTATTATATAACTGCCTTCAATATACAGTATTGACTTTGTTTATAGCCTACAAAAGGGTCATTTTCATTGTTCTGTTACATTTCTTTCTACTGATGTAAAAAATCTGCAATGCAGTTATTGCCAATGAGTCATTGAAGCACTTTCATTGACACTTTAATTGCCATGCCAAGTATGAAATGACAGGGAAATGCAGTCAAGTGGAACTCAGCTCATTGTACTGATCTGGAGCTTCTGCTGTGCCCTACATAGGGACAAAGAAGTTAGAGGAATGGTGTGAACTGACTAATGTGATTCACAAAATACTTTGCAAAGAAAAATAACTTGTATTATTATTGAGTCTTCTCAACAACAACAACAATAAAATTACATGTGTATAGTCCCTTTCAAATATGAAAGGCACCATACAAATGTAATTTTGTTGTTGTTGTTCAAACATCACGAAGCGCTTTACATGTAATTTCCGGTAATTGCAATGCCTCTATTTACAGGCAAACACCATAGCCATTTGTAGAGGGAAAGTTCCTCAACCTGTCATGAGGTGAATGGCCATTTCATCCAGCCAGGACACTGGGAGAAATAGTTTTGAATAGTTCATGGGATCTTTTAACATCTGTCTGAATCTCATCCAAATAAGGATATCGCTGACAATGCAGCAATCTTGCAGCACTGCACTAGAATGTTAACCAAGACATCATCTCAGGGCATAAACCATAACTTTCGGACACAGAAGCGAGTGTGTTACCAATTAAGCCGATTTGCATTCCGCACAGGGAGGTGACCATCATTTATGTGTTGCTCATTACAGGTTGAAACTTTGGGCAAGTTTCCTTACTCTGCATGCCCAATAATAATCCTTCAAAAAAAATAAAAAATTTGGTCATTTCAATCCACGACTGTTTGTGGGACACTTCTGTGCGTGATTGGCTGCTGCATTTTGCCCACAAATATACAGTCAATTCACATTAGAGTATATTCTGTGAAGAGTTTTGAGATGTCTAGAAGACATGAAAAGCGTTATATCAAATGCAAGGATTCTTAATATTCTTATTATATTATTTAATCGGTTTATTTCTTTACTCCTTATGGCTTGCTGTTCCTTCCAACTTAAGGCTGCTTCATATCCCACCAGAAGAGGCATATTGTATGGCAGTTCAATGTCTCACTTGAAGAAATACTGTAGCTACTTGAGTTTTGTGCCATCGCTTCCTGTCTTGGAACTTGTTTCAACCTCAGCCTGCTCCCAGCCAGCCATCTATCCAGTTCTCAGCAAGGTGGCATTGTATATTATATTTACTGTAGGTACTCTGAAAAAACAACCATCTCCTCAGTTCAACAAAATGCTCCTGTATCACGGATCACTGTGCTGACATTATTGTCTTCTCAAATTATATGTCCACATCCTTACAGTAACCCTTATTTCAACTGCTTTTGGCATAGTAAATGCAATCATGCCACTGGCAGTCTCTGGTAGCCAGCATGAATGGAGAGCACACTTTGTTGGGACCACAAAATATGATGAATGACAGTGGCCAGTTTTATACCTTGGAAGCAGAAAATGCAGTGATGAAAGAAATCATCAAGGTAGCAACACGGTTGGAAGAGCCAGTCGAGCTGTGGGATATTCACTGTGATCCGTTATCCTGTACTATTACTGAACCTCTTCAAAATTTATTTTGCTCATATGATTTTATCATCTTGTCAGCTGACTTAACAAAAGAATTGTAGTTCCAAAAAATCTGTACTCGCATAGCACAAATTGTATGATTAGGTCTGTGCAAAATCATAAAAATTATGATGAACTCAATGGCTGTTGGATACGCCTGAATTAACCCCCATCAAATTTTTGTTGCACACATATCTTTTAGAAGAATACAAGCATATGATATCACACCTTTAACATCAAAATATCCTCCTATGGTGGGGGAGATACAAGCAGGGATAAGCTGAACTTGCTCCAAGATGAGATAATAATCCTTGCATTTGATATGCAAACGCTTTTCACGTCTTATCAATGTCGCAAAGCGCTTCACAGAATATACTGTAAAGTGAATTGACTGTATATTTTGTGGGCGAAACGTGGCAGCCGATTGCGCACAGCAGTGTCCCACAAACGGTTGTGGATTGAAATGACCAATTTTTATTATTGTGTTTTTTGGGGGCGGATTATTATTAGGCATGTGGAATAAGGAAACTTGTCCAAGGTTTCGCCCTGATCTGCCTGGATTCGAACACAGGTCTCACGCTTGTAAGGCGAGTGCTCTAACCACTGAGCTACAGGAACTCCATGATTGAGATGTTTGACAATGGAGTGTCAAAATTAAGGCAGCCCTCTGTGTCCAGTCTCAGTTATTCAGATCCTAAGTCAGGCTGATTCACAGTATTACAGGGCACTGCTGATGACAGCAGAGACAGCCTGGCTCATTGACAGGATGTGGAAGGGCATTCAGTCAATGGAAGCAGGGAATCCTCCCACTCAGCTCCTGTTAACCCTGCAAGTCAAAGCTCTAAGTGGCTTGCAGGGTTAACAAGCCTGCAAGCCAATTAGGTCCTTGCTGGACAAGCAGCGGGAAAGCTTGCCAGTGCTATCAGTGACAAGCTAAGCAATTGTAGCTGGTTAGGCTTCAGCAGTACCCAAACACACACTCTCGGCACCCCAAGCCTTGGCTCCTGTCAAACTGGGCCTAATATTCTCTGGACTTAGATAAACAGAATGTGTCCCTTCAGGGAGAGAGTGTGCATCCCTTCCAACAATCTATCTCTGGAATACATGGAAATCTTAGCTTGATTTGGATGCTCTAAAGCATGGTGATCAATTTTCACGTGTCAGACACCCGGCTGATCAACAAAAAATTGGATTGGGTTTCTCATATGATTCGATACAGCGTAGTGACTATGTACTTGTTGGCCAGTGTGATAACAAATATGCCCTGCAAGATCTATTTCATGAATGATCAATTTATTTGGACGACCATGGTCAGAACATCAGGAGAAATTGTCTTTTCTTTACATATTGAGTCATAGTGTTCATAACATCCATTTGAACAAATTGGTAGAACCTACGTTTAACGTCTCATCCAAAGGACAGCCCCTCTGACAGTTCAAGAAAAACAAAATTTGGGATCAGAAGAAAATGATTGAATCCTGAAAATGCACAACAAGCTGATCAACATGTGAAAGACAAAGCCAAGTTTGTGTTCTATGTTTACCTTTCAGTTGCTGAAGGATAAAGGTTGTGGATGCTGGATCCATCCACACCTTCTAGAGTAATGTTGATAAATGTTTGATGGATCAGGGTTTTAAAGGATACAGGGAGAAAGTGGGAAATTGGAATTGAACGGATTAGTTGAGGTACAGATCAGCCATGATCTAATTAAATGGCAGAACAGGCTCTTTGGCTGAATGGCCTTGTTTTGTTCCTATGTTTCTATCCGCTGAACATTTCCTGTGTTTATTTTCTGTTGGTTGTATAGTAGGTGGTAGAATAAATTAAAACTGGAGAGTGAGGAAAAATGGGGATAAGAAAAGGAGACATCAGGGTGATCGGAATTGAATTGTTTCAAGTAATTTACTTTTCATTTAAGGTGCGTTTCACATGCATTTTCGTTCTATAAGTATAATGTTACATTAATGAAGCTGCTATTACTTCTGTTTACATTTTTCCGAGGCAAATTGAAAATTCACCTTTGTTTGCCAACAAATACAGTCACTACATTTAGTACCTCCTGCAAAGTGCTTTGAGACATCTTTGTGATGTAAAAGGCACTATTAATAATTTTTGATTTTGGTACAGCGCCTTATCCCGTCAAAGTGCTTCATAGAATATACTGTAAAGTTAATTGACTATATTTTGTAGGCAAAACTATATCAAACATAAGGATAAATATTGTTTCTACTAAGGCTTTCAAACAACAAATAGAGCAATTTAACAATGGATTAGTATAATAACTCCAACTAACAAAATCCATTACAATTTGTGGGAGTGAAAATACTGCTTCCATATTTCATCACTAACAGGCCCACACATAGTGTCAAATGAAAATAACATTCTGCATTTCCTTCATTGAATGTTATAAATGAGTATTTTGTGTCCATCCTTTTCATTCCATTTCTGCTTTTCAGTATCTCAAATCAGATATGTTCAGAATATCATTTCGTTATTTTCAATGGAAATAAAAACTTCAAAGAAATGTTAATTTCTCAAAGGTTAAATTAGTCTACTCCAATGTGCTGAAAGGATTCTATTTTCTCTCTCTCGCAATTTATCCAAGTTCTCAAGATTTTATCAGAGAAGCTGTACTATTTGGTTTTAATCCTTTTTTTTTGTTTTGGCATCCGGAATTAGGAATTCATGCAATTATGTGTTGCCAGTGGAGATTTGGAGGATAAAAGGTGCAGCAAGCTTAAGGCTCTCCATGGTGTCGGCTTGCTGAAAGGATCTTTTATTTTGTGTGTGCAAAAAAAAAAGCAAAAACACTCATTGGAAGGCAATTGAACATTGAGGATAAAATGTTGAGTAGTTGCAATGCACCTCTGTGCTTGTCTATTACATAAAAACGACATTGGTTTCTCACTCACAAGTAGAAGAAATCCATTGACACAGTTCAGGGTGCCTGAGGACAATCAGAATGTGAATTTCTCTGTGCCACTGTTGTCCAACTCTACTCAACCAGGAAACTCTGGGGGTCTGGATAAAACAAAGCAGGAAGAAATGCGTGGGGGGAGGGAAGGAAAAAATGTGTCCGTATCCTATGGTACAGGATAATGGGATCTAAATTGTAGGGATTTTAATTGGGATACATTAAATAAGGAAATGCAGAAGTATGTCATGCTGATTTGTGGGAATTCCATTCTGGTTCAAACTATTTTTAAAGTGCAGTTGAAAGTTAGTGTGTTTAGGTGTCAACTTGGCTTAGGTGGTAGCATTCTCATCTTTGAGTCATAAGATTGTGGGTTGAAGCCCCATGGCAGGACCTGGAACTGAGACTCCAGTTCACTGATGGATGTGCCCTGCATTGCTGGGAGTGTTCTGCAGTTGAGACAAGCCAATCAGGAGGGCCTCAATCTCGTTGACATTCAACTGTGGAAAGTCAGCTCTCATCCAGGACTCCATGTCCGACAGGCAGTTTGTCAGTTCAGCAGTAGTCCTGGAATTGAGGGTAGAGCAGAAAGATAGAGTTGGGTGTTGACCACATACATGTGGAAGTTGATACTATGTCTGGGGATGATGTCACCAAGATGTAGATGTTGAAAAGGAGAAGGCCAAGGACAGAGCCCTGGAGGACACCACAGGTGACAGTGCTGGGAGGTGGGGGTGTTGCATTGTCAGAGGTGCCGTCCTTCAGATGAGATTTTAAACCAAAGTCTTGTCTACCTTTTCAGGTGGATGTTCAAGATCACCTGGCACTATTCGAAAAGAGAAGGGAATTTCTCCCGGTTACCTTGCCAACTATTATCCCCAAATAAAATTGGTTACTCACTTCTGTTTGTGGGACATTGCTGTGCGCAAACTGGATGCCATATTTTGCTTACAAAACACACTTGTCAAAATCACTTTGCAGTATATCATTTGGGGCATCTCAATGATGTATTATGGCACTATATCAAATGCAAGCATTATGATTATTATATTAAGTACAATAAATTTGATAAGGAACTCCAATTTGTATTCCTTAATTAAGATTTCTTACTTCAAATTACTGCGTTTTTTTAGAGCCCAATTGGAACCCTCAACAAACCAAGTCTCAGCTGGCTTTGGGACCATTGGTGAGGGTGCTAAATTAACAAGGCTTAATTGTGGCTCGAGTCCACACTGCTACCGAATGGTAAAGTGCTTGCTTTGCAATTCCTGGTTTCAGCCAAACAGAAGAGCCTAGAGCCTCCCACACACAGGAAGGAAGAAGTGGTGGGCTGGCGACCATGGTGCAAAGTCATCCACCTCAGAGCTACCGACTATACAACAGAAGTCTGAGAGCTGATTACTGTGAAGTCTCTGAGCAGAGTGACTGTTTCCCCTTTGCCAATTATTTGTTTCCAAGCAGGGAATAAATTATTGTAGAAAGCTTAGAGTCTGAAGCACTAATATGCAAATGACGTTTCAGAGTGCCTCAAGCCCACTCCAAATATAAGGATTTTCTTCACACAGCGACTATTAAAAACAAAGACCAAGAATTGGAGATCCAGTTATAGTCTGTCTCTTCTGCTTGTGACCTTGGAACTCGAGGCTGGGAACTCCATTAACTTTATAGTACAAGCTTGGGTATTAATGCCAATTATTAAATATTAAAGCACAACATGCACCATAAAAAATTGGAATTAATTTTTGAATAAGTAAAAATGAGCATTTGTCATGGAGCGAAATGTCATAGAAAGAGGAAAGCCTTGTAATGAATAATAATGGGTAAAATAATAAATTGCATACCACTGCAGATTACAGGAAAATAATTTTTAATATAGGACTCTAATGACTTGTCTTTCTAATGAAGATGCATTATCAGTGCAGATTAATTTCATGCTTTTTTAGCACACATCCATAAACTGAAGAAATATGTGGGTCACATTTGCAGCGTGTATTTGAGGTAAAGGAGTGCGATGGCTCTGCTATTTACTGAACTAATTTTGTCCATCTATAGGACTGATACTATTGAGTGATACTCCGAAAATCATTCTACTGATGATTCAAAACGTGCATTCTGAAAGCCAGAATCCTAAGTACTTTAAGTGCAGTAATTAACAGATAACCTTGGGGAACAAAGTATGTACATGAGTCAATAAATGGCTCCTGCATGCTGAATAAATGGTGATCCCGCGGGCTGAAGTATTTAGTCACTGTGAGCAGGAATCTTTCTTGATGAGTCTACGCTCTGCTTCCCGCAGTTATCCTTATTGCACTGAAGTAGCTTTTGAAAAGACAGGAAATGTAGGAGATTGTTAACGTTTATAATTGTTTTATTTAAAGCAACAAAGAAGAAATGTTTTGAAAAGAATTTTGCAAAATCCTGAACATTCCATTGAAATCTTGGCTGCACACCAGAAATATGCCCGCATGGTGTATTTTTATGGCTTCTCTGAAGCTGATTATACAGTCAAATGTAATGACCAATTTGGAACTGATACGGTCTGTACTGGAGATGCTGCATTGTTGAAGGTGCTACCGTTTATGTGAGGCATTAAACGCATGTCCTGTCTGCATGTTCAGGTGGACATCAAAGAGCATTATTCAAAAAGAGAAACAAGTTTCTCCCAGTGTATGGGTATACACTCCTTAAATAAAATTGTTCATTGACTTCATGGCTGTTTCAGGACATTGCTGTGCATAAATTGGCTGCTGTGTTTACCCACAAAATATGGGTACTCCACTTTAGAGTACAGTATATCCTGTAAAGTGCCTTGAGCCATCCTCCCAATGCGAAAAATTCATAATAATAATCCTTGCATTTGATGTTTCATAGATTCATAGATTCATAGAATTTTACGGCACAAAAGGAGGCCATTCGGCCCATCTAGTCTGTGCCGGCTCTTTGAAAAGAGCGATTTAATCCCACTGCCCTGCCCGCTCCCCATAGCCTAATAGACCTGTTCTCCCTAAATAAAGATCTAATTCCCTTTTAAAAGTTGTTATCGAATCAGCCTCCACCACCTTTTCAGGCAATGCATTCCAGATTCGAACAACTCGCTGAGTGAAAAAATTTCTCCTCAGCTCCCCTCTACTTCGCCTTGAAACTATTTTAAATCTGTGTCCACGAGTCACAGATTCGCCCACGAGTGGAAATAGTTTTTCTCTATTTGCCCTGTCGAAACCCCTCATGATCTTATAAACCTCTATTAGGTCTCCCCTCAATCTTCTCTGCTCCAGAGAGAATAACCCTAGCCTATCTAGCCTCTCCTCATAGCTGAAGTCCCGCAATCCTGGCACCATCCTAGTAAATCTTCTTTGTACCCTTTCCAATGTCTTCACATCCTTTCTGTAGTGTGGTGACCAGAATTGAACACAGTATTCCAGCTGAGGCCTCACCAAAGTCTTATAGAGGTTAGTCAGCACTTCCTGACTTTTGTACTCTATACCCCTATTTATAAAGCCTAGTATCCCATATGCCTTCTTAACAGCCTTGTCTACCTGTCCTGCCACCTTCAACGAGTCACTAGCACAAATCCCCAGGTCTCTCTGTTCCTTCACACCATTTAAAATTGTACTATCTAGCCTATATTGCCTCCCTTCATTTCTACTCCAAAAATGCATCACCTCACACTTCTCTGTATTAAACTTCATCTGCCATGTGTCTGCCCACTTTACCAATTTGTCTATATCCTCTTGCAGATGGCTACTATCCTCCTCACTATTTACTATTCTCCCTAACTTAGTGTCATCCGCAAACTTGGAAACTGTACTCCGTACACCCAAGTCCAGATCATTGATGTAGATTACAAACAGCAATGGTCCCAAAACTGATCCCTGTGGCACACCACTGCTCACTTCCCTCCATTCTGAATAACAGCCGCTCACTACAACTCTCTGCTTTCTGTCTCGCAGCCAGTTGTGGATCCACGCTGCCACTGTCCCTTTTACGCCATGGGCCTTTAATTTCCTAATAAGTCTCTCATGTGGCACTTTGTCAAATGCCTTTTGAAAGTCCATGTAAACTACATCAACTGCGCTACCATTATCCACCCATTCCGTTACCTCATCAAAAAATTATATCAGATTTGTAAGGCAAGATTTGCCTTTAACAAATCCATGTTGACTGTCCTTTATTAGCCTATATCTTTCTAAGTGAAGATCTATCTTGTCCCTGATTATGGACTCTAGAAGTTTGCCCACTACCGACGTTAGACTGACTGGTCTGTAGTTACCAGGCTTGTCCTTCTGCCCCTTTTTATACAAGGGAGTAACATAAGCGATCCTCCAGTCCTCTGGCACGACCCCTGTGTCCAAGGAAGATTGAAAGATCGTGGCCAGAGTCCCTGCTATTTGCTCCCGTGCCTCCCTTAGTAACTTAGGGTGCATCCCATCCGGACCAGGTGACTTATCCACCTTGAGCGACGTCAACGTTTTTAGAACTTCCTGTCTGGTTATAATTATTCTATCCATTTCTCCTACCCTCTCCTCCAATACCATGGCATTGGCTGTATCCTTTTCTTTTGTGAAGACAGAGGCAAAGTACTCATTCAGTACATCAGCCATGCCCTCTGCCTCCACAATGAGATTTCCTCCTAGGTCCCTAATTGACCCCACCCTATCCTTGACCAACCTTTTACTCTTAATATGTTGGTAAAAAACCTTAGGGTTCCCCTTAATCTTACTCGCTAATTGTTTTCCATGCAGTCTCTTTGCCCCTCTAACTTCCTTTTTTAGTTCTATCCTACACTTCCTATATTCTGCTTGGTTCCCTTCTGAATTTTGAGCCTGACACTTATCATAAGCCTCTTTTTTTTGTTTTATTTTGGCCCCAATTTCCTTAGTCATCCAGGGAGGTTTGGATGCCTTACATTTCACCTTTGTGGGGATGCTTTTGACCTGTGCCTGAACTATCTCCTCTTTGAACGCTGCCCACTGCTCGTTAGTTGTCTTACCTGCCAATTTTTCTTTCCAATCCACCTTGGCTAGGTCCCACCTCAACTCATTGAAATTAGCCCTTTTCCAGTTGAGTGTCCTCACCTGTGATCGTTCCTTATCCCTTTCCATAATTATTCTGAATCTAACGATATTGTGGTCACTATTCCCTAGATGCTCACCTACAGAAACCTGTTGAACTTGCCCTACCTCATTTCCCAAAACTAGATCCAGCAATGCTTCTTTCCTCGTTGGACTGGAAACATACTGATCAAGAAAGTTGTCCTGCACACACTTCAGGAATTCTTCTCCCTCCTTGCCCTTTACTCTACTATTCTGCCAGTCTATGTTGGGATAGTTGAAGTCACCCATTATCACTACTCTATTAGCTCTGCATTTCTCCCTTGATACGCTTGCAGATCTGCACATCATCAAATCTTTGAGACATCTTTAATACAGTGTTTAACATAGTGCTTTTCACATCTTCAAGATGTTGCAAAGCACTTCACAGAATATACTGTAAAGTGAATTTACTGTATATTTTATGGGCGAAAAGGCGGCAACCAATTGCGTACACTGGTGTCCCACATACAGTCATAGATTGAAGTGATCAGTTTTTTAAATTAATTACAATCCTTGCAAAAGGTAATCTGCCAATTGAATAACAACCGGATTCCTGCACACTGCCAAATAAACAAAGGAATGTAAGGAAACCTGCCAACATTTTGCCCTGCCGGTCACCTGATCAATTTTTAAAATGATATTTGTCTTTTTTGTGCCTTACATTTGTTGATTCAACAACTCTTTTAGTTCCTGCTTCCATTTTATTGCCTTAATGTGGCGACTAACTGCCACTCTCCATACTACAGAAGAAGCCCGTTTATCCGGCACCCGCAGGACCTGGCCAATGCCGGTTAAAGCGCCTGCCAGATATTTGGGCGGCCCGCGGCCGAAAACCCACTACAAAAAAATTAAAGTTCTCTTAACACACACCATACACACCAGACTAAGTAATGGCAGATAGTGACAGAATGTTGTGTTGGTGCTTGTTGTTGGGGCTGCTCTCTTGCGCTTCTCACCTTTGCTGGTTGGGGTTTGCAGTCCAGTGATTCTTTTTTGAATGGGGGGCGCCAGGTGGGTGAAAAAGGCAGCAGCGCAATTTTAAAGTTGCGCGACTTTACTAGCTGCAAGCCGAAGCCCTGGAATCTACTAGCGGCAAACCAAAATACTGCACCTGCACGACAATGTGGGTTATTGGCTAGCGTTATCAGATTGCCGCTAGTATGACTTTAAAGTCATACGCGCTCCGTTTTTTTCACCTGCTTGGCGTGCTCCATTTTGGGGAGAGTCACTCAGCATCATGGCTTCAAGTGCAGCATCTACCAGCGGGGGTGGAGGGCACAGGAGAGTGGTTTTGATGGCGAGTGCCAATACAATATTCTGTTGTTATGTTATTACTTATGCATTTACAAATGCTCCACTGCTATTGTTCCGGATAAGTTCCGGTTTATCGAATGGGGACTTTTTTTTTGGCGTGCCAGTTATATGGAAGTGCCGGTGCATCGAGTCACAGTTAAATGGGCTTCTACTGTATTTGGTTGGTCAGTTGAATTCTTGCCTCTGGGTTAGAACATTGTGAGTTCAAACCAAACTTTGAGACTTGATAGACCAGGTTGATATTCCATTGCAGTAGTGTGGGAACTTTGCACTTTTGGAAGTACAGTCTTTCAGATGAGGCATTAAAATCTAATTTACCTGTTCAGGTGGACATTGAAGATCCCAAGATACCATTTAAAAAGAGAAGCAAATTCTTTTGCATTGCTTCAGCAAACTTTCAGATTAGGCATCAATGCATGACCAGTGGAAATGGCTCACATGTTAGTGCACATTACTTGTAAATTGCTTCGGAGATGTTTTAAGACAATGTCAGTCTAAAATGCATGTTCTTCCTTTCTTACATTCCTGGTCCCATGAAATCCTGACGTTATCTTATGAATTCTAATGGAATTCAAATGATTGCAACTTCCTGTATTTCAAGAAGTAAATACAATTGGAGAAAAGTTTTCTCTCCCTTCCCTTCTCCTCTCCCCCCCCCTCCTCCCACACTAACATACAACCACTGACTCCCCCCACCCCTGCAATCTTTTTATTAAAGCTCCAGATTTTATCTAAAATAGACATGTATAGTTTGACATTAACTTATGACAAGGGAGTGGTTTGTTTCACTTGTCCTTTGTCCTGTCACATTTAACTATCCGTTCAGAATTTGGCAAAGAGATTGATGGAAGAGAATGAGAAAGGGGAAAATGCACAACACGACATTGCTAAAAAGGAAAGCAACCCCATTACTGAGAGTTTGGGTTATTACCGACAGTTCTGTTGTAATAATAATCGCAGAAAACAGTTAAATTGTTGAAGGATTACAGATTGATTATTTGAGAATTATTACATCTAACGTTGGTGATATTCACCAATGATAATGGTGAGCATTTCTTCTTCAAATAAGTAACGGAGTGTAACTAAGAATCTCCTCAAATATAGTCACAAAACAAGTGACTATCAATGAGGTTGCCTTAGGTCGACTATTTTGAGGGAGATCAGCTCAAAGGCATCACAAGTAAACACATGCTGAAAGTTGAGGCCATCATGGCTATCAAACACATTAGCTGAAGACATGCTTTAAACACTTTAAAGTTCTTTGTCATATCGTTCGCTAAGTTATGCCTCCAGCAGCCAAAGAGTAATATAACAGTGTGGAGGCTGACAGTCAGGAGCCTTACTTCCTATCGCCACTCCTTATTGTGCCAATTCTGTGCTGGGATGTACACCTATTTGAGCAGGTTTCAGCACACGATGACCATTCAGGGCATGATCTCTTCTGATGCACTTGATAGCTATTGACTTGACGCCACAGTCATGTGCTTGCTTAGCGATGAAGCACATACAGACTAGGTATTATCAAAATAGCAGCAGTCGCTGCGGAATGAACCTTCAGGATATATTTTGATAATTTAGGTATAAACTGTTTCAACTTTTATCACATCGGATGTTCCTGACCTTGTGGAGCCTTGTTTCTTGGCTCTCCTAAATTGACTGCAATGTTTGCCTGCCAATTAGTGACTGCACGCTAAGTAATAATTACTATGAAGCGCTTTGAGATGTCGCAACGACTTGATAAAGTACAATATCAAATGTAACTACAATATAATTCAAATTTACATTTATATTGCGTCTTTCACATCAGAAAGACATCCCAAGATGTTTGACAGTCTGGGCTTGGCACCTGAATTGTGAGTGAGAGCTAAGGTGTGTGGGTCGGGGAAAGATAACTGAAGGTGCTTTTTATATGACATTATAAAGGAAGGGCTTGAGATAGGCTTTGAAAGAGTTGAAAGAGAAGGTGAGTTGGAAGGATTCCAGGAAACAGTTCCAAATAATAATAATAATAATCCTTGCATTTTCACATCTTCTAGACGTCTCAAAGTGCTTCACAAAATAAAAGTGAATTGACTGTATTTATGTGAGCGAAACATGGCATCCATTGCGGACAGCAGTGTCCCACAAACAGCCGGGGATTGAAATGAATAATTTATTTTGTTTTAGAGATTATTAGTAGGTGTGTGGAGTAATGAAACTTATCCCAGGTCTCTTGCTTGTAAGGCGCATACTCTAACCACTGAGCTACAGGACTGTCACGTGTTGTTGTCTGTCTCTAATTAAAATAATTTTGCATTTTATACACTGCCTTTCATGTTGGGAGGAAATGCTTCAGAGGATTTTACAATAAAGTGGCTATGTATTTTATAGGTGAATTCCAAAGCCAAATTGGTCCCAGCAACATCCATCCCATAAACAATAGTGAAGTGAATGACCAATTCTAACTGAGGGTTTGTTTGCCAAGACATTAAGTGAATAAACTGTCACTGGCCATAACGGCAAAACGGCCAGCTAAACACAGCGCAGATAGCTGACTCCAAGCCATTTCTCATTCAGAGAAGAATGAGGTTGTCACTTTGCATCTTAATATCAAATAATGTAATGAAATATTCAGCAGTTGTGTGTGGAATTTCTTTGCGTCCTTCAATCTTAATGCAACTGATAAGTTAACTGTGCGGGATAGGTTATCATAATCCTATGGTATACAGTTCATTATCTTGTACTTTTGTGTACACACAGCAGCTCTTCCTCGAACAGCTTTGTCCCAATATAGCATTGAATGCCAAAAGGTCTTGAATTCTGAATGACATTTCCCAATGGTGCTGTTGTCAATTAACGTCTACTCCATGGAACCGATAGCACAGTGACAGACTCCATGATTCTGAGATGTACTGATTGGAAACTGAGCTTGTGAAGGCCACCTTTTGTTTCATCAACTGTATCTATTTGTAACCATGAAAAATGCAGTTGTATTTTTAGAAAGCAAAGAAGGATGCAAAGGGAAAAATGTTGCATTCTGCTTTGGTGCTTAGGCTTAGATAATTGTAAAATAATTGCCCGAAAGCTTACAACTTTTTTTCTATTAGACTTGCTATTAACCCTGAATACGAAAGTATAAGCAGAAAAAAGAACTTAAAATTTGTATAGCTCCTTTATCTTATCAAAATCACTGAATACACTTCACAGGATATTGCTGCTAATTATAGAGAATGATTTACAGTCCTTTGCACTAAAAGCTCACACTTGGTAGAATTATGTACTGGGACACCAGGAAAAAATTCATTCTCATTTCGAATGCAGATGATCCACCTAAACAAGCCACCGGGATCTCCGCTCAACATCTCATTTGAAAAATGGCATCTCTGATAACGTACAAAACCTGAAACAAGGTTGGAGATTAATCACAGATCTGTTAGTCATTAACCCAAGAGTTAAAGAAGAATAGGATTTTCTTGCTTACAATAAAGCAGCACAGCATGTGATTCGTGTCTCCTTTATGCAGTTGACTCAGTTAAGGAGAATATTGAGTCTCTGGCTCTCAGAGCTAACACTCTGGGGGAGTGTCACTCAGAGATTGCAAACACATGTTTAGAATGGGATTTCCCAGAGACCTGGGTTTGGTTCCAGGCATGGTGAAATCTTGGGCAAGTTTCCTTACTCCACACGTGTGATAATAATCCCTCAAAAAAAAGGAATAATAAATTGGTCATTTTAATCTATGACTGTTTGTGGGACACTGCTGTGCGCAATTGGCTGCCATATTTTGCCCACAAATATACAGTCAATTCACTTTACAGTATATTCTGTGAAGCACTTTGAGATGTCTAGAAGACGTGAAAAGCACTATATCAAATGGAAGTATGATTATTATTATAATAATTATTATTATTTTATAGCCCAGCAGACTTCCAATGAATGAATGATGTCCCTATGTATGTGACACAATGATGTTATACATCTCACATTTTAGAACTTAACTTAGCTCTGCTTAAAAAAATGTTAAGGGCCTTTTGCTCTCAATTTGTCCAATTGTTTTAGTTGGGTAATAAGCTCTATAACTTTCGATAACATGTCAATGCCAGTTCACATTGCTGGAATGCCAGCAAATGCATAGTAACTGATTCTTATAGAATAACTGATTCTTATCTGTGCATTCGCTTACAATGGCGGGAGCGCTGTGATAGACCAACCCAAAGCCTTAAACCTAGCGTAAGCCTGAAGTCAGACAAATGATAATGACAAATTTACACAACAGCAGTATTGTTGTGGAGCAAAGTGGATTCAATATGCGCAAGGTAATTGCATTTGCCTATGCCAGCTTCAGGGCATCATTTGTCGGACTGAGCGTCATGCAAGACGTTATCCAACTAAAGCAACTGGCATTTTTCTAAATCTAAATTTCACAGGCAATTAAATTTGTGTGCTATGTGCAAAACTTAATAAACCCATTGTAGTTACTCTTTGGTGAAACACAGATGTTTTTTTATAGGCCTGACCTTGTGGAGATTATTTGTGTTGGGTAATTTTTAAATGTAACACTTCAGAGGCACTGTAACATGTTGTGACAGCTCCAACCACGGCATTGGACACGTATATTTCTGTAGATTGCATATAATAATAATAATCCTTGCATTTGGATGTAGCGCTTTTCACGTCTTCTAGACCAGCAGTTCTCAACCAGGGGTACATGTACCCCAGGAGGTACAAAATTACTTCCAGGGGGTACAGGTGGTGATACATTGATTTATTTAGCTCTCTTATTTAGCGTTTTATAGCCTTCCAAATTGTATATTTAATTGTTATTCCCCTTGTTTTGTGTGTGCTAGTTATTTTGTTATACAGTAAAAGCTAATTTATAGGGCACCCAACCAACCGAAATGCTCAACCTGTACCTCCCAATACAATTTACCATTCCAGCAAACGGATCTCATACTGGAGCCATCCAGGACACTCGCGAGTATGCTCACTTTGCGCATGCGTGCAATGTGTGCGCTTGCACACTTATTAAACTTAACGAACCCTGGAATTTTTATTTTACCGATCATTTTACCAAGTGTGCTGGAATGCTTTATTGGTAAGCATCCATACAATATTCTGTTATTATTTAGTCTATTATTAATATGGTATGTTTTAAAATAAGTAAATTTTTTGTGTAGGATTTTCGGCAACTTGCCGCCCGAATATCCGGCATATTTAATTAACCGGCACAGGTCAGGTCCCAAGGGTGCCGGATAAACAAGCTTTTACTGCCTAAGAAAAGCTTGGTCATAAAATGCAAGTGGAATGAGGGGCTGGTGTGTGTGAATGTGATTGGGTGGGGGTACACGATAATGTTGAAAGTTAACAAGGGGTACATTACTGAAAAAAGTAGAAAACCACTGTTCTAGACGTCTCAAAGCACTTCACAGAATATACCGTAACATTAATTAACTATATATTATGGCTTTATATCATAGACTGCCATCTTACAGCATCTAATTCCCCCACAAATCAATATCCGTTAATGTAGATTGTTGTTCTGAAATTTAAATCCCTTATTGACTTTAAAATAGTTTAATAGTTGGTGAAACGAAACCCATTTCTGCACCCAAGCACCTGTATGCCCGTAAAATGTATCGAAGGCCTAATATGAAAACGCTCTTGTCATACTGGAGGCACGAGTCTGGACTTCACTATAAACGTTCTGACTCAGACAAGCTCCAAGAGCTAGTAACTGAAAATTAAATCTTTCTGACATCAGCTATAATCCAGAATTCCTTCTTTCAAGAAGAGCATTGTTGCATGACACATTGTGTGCCACACTTCTGTAGAGTGCTGTTGCTGAGCAACCATATTTGAAGCAAAGTCATCTGAAATATAAGGTCAGTAAACAAGCGTGTGTCATCTTGGCTCAGTTGGTAACACTCTTCTGGTTGAAGGTTCAGTTCAACACGAGGGAACGTCTTATTGCCCTCCTTCAGACAAGGCGTTGCACCACAATCCTGTCTGTCTCTTCAATAATCTTCCAGATAAATTTGGTCATTTACTTCTTGACTGTTTATGGGACCTTCCAGTGCATGAAATTTGCCTACAAATACACAAATCAACGCACTTGACAGCAATTCCCTGTGAAGCACCTTGAGATGTTTTGAGGTTATCAACATTATATTAAATCCAATGATTTATTATAATGACATCCAGTACAAGAACATTTAATAACTCCTTCAGAAAACTCATCCAAGAAAATCTATTGGCCCAGGTGGCACAAGAGCATACAAAGTTATGGAATGCATATTAAAAAAAATTGGTCTATCAAGAATACTCATTTTATCGACCAAGTGCAATGCACAGAATAAAACTTAAATGCAATAATAATTAAAATGTCAGATTAATTTGATCGGTACACAATACAGGGGGATATTGTGGTGCTTTGGGCAAAACAATTACCTTGCTATAATATATTTGAAAATAAAATAGCTGCCTGCCCTCTGTATGGCTTTAGGAAGTGTTATTCCTATCCACTGATGTTGCTTCCAGTGCAGTCTGGCTGCTGCCCCCTGTATGGGTTTAGGAAGTGTTATTCCTATCCACTGATGTGCAGTCTGGCTGCTGCCCTCTGTATGGGTTTGGGAAGCCAGAGGGTCAGCAGTGATTTATCTCATGAGTCCACTGTTTGAAACACCAGATGTCGTGGCTGACTGGCCACTTCCTGTGCTTGGGCCAGGACTACAGCCAGTCCGTGTCCGAAGCCATAAGTGTACCTTACACTTGGAAACTGAGTGCACCGAAGATCCATGTTTAATACTCGTACTTGTAATGGATTCACCTGACGGGGATATTATCAGTTTTTATCTCTAATCATATCATGCTATTCTACCCTCTTAGCTACTAAAGCCATGTCTGAGAAACGAGCTGCTCTCTCAGCTCATCTGTTTGATAACTTTCTATTGAATATGGACAGATCTCCGATACCAATCACATCAACGTTACATCTGTAAACAAAAAGCTACTCCATAATTTAGTTACCATATTGGCATCAGAGCAGATTCACCTTGTGATACACTCCAGTGGAGTTCTGGGGATATGCTACTTTGTCCTTCAGGTGAGACATTAAACCGAGATCTTGTCTGGCTGTTTAAAGATCTATTGGCGCTATTCGAAAATGGAAGAAAGTTTCTCCTAGTGTCCAGGCCAATAATCCCCCTGGTAAAATTATCATTAACTTCGTCACTGTGGAATATTGTTTTTCCAACTGTTTTAATTCAATCACAAGATTGATGCTTTGAGATGTATCAACGAAAAAAGGTGAACAGGCAAATGCCTGGATTATTATTATCATTATTAACTTTGTTGAGCCTCTTTGCAGTTTTGACTATTACAAAACTAAAATTGTCTGCCTGCCTGAAACATAAATCTCTAAAGAATACAGTTCTTTATTTTCACCAGATATGCCTAGTGAGTTAGTCAGAAATATTATCAAACTGGAAGTAAATGTTAAAATTTGTCTTCAGGCAAATGCAACATTTTATCGTTATAGTAAAACACTACAACTTTGTCATTGTGTATTTCATTGTCATTTTCATTCGCAGCATAAATTGGATAGATCCCTGGACACCACTGCATATTCTCTATAAAAATAATTCTCGCTTTTGAAAATAGCAACGTTCATGTCCAGAGAACTTTTTAAAGCATCTTGTATCCTGTGACGGACAGACAGTTTGTATCTTGTGATGGGTTGGTATTCTGAAAGGGTGAGATAAAATAAGCGAAAATACATTCTTCATCCAAGCTACTCTTGTGGTTGTGATCTTACTTCCCTCAGTGAGGAAGAACCTTACTCCAGCATAACTTGCTACTATCAGGAGAGGAGGAGGAAGAGCTAACTGAAGCAGCTTACAGTGATACAAGAAATCAATATGCCAAAGGGACTGTGAATTTGTTGGTCTATACTATTAATATGGATGGCAACATCTAGGGAGACTATTTAAAACTGGATAGAGTTTATCATTCTTGTGGAGCCTTGTACAATTGTTAGATGCATTTGACACACGGAAGGGAAAATATAACAGAGAAAACATTATTCCATACATTGAACTATATTTTCTTGTTTACTGTATGTAGGTAAAGCTAATATTCTGGATGAGACACGTGAAGGTTCTATATTAATGATATGATCAGTACATTAAGATTGAGACATCTGTTTGTGTGAATTATGCGCACAGAAAATCCCCACAGGTAGATTTTTTATTGTGAAAAATATGTTCAATTGACTTTATATCCAACAATGCAAAGATACCCACTGTTCACAGTGGACATTAGCTTCATTTCTACCCTGTAGGTTTTGGCTAAGTTTTTGTATCTGTCAGTTCCTGTCTCCTACCTCGAGGTTCATTGGCATGTTGGATGCGCTGATCATTGACTTCCAGAAGAAACACAATGTCATTATCTTAGGTATACTATTTAACTTTAGCCTATGAAATCAGATGGACATCATTAGCAGTTCCTAATCAAACAAAGACACGTAAAACAACTTCCACTGTACTTTGCAAATTTGTCAGTTTAAGGCTAATATTGATCAAAAATGTGATATTTTCAAACAGATTTCACATAGCAATTCCAAGTCACAAATAGCAACTCCTCCAGGTAACAAATAACACCAATCTGTGGCAACATCACCGAAAATGGAAGTGTTAGAGCCCAGTATCCTGCAGGACACAGTGAAGCACTTCTCGTTCCCAACAGAAGCCATGATTTAGAAGCATCACATTTTGATCCCAGTTTCTTTCAACAAGCCTTTTGATTGAATTTTCTTGATTTAAATTCTTAGGATTTGCCTGCAGTACTAATCGATATGCAGGAAATGATTTCCGAATACCAGGATTTGCCAAGTCAGATTCTTACAATAGATAAGCCATGCTTCCACAAAGATCCAGATTCATTTTGCAGGCCAGGTGTGTTACTGGTGTCCTAAGTGAAAATATAGTCTATGGATTCAGCCTTCACGCTGTTTAAGAACATCTCCAGCTACATGCAGATATCCTTTGATTTTATTATGGATAGAAAGTATTTTCTGCACCATCACTTCATGTTTCCTTTGAATAAGATACCACATTAAAAACATCCCCTCCCCCACTATCCTCCGCTATTCTGATTATGCATGTGTGCTCAATGGAGTTATTGATGTATGATCTTAATATAGTCAATATATTACTCAAGGCTCAATCTTTTTGATCGCTAAGGAATATAAAATGACATTAGTTATGTAATAGAATTAATGGCAAATTAGCTAATTGGACTGAATACTGGTTTGGCAATGGGATGATGAAAAACAACAACAACTTTGATTTATATAGTGCCCTCCACGCCGGACGGCGTCTCAGAGCGCTTCACAAGAGCGGATCCTGGGACCGAGCCAGGGGCAGGTGACCAAAGATGCTGTCGAAGAGAAAGGTCTTTAGCTGTGACCTGAAATTGGGAAGAGAGGGGGCGAGGCGAAGGGAGTGAGGAAGGGAGTTCCAGAGCCTTGGGGTGTAGTAGCTGAAGGCACGGCCACCGAGGTTGGAGCGGAGGATTCAGGGGACATGGTGGAGGTCAGACCCGGTGGAGCGAAGGCTGCTGGTGCTAGTTTGGGAAGAGAAGAGATCAGAGAGGTAGGGGATGCAGAGGAGTGGAGGGACTTGAAAACAAGGGTGAGGATCTTGAAGTCGATCTGGAGTGAATACCTAGTGGATTTCCACAAATATTCTGCTATTAACACTATTCAGAAATGACCTGATGTTGTGTTGGTGAGCGCTTCTTGTAATCACTTCTTGTAATTCTTGAAGACATCTGATTAAATTCTACCTCCCCAAAATACTTGCAGATGATCCACTGTGAATAATATGAGTAGAAGCAATGCCTTTCATGTCAGCAGGATGTCTCGAAGCACTTCATAGGATTTACTATAAAGTCTAGGGTTGTTATTTGTAGGTGATATAATCTTGTAAGCGGCAGCCAATTTGCACGCAGCAGTGCCCCCTTACAAGCCATGAGTGAATTACCTATTTTATTTAGGAACTTGTTGGCCAGGACACCAGGTAAAGTCCTTCTCTCTTTGACTAGTTCCATTGCATCTTTATCGTACACCTGAATAGGCAGATACAACCTCAGTTTAGCGTCTCATCTGAAGAACTCTTTCCAAAAGAGTGTATCCATCTGAAACAATTTGGGAAGATGTAAGCGATTGATAATCACTGACATGAATATTATTATTATTATTATTGTGAACCAGTAGCCAGTGGTCACAATACAATCACAAATTAACAACAAATAACAACAACAAAATTACATTTATAAAGCGCCTTTCACGTGAGATAGAGTTGGGTGTCATCCAGATACATGTAGACGCTAGCCCCGTGTCTGCGGATGATGTCACCAAGAGGGAGCATGTAGATATCGAAGTGGAGGGCTCTGAGGAACATTGCACTGGATGGAGAAGCAGTTTGTGGAGATAATGTGGAAACATTTCTCAACAAGTGGCGTCTTCTATTGTATAAGCTTCCAGCTTAATTTTGTAGTTAGTTTTCAACACTTCTGACACCATGTAATGATTCCTGCTGTTTACAATACTGTAGATACTTTGTTTTACCCTGTGGGTTCTTCAATTGTACATGGCAACAACACTATGTCCTTCTCACTCAGTGTCTCAGAGCTTGTGCTGTGAGTTTTCAAATGGCAGCAGCAATAAGACCAAGTATTAAAGTGCTCTATGCAATTCTGATCTATAAACTAAACAAAATATCATTCAAAATGCTACCTCAGAACTAGAAACACACAAACAACCCATGGTACAACTGCCAGAGTTGAAATAAATAACTTGAAAGAACTTTCAGATTATTCAGAATTCTGCAGCTCATGTACTCTCCCACACTAGGCTCCGTGACCACATCAATCCCACCCTCGTCCATCTCTACTGGCTCCCCATCCCCCAGACAATCGAATTCAAGATCCTCGTCCTCACCTTCAAGGCCATTCACGATCTTGCCCCCACCTATCTCTCTGACCTACTGTTTCCCTATCAGCCTGCCCATCCCCTTCGTTCAGCAGGCTCCGTGTCCTCCGCCCTAATCGCCCTACCCTCAATGGCCGGGCTTTCAGCCTCTCTGCTCCCACATTATGGAACTCCTTCCCACGATCCCTTTGCCTCACTTCCTCCCTTTCCTCCTTCAGGGCCAGTCTCAAGACCTTCCTCTTCGACCATGCCTTGTCCTCCCCTCGTAACTCTTCCCCCTCCCCAACTATCCTTCCCCTTCCCCCTACTCCGACCCCCCCCCCCCCCCACCCTGTGCTTGGGTCCCGACTTAATTGTTCAGTGCCTCAGGATGTCCTCCCGATGTGAAAGGCGCTCTATAAATGTCATTTTGTTTGTTGTTTCAATTTTAGTGTTTCAGCACCTTGGAACGTCTTCTCGATGTGAAAGGTGCTATATGAATGTAATTTTGTTATTGTTGTTCTCTTGCACAAGGGCCAATTCTGGAGGCTTGTGCTAGTTATTGGAAAGTTTCTGTTATATTATATCTATGTTTTGTTTGCCTTTATGGACACTGTGTAAAACTTTTATTCAGCGTGGTACCTTGGATCCCTGGCCACAACTAAATGATTTTCCCACAAAAATACAGTCAACCACTTTACAATATATCCTGTGAAGCCATTTCAGGTTTCTCAACAATGTGATATAATGCTATATCAAATGCAAGTACTTTAGTCTTATTATAAATAGTCCTTAGTTCCTTTAATTTCAAAATATTTCAAAGCTCTTTAAGGTAGTTACTGCAACTATAGTTATCGTTACTGAAGACAAATATACTGTAATAATCAAATTACAAATCGAAAAACTGTTGGAGAAGGAGCAAAATATTTGTTTTTTCTTTTCAATTTGCATCACTTTTCCACTCTTAAAGATACTTTGGCACCGTCCTAGGTATTCCAGCAGTAGCTCACCAAAGTAACTCTGTATTCATCAAGCTACTCAGTTGTGGAGAGTATCACTGAGCTCAATTCTAACAAACATTACTTCGCACAACAACAACTTGCACTTATATCGCACCCTCTCCACACTGGGTGACATCTCGGAGTGCTTAACAGTGGCAGAATCTGACTCCAAGCCAGGGGAGGCATGGAGGGGAGGTGGCCATAAGCTTCAGGAAGAGAAAGAGGAAGGGGAATGTTTTCAGACGAGACTTGAAAAGGGGAAGACAGGGATCAAGGTGGAGGAATTGAGAGAGAGGTCTCCAGAGTTTGGGAGCCTAGTAGCTGAAAGCGTGAACTCGAATAATGAGGCAGAGAGTGCGAAGAATGAGCTGGAGGCCGGTGCCAGTCGAGCAGAGGCTCTGGGTGGTGGTTTGTAAGTAGGGACTTGCCAGGAAGTGGAAGGATTTGAACACGAACATGAGGATCTCGAAGTTGATCTGTTCGGTAATAGGAATTGTTGGAGCCTGGCGAGAACTGGTGAAATGTGGGTACGGAGTTTGGTCCGGGTCAGTATGTGGGCAGCAGAGTTCTGAATGAGTTGGATATTTTGAATGGTGGAGCTGGGGAGACCGACGAGGAGTGCATTGGAGTAATCCAGTCGGGAGGTGATAAATGCATGCACAAGGGCTTCGGCTGCATTTGGGGTAAGCTATGGTCGGAGGCGGACAATGTGATGAAGGTGGAAGAAGGCAGTGCTGGTCAGGGACGCGATATGGGGGAGAAAGGACACCTAGGTTGAGCAATACAACAACAAACTTAGATTTATAGAGCGCATTTCATGTCAAGAGGACATCCCAAGGTGCCGAAATAGTCAATAGTTCGGTGAGTCCGAAGGAGAGCCCAAGGAGGTTAAGGAGTTTAGATCCACAGAAGACAATGACAGGAGCCAACGAGTATAGCTTTGGTCTTTTCCATCTTCGGCTGCAGGAAGTTTACATTTGTAAACAATGCTTTCCAGGACTTTGGCAAGGTAGGGTAGGTTGCAGACGGGACTCTAGTGTGAAAGGTTAGAAGAGTTGAGGGTGGGGCTTTTGAGGAGGGTGTGATGACAGCAGTTTTCAGGAGACTGGTTGACCATGTTGGCCACCAGGGGCAAGAGGAGAGGGAGTTGAGTGACCAGCACCTGTGTGGCAAGGGGGTCGAAGCAGCAGGTGGTGAATTTCATCTGGGTGATTGAGAGGGAAGAGAGAGAAATAGGGGCAAAGGAATGCAGGGAGTGGGATGGGAAAGTAGCTGTGGTGGGGGGAGGAGGTGGTGTGGGAGGTCTGGGAGGGGTAGAAGGGGGCAGGGTGGAGGAAGATGATGCATCCATGCAGATGATTTAGATTTTTAAGTTGAAGAAGTCTAGGAATCTAGCCATTTTCTTTTTGGGTCCTGGCCTAGATGAATTGTTGATTCAGTAATTAGTGGGTCATCTGCCATAAAATGACTTAGATACTGTATAGTCATATAGTTTTGGAGGATGTAACCTCCGAACTTTTCCAACCTTCACCAAGCATGGATTAGGATCCTGCTGTGGTTTAACAAATTAAAACTGTTCTTGAAACAAACCACTGTTAAGCAAGTTTTCTGTAGGTTGTCCAGCAAGGAATACCCTTTCCTTTAGGACTTTGGTTTGCACAGTTAACAAGAATCAAGTGGAAAGAATTCCTTCTATCAGTCAACAATCTGCCTGTCCAAGTTCAACCGATGAGCCAGACTGGCTGGTCTTGTCATCAGCAATGCCCTGAAGTATTACGGAGCTACCTGGCTTTCCAGGAACTAGATTAACAAGACTGTCACAGGGGATTAATTCCATTTAACATTTTGTTGTCAAGCATGTCACCTCAGCTATTTAAAAGACCCAGCACAGATGCATTTATTAAATCTTACCAAATCCTAGATACTCTATTTAGGATTGCTTCTGCAAATCTTGCAACCAAGACCCAAGACTTGTGGTTAGTTAAAGGGATATTTTCCATAGCTGCTTGGATTTTGAATCTATTGATGTTAGTCAGTCAAACTGAAACATCAGCAGGTGGTTGTGAGGAGCCCGGTTTGATGGAAGTCTGTGGGAAGATGCATGTCAGAAACCTGGATTTCCTTTTCTTTTACCATCTGACAGTTGTCACTTATGATACTTGCGATTTCTCATTTCTGTTTTGCTTTCAAAACAAACAATTTGTGGACTGCATGTGTGGGTTTATTTTCCATTCCATTTACAGGCAATCACTGTGCAAGTGCATCCCAGAACTGCTATTTTATTTTCAGTAAGGGAATTGAAGCGAAATTGTTTTGTTAGATGAAGAACATCCTATGCTTCAGTATATATGAGATGTTGTGCTGCACTAACATCCAACTAATAGGGAACTGGATCTTATTTATTAGGCAATTGATAATGTCCACCACTATCACCGCAAAATGAGCTGCGGTTAGTTTTGTAAGATAGAACAACAACAAAATTACATTTGTATCGCGCCTTTCACATTGGATGTACCAAGGCGCTGGACAGTCAGTGTTTCAGACCCGAGCTGGGGAGGGAGGAGGGGAAGGGAGGTGACCGATGGCACAGTCAAAGAGGAGGGTATTGAGGCGGGACTTGAAAGAGGCTAGTGAGGGAGCGAGGCAGAGGGATTCCAGAAGGTTGGGGACAGAGATGCTGAAGGCTCACTCGCCGATCGTGGGGCGGGTGGGTTGGAGGGTATGGAGCAGGCCCGGAGCGAGCTGAGCGGAGGGAGCAGACAGGTTGGTTCGGGCTTAGAAGGTCGCAGGGTGGGGCAAGGCAGATGGATGCAAGAGGCTAAAGATCAAATGATCTATGTTCAATAAGACTTTGAAAAGATTAGCATGAGACTACGGTGAGTTAATAACTGAATGCTAAGTCAGGCTGATTGTTTTCTACAAGAAAGCTACAGGAAACAGAGTGAAGCAGGATAAGCATGAAAGATTTAGCTGTTCAGTAGAGCTTCCAGCCTCTCTGGAACCAGAGGCGTTTTTAAGACTTCAAACTACTCGGTCAATTTTCTTAGTGGGCATACATAATTTTATTTTATGCAAAAATTAACTTTCGGCAGGTGCGATGCTTCTTTAGGCAGACCACCTGCTCCGCCAGGCTAGCGGGAGTTCTGGTTTTCGGTATACAGGTATTTAACAAAAGACAAGAGCACAACACACTCAAATCCTCCCATTTTGATGATTTTTTGGATTACTTTGGGGGCCTGCAATATGAGGGGTTGCACCGATTGCACCAACACTAAAAACGCCTCTGTCTGGAATTCCATCTCAGAGTCCCCACGACTTACCTCCTTTAAGGTTTGCCTCAAGACCTTCCTCTTTCACTGCACTTTCGGTCATCTTTTCCAAAACACACACCCCACCCCCAGTAGCCATCTTCAGCTCAGTTGAATACGCTAGAATTGGGACTAGGAAGGCGCTATATCAATATCAGTTTGTTAATTTGTTGGATCAGCTAGGTATTGTTCGCTTTCCAGTTGCTACCAACATAAGAAAAGTATACTACTGTATTATGTACTGTACTATGAGTTTCCAATAGCTACCATAGAAGTGTAAGACTGGGTCACTGTTTTACAGGCATTGAAGAGATGATCTAGGCAAATATTCTGATAGTGGTACTGTGGAGAGATTATATAGGCAGACTAGCTTTCTGATGCAGCTACTGTAGTGGTATACCCTGGTAAATTGTGAGCTTCCAATAGAGCTACTGCAGTGTACCTGCTCTACGTATTGAGAATTTATATTCATCCAAGCAACAAATAACCCCTCAGTCCACTGAAGCTTTCTGGGCAGGTGAAATGCACCAGAGATTGATGAGACAGACAGAAATAGCTGGAATGCAAATTGCACCATTTCTGAAGGCACAGAAGCAGCAAACGCCTGCAGTCTCAAATGGAACTGGCTGATTCCGAGTGATTTCTATGAGTGATTTATGCCAAAGCCATTGCTTCCCTGTTGATGCTCCTTTCCAAATATTTTTTGAGCTTGGGGATGCTTCTAAGAATATTGAGGGAAGTATTGTGATCTCATATGTATTAACAGGTAAAGATCCCCTGAAATGTACACAGATCGGATTTTTTAAAACAACATTTAAAAATAAAAATAAATTCCCTGATAAATGCACAGATCGGACTTTTTTTTAAAAACGTTCTCATTTTGAAATTCAGCGACGTGAAGGATGTCATTGATGCGAAACTCTTGTCATTTTCTGTCAACATCAGGCAATTTGAAGTCAGCTACAGCACAGTGTGATGCAGAGTTAAGGTTCCTCAGAAGAGCATTCCGCACTGTATGAGTATGAAATCTCCGCTTCCTACATATCTCATTGTTATGATCCCTAATAGTGAGTTAATGAAAGGAGATTTGTGCTGCTCCATTGCCTAGAAGGGACTTTCCAAACTTGTTTCAAATACAGCGGAGAAAGAAAAGGCTTTCATCCCACGTCAGGACTTGAAATCTCATCATCTGGACTGATACTCCAATTCAGTGCTGGGGCGATTTGCATTGTCAGTGTGCTGTGCTTCGGGTGAGACTTTAAATAAAGGTCTTGTCTGCCTATTTAGGTGGATGTTAAAGATCCAATGGCACTATTCAGAAAGAGAAAGGAGCTCTTCTGGCTAACAAACACCTGTATATTGGCCATTCACTTCATCACCGATATGGGTCATCGCTGTGCACAATTGTACGGCTGCATTTACCTACAAATATATAGTCAATTCACTTGACAGTAAACCAGCGACCATGCTTCTGTACTATCATTTTTAAAATGTTGCCTATGCTATAGCATGTCTAAACAATGGCTCAAAGCATCTCACAAGGATTTTCCACAAATGTCTCACAAACAACCCTGAAGTGAATATCCAATTTAATTTTGGGGACATTTGGCCAGGACACAGGGAGCAACTACTTTTTTGAATGCGCTTTGAGGTGGCATGTCTATCAATGCAACACTGAATTGTAAAGTCAGCCTTGACTATGATCTGGGACGCTACCCAGCAGAGAGGTGCTGTACAAATACAAGTTTTTGTTGTTATGAGTTTAAAGTCCAACATGGGGCTCAAACCCACAACCATCTGACTCAAAGGGGAAAGTGGTACCACAGAGCCAGACCTGTCTCAAATCTACCTGTCACCCCACAAAGTAAAGCAGAATGGGAACATGCTTACGTACTCTTGGTCAGTGTAGTGAATGCCTTTGATATCTTATGATTTTCACTTTGAATTTGTACATGTGGAGATGTAACTGCAACATGAAAGTAATATTCTTTCCCAAAGGTTTTGATCTATTCATTTCCCACCTACATTGATGAAAAATGACTTTGAGACATGGTTCAGTTCCCTCCTGATAAATGCTGTATGATCGAAGTGTAATTCTAATTCAAGTATGAGCTGCCTCTGTACCAAAAGTCTTTCCATCCATTCATTCCTATTGTATGAAGTTCCTGATCCGAGTATAATACTTGAATTCAAAATCCTGATCAAGCGTAAAATTTCCCCCAGTTACCTCTTTAATGATCAGTAGATAAATATGTTCAGTCTTGTGCTGAATTGGTTGGATGCTCAAAACAAAATAGATCACATTGGGAATTTATTTCTCTTTTGATACTGAACAGCATATTCTGAATGAATGAAAAATACCTGCATTTATTTACACAGTAGCAATCACCGAGAAATGATTGTGGAGTACTATAAATATTCAAGTCCAATGAAAGGGTTTTGTGCTTGTGATTCAGTATTTTGCACGGAACCGTCAATCTACAGTGATTTCCACATTATTCTTAAAATGCAAAAGATGGGCACAGATAGGTAGCTATTATAAAGTTAATCTTCATGGTGCATTGGCATGGTAACCATTCTGCTATTTCTGTGAAATTGTCTGCCTTTAAATCTTGAAAAGAAGCTATTTTTATGAAATAAAATTTACATTCAGTCAGGTAACCAGGGTCGTCACTTTTAAAAATATTTTTAAGTCAGCATAAGGAATTGAACTTGCAACATAAGGTACAGCTAAGGTAAATGAGGAGAGATGCAGAACAAAGGGAAGGAGAGTGAAAGAAAAAGAGTGAGGGAAAAAACAATACGTACAGGTCAAATACAGCTGACTGAGACCAGAGCATGTAACATAGGGGAATGGTTTCATCAATTCAATTCAATTTTTCTTCTGGTGATCTTGCATTTCTGAGCCTTTATGGGAATATATACAAAGGAACCAGAAGAAAAAAACGATTGTGTTATTCTGCTCAGTTGGCCACTTGAAGGGATTCTTTTGATATACGGTAAAAATGGGATTTTATATTTAAGAACACATCAAAAGATGGAGCAGAATAACCTACAGTGTGTGATGCAATTTAATGTGATATGAAAGCACTGCTGCCCCTCACTTGGTGCTCCTTCCACTAGCTGGTAAAAGATGCCTTACGTTCCCCCAACAGCAGGTAGTGCGTTTGACTGACAGGCTGCACTGGGACTCAAACATTCAACTTTATAATGGAAAGTCAGGTGCTCAGCAGTTTGAGTTGCCAGTCTGCCCTGTCTACATAATGTAATCTCCAGTATTTTCCTAGTCGTCAATTCTTCTCCTGTGAGAATTTTATTTCCTTCATATGCAAAGGCTAATCTGCTAATTGTCTTTATTATTATGTAATGTAGTGAATGCTGAAAGGTACTTTCTCAATGCACTAAGGGTTTTTCATGTTAACCTAGATTTCGACTTTATTCCTGTCTTCAGTACTTCACGGTGATTCATTTGTAGATTGTAGAACATAATTGATTGGAGCTTCCTGAAGCCTATTAAAAAATACTGAGTTGGTCTGGAGTCAAAAGATTCTGTATCTCACTGGAAACAGGTAAAAGGTAAAAACCCAGATTACCATGCCACTGTCTGCCCTGCTTTCTGTTAGTCAGATATAAATATTGAACAATACTGTGCTATGGGTTTTAGCTAGTGATAGTCAGAAGTAGACCTTTCTTACAATTGAAAGTCAGACAATCAAATTGCCTGAAACGTTTTACAAACACCATGTGTTTGCTTGATAGCACTGACTATTAGACACAGCAAAGCCTCACAGCTAGCCATGGCTACATTTATGATAATGCAGTTCTTTTATTTCACTATATCAGGTTTAGGACAATGCAAATTGACTAACCTCAGCCAAGGCTGCATTCCACTGATATAATGTCCATCATTAAGGATTAAATTCTGAAACAATATAAATGAATATAGATTTCAAGGTGTGGAAAATAGTCAGTGACCTTAATTGTTGTACACAATGTGCATATTTACTCCGGAGATGGCATTGTACAACTATGCTTTTAATACTTTCAGGTTTTGGCATCAGGTTTGCAGTTATATCAACAACAAGTACAACAAAATTGCATTTTTTTATAGCGCAGTTCCCATAGGGAGCACATCCCAAGGTCCCAAGGCGCTGAATAATTAGGGAGGGAAGGAGGATAACTGAAAGCATGGTTGAAGAGGAGGAGGCAAGGGAGGGGGTGAGGGAAGGACTTTGGGATAGAGTTCCAGAGCATGGGGGCAGAGTGGCAGAAGGCCCACCCACCATTGGTGGGGCAGGCGAGGCAGGGGATGTGAAGCAGGATAGAGCCCGCTGAATAAAGGATGCAGGCAAGTTGGGAGGGAATTAGAAGGTTGCAGAGGTAGGAGCAGCAACACGATGGAGGGCTTTGAAGGTAAGGACCAAGATCTTGAACTGTACCCTCTGGGTGAGGGGAAGCCAGTAGAGTTGGCCGAGTATGGGGGTGGTAGGGTCGCAGAGCTTAGTGCGTGAGAGGACATGGGCTGCAGAGCTATGGATGATATGCAGCCTATGGAGGAAACAGTTGTGGAGTTGGGGAGGCTGCCAAACAGGGAGTTTGCGTAGTCCACCTTGGATGTTATCAATATATTTTCCTAGTTTCAGGACCCAGCTGAAGACCTTTCTCTTCGACCGCGCCTTTGGTCACCTTTCAACCCCTGCCCCTGGCTCGGTCCCAGGATTTGAGACAGCATTTGCACTCTGAGACACCGTCCGGCGTGGAGGGCACTATATAAATCAAAGTTGTTGTTGTGTTGTTGTTGTATTGGTGAGTGTTTCGGTGGCCTGCAGAGCCGGGCGATGTTACAGAGTTAGCGGAAGGCAGAGGGGGACAAATACACAGATGTGGGTAAACAGGATAGTTGAGGATCAAACAAGTTGCCAAGGTTCCAGTCTGGCTTCGGGAGGTGGAGTGTGGTGATGCTGTTAGTGCCTGAGGTGTGGAGGCCCCGACAGAAGACAATCAGTAGGGCCTCAGTCTTGTTGACGTTCAATTGCAGAAAATTAGCTCTCATTCAGGACTTGATCTGCCAGACATTCTGTCAGGACAGCATTGGTCCTGGTGTTGAAGGTAGAGGCAGAGAGACAAAGTTGGTTGTTACCCACATATGTGTGGAAATTGGCACCATTTCTGCAGATGATGTCACCAAAAGGGAGCAGAGCCCTGAGGAACTCCACACTCTAGAGGAGAAGCCGTTTGTGAAGATGATACGAATAAACTATGATGGCTGAGGTGAGAGGAGAGGAGATGGAGAAGGATAGAATGGTCAACAGTGTTGAAGGCAGCAGTGAGGTCAACAAGGACGGGGAGGCAGAGTTACACATTGTGTTGAACATTACACAACTAGATACATTACAATAAATTCCATGAAGCGTTTTGAGATGTCCTCTTGACGTACTAGAATTATTATTATTTATTTAAATTCCAACTAATGGCCTGTTTCTATGACCGCATTGACGTTGCGTCATTACAGAATATTTTGCTGTGTTCTAGTGGGTACGTGTTCACAACACAAACAATGCAACTCCTGGATCACATGTTGCCACTTTCTCACACCAATCTCTCCAAAAAGATATCAAAGGGAAGTGAAAGTTCCCACTATATGTGACGTTCACAATCCATCTTCCCCCATCTGTGGAAGTTGAGCAACAAAAAACAAATTCATTTCTGGTAGTTGATAGTCACAAAGGAACCTAACCTGAAATATATATGATGTAATTTGATCTACCAAATATCACGGCAAGAGGATTCATCTGACAGCCTCGCCAGCAGTGAAATCTAATAAAATTCAGCCCTGCCAGCAAATTCGTTTCACAGCTGATTTGTAGGAAAAAAATGACAACAATCTATCACCACAATAAATATACCATCTCCTCGTGTTTAGATTAAAAATAAAATTACCAGGGAAATTGTCACAGTCCTGGAGTGTGGGTTGATGCACTAGTTATTTTTCTCCAGTTGTGTTGAAATGAAAACGACCAGATTAAATGTGATCAGTGTGGCAGGGAATTGTTCTGAGATCTATTCAGAGTGCAGCAATTCTGTACCTCTCTCCTCAACACCATGATCAGCAGAGGTAAGGGGCTGGTGCTCTCAATTTATGTACTTTGTGTGACAGTCAGTAGGTACTGTATGTGGAGCTTGCACTCTGTCAAGATTTTGGACGCAGAGCTGACACTTGCAATCTTTTCCCAATTCAGTGTAGTTAATGTTACGGACCCCCAAAAAACTGAAAAATTAACATTCGACTTTGTCAAATGATTTACAAATACTAGCCCACTATCCATGAAGATTTTTGTGTTTGACCGTATCTACAGTCACCTACCCTCTCTCCTCAGCTCAGCATCAAGCTCCATCATTGTTAAGTCGCTACCCTGCATGATGGGCGCTATATAAATGTGCACGTTGTATTTGATTTGCTTTTTAAATGAAAATGAGGTTAAGATTTTAATCCCTTTTAATCAAGTGATTTCATTGGAGTCCTGTGGATTACAAACCATGCTTTGGAAAGCACAATTGAACTGATTACAGTATTTCATTATATCTAGGGAGAATATTTATATAGCTTCAATCCCAAATCATGCAATATTTATCAACCAGGTTTATTCATGTAAAGTGTGTATGAGTGACATAAATAATAATCTGCATATGTTTGTAAATACACAGATAACCTTTCACTACCTACCATACTACAGTACCAGCAATTCTGTGCTGGGGCAGTCATATGGTATGTATTCAGGAAGATGGTAGTATGGACTGTAGTATGATATGCACTCCTGTCGTAGTTCCCAATCATGTCACTGTATACTGTTTATACTGTAGGGAAAATTCAAATGCATTGGACATTGAAAAGAAAACTCAGTCTTTCAAGGACTTACAAATAGCAACTAAAAATTTCAAATGGTGGAAATCTACCATTAATTGACAGTATGCCTTAGCCAACTTGAAGACACTGTACCATCTGCATCCAGCCCTGTTATCTGGCAAGCCAAATCCTAATAGTAGTGGTCCTAGCTGGACAAGCAACAGAAAGTTTCCAGACAACATTCTCAATGGCAAGCTATACAGTTTTAGTTGGAACCAGTACCCAATGTATCCAAAGCACAATCTGTTGTCCCCAAACCGTGACGCTTGTCAACCGGCACCTGATACTTTCTGATTAGTTAGGCAGTGTATGTCCATCCAGGGAGTGAGTGTACATTCTATCCTGTACACAGGGAGGTTTTTCATGTGTAGGTGATGTGCATATGTGGAATTCACAAGGTGGTTTGGATTCTTGGCTGAACAAAAAAACCCAATCATTTTCAGAGTGGAGTTTTCCTAAATCGGACATGGCATTAATCAATTCCATTGTAAACTTCCACTTTTTGATCTGATTACATTGTCTGTTTAAACGTTTCTCTGTGGGGGAACAGAGTACTGCAGTGAATTGGTAGAATGGTCTTTCAGGGGTTCTATAATAGCCCCTGAGTTTTGCTTGTAAGAATTCTTCATGAAATCAAGACTCAATGTTCATGGGTGTCTGCCCTTAATTCAGCACATCAGAATTTTAAGACACATTAGAAGGCTAGTAGGTCTATTGTGTCTGTGCTGGGTCTATGCAAGAGCAATCTATTCCGTCCCATTTACCTGCCTTTTCTCCATTACCCTGCAATTTACCTCTTTTGAGATAATTATTCAGTTCCCTTGTCAAAAATAATATGACCTCAACTCCCAAAAAGGTATTTCATATTTTAACAACTTGCAAGAAAAATCCTCCTAAATTCCCTATTTTCTGCATTGATCATAATCTTCAGGCCTTGAATTTACGCTATAAATCTTTTGTTGTTGTTGAATTGATCTTACATTGACATCCTCCAGTCACTGACCAGTGGAAATAATTTCTCTCTATTTATTCAGTTAAAATGCCTCATACTATTAAAAGCATCTATCAAGTCTCCCTTGCATCTTTTGTATCATCCACAACATATACAGACAATTCACTTTACAGTATATTCTTTGAAAGGCTTTGAGACGTTTTGAAGACATGATAAGGTGCATCAAATGCAAGGATTATTGTACATTCTTCTCTGATCCAGGATGCTTTGTTAGGTTGGGACAACCTCCCAACGTGAAAGGCGCTCTAGAAGTGTAATTTTGTTGTTGTTAGGACTGAGGGACATTCTTAGGCAACTAGAGGGACATTTATTCTGCATCTAATTAGGAGTCCTTGGATAATCAAAGGGGATTGTCAAAAACCTCTAATTTCCCAACACCTCTTTTACCATTTCAACAAAATTCTGCTTTCTATTATTACCCTTTCAAGAATTGCCAAAATATGTTCTCAAGCGGAACAGAATTATTTTTGTAATAAAACACTTGTTAAACCATCAGAATCTTTAGTCAATACGTTTGTATGTATTTGAAAGCAAACTCTGATATCAAGGCATTTTTTTCAAACTATATAATAATATAATAATCCTTGCATTTGATATAGTGCTTTCCACATCTTATCAACGTCCCAAAGCGCTTCACAGAATATACTGTAAAGTGAATTGACTGTATATATTTGTGGGCGAATCGCGGCAGCCAATTGCGCACAGCAGTGTCCCACACACAGTCGTGGATTGAAATGACCAATTTTATTATTGTGTTTTTTTGGAGGGATTATTATTAGGCATGTGGAGTAAGGAAACTTGCCCAAGGTTTCGCCCTGACCTGCCTGGATTCGAACACAGGTCTCCCCAGCTTGGTTTCCCCAGCTTGCAAGACAAGTGCTCTAACCACTGAGCCACAGGAGCTCCACGTATTAGCTCCACTAACTACAGTATTTTAAGTGTGGCATACATATGCTTATAAGAGGGAATATATGTGTGTGTGTGTATGTACGTAAAACAGTAGTGTTGTTTAGCCTTCTTAGAGTTGTCATGCCGGTGACTGCTCAATTAGCCAACATTAGGGCTACGTCACTTTAATCTCTGGCATTTAGGAGACAAATGTACATATTGATGGCAGATAGAGAAGGCGAACAATTCATTGCTTGACCTTTGACTAGCTGGCCTAAGAGCACAAGTAGATCTGTAGTTGTACTGGTTAGTTAATGAGCATCTGCAATCTTTTGAAGCGGCAGTACAGATGTCATCTTGATCATGGCGATTGACAAATGGTGAACATAAAAGCATGGTGTAGCTGTTCATTTGCACACAAGCCTTTTAACATTCTGAACTAGCGGGTGTCAGATAGAGTGACATCTTGGCATGAACACCATCTGAAGGGGTACTTCAAGTAATCTGAAAGCACAGAACTGAGATAAGTACCTTTTCTTCATGTCCTGTGTGATATGGAAATAAATATCATACATTCATACAGCTGAGTAACTTCTTAGCGAAAACTAAAATCATAGCTCACCAATTCGCTTTGAAATGCTGGAGTTTAAATGACATGAAGAATTTTTTTACTTCTTGTTTCTTTTTAGAGTCAGAAATGGATAATACTTTCAATGCAAATGCACTTGTATCATTGTAACTTTGAATGGAGATTGAGTTGTGGTGGCTGAGTGGGACGTTTTTAGGGTATATAGTAATGCATTGAAGTGAGAGGCTGTTAGGAATGGTGACCAAGACATGAATTTCTCAATTAGGCTTAAAACAAATGTGCTTACAGCAGTACACACAGAGACCATGTTGGACTGCACTCGGTAATATCTAAGAGTAATCTTTAAATTTGGCGGTGATGCCTCCCCTGTTGCCTTATGGAGCATCATGCTATGATGGAAAGTTGGAGGTCTGAAACCTGTTCCTTGGCAATCACTGCCGGGCTGCAGTTGGGCCTCTATATTAACCATGGTTTCCTTACAATACTTAGAGGGATTAGGGGATATGGGGATAGGGCAGGTAATCAGAGTTAGGTGAGAAGATCAGCCATGATCTTATTGAATGGCAGAGCAGGCTCGAAGGGCCGAATGGCCTACTCCTGCTCCTAATTCTTATGTTCTTATGTTCTTATTTATCCAGAAGTCCTTACTGGAATGTGTGGCTATGTTGGGTTTTTGGTATATGTCAAAATAAGCCAATTTTCAAACCTAGCATCAATGATTGCTTGTTATTGGAGTGACATTTGTGTGGAGTGACATTTGACAAAATTGTAACAACAACAATTGCATTTATATAGCCCCTTCATGCGGGGCAGCGCCTCACAGGATTAACAGTAGCAGAGCCTGACATCGACCTAAGGAGAGGGAGGAGATGACCTTAAACACGGTTGAAGATAAAGGTCTTCGGTTTCATATCCTGTGAAGCGTTTGAGGTAATTTGGTATATCAAATGCAAGGATTATTATTTTCCGGCCACAAATAGTCAATTCACTTTACAGTCTTATTTGTGAAGCATTTTGAGATGTCTAGAATACGTGAAATGTGCTACATCAATCATAGAGTCATAGAATTTTATGGCACAAAATGAGGCCATTCGGCCCATCTAGTCTGCGCCAGCTCTTTGAAAAGAGCAACTCAATCTCATTCCCCCTAATCTAACTATCACATGGAAGAATTCTTCTTATTATCATTAGTATTATGATCTAAACTAGGGAAAGGAAGGGGCAAGGCAGTGGGAGAGAATTCAAACGCTTTGTGGCGTAGTGGGTGAAAGTGCGGCTGCCAATGGTGGAGGGAGGGAACGAAGGACAAACAGGTGGCCAAAGCCAGCCTAGCAAAGGCAGCAGGTGTGAAGGAATTTGTAAATGTGTGAGAGGATCTTGAAATCAATCCGTTCTATGATAGGAACCCAGTGGAGCCTGGTGATGTTTTCTCGTTTCTGTGCTTTCTCCTCTTCCCTTCAAACCTTTCAACCTCAAAATTAATGATTACTCATTCTAATCCAGATTCCAAATGGGAGCATGAGATGGTGCGTATTCTGTACTCTGCCAAAGGGCTTGAGCAAGGTGAATTTTAGATTGTGACTTTGATTGGCCATTCTTGGTTCCTGAGCCAGGCAGGCGCACAGTCAGCCAGCCTGACAGGACCTGGACAAGCAAACTGGTCATTGGAAGCAGGGATTCTTCCTACTCCTGTTTACCCTGCAAGCCAAAGTCCTAATAGTTAACAGTAGCCCTTGGTGGACAAGCAGCAGGAAGTTTGCCACACAGTACACTCAATGGCAAGCAATGAAGTTTCAGATGGTTAATCTCCAACAGTTCCCAAACACACTCTGGTGTATCAAACTATGGTTTTTCTCAAACTTCACCAAATACTCCTCTAGATTAGGTTTTCATCTGAAAAGTGGTTTTAATGCTAGTGAGAGTGGATACGTTACTCTCAGGTTTCGCCTTGCTATCTGTGCTGCCCATAAGCTTCCTCTCCAGCGCAAAATCAGCAAAACATTGACCTCGTCATTATTATGGTTTGGGACATTCATTGAACCACTGGAAATAACTGGACAATTATCCTTGAATATTAAAGGGATGCATCCAGAAAATATACTGTTTAGATACATTCAATGAATCCTCAGATAAAATTGATCATTCACTTCAAGGCTGTTTGTGCTGCTGAATTTGCCTACAAGTACACAAAGTGAAGCGTCTTTGGACATTCTTTCAATGTGAACAGCGCTATTTCAAATGCAGGGATTATTATTATAGTTGACAGGCCACATGGTGCAGTGTATTAAGACACACGGTAACCCAAGTAGTCATACCTTAATAGCTGTTAATGGGATCTTGCTGTGTGCAAAATGTCTGCCACATTAGCCAATAAAAAATGCAACATTCAATACTAATTATTGTAAAGTGCTTTGCAATAATGTACCAAGAAGATACGTTTCAATGTACCAAGAAGATACGAAATGCAAGTTCTTTCTTTTTCTTTCTTCTTTCAACAGCAAGATAGTGACTTAGTCCGGTCCAATAGTCTGATGGGTGTTTTTATTTAATTAACTGCACCATAACTGCGAGCGATGAAGGGAGCATACCTCTACATCCCCAGGGTTCAGATGCTAAGAACTCTCAATCATAGAGGTTTCAGAATTGGAAAAGTGTTAAGAGTCAGAATCTGTGTACTGTACACTGAAAATTATGCCCTCCCAAACACTGCCTCACAAGCCTTCCTCCAAAATGACTGACTTCCAGATGATAATGTGTTTTACTTTTATTGCCACTACTTCAAGTGCCAGAATAATTACATACCTCACAAAATATACTCTGCTAATACAGTATACTCAATTCACTTTACAGTGTATCCAGGAGTCCTGTTTAGAGCACTCGGCTCACAAGTGAGAGACCTGGGTTTGATTCCCAGCAGGGCGAACCCATGGGCAAGTTCGCTTACTCCACACACCTGATAATAATCTCTCAAGAAAAACCCCCAATAATAATTTGGTCACTCATTCCATAACTGTTTGTGGGACACTACTGTGTGCAATTGGCTCCCACAAAATATACAGTCAAGGCACTTTACAGTATATTCTGTGAAGCGCTATGAGAAGTTTAGAAGATGTGAAAAGCGCTGTATCGAATGCAAGGATTATTAATATAATTACTGACTCATGGTAATTTTCTTGTCTTTGAATTTATTGCACATTGAGACTGAGCCAGCCTTAAATATTTCAAAATGACCTGTTCTCTTGAGCATCCCTCCCAGACTCCCCACGTAAGTAAGATTCAGTGTAAGCAGTGGGCTGACTTTAATAAAGGAGCAGAAAGATCAATGTTTGTGATATCCAACCTTGAATTGAAGCAGCTTAATGAAAATAGGGTTATTACAGTGACTGAAGAGGGGAGTTTGAGGTCGCTGCTTATCCTCAGGTGCTGTATCTGCTGATGCAGGAAATCAATACAAACAATAGCAGGATGTTAGTCGAGTGAGAGGGAGGAATTATTCAGCACCATTGGCAAGAAAAAACGAGAATATTACTGTCATGGAGATATGCATCCAAATATCAGGCAGTGAATTGGGACTGAAATTTCTGAATTTTTCAAATTGCAGGAATTGTGATCGGTTGCTTTTTCACTTAGCACAGTGGGGTTTATATTGGCCTGGGGTTTATGCCTCATTGTAAAAGACAGGGTGGTCAACCATTTGAGAAGTGGTAGAGGAGCTAGCGTCGGATCTGAAGACCAGGAGAAAGAGAATTCACAAGAAACATCCCCCTGGTCTATGGCAATGATTCTCGTTCATTAACAGAAACATCTGCAGTTTGAAAGCAATTGAAATAAAATATCACCTAAAACTTTGACTTTAATGTCTCCGCGCACTCGTCTCCATATTGTATTCAAGAGGATATAATGAGGCAGGAGCATGAAAACCCAGCCTGTGGTAGTGCCCTCAGCTCTTTCTATGACCGTGAAAGATTCAGATGATTGCAGACACTGGTAAGCCAGGGGAGCTGATATGCTGGTTAGTGGGTTTCCCACTGCTACTGGTGCTTGACCCTAATAAGGTTAAGTTAATTATTCACCCACTGTTTCCTTTCAGCAGATGCCTCTTTTCGGACTGGAAGGTGCAAGACCCTTCTTTACCGACTTATGCAGTGGAAGAATCTCTAGGGAACCAGTCTGCCAAGAACGATTGAGCCAGAAATAAAAACAATTTGAGACAATCTAGGTCTCCCTTCCTTAGAACATCATGAACAGAATTAATCCGCTCACCAATGGGTTGCACTTGACGCCTGAGTAACCATGGAGAAGCTGATAAACTAATCCTTGGCTATGTCTCCCACTGCAATACTTTAGCAATTGCAGATTCATATCTGATTACCTTACAATTGTATAACCATGTTTACAAAAGGGGCAGTCTCACAATCAATATCTGAAATAGTTTTGGTCTCAATACCCAAGTGTAAGCTATAAAGAAATCGAATTTCCATAATGCTTTATTTTAAAAAAAAGATCTCTTGCATCTTTTTTAACCTGTTGTGGAAGTTGGCAAACTTGCTGCAAGAAACAGTGAACAGTAGGATGTTTGCAGCTTTGAAGGTTATTTCCAGAGCTCCGTGTAAGAGGAAGTTAGTGCTGCTTGCTATCACTTTAATTCTAATTTGTAACAGTCAGTGAAGGAATTGCGTGAACTAATGGGTACAACTTTGACTTACCAAAGGGGCAACAGCACAGCATGTCTCCAGCACCCGAGGGACTCTTGCATATTTTATACGGTGGAGCTGCCAATAAGTGTTAAATAAGGTCATTTGAACAGATTTCTGTCAGCCTGGAAATGACATGGGTATGTTGGCCTTGAATTATGTACTCCACTGAAGAAATAATTCATAATTCAGAAAAAAAAACTCCAGATCTTTTTAAGGATTTTGTCAAAATGAAATTTGAATATACTCCATATTTTAATGGCAGAGTGAATATTGTACAAGGCTCAGTCACCACCTTCAGTAAAATTAAATAGGTAAATTCAATTAGTCACTCAATTTTAGGGACAAACTGTTTAGGGACAAACTGGTTAATAATAATAATCCTTGCATTTGATATAGCGCTTTCCACATCTTATCAACGTCCCAAAGCGCTTGAAATTTTGCCCACAAAATACAGTCAACCCACTCTACAGTATATTCTGTGAAGCGCTTTGAGACACCTCAATGATGTGACAAGTTGCTATATCACATCCAAAGATTATTATTATAAGAGCTTTTGAACCCCAAGCACAGTCTCAGTTCAGTCTCTCATTCCGCCTTCAACGTGTGCTATGAGAAAGATGTGCCGCAGCAAATAGAGCAAATTGACTTAGTGGATGAACTGAACAATGTGATATAAATATCTTCCCAGTCTTCTGAGGTGCTAGAAAGATGAGATCAAATAGGCCTTCTTCATCTGAACATCTCTGGTGATCTCCCTGTGGATGATACCTTTTGACATCTTTCATTTTTGCTTTTCCGATCTTGAATCCCCTGACTGGTGTTGGGTAAGATCCCACTGGGACCTGCAGCCTCTTGTATTTCACCCAAGTGTCATTCTTCATGTGTGAGCCAGGACAGTGTCGACAGGCTATTTGATCTGAGGGAGTAAGACCGCCAATCTCAATCTTGTCCTCACCAGACATCCTCACAAACAAATAGTTTCCAGCAATCCTGTTGAGATTAAACAACTTGGTGCAGAACAGCGATTGCAGATGCCATCTTCCTGCTCCATATTGCTCAGTAGGGTCGAACTCAGGAGTTTTAAAATATCCTCAACAATGTGGCTGTGGGGTCCTGTAGCTCAGTGATTAGAGCACTCGCTTTACAAGCAAGAGACCTAGGTTCAATTCCAGGCAGGGTGAAACCTTGGGCAAGTTTCCATACTCCACACACCTAATAATAATCCCTCAAAAAAAAACAAGAAATTGGAAATTTCAATCCACGACTGTTTGTGGAACACTGCTGTGCGCAATTGGCTGCCACGTTTCACCCACATATATAGTCAACTCGCTTGCCAGTATATTCTGTGATGCACTTTGAGACATCTAGAAGACGTGAAAAGCATTATATCAAATGCAAGGATTCTTAATATTCTTTAGTTCTGATTGTGGTGGGAGTGAAAGCCAAGCTATCAATCAATCAAAGCTTGCATTTATATAGCGCCTTTCACATCATGAGGATGTCCCAAGGTGCTATTGCTGGCTTAAACAAAAACAGAAGTTGCTGGGAACACTTAGCAGTCAGGTAGCATCTACGGAGAAAGGAAAGTGAATCAATGTTTCGGGTACACAAATCCTAGCCAGAACTGGGGCATGTTGGGAGGGAAAAGTTTTGCATCATTAACACCTCTTTAACTCATCACCTCTCTGTCATCTACCTCATTTTCTCCTTTGTCTTCTGTACCCTGCCTCTCTCCTCTCTGTGAGTCCTTGAAAGTCTCTCCCTCTCTGTTAGTTTAAGGACTAACAGAGAGGAGGGAGGCAGGGTACAGAAGACAAAGGAGAAAATGAGGTAAGTGACAGGGGAGTGATGAGTTAAAGAGCTGTTAATGATGCAAAGCCTTTTCTTTCCAACATGCCCCAGTTCTGGCTAGGGTTCATATACCCGAAACATGAATTCACTTTCCTTTCTCCATAGATGCTGTCTGATCTGCTGCGTGTTCCCAGTGACTTCTGTTTTTGTTTCCAATTTCCAGCATCTGCAGTATTTCGCGTTTTATATAGCTGGGCATATGACAGTTTGGCTGAAACTGAGTGGGAATCTGTCTAAATGGAGTAGAATGGGGCTGCAGGTTCGAAGCTCTACATCTATATCAGTTTGATTGCACTATGAATGTGGGGGCTGAAGTGTAGGCCAGTGTGGTTTCCTACAAGGTTTTGTTCTCCATGCAACAGGTGGGTCTACGGGGGTAAGTGACCGGAATGTCATTATGTTGATGGCCTGAAGGGTGGGTAGGGGATGGTAGAGAAGGGCCCATGTCATGCAGTTAGGAAGCCGACACAGGCATAATCAGATGAATGGCCTCCTTCTGTGCTGTAATATTCAATGATAGTCCGTAACTTTCTGCCTCACAGAAAGGGGTATACTTCCTTGTGGCCTTCTTGGTACCACCTCACATGCTTTATCTTGATGAGTACTCAGAGGGTTAAAGAAACTTGAGGTTGCCTTTCTCAAGAGCATTGGTGCAATCTTACTGCAATGACATATTTGAGCCATCTCCCCTAACTCTGAGGAAAAGAGAGTCATTGAGGGTATAAAATAAAATAGATTAGCCAATTTAATTGAACTTGCAACACAAAAGCTCTTTTGAGTAGTGGTTTTAAAAATGCATTTATATAATGAAAGTGATCTCTCCATCAGTGTGATACATAGCAACAGGATGCAGAGTGAAGCATAGCAACAGGGCTGTGCTGGGTCTCCTCTGTTTCACCCAAAGCATTCATAATAAAGTGTAGCTTTCAGAAAGGTGGAACTGAACCATATAGAAGTGGAAGGTCATGGTTCAAATTAGTGGTCAGTGCTAAGTTGGCTTATATGAGCCATCACAGCTGGTGGGACGCTGCAATTTACTTCAGTACCTCTGAAGCTCTGAGCAGAAAGTCAATCTGGTTTTCCTCTCCTGATGACTTTCTGAATCCCCTATGGCTGCAGGATGAAGATAGGTTTGGATGTAGTGTGCATGCTTTCGTGGTCGGATAGCTTGTTGATACCCATGTCAAAATTTGCTCGTGAAAAGATTCACAGTTGAAATTCTGGAGCGTGTCCAATCAGATAGGTAATAACCAAGAAACTTTGAGGTATGGAGTTCTGTAGCTCAGTGGTTAGAGCACTCGCCTTACAATCAAGAGACCTGGATTCAATTCCAGGCAGGACAAAACCTTGGACAAATTTCCTTATTCCTTTGAGTAATAATAATCCCTCAAAAAAATATTGGTAATTTCAATCCACAACTGTACAGGGACACTGCTGTGCGCAATTGGCTGCCGCATTTCGCCCACATATATACAGTCAATTCACTTTAGAGTATATTCTGTGAAGTACTTTGAGACGTCTAGAAGACGCTATATCAAGTGCAAGGATTATTATTATTTTATATTATTCTAAACACGCTGAATAGCATACACTAGTGCCAATGTCAATGCTATTGGCAGCCTGAACATTCCTTACCCTGGAACATAGGACAGTTGGGTAGATGTGTAGTGAATGTAATTTAATCATTTTTCAATGCAGAGCTTTAACTTTACAAATGCCTTAGGTTAAATGTATTCAAACTTAAGCACATTAGGTAACACAATTATAAGATTAAAAGCTGTGTATTGATCTGAAATAATTGTTTCCTGGCTTGGATTTACTGAAGAGAATCTATTTCTGCACTCACAAATTGGGGATCTAATTTAAGGAGCAAAATAATGTCAGCTGCAATTCATTAAGTGAGGATCCTGAATTGCATTGTTACCAGCCCTGAACACTCTGCACTCGTTGCTCCTATTGTACATGATTAAACTATTTCTAGATATTTAAATATAAATTCCTGTCTGAATATCAATTGAGGTAATCGTGATTGATTTTGTTGTTTATACTTTTGACTTTGCTTATTCCAATGCAAAGAAACTATTGTGAGCCTGCACATAGCAAGACTAGCTTGTGATCTTTAAAAGGGATAGCAGCAGAAAGGGTGAGAGAGCAGGGCCTATATATACTCATGAAGACCTATACAATACAACTGTCAGATTTTGTCTCATCTTCTGACAGCTGTGCAAAAGCAATCTGCACCTGTCTTTGTGAATATGAGTCTAACTTTCAGCTGTAGAAAAATTCATTGATATTTTTCTTTCACAACTTGAAATCTCTCCTATATTTTTGCTCTTGCCCTGAGTTCATTGTTCGATTCGGACAATAATGTCATTTATGAACAATGGTCGAACTTCCACAAAATAAAATAGTGACAATTTCAACCAGGACTAGACCGGATCATCTAAGCCAACCGTCCAATTGCCCTTCAGTCAGTCTACTCCTAATACTAATTCGAATTCAAGATCCTCGTCCTCACTTTCAAAGCCATTCACGGCCTTGTCCCCGCCTATCTCTTTCACCTGCTGTCTCCCTATCAGCCTGCCCGTCCCCTCCGTTCAGCGGGCTGTGGCCTGCTCCCCCGCCCGAACCGCCCTACCATCGGTGGCCAGGCTATCAACCTCTCTGCCCCCACACTCTGGAATTCCATTCCATAATCCCTTCACCTCGCTTCCTCCCTTTCCCCCTTTAAGGCCGGTCTCAAGACTTTCCTCTTCACCCATGCCTTCTGCTCCCCCTTCTGCTCCCACGTGAAAGGCGCTCTTTAAGTGCAATTTTGTTGTTGTTGTTGTTGTTGTTGTAATAGCTCGAAATCTTTGCAATTGACAGGAACTTTTCTAGTTCCTCTTCCAAACCCTTTTTAGTTTCTTTTCATTATATATCATATATCAACAGTGATATCTATTCTACATGCATATCACCCTTTTAGTAAAATATTTCCTGCTTTTCCTGATTTCTTTTGTTCTTCTTATTTTGATCGCCTCTTGCTGTTGAATATTTTGAATGGTAGAATAAAACATCCGAATTCAAAATTTCCAAACCCTTCAGACAACAAACAATGCAATATAAATTTGCATTTATTTAAATACTTTTCGAGTCATGAAGAAATCTCATGGCAGTTAACAATATTGGCTTGGAACTGTCCATTTTCCAGAGACTTCAAAATTATTGCACCTTAATGTTTACGTATTTAAGTAGATTGCCTCTTTGTTTCTCCTTTGCTCCTTGAACTCCCTTTTTCTGTACCCTCCCCGGCCCTGACCCGGGCTCGGGTCTGAAATAATGACTGCCCAGTGCCTTGGGACATCTTCCTGATGTGAAATATGCTATACAAGTGTAATTGTGTTGTTGTTGTTGAACTCTCACTGTTAATTACAACAAGATCCAATGCACTTTCCATGTTGATTTCCCCACATACCAAACTGCATGTAATTTGGCTGCCGCGTTCCGCCCACTAATACAGTTACTTTTCCTACTATTCTTCATCCTGCCCTGATCCTTCCCACCCTGCTCTTGTCCTGCCTGACTGTACAGCGCCTTGGGATGTCCTCTCGACGTGAAAGGCGCTATATAAATGTAAGTTTTGTTTGTTTGTTTGTTTGCATACCACAGATCTTCAAGAAATTCATGCTCACACATGGATTGCCATGTTATAAATTCCAAACTGTGTTTCGGTGATGGAAATCACCATAATCAATATATGTCTGCTTGATGAGTTCCCACAGCAATGCATCTACCTCCTTCTAATTGAAGCCTGTAGCAGATTCTAATTGTTGATTTTTCGCTTTAATGTCTTTTAGTTCTATTAAAAGAGTAAATCTAATTTTGAACCTGATATTTCTCAGTTAGTTGATTCCATCACTAACTAATGCTGCTCACCTCTTCTTTTCTGAAACACTCGAAAGACTGCAGGTTAATTTCATGTTCATAGTTATCATAAGAGAGTTTCAGATGAAGAAGTTCTTTCAACCCATTTAATCTCATCATTCCAAAATACCTACCATGACATTGTCCCCTCACAGCAAAATATTTTTGAACGTCCAGTATCCTGCAGTACCTGCATTGATCTGCATTGAACTTCATTTGCTCATCATCAGCCCATGTCCATCCCCTTATTTTTAACCCACAGTTTATTTATTTCCTGAATGTCTGCTTCCAGCCCTCCCCCCCCCACACACACACACACCATGTTTCACAAGGAAATAACGTTATGGGATATAGTGCATAGGTTGTTCAAGACATATGTGCATCTAACTGCCAGGAAGGTGGAAGACGAACTAGATGGACCTTAGCCTTTTTTTCGACTAGCATTTTTGATATTCTTTTGGAACTAAACATTTTGTCTTATCCTCCTTGCATTTATACTGTACAAATACATCTTGTATCACCTTTCAAACCTCCGGTCCAATGGTTTCCAAAATGTATGGCGTGCCTCTCTTGGGTGGGGGGGTGCGGAACTTTAGAGTCTTGAGCCCCCGAGTGCATGTGGAGCTGAGGACCCGAGAAAGCGGAGCCAAGTGCGAAGGAGGGGGTTGCGCAACGAAAACGTTGCTGAGTTAAGGAGGGCGCCGCTTTTCAAATTTTGGAAGCCACTGCCCTGGTCCATTGATATGTGGGTTCTCCCTCTATAGACCATTTCAATCCAATACCTAGTACAATTATTGTTATGTAGATCAAGGACTTTGTTATTTGGAATGCCATATATGAAGTGCCTGAGGCGTATTCAATGCTATGCCACTTTAAGGCAATTTGTAACAGTCCATCTCCACCAAGAGGTTGGAGGCTTGACCTCAAAGGCAACATTGAATGACATGCCCTGTAGTTATCAGTGGTTGTTCAGGTAATTAGAACTACATGACTCCACTGATCCTACTCTCTACCGTATAGCACTTACGAACTGTCGCATTTTTCAGTGTTACGTTGTGGAGTACAACACATTTTTTCAAACACAAACTTCACTATAATTTCCTCGGTAGATTACTTTAATGAAATTATGAATTCTGAACTTGTGAGTATGTCAGGAAGTGGGTCACTAAATCATTGCTGACTTGCCCTGGGAAATATTCTTTAAAAAAAGAACAAATCTGTACCGATCCAAACCCTTTCAAGTCAAAAGGTTACTGATTCACTTTCACAAGCCACAGGATGCGTTTCATTTTGAAGATATCAATGTAAGCGATGGCAAATTAATGGCCTACGTGTTTATCAAGCCTGACTATACAGACTATACTGTTTACAACATAGGACTCCAGTTCATTGAGATGTTGCAGTTAAAATAAAGTTGTCAGAAACGTTCATCATTATTGGACCCTTTTAAACATATTTGCTGTTCAGGTTATTTATCTATAACCTGTTTACTTACTACTAACCTGTTCAGATATTTACTTATAACTTGTTCGGGGTATTCAGTAACCTGTTTAGGTTATGTCATAAAATCTTGTTAGCAACTGCTGTTTGTATTGAGCATTCTCCCATATGTTAGCCATTCCAGTAGAATGATGTTATTTTTTATCTAAGGTAATCTGTATTACTTGAAATAGCATAACTTTGTGCTATAATTTAGAATGTTTTTTAAACTTTTTAAAAACATGATTTTGTTTAAATATACAGACTGCTTAATATACTGGTATATCCTCCTGATGTGAAAGGCCCTTTATCAAATGTAAGGATTATTATGATTGGTAGTTATTTGTCATATTTGAAACACAATACTGTATATATATATATATATATATACATACATACATATACAAGTTGGTGTTTGGTCCTCTTGAGTGGTGGAACGGGAGCCCGAGTATGTCTCAGTGGCTGTTATTGCAAGGAAGGAATATTCTGCTTGGGTGCCTGATACAAATCATTGTTGAGTGACTGCTGCTGGAAGATGCTTGTGCATGTGTACGTGTCAGCCGAAGACAAGATAGAATTCTGGTGTAATAACTAAATTAACTTGGCCACTTGGGCAAAGAAATAGAGAACGGTACCCAGACAAGAATAGCTACTTTTAAGAGAAGAGACTGTTTTTCAACCTGATCCATTTATTTTGAGTCACGTAGAAGTTTCCAATGAAACATACGTTTGTTCACTATATGGGAAATCTTGACTCACCCATGACAATACTTTGGAAACGAGTTACAGGTTTATCATGATTGAACTGTGCATGAAAGGTTGCAATAATTTAGGTCCACAAGTCAGAGACAGTGGCATTTACAAACTGAGTGAATGGAAAAATTGAGTTATAACCCCCAGCAATATTCAGGGAGAAGCTACTTTCAATTTCAGTTTCTGTTGGTTTATTTTCCACCGTTTACGTCTATCTCTTCAAAAATGGAACTGATCCAAAAGCTTGTCTATTGCGAAAGTGCAATCAGTAACCTTTCCACTTTAAGTACTCAGTTTGATGTGGATTAGAGTTTTTCTAAGAACATTTCTCAGGTCAAGTTGTCAGCAATTTAGCGACCCACTTCCCAGCAAACTTCAGAATTCAGGACTTTAGAAAGATTAACTGCTGAGGAAATGACAGTAAAGTTTGTGTTGGGAAAATTGGTCTGAGTTGCACCCCACAAAGTAACTTGAGAATAGGGCAGCTAGCAGCACATGCTGAAACATCAGCCATGTAGAAAAAAGCAGGAACAATGGAGTCATGTAGTGATAATTACCTGAACAAGCACTGATAACTACAGTATCTGTCATTCACAGCTGCCATTAAGTGCATGCCTCTGACCTTCTGGCAGAGACGGACTGTTACAAATTGCTTTAAGTAGCATAGCACTAAACACTTCTCAGGCACTTAGTACATATATTCCATAGAAACAATTGCTTGATCTTTAAGTACACTGGTATGATTTTGCAGTAAGGATATCAATGCTTGTTGCTCCGAAGTATGGTGCTCCTGTGGTGCAGTAAACTGGCTGCTCCTTTTTCTGTGAAGAGAGCAGATGGCACTTTATCAGCACAAATCCATTTGGATACTGCATTGCAGTGCCGCACTGCCTGGGTGTAACTGTGATTGTTGTTATTACATTTTACCACAAAGTACTGTACCTACGCACAATTACCTTGCAACAAGATGTTCGAGTGTCACATATAGGTATTACACTTCATGTAATGTTCGTAATAAAATGCCCATCGCTAGGGCTTCTGCTCCAACAGATGCCTATCCCACACCTTCAACGCTCTTCATATATTGCATTTCATGGAACATTCAGAATAAGAAAGTGCTTCCATTTGTTTCAGCAGCTGCCTCCCCCTCAACCAGGTTTAATAGTTTCCCAGCTGAATAATTCAGTAATTGCCTCCACATGGGTGGTGGACAATCCAGACTTTCATTAATGAGATTCCTGACCTGATACCCTCTGTGCAACACGATTGACTGACAGCTTAGTGTTTGAATGTAGGAGCAGTTGGTTATTGACGGGTTGATTTTCCCATTTAAAAATTCTTACATTACATTAACTCTCACATGATTGCATTGTAATATAGGAACAAACATATACCTGCCAAGTCTCTTCCACCATTTGATGACATCATGACAAATCTTTTCATTCCATTTTCCTGCCTTTTTCCCATATCTCTTATTTTTCCACTGACTTCCTTCTAAACATCCCAGTCAGTACTCTATCTGAGTAGGGTCCGTCGATATGGAAATTTTCCCATTTAGATATATCGATGGGCTCATATCGAGATATACCGAAATATCGATATTTTCGGGTTTTTCGTACTGCGCATGCGTGCGCATTCAGAGTGCACGCGCATTCGGGGTGCGTGCGCATTTCGGGTGCACGCGCATTCGGGGCCTATCTCCTCAGGAGGTAAATATCTTTCTCTCTCTGTGTCTTTCACTCTCTCCATCTCTGTGTTTTTCTGTCTGTGTCTCTCTCCTCTCTCACATCCACCCCACCTCTCCCCCCCGCTGCCATCCCTCCTCCCGCCGCCGTCCCTCTCTCGCATCCCCCACCCCCATTGTCTCTCTCCCCACCCCACCCCAGCCGTCTCTTTCCCCCACCACCCCCCGCCGTCTCTCTCTCCCTCCCCCCCCAGCCGTCTCTCTCCCCCACCCCCCAGCCGTCTCTCTCCCCCTCCCCCCAGCCGTCTCTCTCTCTCCCTCCCCCCCCCAGCCGTCTCTCTCCCCCTCCCCCCCAGCTGTCTCTCTCCCTCCCCCCCTCAGCCGTCTCTCTCCACCCCCCCCCCCCACCCCCCCCCCCCAGCCGTCTCTCCCCCCCCACCCCTTGCATACCTGTATATTGTATTCTAGGATTATGAATACAATATGGCGGCTTTGCACCTTGGTCTGTGCATTGTGTATAGAGATGAGCATTCTGGGTCTTGTAGTTCAGTGTGCGCGCATTCTGATTTTTTACCTCGATATATCGATGTTTCGATATATCGATATTTTTGAAATGCCTATATCGGCGTATCGATATGAAAATTATATCGGGTTTAAGCGATATATCGATATATCGCCGGACCCTACATCTGAGCAGTGAATTTCTGGTTTAGTCCTCTCCTCTTCAACTTGTACATGCTCCTTCTTAGTGACATCATCCGCAGACATGGGGTCAACTTTCACATGTACGTGGATGACACCCAACTCTATCTCTCTACCTTCACCCTCGACTCCAGGACCACTGATGTTCTGACAGAATGTCTGTCAGACATCAAGTCCTGGATGAGAGCCAACTTTCTACAGTTGAACACTGGCAAGACCGAGGCTCTCCGCACTGCAGGCACTGGAAGAATCAGCATCCACGATTGAGCATCCTCAATTTCAAGGCTCTCCATGGCCTTACCCCCTCCTACCTCTCCATCCTGCTAACCCGTTATCAACCTATGCACTCCCTCCATTCAGCAAACTCTGGCCTGCTCCATGTCCCTCACCTAGCCCGCCCCATCATCAGCGGGTAGGCCTTAAGCCTCCACACCCTCTAGAACTTTGCCTTGCTCCCTCGCATGCCACCTTCAAGGCATGCCTCGTATCCCTCCTTTACGATCATTCCTTCAGCCACCTGCCTACCCTTACTGCCCTCCAACCCCCGCATTCAGGTCCTAATCCCTTACCGTTCAGATGTTTTACAAATGTAATTATGTATTGTAGTTTAAAGATATCTTCTGACCTCATTTGTAGCTGGTGAAAATCTAATTTGAAGTATTAAATATGAATTACCCATACAGGCGAGAAGCAGATGCTCTCCCCCACTCCCCTTCCCTCTTCCTGACCTGACCATGTTCTCAAAGTCAACATTTTAAATCATAGTTTTTCGCTGCTTCTAAAAAGGACTGTGGCTTTACAAAAGTATGGCTGGACCAAACAGTGTGACTGCACATTACAGCACTAATCAGGCATGGACTTTGGGCAGCAATCAATCCCTGACCAGTGGGCCATCAGATATCATATTGTAACACTATGAGTTTGATTCAGGGGGTTCCCAAAGGCAGAATGAGGTCTGCACCACAAGGATTTCACTTAATTGTAGAGCTGACAGTTTTGAGCCACAGTATGTACAGCCTCAAACTCCCAGGCTCTCTTTCTTTCGTGCTGCTTTATGTTGCCTGGAGTAAAAATTCTTCAATATTTAGCTGCATGTTCACAGTTATTGTATGTGCCTAAACAGAGGCAGAGCACAACTTATTTACAATAGTTATATATTCCATATGCAATTCTGTTTTTTTTATTTTTAAAGGAAATTTCCGACAGACCAACTGCAGTATTAAGTACTTAAGAACTAAATAATTACAGCAAATAAGTAAAGACAACTGCTAATAACTCACAGAACAATGCAACAAGCATATTAATATTTTGTTTCTATTTCACAGTATGATTAGTTAAAATCTTTTTTTTAATTGTTCAAAATTACTCCGGAATAACACTAATAATCCTTGAATTTGATATAGCAAATGCAAGGATTATTATAGCGCCTTATCATGCCTCAAAGCACTTCACATAAAATTCTGTAAAGTAAATTGCCTACTTTGTGGGTGCAACATGGCAGCCAATTGCACACAACAAAATACTACAGATGCTGGGAATCTGAATCAAAAACAAAAGTTGCTGGAGAAACAGCAGCCATGGAGAAAGGAAAAAGAGTCAACATTTTGGGTCTACAACCCTTCGTCAGAACTAGGGCTTGTTCTGCAAGCTTGTTTTGCAGCTTGTTCTGCCCCAGTTCTGACGAAGGGTTGTAGACCCGAAATGTTGACTCTTTTTCCTTTCTCCATGGATGCTGCTTGACATGCTGAGTTTCCCCAGCAACTTTTGTTTTTGCTGCACACAGCAATGTTTGTTCCACAAACAGTCGTGGATTGAAATGACCAATTGTAATGTTTTTTAAATTATCATTATTTTTGGAAGGAATTATTACCCCTGGAAAAATGATCTGATAATTGACTGTCAACCAGGTTCCGGTTACAACTTACTGAGGGTAAATAGGCATGTAGAGTAAGCAAACATACCCAACGTTTCACCCTGCCTGGGAATCGAACCCAGATCTCTCTCTTCCGAGGCAAGTGCGCTAACCACTGAGCTACAGGACTCCACAGCTGAAATAGCAGAAAATACTCAAGAGGGCCAAGCTCATATTAGAGTGACACAAACAGGAATGCCTTCTGAATACTTATTGTAGGCTTGATTTGACCAGGATGTGTTTGCTGTAACACAAGAGGTGGCAACATTGGCTCTATTACAAAGATTTCAACCGCACACTCTTTAGAGACAGGCAGGCCAACATCCTATGTCAAGTTGAACGGTTTGATAAGACAGATATAGTTCAGCTTCAATGAATCTTTCAATGATATCTATAGAGTATGTTCTGACTAATTAATCTCATAAGGTAGTGCTCACTATTTTGGCAACCTGCCACACTTGGAATTATACAAACTTTAACATAGAAGGAAGCATTTGGTTGATCCTATGTCTATGCTGTTGCTTGCTTCTTCTGCACTTTCTCCATTGTAGGTATCTTCTCTCACCTAAAGCTATCTATTCAATCACTTGGAAAAACAATTCGATCATATTGAAGTTTGAGGTTCCTTAAGTCAATTCAGTGTAACAGTGAGATTTTATGTACAGTGTTTCATACACTTGGCCTTTAATCCTCCTTATAGTCATCTACCCCCACCCTCTCCCCTGGCTCAGTGTCAGATTCAACCACTGTCAACCACTCTGGGTTATTACTCCACATGAACCGTGCTATATAAATGCAAGTTGATGTTGTAAAATAACACAGTCTGGCTCCGAAGAAGGATGCAGGTATTTTAGTAAAATTATGACAATATTTATATACATTTATATCAATGGGGTGCTCAAGCACTTCAGTACAAGTGGTTTTGCAGCATCTAGTCTTGTCACTTATGTCAGATTTGGCCCATTTATACCATTGAACAATTTGACAGAACCAGCAGCATCACAGAAGCAACTGTACGTCAAGACTATTGTTTTCAGCCTACAGACCTTCCCTGAGTGGCGTAAGAGCTCAGCCCACCTGTGGCCAGAAGGAAGTAGCAATTGGAGGAAGCAGGATGAACTTTTCAACTGGTTGCCTCTCACACAGAGAAGTTTGAGTTGTTGCTTGAAGCGACAGCAGCATCACTTGTTAACTTTGTACTACTGTATTGATATTAAAGGAAAGCAATAGTAACAGTAACAGCAATGTATGATTACATGGTTAAACATTGTAGAAAGTGCATTCACCTCAATTTAGTATTTATATCAAGAAGCGATTCTAGTCAATTCATATGCTGGAAATTACATATGTTTGGTTTAACACAGGCTGGGTTTCATACTTTGCAGACTGGTCTGCCCAAGATGAGTGAGTGAGGCGTTTTAGAAATTTAGAGCAAGGCTAAAAATTTACTTATTGAAAATGTATCAGTTGCAAACTCTCACAAAAATAAATGTAAAATTAATAGTTGAAGAAGAAAGCCCTATTAGAACTGCAAGACAAGATAGTAGGTTAAATACACTGTGTTCGCTATCTGTGATGTAGCCATATTCAAACTTGGACAGATTTGGGGGTTTTCTGGTAGCCTTGGGTGGCTCTTGAGTGTCAACCAGTATTAAAATACCTTTATGGGTGTTATTTTCCGTGGACTTCAATCGTCACTTAATTTTAATTATTCAACACCACAATAATCAAGCTCACGGAGACAAGATATTGAGTGTAAGAAACCAGCATTGTACTTGTACATGATGCAAAAAGGTATAGTTGCAACTAGGGTCCGGCGATACATCGGTTATATCGGATATAATTTTCATATCGATATGCTGATATCGGAATTTAAAATATATCAATATATCCAAAAATTTTATATTAAAAAATAATCAATATATCGCAAATATCGGTATATCGTGTCTGGCAATATATTGATGATGCGGACTTTTTCAACATACCTTGTCAATATCTGAATGCGTGCACACACTGGAATGCGCACGCACCCCCAAATATGCGCGCACCTCCAAATGCGCGCGCATGTGCAGGACAAAAAAACCCACGATATCGATATATCAGTATATATCGCTATGGGCAAACCAATATATCGATATGGGAAAATTTCGATATCGACGGACCCTAGTTGCAACCCAGAAAACAGAATGTGTATCACATTTGAAGGGTTTCAGATGGGACTTAAAAAAAGTGGGAGAGGTGGAAAGACAGAGTTATTGATAGATAGTATTCCAGATTTCCGGGGTGTAGTGGATGAAAGTGCAACCTCCAACGGTGGGGCGGAGGATTCTAGGGCCAAACAGGAGGCTGGTGCCAGTCGAGCAGAGGTGTTGGATGGTGGATTCGGGATGAGGGGTTCAGAGTAGTAGGGATGTGCCAAGGAGTGAGTGGATTTGAACATGAGTGTGAGGATTTTTAAGTTGATCCATTCGGTGTAGGGGAGCCAGTGGAGCCAGTGTCAAATTGGTGGGAAAAAAGTTATTTTTGCGTGATCACAACTTTGCATCGCGAGTGCCTGCATTCTGCCTGCCCAGCTCAGCTCCTGTTAAGAATAATTATTGGGGTCTAATTTCCAACATCGATTAACAGGACAGCTTCATACGGAATCCTGTTAGAATTCTCAAAGAACTCCACTCCAAGCAGAATTCCGACGGGTTGGTATGTTGAACCTTCCAGACTCCCATTTGTGTAACTAATTCCTTTTTAAGGAATGCCATTAAAAAAAATATGTTCAATTACATCCCCATTAGCTGTTAAGCAGGAACCATAGCTGAGCGGAATTGTGATTCAGTTCCAAATCTCCATAAGTCTACATAATGCTCACTTTGACAACTTATTTTGGGGATGTATAATTTCTGTCACATGGCTGACGACAAATGGAATATGGTACTGTAGTTGTGATTACCGAGGGAAATCAGAAATGCAAATGAAGAAGTCATTGACTTTCACGATTCATGACCCAATTTGATCATTCTAATTGGGCTGTCACTGGACTGTTGACCTCTATGAAAAGTAGCTCCTTTGCCAAGCTAATGAAACGTATGATAAGGGTGAACTTATTTCAAGCACTGAGACCCTTCAAACTGTGTCACTTCAGTTATGTAAAATTAGGAACAAATTAATTTGTCATCTTTATTCTGTAGAATAATTATTAACACTATTTCTTCATGGTTTTCACGCCTTTGTTTCCCATTGGGAGGCATTCATTACCATACCACCTCCCATAGTTAACACTATGTGGATTAACACCCCTAAAATATGGAGCTGGATGAATATTTTGTTTAAATAAGCATTAAAGGTTATGAGGACAAGAATAGACATAGATGATCAAATGCTCTGTTGAGTTGATGGCTCTTGTGTTGAAGGCATTGGTAGCTGTAGGTGTAACTAGTCAGGTTTGAATATGTCGATGCAGTTAGTAGGAACTCGGTTGTTAGTCAATTGGCGGATTGCTTTGCCGGGGTAATAATTCCTTCATAAAAGTAATAATAAATTAGTCACTTCAATCCATGACTGTTTGCAGGACACCTCTGTGCTCAATGAGCTTCTGCATTTGCCCATGAATATACAGACAATTCACTGCAGTATATTCTGTGAGGTGCTTTGAGACGTCTAAAAGATGTGAAAAGTATATATCAAATGTAAGGATTTTTATTATTACCATTATTGTATCAAGCTCTTTGTTAAATAAGTCCATTGTCCTGTTCTCTACTACATTGCATAGCAATCTGTTCCAGTTGTTGATTACCCTCTGTGTAAAGAAAGACTTTCTGGTATCTGTCCTGAAATTGGCCTTTAACACTCTACAACTTTATCCTTGCTTTCTACTGTCTTGTTGCATCCTGCAGTATTGTTCTGCGTTTCCTTTTCAATCTTATTTAAAATTGTGTACATCTCAGTGAAGTTTGTAGTTGTCCAATTCTCTTCTCCCAACAATTCCACAAATACCAAGACCCATCTGTAGTACTGTTTATATAAACATTTCCCCCAGTGTTAGAGCCCAACGATTTCTGGCTCTCGGAGTTTGTGAGTTTGCATGGTGTTTGTGAGTTTGCATAGAGTTTGTGTAGGCACATACAACAAACAAATTGCATTTATAGAGCACCTTTCACGTCGGGAGCAAATCACATAATGTAATTTCCTGATGATTAGCTTGTTTTAAACCCTTCTCAAACCAAAGGTTGATTATATGAAGCTAGCAAAATGTGTGAGGAGGAGCCAAGGTCGTGCTTATTCATCATATTGAACAATAGTTGAGGCAAAATCCATATTGGCCTTTAGGTGGGAACTAGACAGATACCTTATTGAAGGTGCAAATCCGATAGACTTAATTGCCTTGTGTTATAACATACTTTATCATATTCGTACATTCTTCTGAAGAAGGCAAGGCAATTAGTAAACTTGTTAGTAAAAGTTAGTAAACAAGAAAATTGGACGGTTAGGATATGAAATGCTCTGCTAGGAGTGGTAGTTGAGGCAAAATCCATATTGGCCAAGGGAGAACTAGAGAGATACCTGAAAAAGAGTCAGCTGCAGGGATATGGGGAAAGGTCAGGTAAATGGGACTGAAAGGATTGCTCTTGAGGGATCTAGTGAAGACATAATGGCCAAATAGCCTTCTTCTGTGTCAATAATTGCAGTGGTTCTAACAGTTCATCAAGTACAGGCACTTGTAGTGATAACTGGTGAACCGACTCCCCCAAATAATGGCAAACATGACTGTTAGTAGCAGCTCTTTGAGGGATGAAAGTGATTGCTGAAAAAAGGAAAATGTAAATCACTGGTGAACAGCCACTGGAGCAGATCATAATGCCAAATAGTGTTCAGCAAGTTTATGCTTGTGTGCCCATGGCCACTGAAACTGGGTTGAGATTACCAAACCTCTTCAAACAGAGATTTGGAGTTTGAGTTCAAAGGTGAATAGACCAGTGCTTGATGCTGTTCAAGTATCTGTAGCCTCCTACATGCATGAGAGCCAGCTTTTTCCAGCTGAATGCAAGCAAGACTGAGGCCCTCCTGTTTGGCTAGTGCCAGTGTCACAGCACGTCAGGCACTGGCAGCATTAGCATCCATGGTTGCAAACTCTACCTCACCAAGCTAGTCAGGAAGCTAGGTGTCTTGTTCGACCCTCAACTGTCCTTTCTCCCCCTTATCCATACCATGACACACTCTGCCTTCCCCCACCTCCACAACATTCCCTGATTCTGCCATTGCCTTACCCCTCAGGCCACCAAAACCCTCAAACACACATTCATCACCTCAAGGCTTGACCTCAGAAACTTCCTCCTCTTTGGCCTCCCCAACTGTTCCCTCCACAAACTACAGATCATCCAGAACTCAACAGCTCATGTCCTCTCCGGCACCAGGCTCCATGACCCCATCACCCCCACCCTTGCCCAGCTCCACTGGCTTCCTGTCCCTCAGAGGATAGAATTCAATATCCTCATCCTCACTTTCAAGGCCCTCCATGGCCTTGCTCCCTCCTACCTTTCTGATCCCTATCAACTTGTCCACTCCCTCTGCTCGGCAGGCTCCAGCCTGCTCCATGTCTCCTGCTTGACCCATCCTACTATTGGTGGCTGGGTTTTCAGCCTCCCTGCTCCCACTCTGGAACTTCATCCCACAATCCCCTTTTCCTAGCTCCCTCTCTTGCCTCCTTCACAACTCAAGACCCTCTTTGACATGCCTTCAGGTGTCTTCCTACCCCTTCTACCCTCCCTCATTCCAACCTTGCTCCTCACACTCAGGTCCTGATGCCTGACTGTTCAGCGCCTTGGGACATTCTCCCAATGTGAAAGGCGCTTTACAAATGTAATTTTTTGTTTTTGTTGCAGCATGTTCTCAATGATCCAAGTGGCTCAATATGATTACCATCCTTTATAAAATTAAATAATCTGCCATGGCTAGATGGAACTGTTTCGATTTTCATGTGACAGTTGTGCAGTTAGTTTGAAGCTCACCCTCTTTCAGTGCAATAATTATTGAACCCTGCAGATGTAGCAACAATTAAAAGATTAATAAAAATAGATTTTTTTAAATTAAGATTTTAATTGAATGCACAAAGTTTAAGATTTTTCTTGCAATTAACCAAAGTAAGCAGACTCCATAGAGTCGCAGACTCAAGCTAGTGTTGCCTGGGTTTGTCACTAATTGCACCCAGTTTAGCTAAATATGGTTATCAGATCGACAGAAAGCAAAAACAATTCCATTCTTCAGTACTCCTGTGTGTCAGCCAGCTCCCCACATAGACAAAAGAATTACAATTGTCAATCTAATCTTATTGTCCTCTCTTTTCCAGCTGGTTGCCCAGACTCAGCGATTAAGGAACTGCATCATTTCCGAATTCTGGGGAAGGACCAGGTACGTTAATTGCTGGTAGGTGGTACTAACTTGTCAGAAAAGAGAGCTGCTAATGAGACAGTGTTGAGATCTCCCGAGGGAGCCTGAGTTTGCCTTGTCAACCCCGGTAACCCAGAATGGGAAAAACACACAGGATGTTAGAGGAAAACTCTCTGTTCCTTCCATCAGCAATGACAGGTTATTAATTGGTACATCTGCTATCTGCCAGGGCTTTTCAGCTTGGCAGTTCCACAGTGAACAGTGCCTTTTGCCAGCTGCAGATGGGTAAATGAATAGTTGAAACCAATCTTGCCACAGATGGGAATCTGAAGATGAATGATTAGATATGGGATTTCTGTTTAAATTCATTAATTTAAAATGTCTCGATTTACCACAGCAGTGACAAATATTGAGTGGGCTCTAAATCAAAATGAAAGTACCTTTCAGTCAGAGCTAAGATGAATGAAATGTCTTTGTTCTCTGGAGTTTTGTCAGCGAAACTCTGCGGGGTTTCAAGTCATATCATTGGTATTGTCGTCCTCTTTGCCAAATGTAATATTTCGTGTACGTATGTGTGTGTGTGTGTGTGTCCAGTACCTTGGGACGTCCTCCTGACGTGAAAGACACTCCACTAATGTAATTTTGTTGTTGTTTTTGTGTGTGGGGGGTGGAGTGGGAGAGTGGGAGGGGTGGGATTTGAAGTGCTCAGCTCTTGAAATGTTTACAATTTATGTGCTTTGGGATTTTTGTACCTTATAACTTCCATAGGAACTATTTTTAAAGGAAAGAATCTTTAATTATGGTTTCTCTGATTTATTAACAATACAGTTGTATTTCTGTAGCCTTATTTACATTAAGCAATGTATCAAAATGCTTAACTAATCTAACAATCTGAATTCCTAGACAGTTGTCATGCACACAGACTTAATTTCAGTATAGTCCTGATTCAAGTCCAAACTTGAATCAGGACTATATGTACCACAGTATTTTCTGTTAACGTTCATAATTAAGTTATTGACAAATCCACAACTCATACTTTCAATGGACTCGAACCATCTTATCTCTGAGACCTCACTGCCCACCCGGCTGCTCCCTCTGTTTAGCAATCACTGGCTGCTTCATGTTCCATACCTGCTCCATCTCACCTCATCAACAGTGGAGAAGTGATTAGCCACTTTGCCTTCCCTCTTTGGGACTCTATCCCAGAATTATTCTGCTTTATCCCTGCTCCCTTTTAATCCCTGCCTTAAGACCTATATTTTGGCTACTTTTCTCTCTCTCTCTGCTCTTCCAGCTCAAACACACAGTCAGTTGTGTGAAGTGCTTTGAGATGTCCTCCTGATCTAAAAGGCACTATATAAATGTGAATTATTGTTGTTGATCAAAGCAAAACACTTAAATACAGTACTGTACTCTAATCCAAAGTACGCATTACTTATATATTTTATAAATAGATCAGTTATTCTGTTTATAAACAAAATTGTTTCTTCAATAACCGATGACATATGCTGAGCTAAAAGATTTGCAAACTGATTATTTTTCCATGCAGTTTATAACAATTCTGAGCCAAGCAGAATATTGTACTGTAATCGGTTTGGATTTATCAACTCTTTGCATCAGACAAACAAGGATGAGTGCCACTGGCCTCTGGAGCCAAATCCTTCACCCTCTCGCTGTGTTCATACAGTGCTGTTGAAAGAAGACAGGTAGTTATCTAATAATGCAAATAGTTAGGAAAAGATCAAGGATGAGATATTGGTGATGGAATCCAAAATTCCAAATAAAAGTGAACATTTCATACCTATTCATAAAGACCTATAATTGCCCAATTGGACCACTTCAAATGAACAGAAAGAAAAATGCCAGTGCACATATGTGCAAGGATTTGATGCATCCTCCTTGCTCTGTGTGTGTTCTTAGAATAATGCCAGATGCATAATGACAAACCGGAGCAACAGAGCAATCTGTGTGAGTAAGTGAAAATATGCTTAGAATTCTACTGAGGAGTAGGTGGCTTTGACCCTGGCGATCTTGCAGCAGAGTATGGTATGGTATGGAACATGTAGCATCTTCCTTTTTTGCTTGGTGGATTGGCAATGGGTAGCATCTATTTTTGCTGCTGGTCTTAGTGGCTGGTCTGTCTGTGGAGGAGGAATTGAGTGCAGAGAAATACTTTTAGATTTTCCACAAAAGCATGATATAAGGTCACAAGTTCAGGGTTGAAATCCACCCTGGCACACACTCCCACCCTCACACAAGCACCACCTCCACTCACACACATGCACCCCCCCACCCTCACTTGCTCTCCCCCACCCTTGTCCACACTCCCATCACACTCCTCCATGTTCCCCCACCCTCACCGATTCACCCCCCACCTGCGCACACCCCTACCCTTACCCACACTCTCTCCACCCTCACCCACAGTCTCTCCCTCTCCACCCACCCTTGCCCAAGCACCCCTCATACTTGTCCACAATCAGAATAAATTGACTTTGTTGTGAAATGTCCTGTGAGCTCTATAACACTTACAGCTGAGAGCCTTGTTACTCCCGGGATTAAAGTGCATCGAGTATAGTGCTGTGAGGCCCAATCTTCTATTATTAGCTGCTGTTCATTATAATGAAGTTGGTCTTATCAGGCAGTTTGATTGCAGAGATGTCAATTGAATGTCAGTTGACTGGAGACCAGGTGAAAGGTTTGTTAGAATTCAAGCTTTGGAAGTGAGTTTATAACAATGAGCCTGACTGTACTCGGCTTAGTTTCTTGCAGTGATCTTACTTTAACAAAAGTCTACTTTCACATGAAGCAATGTAGACAGATCAATGGATCCTCATTCTAGTCTACAAATCCCTTCACAATTTTACCCATTCCTGTGTCTCCAAAGCCCCCGAGCTATATTTTCCTGCAAGTGCTCTCTCCTCTTCAGACCCCAGTATATTGCAAATTCAGTTCCTCAATCAGTGACCGAGCTTTTAGCTGCTATGTGAAAATATGTTACTTATTGTAAAAAGCTCTGAAATATTCATTCTGTGTGTAAGGCGGTACATATTGTTAGTTATTGTCTGTCAATACTGTACAATGTTAAAATGAGGCTGTATCTTAGAAAAGAAATAGAACCACTCAGGACTCCTGGAGTGATCCACTCACCTTGAAATATTCAGCATCACAATGTATTAATTCTCAGAGGGCATTCATTAGGTAAAGCATGCAAATAATTAGCCATGTCAAATGCGAGTGCTGATAACAGCGATGCTCTTTTGGAAAGATTTACATAACCGAAACAGAGCCTGTCACAGTACTGATGCCTCTGGAGTCTGTTTGGAGAAGTTATGTGCAATAAACAAGGTGTTTTAAAGAGGCACAGTCTTTATACCAAATTATTTGGCCAGGATTGTTGCCTCTGTGATGAAAGTACACAACTGTTCTCCCTCACGGCCTGTTTAACCTGGGGGACATTGCCTGTAATGTTAATATTTACAATGTACAGTAATAATAATTGCATTTGATATAGGGACTTATCACATCTTTGAGGTGTCTCAAAGTACTTCACAGAATATCAAGAAAAATATTAAGAGAAAAACAATAACAAATTGGTTACTTCAAACCACGACTGTTTGTGGGACATTGCTGTGCACAATTGGCTGCTGCGTTTCGCCCATCAATATACGGTCAATTCACTTTACAGTATATTCTGGGAAATGCTTTGAGATATCTAGAAGATGTGAAAAACGCTGTATCAAATGCAAGGATTACTATTATCATCGTGACTGAAGACCTTTATCTTCAACCATGTTTAAGGTCACGCATACACATATTCCAGTAAGGGATTCTAGATACAACAACAACAAAATTATACTTGTGTTGTGCCTTTCACATCAGGAAGACATCCCAAGGCGCTGGATAGTCATTCTTTCAGAACCAAGCTTGGGTCAGGGATGGGAAGGGTGAAGGGAAAGGGGAATTTGGGGTGACTGATGGGACAGTCAAAGAGGAGGGTCTTGAGGCGGGACTTGAAGAAGGTTGGGGAGGGGGCAAGGCGGATGGACTGAGGGATGGAGTTCCAAAGGTTGGGGGCAGAGTGGCTGTAGGCTTGCCCACCAATGGTGAGGCAGCTGGGTCGGGGGAATTGGAGCAGGCCAGAGCCTCTTGAGCGGAGGGACAGGCAGGTTAGTAAGGAGTTAGGAAGACGCAGAGGTAGGGTGGAGCGAGGCCATGGAGGGCTTTGAATGTGAGGACCAGGATCTTGAATTGAATCCTCTGAATGATGCGGAGCCAATGGAGTCAGGCGATGATGGGGGAGATGAGGTCATGAAGCTTGGAGCAGTAGAGGACACAGGCCACAGAGTTCTGGGTTATCTGCAGCCTATGGAGGGAGGAACTGGGAAGGCCGACAAACAGGCCGTTAGCTTAGTTGAGCCGGGATGTGATGAAGGCATGAATGAGGTTTTCAGTGGCCTGAAGGATGAGGCAGTTGCGGAGTTGGGCAATATTGCAGAGGTGAGGGAAGGCAGAGCGGGTTATGGCTTGGATGCATGGATGTGCGCAGGGTAGGCAGGGCCTACCTTATGAAAATAAAAACTTGAAATTGTAGATGATTATTTAATGGTTTATATTTTTACAACGCATATTTTACATAATGCAAACGATTTTTAGTAGAAACTACCAAAATTATTTAACTGCGATTTGATATGCCCACCTTAAAAGCAACAGAAAGGCAGCGAGACACTGCTCCTTTTTTACCCATAGAGTTGAATGTAGTTCCAATGCACATGCGCTTCCTTTCTCAGTGTCTCAGTAACAGGTGAAATAGGCACAAGCTACCGCTGCCTTTCCTTTTTCAATCAATTGCAATCAGATCACATTGAAATGCCATCTCTGCGCATGCGTATTTGCAGAAAAAAATGACTGGGTAAAAGGCAGAGTCAGCTGCTGCCTTTGGGAGCGTGGCTTTATGACGACATCATAAAGATGTTATTTTACTTATCGCACGTCACTGCTTGGATGTGGGGGAGGAAAGACAGTTGAGGATCGAACAAGACATCTAGGTTCCTGACTGGCTTGGTGAGGATAAATAAACATTGTGAGGAAACCATGGTTGAAATTTTCCTCTTACCAACCTAGGCGAGTTGAGGCCAACTATAGTGGCTGAACAGCAGCCCAGCAGAGATTGCCAAAGAACAGGACGTCTCAAAGTACTTCACAGAATACTGGAACTCCTTGTTATCCATCGTCCCGCTATCCGTTATTTCAATTATACGTCGTTTATCAAATAATCACAAAATGCGGTAATTTTACGACAACTGTCGTAAAGTTTAGAAAAAATGTGCACAAACCATGTGGCAGCGATCAGCTGTGTGGCGACGCAATGTGGGGAACGCAGCTCAGCTGCCAACAGGATAATAACAAGTGGCTTCAACTGCTACAAGCAGTATCATGGAAATGATACATTCCATTTTCCCCATACCCCTTCAAAATGTTTCCCTTCTCTCTTGATATGCTTACTTATAATGTGGGACATTTCCAAAAGCTTTCTTCGTGTATGAGTTTTCAGGTGGAGTATTGGGAGATTATTTGATCATGGAGCACATCAGACCTTAGCCCACACCTATCCTAACTCAGTGTCCACCTGTGTGCATTACAAACAACTTACATTTATATAGCGAGCTTCATGCAGGACAGCATCTTGGAGCACTGTACTATGGCACACTTTGATACCAAGCAAGGGGAAGTTGATAAAAATATTTATTTTTACTGTCACAGCAGACTATTCTGCTTTGCAGATGATTACTGTACTAGTTAAAATCCAAAGCTTGCCCTATACAGTATCCTCCGAAGAATACCATATCCCACTTCACAACACATTCCACAACATGTGGTATTTCCATTTATTTCCATTTAGTCTTCAACCCACTTTGATTGAGATTAGCCAATTAGTGTTTAATTATTGGCAGTATTGTGATGTGAGCTCTCGTCCATTGTGAACTGAGTTAGGGTTGGCCAAAACAAGTTACACTGAGGACCCCTTAAGAGCTCTGCAAGCAAGGGAATTTTTATTCCATCTGTGCTGGATCAGATCCCAAGTCCCAGAGGTAAACGCATAAGCGCTGTAACCTAGTGTGCTGCTCAGTCCCCATGTAACTATTTATATCAAATTGGAAGCTGCCTGCTTTCTAATTAATGGCAAACAGCAACTCTATTTTGTATGTGCTGTCTAAATTTTATTATTGGTATGCCTGTCAGCATTGTAGATGGCTTGAAAATTTTAATTAATTTGAATTGCGTCTGCTGCTTTTATACTGCCAATCACCAGATCCGAAACTGAAGGGGCAACCCATCAGCGAGAGAATTAGCTTTGTGGTGGAAATAATGGGATGAGAGAGGGGGGGGGGGGCTGAACCTAGCAGATTTTGTCTTGCAATGGAGGTGGTTGAGATATGTGTAATGATGTGTGAAAAACTTTTGAATTTTTGAAGTAATAAAGTGTAGTAAGGAAGCTAGGAAAATACTGTACATAGTAACAGCCACTGGATTGTTTGAATTATCTACCATTCTGCTTTGCATGGAGGTTCTTTTGAACAAAGGAGGATCGTTTTTATCTATCTATCTATCTCTCTATCTCTATCTATCTATAGTGCAAGACTCCATGAAAGTTGATAGAAGCAAATAAAGAATTAGTGTTGGACCCTGTCAAAGCTGAGTTCAACCCCCTATCACCTCTCTTCACTCCTCGATCCTGACCCCAGCTTTTTTGAAAAACGATACTTTTCTTAAATTAAAAATAAGGCAGAAATTTAGTGTCTAGAGCAGGGGTGGGCAAACACACCCGGCCCAGCTTAGAGCTGCATCGCGTTACATTATAGTTTGAATATATTTGGGTTATTGCCACAGTCAAATGGAGAATTACAGATGATTCAACAACTAATTACAGGTTTAAAACGGAAAGAAGTCATCAAAAAACAGGAAAACTACCAAACGTTTACCTAATGCAGTGCACTGAAAGGTTTTAGATAATAATAAAATGTGTGTTCTGACAGGAGCAATACAGTTATGTGGTAAAATCAACATACAACTCAATGCTGCAATTTTCTAACAGTGCATTGTTCAACAGTATTATTTTAACACAGTGTTCATTTTAAAACAAAATTGGGTTGACCCTGTTTGGACATGAATTGTTTTTGTTTCTTGAGCATTTATGGCCCGCTAATATAATTTCCATACCCAGATGTGGCCCTCAGGTTGAAAGGTTTGCCCACCCTGGTCTAGAGAGAAACCATTTTCCAAAAGTCAGAGAGATATTCATCAAAAACAACAACTTGCGTTTATATAGCACCCTTCAGGTGGAGCAGGGTCTCTGGATGCACATTAACCCTTAATATTCGCTTAGTACAAGACAAAAAAGACTGCCAATTCTGCCTTGTGGTGTCATATCAAAAAATTTCCCCCAAAGGTGTAAAATGAAATGTAACCTTTCCAAAACTAGTGAAGCAACATTTTAATTTACGTTTTTTAGGATATCATAGTAATTAAAGATTTTTTTTTGCCCCAGACAAAGCAAAGCGCACTCATTTCCTTTGTTTTTAAGGACAGCACATTCAAGTATTGGAAGAACCAATTGCAAGATCCCAAAAAATATATGATAGTTCAAAGATAGGATGATGTTATGTGATCTTGCTTGATAAGAAATCTGAATTGTTCAAATAGGTTTGATCCAGTAAACCAATGTATATCAACCCAACCTATCCAGCATTGGTTCTACCAGGGCAGAGATACCATAGCTTGTTGGGAATTCTAGATTTCCATTTAATACTACAAGGTAAACATCCTTGGTCTTTAGATTGGTGGAAAGCAGTTTTGTAAAAATGGATGAGTGTTCAAATAGAATTAGAATAAGGAACTTGTTTATTTGGATAAAACCTAATGCAGCCTATGTGCATTTGAACTTGTGGTTCTTCCATCCATCCCATCCTGTTCTAACCAATCGTGTAAATGTTGAGGATGGGTCAGTAAAACCACACTTTAAAGAATTGCATGCTGGCATATCTGAAGGCAAAGATCATTTGCAAAAAATTGGATTTGGGATCTTATTGATGAAAATTTGATCAATGAAGTTATAGTCACTGAAGCACACTATAAATAGTTGAAGAAAAGTGCCTAATTGTATCAAAGTAATCAACTAGAACCTGCTGCACTTACATGCTATCCTCCACCATTGTTCCAATGCTTGCAGCTGTACCAGTCTGCCTATACTGTTGCAAGGTTAATTACCTGAACTTTTTTTCAACAAAAAATAATTCTTCTTGGTTTCCTTGTTGTGGCAATCTCTCCTGTGATGTGAAGGTTTTAAAGCTGTGGAGCCAGTACCCATTCCTCCTCTTGTTTTAAGGAGTTGATGAGGTCCACAGGATGAAATAATTGTGAATTCAGAGTTTTGGGGCATAGTGGCTGAAAGCACAGCCACCGATGATGGAGCAGAAGGCTCGAGGGATAGGCAGAAAGCCAGAGCCAGTTAAGCAGGTTGTGGAGTAACCAGATCAGAGAGGTAGGTTAAACACAAGTGTGAGGATCCTGAAATTGATCCGTGCGGGATTAGGAAGCCAATGGAGCTTAGCTAGAACCCCCTGATGTGATGGAGGTATGGAGTTTAATGCATGTGAGTATGTGGGCGGCAAAGTTTTGGATCAGCTGGATCCTGTGCATGGTGGAGCTGGGGAGACCAGGAAAGCGCGCATTTGAAAAGTCAAGTCAGGAGTTGATGGACACATGGATGAGTGTTTCAGCTGCTTTTAGGGTAACTTATGGTAGGAGGCGGGCAGTGGGGTGGAGGAATGTGGCTCTGGTCAGGAACAACAACAACAAATTACACTTGTATAGTGCCTTTCACGCCTTTGGACATCCCAAGGCCCAAGGAACCAGATGTGGGTTGAATTTGATAATAATAATAATAATAGCATTTGATATAACGCTTTTTACATCTTATCGATATCTCAAAGCGCTTCACAGAATATACTGGCAAGTGAATTGACTGTATATATGTGGGTAAAACACGGCAGCCAATTGCGCACAGCAGTGTACCACAAACAGCCGTGGATTGAAATGACCAATTTTTATTACGGGTTATTGTGTTTTTTTTTGAGGGATTATTATTAGGTGAGTAGAGTAAGGAAACTTGCCCAAGGTTTTGCCTTGATCTGCCTGGATTTGAACACAGGTCTCACACTTGTAAGGCACTGAGCTACAGGAGCTCCTCGGTAGCACACTGGTTCGGTGAGTCTGAGGAATAAGCCTGGTAGGTTGAGTCGGTCAGAGCTGCAGGATAGAAGATATTGATGGGAGCCAAGGAGTTTGGCTTCCACCATGTCAATACAGTATTTGGTTGTAAGAAGTTTTCACTCATCCAGGCCCTATTGTCCGCCAGACAAACCTTTGGGGGTCCTGGAGTCAGCTAGCCTTTGAACAGAAATTTATATTTTCCCCCTTGTGGCTTAAAGGTAAGGCAAAATAATCCAAGGAGAGCATTTGTGGTCTGTTTGGGATCAGTTTTTCTTCTCTCGTTCCACAACAAAAACTCCAATGCCAGACTGAGAGATCTGCAGGGGACAGGATGTTAATAATACTGACGCTTCTATTATTTTAGGACTCTCATAACCGGAAACTCTCCCTGAAAACATTCCTAATTTTTTTTAAAAGGTATTCGCATCCCCATCTGTCCTGTTTAAGACTTGACTGATCTATTTCCTTAGTCCCCTCTGCCAGAATGAACCTATCAAGCATCTAATTTTCAATTAGAAGAATATGTGAATGGGTTACATATGCATATAAGTGGGCAAATTTGTCAGGGGCACTTTAGAAGATACCCTATCAAGCCAATGTGAGGAAATATGGTTGAGTCACAAAAAGCAGTCATCGCAATGATATCTAATTATGTGTTGACATCTTATATAAATCGCTGTCTACATTTGACAGAGTGACAGTCATATGTGGTCTGACATTAATAATACAAATCCAATGCTTTGGATCAATATGTGTACACTATAGAAATTAGACTCAGCGGCTTTTGGGCTGAGTGATATTGACCGAAGAGCTCTTGATATTGTGATTAGATACTTTAGTTCAAGGCAAACAATGAGTTTTGTGGGGTTGACACAAAATGGGCTGAAGATGTCTTGACATGATTGATGACTTTAAAATGGGTTAATAAAGCGCCCCAAATGAGACTACAAATAACATATTTGGGATTGGGTTAGAATTACTGAGCACAAATGCGGTGCTGTTTTTTTTTTAAAACCAGTACACACTAGTGCTGCTGATTTTGGTATAGGATTCTTAAAGCTGTGCTTTTAGTTTCAGTCTTTTAATCAGTAAATATTTTGAGAAGCATTTACCTCACAGCATGGTCTCAAGGGCTATCTATGTGTGTCTCCTCCAGGTTGTTTATTTAAGCAGTGTGTGTTTTTTATTAATAGTGCAGTACACTGTATCCATTTGAAATGCTGTCAAGAGCTATGGTTTCCTCTGGGCAATCCAGTTTCCTGCTTGTTCTGTTATTACTCAGTAATGTCCAATTTCCTTTTTTGTTTATCCAAGTTTTTAAAGCTTTTAATATATTTAATGTCTCTGATCTGCTTGCCTTTTTTATTTAAAAAAATCTCTGTGACTATTTAGCCTGTGCTGACTGAATAGTTGGACAGAGGAGTTGGGGATAAGCTCATTTTATATCTTCACTGAATGGAAACCATCAATCACAACTAGTGACAAATGCCTAATCTGAATTTAGTGTTAGGGCATGGCCCATCACACCACAAAACATGTATACTAGGTTCAGAGAGATTGCAAAGAAGAACAATACAACCAGTCCTTGGAGTAAAATATAGCGTTGTGGTGAACGGTTGTTTTTCTGACTGGAGGGAAGTGTACAGTGGTGTTCCCCAAGGATCAATATTGGGTCCACTGATCTTTTTAATTTATATTAATGATCTAGACTTGGGTATAGGGAGTACCATTTCCAAGTTTGCAAATGACACAAAGTTAGGAAAAGTAGTAAATAGTGAGGATAGTAGCCAACTGCAAGAAGACATAGACAGAATGGTACAAATGGACAGACAAATGGCAGATGTGGAGAAATATGAGGTGATTTTCAGAGGAAGAATGAGGAGAGGCAATATAGGTTAGAATTTTAAGGAGGTGAAGGAATAGAGAGGCGGGATGAGTTTATGTAAGCAAATCTTTGAAGGTGGCAGGACAGCTAGATAAGGCTGTTCCCCACCCCGCTCCTCACCACTCAACTCCACCTTCTAGCCCCACTAATTGCTGACACCATCAACCTGTCCCTTTCATCCGGGACCATTCCCACTCCCTTCAAAACCACCATCATCACCCCTATCCTGCAAAAGCCTTCCCTCGATTCGTCACAACTATCAAGCTACCAGCCCATCTCCAACCTTCCCTTCCTCTTCAAGGTCCTCGAAAGAGTGGTTGCCTCCCAGCTCTGCTCTTTCCTCACAAACCACTCCAATCGGGTTCCACGCTTCCCACAGCACGGAAACTGCTCTCATCAAGGTCACAAATGACATCCTGACCATCTGTGACGAGGGCTCCCTCTGCCTCCTCGACCTATCTGCCACCTTTGATATCGTCGACCACTCAATCCTCCTCCTCCGTCCTCAACCTTCAAGGCTCTGTCCTTGACTGGTTCTGGTCATACCTCTTCCACTGTCTTCACGTCTTCTCCTCCAACGGTTTTTCCTCCAGCCCTCGCACTGCGGCGTTCCCCAGGGCTCTGTCCTTGGCCCCTTGCTCTTCTTCACCCTATACACGCTAGCCCTGGGCGACATCATTCACAAACATGGGTTAAACTTCCACATGTACATGGATGACACCCAACTCTACCTTTCTGCATCCACCCTCGGCTCCAGGAGTACTGGCGTTTTCTGACTGCGTGTCTGTTCGACATTGAGTCCTAGACGAGGGCCAATTTCCTCCAACTCAATGTCAACAAGACAGAGGCCCCCCTGATTGGCTCGTGTTAGCGCCTCCGCAACTGACAATACCTCCAGGTACTGACAATATCAGCATCCAAGGCTGCTCTCTCCACCTCTCGAAGCCAGTCAGGAATCTGGGCATCTTGTTCAACCCCAAATTGTCCTTCCTCCCTTATATCCACTCCATGACCGCTACAGCCTTCCACCACCTCCGCAATATTGCCAGACTCTGCCACTACCTCACCCCCCATGCTGTCGAAACTCTCATCCATGCCTTTATCACTTCCAGGCTCGACTACGGGAACTCTCTCCTCGTTGGCCTCCCCAGCTCCTCCCTTCACAGGCTGCAGATCATTCAGAACTCTGCAGCTCATGTTCTCTCCTGCACCAGGCTCCACAATCACATCACTCTCACCCTCGCCCGTCTCCACTGACTCCCCATCCCCCAGAGGATCGAATTCAAGATCCTTATCCTCACCTGCAAAGCCATTCACGGCCTTGCCGCCGCCTGCCTCTCAGAGCCTGCCCGTCCCCTCCGCTCAGCAGGCTCTGGCCTGCTCCGCGTCCTCTGCCCTAACCGCCGCACCATCGGTGGCCAGGCTTTCAGCCTCTCTGCTCCCACTATGGAACTCCATCCCGCAATCCCTTCGCCTCACTTCCTCTCTTTCCTCCTTCAAGGTCATTCTCAAATCTTCCTCTTCAACCGTTCTGCTCCTCTCCTAACTCTTCCCCCTACCCCGACCCTTCCCCCCTTGCTCGGGTCATGACCTGACTGTTCAGCACTTTGGGATGTCTTCCCGATGTGAAAGGCGCTCTATAAATGTAACTTTGTTGTTGTTGTTGGTTAAAAAAAACATACGAGATACTAGGTTTTATAAATGGGGCAATAGAGTACAAAATCAGGAAGTTATGATTAACCTGAACAAAACGCTGATTAGGCCTTAGGTAAAGTACTGTGTTCATCTCTGGGCATCACACTTCAGGAAGAATGTGAAGGCATTGGAAAGGGTGCAGAGGAGATTTACCAGGATGGTACCAGGAATGAGAAACTTTGGTTATGAGGAAAGGCTAGAGAGGCTAGGATTGTTCCAATTGGAGCAAGGTCACAAGGATACTTAATAGAGGTTTTCAAAATCATGAGGGGACTCGATAGGGTAAACAAGGAAAAACTTTCCACTGGTGGGTGTGTCAGTGACTCAAGGTCACAGATTTAAAATAGCTTCTGTAAGAAACAGAAGGCAGATGAGGAGAATGTTTTTCACATAGCTAGTTGTTCAAATCTGGTATACATTGCCTGAAAAGGAGGTGGAGGCCAATTTGATAACAACTTTTAAAAGAGAGGTGGATGGTTATTTCGTGTGGACAGGTTTGTGGGGTTATGGGGAGAGAGCCGGGGAGTGGGATTGACTTTGAATAAGAACTGGCGCAGACTCAATGGGACGAATGGCCTCCTGTGCTGTAAAATTCTCTGATTCTATGGTACTGCCTATGACTGTTGGACAAAGTCTTGGATTCATGAACGTCACCATTGATGACAGCTTTGCGCCGGGGAGGTGGTAAGGGGGATGTGGGGTGGGAAGGGAAGGAGAGAAATTCACAACTCTCAGTGTGATCAATGTGACACAGACTTAATAATTTGATCCCTTTTACTTTTAATTAATCCAAGAAATTAGTGAAAGAGAAATGAATTTAAACTGAACAGTTTTAAAATGGATATGTACAACTATTTTCCTTTGTGATAAATCATTGAAGGAATCTCGCCACATTTTTGGTCAGCCGAGTGTATTATGTGGAAACCCATCACCTTGCCTAAGAGTATCCAAATCAGACTGTGTGTTCCATATATTTCCCTGTATCTAGATTGCGCACTCTCTCTTTGGAGGGATGCTTTTTTCTTACCTGATTGTGATGAGTATTTGGCTCAGGTTGGCAAGAACACAGAGTGGGCATTGTGGTACTGTTAGAATTTAACCACCTAAAACCACATAGCTGCCATTGTGAGCACACTCTGGCAAGCCTCCCGCTGCTTGTCTAGACTGGACCATCCTACCCATTAGGGTTTGGGCTTGTAGAATTAACAGTAGCCAAGTGGGAAGAATCTCTCTGCTCATTGCTCTTCCAAATCCTTCAAATGAGCCAGACTGGATGGTCTGTCATAAGCAGTGGCATGCTATTTGGCAAACCAGACCACCACAGAGGATTGACCTCATTCAGATTTTCTATTGCCAACATTTGAGCCATCTTATCCCCAATTACCTTCTCTTTCTTAATCCCTCCAAGAGGATATGTGGGGCAGTAAAGGCTTAACTATTGAGGTACTTAGAAAGAATCTTGGGACTGGTTTAAATAATATTGGGTGATAGAGTACATGTGCTTCAAGGACTGAATAGCATTTTATCTTCCTTTGAGTTTCTCATATTAAATATATTTTTATTTTAGTACTTGCTTTTGATTTATTATTCTGGGCTTTAGACAAAAAGTCTGGCCACTGCCCAAAACTTTGTTTTGGAAATGAAAAGAGTATTATTTTCAGAAAGACAGAATAAGGTAGGGCATTTTGCTCCAATAACAGCTCTGCATTATTCTACATTATGTACACCAAGTCCCAGTGTAGTAGAAATAAGGACCATTTGGGTATTATTGGCCGATGCCTTATTGTGTACTGTGCATAACAAAGAAATCAGATGTGTGCAGTGATCCGCAGCCATCTGAGAACACAGAGAACTACCTCACTTTATGCCAGAAGCACCAATGTGAATTAATAATAATCCTTGCATTTGATATTGCGCTTTTCATGTCTGCTAGACGTCCGAAAGCGCTTTACAGAATATACTGTAAAGTGAATTGACTATACTGTATATTTTGTGGGTGAAACGCGGCAGCCATTTGCATATAGCAGTGTCTCTCAAACAGTCGTGGATTGAAATGAACAATTATTATTGATTATTACCAGCATTGGTCATCTGAGCCTTATGCATAAGCCTATTTCCCGGAGGCCAGAGCCTCCTGAAAACAGGTATCTCACTCCTGATCTTACAGGACACTCTTAGCTTCACCTGGATGTAAATCAACAAGTGGGGGGGGGGGGGGGACAATGACAACAAGTTACATCTCTTGTCAATTCGATTGACGGGAACTCCCTCCGACAGATCACATCAGAGCAGTGTTCTCACGTCAATGTGATGTGGTCCTGATTTCCCAAAGCTTTCCACTCTACATGCATGACTCAGTTTCTTTCTGAAGAATTTATATGTGGAAAAAGAAGCAAATTCTACCTTCGGATTGCAAGCTTTTCTATGAGAATTGTTTTCGTAACAGTGGTGGTTTGGTGGCCCTTATGGGACTTTGTAATGTCAAGCCGCTGCACTTCCTGAGAGAGTAATAGGAACATTTCTAAACTGGTGGAGGGATTCTCCAGGAGTTAACTGATGTTTTTTTCAGGTCTGGGCAAAAAGTTGAGCAAGTTTCCTTACTCCACATATGCCTCTTTTTACCTAGCAGTTAGTAGGAACACAGTTAGTCGATTGGTGGATCACTTTTCCAGAGATAATAACCCCTCTACAAAATAATAATAAATTGGTCGCTGACTCCACGACTGTTTTGGGGTCGCTGCTGTGCGCAATTGGCTGCCATGTTTTGCCCACAAAATATACAGCGAATTCACTTTACAGTATATCATGCAAAGCGCTTTGAGATGCCTCAAGGACGTGATAAGGCGCTGGATCAAATGCAAGGATTATTATTTATTCCAGTTTCAAAATACAGGTATCCCCCAATTTACGACGTCTCTATTTAAACGTTTTCGATTGAACGAACGTAATTTTCTAACACCTTTTTATCGATTTACAATATTTTGTTTCATTTAAACGATATGCATGCAAATAGTCTGTTTCAAGGTAAAATCGCAATCATATACTTATCCAAGCGTTTGAACTGGCCAATAGCATGTCGCTACATCAGTGGTTCCCAACCTTTTTTTGCTGCAACCCAAATTAGTCTCCCACCACTAAAGGGCGATATCGCGATTGACACTCAGCTCAGCCAAAATGTTATCTCCATCTGTTTTGTAGACTTAGCTCTTTTGTAAGTACGCTTTTTATACAAATTGGTCGGCGATGTCACATTTATTTTAGCGGTAAAAGCTTTTTTTTAAGTGGTAAAAGCTTTTTTCTAGCGTTTTAAAAGCCAGCTTCTTTTGAAGCGACGCCACTCAAATTCGAGTGATTTACAGCCTCTACCACATTTCTACACTGTCAGAATAGAGACAGGTAAGTGAAATGAGCAGCAATAATACCGCTAGAGGTAAAAAAAAACCACAAATCATTACTTTAGATATTAAATCTTGCCTATGTGTGTTATTTTGTGTGTAATTGTAGTGGATTTAAGGTCCGAAAATTTTATCAAAAGAACGCATCTCGGGTTATATAATGGGACTGCATGGGAAACCGCGTTCCGATTTACGAAATTTCGATTTGCGTGCCATTTTTCAGGAACGCAACCATGTCATAAAACGGGGATACCTGTACGCTAGTTAAGTAATTTTTGAATATCTTCTGTTTACAGTATGATCGCTACCAGCGCTATGGAGCAGAGGAATATGTGCTAAGTATGAGAGGAGTGCTGTGTCCGAGCCCAGACTGTGGAGCTGGTCTGCTTCCAGATGCAGATGTGCGAAGGATACAGTGCCTACAGCAAGACGGAATGGGTTGCGGGGTAAGATGCAACACAAGAGGCCTGAAATTTCACATATGCCATTGAAATGCCACAAAGCGCTTCACAAATTATGCTGTAAAGTGGATTGACCCTATTTTGTGGGCGAAACATGGCAAACAATTGCAATAGATGACACATTTAAAATGAGAGCCTTGACCAAAACTTACAAACATGTTCTGTTTGCTTCTGTCAAGGATTTATGTATTTGTTTAAAAGAAAAGCAGCTTAGCCATTTGTCTGTGCAGCCCAAATTCACAGTGGCAAACTCTGCTGACATATAAAAGTTAATGGAGGCATGCAGTGGAATTTTATCACCACGCTTAAAGATATAAAATGGGAATTGTCTCTTTCTTCAGAGGATGCTAGAGATGAACAAATAGCTTCCATCTAATCAGTGCCAGATCTAACCCATTAAAGTTGTTATTGCCTCCTTCAAGCTTCTGTTTTGCCTTTGAGGGGGAAAAGCAAGTCAAACACATTTGAACTGATCAAAGCTTGTTTCTACCAAAGAGCCCAAGTTCATTTTCAGACCAGGATTTACACTCAACCCTTGTAGCTACTTTCAAAATGTTAATGTTTTGTACATTCAGTTTTGTTTTTATTTGGGTCTATGTTCACTGCTGTTTGTGCAGATTGTCTCATGTGGTTAACATTATTGGTTTAGTTTTTTTAAAAAAACAGAGACTCAAATGTACTATGCACCTGCTGTTACTTGTGCTGAAATATGAATTTGTGCTATTTACTATGCAACTTAAATTTTATATTCTATTCGTGCTTTCAAAATGCAATGCTCTGGTTGTTTTGGATCAGTGATGCTCTCTCTTTTCACCTCTAATTTGAGTTGATGATCAGCGTGGATGAATCAGTTATGGTGTAGGGGGCTCAGGCAATTATTGGTAGAATTAGTGGGAGGTTAGAGTTTTTGATGCAGATTGGTACATGGAATGCATTACCACAGGTTACTGCTAAAGCTTCAGGTTTAATGGGAAATTGTGTAACTCCAGTAGAAGATCTACCACCAGCAGTTACCATTAGATTCCTATTAGAAGTGGTTTGCAGACTATTTCAACTGATTTCCATTTGCCAGATAAGAGCCCACAATATTATACTGTGTGCATGTTGACACCCTCACTCAAAGGAGCCTTGAGAATGGCTTGTGGATAGAATATCAGACTATTCCAAAGGAGGCAAAATGTTTGGGCCAAATGGCAGCAGCTTTTTATATCTCCTCTCAGTCACCAAAGCAGACTGGTGGCCATTGGTATCACAACAATACTGAATTTCTATTATGGACAGGCATGTCGCCCAACAATATTGACTTCAACTACTGGCGCTCATTCCTTGTGGCTAAAAGGAACATTATTGCCATAATGCATGCTGTTTGTGCACACCAGCTATTCCATTCCTTCTCATTAATTCAGTTTTGGGCAATCTGCCCTGATACCCTACACTCTCACTCGTAGAGCATGATCCAAAGTGTCTAGTTTCTGTTTTGGTCAGGACTCAGATCTCAGCATCAAACAGAGGTAAATGACCAGTCGCTTAATTTTTCATTCACGTCCTATGGCGTGTCAATCTCCGCCAAGTGCTTCCATACTGTGTCAAAAACACATCCAACAAAAGCAACCCTTTTTTTAAAACAAATGTGTTGTCTGTTCACTGGTGATGTAGGTTGGAATTCATAATCCTTGTTATTTGCATCAATGATTCAAATAACGTTCATATTGGGGAAGGGGAGGGTGGGGGGTATAGCTTTTTTTTAATGTGTGTGTATATATAATCACATGATATTTAATGCCAATCTGGAGAAGACAGGTAGAACATAATTTGAATGCCGCAGCTGAAGGATGGCACCTCTGATAATGCCATGCTCTCCCGAGCCTGCTGGATTGTCAGCCCAGATAATGAGAGGTGGTGTATATGCGGGGCTGCCTATTGAGAGAAATGCCAATTGAGCCAACTTTCACACCTTGATATCCAGTGTATTAAAACTCTGACTATCTTGTTTAGATGTATTGTTACTTTCCCGGTGACATTAATCTGGAAGGGAAGCTTTCTCTCAGTACCAGTGGGCCAGACATGAAGAAAATTAAGTAACGGCTGATCCTATTAGAACTCACCCCACTTGAGTGCAGGGTTGCTTATAGTGTAGCATTCCTGCACTATGAGGGATTGAATTGCAAAATTGTAAACACAACACACTTGGCTTCCAATTGTGCCCCCAAGACTCTACACAGCGTGAAGGACGTTATATATAAATGCAAGTGGTTGTTGTTCCAATAACTAGCTGATTCCTGGGCTGATTTCTGTGTTGGCAGCTGCCGACCTAGAGGTGGGATCAACTGCCTTTTTGATGTATTTGAGGTAGTGCTTTATAATGGCATTGCCCTGATTAAGAGCAAAATCTTTTAAGGAGCTTGGAGATATTGTATATGGACACAGTGGAGTGAAAATACATATTTACCGCTTTATAATGGAAAAACTGGATCACTTATTTAGAAATTAACAAGCAATAGTTCTGTACTTCAGAAACAACAACAACAACAACAAAGACTTATAGAGTGCCTTTCACGTCGGGAGGACGTCCCAAGGCGCTGCACAGGAGGCGTGTGACCCGAGCTGGGAGGGGAGTGTACGGGAGGGGGTAGAAAACGTGGTGGAGGTCGAAAAATTAGGGGGGGAACAGAAGGCACGGTCGAAAAGGAAAGTCTTCAAACCGGCCTTGAAAGAGGAAAGGGAGGAAACAAGGTGGAGGGATTGGGGGATGGAATTCCATAGGGTGGGAGCGGAAAAACTGAAGGCCCAGCCTCCGATGGTGGGGCGGTTCGGGCGGGGGGCTTGGAGCAAACCAAGTCCTGCTGAACGGAGGGTCCGGTGGGATATCATTTCAACTGAACATTATATTTTTTTAACAAAAACAACGAAGAAGGAAACTGAAGTAAGAATATTCATTGTGTCCTTATTTTTCTTTTCCCGACTATCTCAAAGACCTTGAGAACATTCATAGCCTTTAAACAGGTCAATAATCTTATAGCATTTAAAAAAAACATTCACGAATTATCTGTTTCTTATTAAAACGTAACTAGCTGCAAGAAAGAATGGTCCAAGGGCATCGTCAGTCAGAGTTGAAGTGGCAGAAATAGAGATGAGCAGTTTTTAAAGGTGCTGGATCTTGTTACTGCAGCCCCCCAAATTGCATTCAAGAGATTCCTTATTCTATCATGAATAGACTGGCGCTGAGGGCACAGATTAATTTTGTCGGTTTTAAATAAAGAAAAATAATTTATTATGACTGATTCAGTGATGCATGACAAAAAATTAGTTATCTTGTAGCAAAATGGAAAATAAACTAAATTTTTCACAATAGAAATTAAATTAGCCCATTGCAGAGCAGATAGTATATATTGCTACACTCATTTATTTTACTCTCTCTGAATTAAATGCAGCACTTGGGACAAATTAGAAGAATTCAGTAATGAACCATAAAGCTCCTGAAGGTCAGAAGTATTGTAGATTGCTCTCTACCCTCATTTGTAATCGAGAAGCATCTTTTCTGTTCAGGGAGGAAATAAATACTGGAGGAGGCCGGGAGTCACAGAACAAGCAAACAACTACAATTTACACTAATGTAGCACCTTTCACATTGAGACTGAGTGGGAACTTGACTGAAAGTGTAATCTAAATGGTAGATCTTCAAGCAAGATTTGAAATAGAAGTAACGAGGAGGGAATTTGGCCGAGCTGTAGCGGCTGGCTAAAGGCTCACCCACCATTGTTGGGATGGAGCAGGTCAGAGTTGAAAGAGTGGAGGTAATAACCAAGGCGAAAAGAGTTGCAGGAAATTACAGTCATTGTGGTGAGAGAGCAAGGTAATTAATGGTAAAGATGAGAATCTTAAAGAGAACTAAATATAGAAGACAAAAAGAGTAGAGTAGGGTAACACAAAAATAGATTGTGGATGACAGGAAGCAAACTCCAAAGAATATTTTGTGTTACAAGTTGAGACGTTTTAAGTATCAGTTTTAAGGGGTAATTTAGGAAATTATATTCCAATCCTAGTTTGCCAGAAACTTGCGTTCTAGAAATTATACTGTGGAATATGCTACCAAATTCTATCTTCATAAAAAAATCAAACAGTAAAATATCTTATGGAAACCAAGAGGCACATAGAGAGAAAATGGTTTGCTTGAATTTCAGTGTCTATGTTTTAAAATTATAATGTTCATGCCATTGTGAAGAGATCAGAATTACAGTTAGTAATGAGCAATTTTTAACTTTATGATTATATGAATCTCTGCGTCCTTAAAGGTAGCAATTGATGAATGTCTGAAAAATCAAAAATTGTGCCTGGTACACAATTGTTTGCTAGATGAGGATGCAAACAGAATGATATAAACAGGCTAGCAGAATGGGCAGACAGATGGCAAATGAAGTTTAATATAGGCAAATGCAAAACAATTTACATTGGCTGAAAAAATGAAGAAGCCACCTATAGTCTAAATGGTAGGAACCTAAGAGGAATGGAGAAGCAAACAGATATGGGGATTAAGATCCACAAAACTCTGAAGGTAGCTTCACAGATAGATGAGGTTATTAAAACAAAAGGCCAATGGGGTTTTTAGCTGCATATCTAGAGGATAAAGTATAAAATTGAAGTAATATTGAATTTTTACAAAACTTTAGTTAGACCACATTTGGAGTATGGTGTCCATTGTCCAATTCTGATCGCTATATTATAAGAAGAATTAGCAGAGATAGAAATAGTACAAGGTAGGTTTACTAGAATGATACTAAAGCTGGCAGGTTATACAAATGTAATTTGGGTTCTTCTTCTTGTTGATGCTATCAGGATAGAATGGATAGGTTAGGCCTTGTTTCACAACAGAAGACATCTAACGGGGGATCTAATAGAAGCATTTAAAATTATAAAAGGGTTCAATGAGGTTAGCAATAGGCTGTTTAGATAGGCTGTTTCCATTGGTTAGGGAGTCCATAACCAGGGGACACAAAAATATGATATCCAGCTGACCAAAAGAAAGTATCAGCGGTTGTGAGAATATTTGTACAGTAGAGTTTTAAATGGCCCACAGGTGAAGTAGATAGGCCAGAGCTACTGTGGAATCCTGTAGCTCAGTGGTTAGAGCACTCTCCTTGCCAGTGAGAGGATCTGGGTTCGATTCTCGGGAGGGCAAAACGTTGGGCAAGTTTCCCTCCTCCACATGACTCTGTTGACCTACAGTAAGCAGGAATCTGGTTGTTGGTCGATTAGCAGATTAGATGCTAAATAAAAATAATATTAAGTAGAACAGTTGGTAACCTAGTCATGGGTGAGCACTTGTTCTGCACAAATCATTTTACAGTTAGGTTATTATCATTAAAGGCTGAAGTAAAAAATTACTGCACGTGAATTTAGAAGACAAAACATCAATACTGTGAGTTCCAGAGAGAATTGAATGGGCAGCAGAGGTAGAAGAAAAACAATATTCTTGAACAGTGGTTTTAGGTCTGGAGAATCCCTACAAGAGAAAAAAGAAAGAGATGGAGAGAAAGCCTGATTAGCAAGAAAGAACCTACAGGTTAAGCAGATTCTTAAAAGGGTCAAGAACAAAAAAGAGTATGAAACCTGGAAATCATACAAAAGTGAAAGGACGATAACCAAAAAGGAATATTAGAGGGGGCAAGAGGACAGCAGAAGGTAGATTACAAACAGCACCTGGAGAGTTCAGAGCCTTGGGACATCCTCCTGATGTGAAAAGCACTATGCAAGGGTAATTTTGTTGTTGTTCAAACAGGTTTTGCAGCAGGGCAAGATTGAATGTGGAACATCACATTCAGCCAGTGAAGATATTTTGGAAAATCAGGAAATGACAAGTATATTAAATTACTGCTTCAGCTCCACAAATTTCAGGGCCAGTCATTTTGGCTCAGAGGTCAATAACGTTTGTTGTGTGAAGACTTGGAACAAACTCTTATTTCCAGGGAAACTGGACCTGATTGAATATACATAGAATCTTCAGGATATTTGGAGAATAGCAAGTGTTATTCAGATATATTTAATACAACCTGGAACATGAATCTGGAAAATCAAGACCGCATGACATTCTCAGTAAGGGAAATACTCCAGAGCCTTACGTAAGACACTATCGATGCTCAGCTAAAAGTGCACCAAGGTCATAAGGAGTAGTCAGCCTGTCTTCTGAAAGCAATTGGTCATGTCTCACAAATCTGCAGAATTCTTTGAGGAGCTAATTAAACCTGGGGAGGAAAAGCAAGCGGATTTCCTAAAAAATGAAGAAAAGATCACCAGCCGTGTTGAATTTTCCCTAAGAATTTGATGACTTACTTAGAGTTGCTATTTTCTGGAATAAAAAGAAAACCCACTGTGGACAGAGTTGGGGATGGAGCTTGGGAGGGAAAGCGGACCTTGTAGCAATCCCACCCACTGACCATTGCTCCCATTTTTCCTCAGCAGCTCAGTCTGATTACCTTTTCCCACTTTAGCAGCTTTCCCTTTAGGTCCCCCCTGCATGTACTTCACCCCCTTTACTAGTTTCTACCCTTGTCACTTGTTGCCTCATGCTCTTTGTGACTATCCTGATAAAATCCCACACACCTTTACTTATTATTGCCTCCTTTCATTTGTTACCCTCTCTGACTCTTTCTTTGCGTTGTGTGCTCACAATATATTGAGGCCTCCCTAAACCCACCTCCCTACCTGCCTGGCCTATTATTAGCTTCTAATTAATAATAATAATAATAATAATAATCCTTGCATTTGATATAGTGCTTTTCACGTCTTCTAGACGTCTCAAAGCGCTTCACAGAAGTATAAAGTGAATTGACTGTATATTTGTGGGCGAAATGCAACAGCCAATAGCGTACAGCAGTGTCCCCACAAACAGTCATGGATTGAAATTACCAATTTTACCAATTTTCTCTCGGCCCCCTTTCCCCTCTCCCTCTCTCCCACTTCCCTCCTCTCCATCCCTTCTTTCCTTCCCCTCTCTCTCCTCTGAATCTTGATCTTTGCCCACAAAGCAGACCTTCAGGGTGTCCACAAATGTTCTGTCACCCTTGTGTGTGTGTGTGTGTGTGTGTGTGTGTGTGTTGTTTTTCTCTAACAAACTAATGAATCGCAAGGAAGAACGACGACCAGTTCTAAACACTGAAGCAAAATAGAGTATTCATTAACTTTGATTCCCTACCTCAGCTGAACATAAGCAGCTCTCTCCAAGCTCGAAGTTTGCAACCAAAGTGGAACAAATCAGCTTTTCTCACACCATAATCGATGTTGTTGAGAATATGCTTTGTTGTATCACAGGTGTGTTTTTCCATCACAGGGCTTGAGTTTCATACCAATTCTGATAAATCTTTTGTTTGAATGCGCATGATTACATTTGCTATACATTAGTGGATCAGAACAATATGGTTTGTTGCAAGGAAGAACAGCATCTTGTCATACATTTAGAGTCGCTAATGAAATGACTTGTGTGCCTGGCATGCTGTTTATCCTGGTTTTAAGATGGCACAGTACTGTTCATTTTTGATACTTTGCCTCGCTCTAGATCTGGCGTGTTGCGATTGACATCACCCAATTCAGGCCTGCCTAAACATCCTGCTGAGAAAGCAATTTGCTCCCCAGTAGGGTATCAGATAAGCAGTTGGCCTAAGAAGACATCAGAGGTGATGCTGGGGCAAGTTATTTTTCTGAGATTTAATAGAAATTCCTACTGAACCATTCCTTTGCCTGTCCCTCTGTCTGAAATGAACATCAGCAGGGCCATACATATCCATCTTCATTCCCAGATGGACTTGTCATATCTCCCACACAGCGTGACAGCCTTTCACACTATATGCTCCTCATTACAGAAATATTGACATCTCCCAAACATTGCTTTAATAGTTTTTAACTCTCTAAGGTCCCTATTGCATTTTTCAACTCTTTCAAAACATAGTTTATTCAGAGAATATGATCCAGAGATAGTGTCCTTTTTTTGTTGACCCAACACTGACCATATTTCAAAAAGAACAATAATTAAATCTCTACAGTATTCTTCTCAACGACCTCAGCTTTTTACTAACTCTTTCACATCCCCTTAGGTCTTAAAAAGTGAAGTGCAATTTGTTTGAAGGTTCATTCGGCGGTGTTGACTTTGAAGGTGACTTTCTTTTTTAACCTTTGTGACTCTGTGGTAATTTAGCAAAAAGCCAATGTCTGTTTTCATCTACACAAGTGTTAAATTACGTTAGACCTGCACTCGCCATCATCTGAGTGCTTTTACCCAAAGAATCCTGGAGGGTTTGGAAAATGTCCTACACATTCCTATTAAATTGTATCAGCCGTAATAAAACTCCTGTAACAGAGCTGTCATTCTCCAGCATGTGAGTAATGTTTTAATCCAGCGTGATTTAAAACCTTTGAGGAAATCCATCAAAATATGAATACTCCGCTACCCTGTATTTATTATATCGTATTGTGTTAATATAATTATACTTCAGAGCTTGTGAAGTGACATTGATGATCAAACAGGCCAGAATGAAAAAGTTTACAGTGGCTGAGCAACAATTGAAGTTTATCCTACAGGAATTCAGAGAATTTGTTCAGAAAGCTTCAAGTAGCCTATCAAATCCTGGACTACATTTGGTTTTGCTCTACAGGGTCGCAGTGCATAAATATTGCCCATAATGTGGCCCAGAGAACAAAATATTGGGAATTTTATCCTTGCTGAAAAGGCCGGGAACGTACAGAATGGTGCTACCCTTCATGCCAGATAGCGCTCTGGGACACTACACTGACTGAAGGGCACTATATAAATGGTTGTTATTGCTGTTTGTCTATGATAGCCTCTCTGATGGTCAAAGAGCCTACCTGCACTCAAGGCTTACAACAACAACAGCACCAAATATAGTTGAAGGATGACAATGTGGACGATGTATTGAACTGCCTGCACTAATGGAACTGTAGTCTTGTATGCGTGACCAGAAGAGGAGGGGTAAGGTATAAAATTAAAATAAAAGGCGCTGCAAGTTTTTCAAGTGGAAGAACTGTCATGCTCCAATAAAACAATAGTCTTAAAAAAGTCAAATTTCTTCCAATAATGCTTCTGTTTTTAACCATTTCTTTGAATTTCAGATATTTAAAATTAAAACCTTTGAAAGGCTGTTCACTCGATTATTACTTCACTTGAAGGTCTTTAACTATTGATGAGGGATTTAGGTGGACCAGGATAATAATTGGAAATTATGTTTTTTTGGGGGTCAGCCAATTGTCTGACACATGCAGAAACCTATTATCATACTAATAATGAGGTTGGAAGGTGATTTGATATTTAAAATAATGGAAGGAAGGAATTAACAGAATTAATTGTGAGCAATTCTACCCTTTGGTAGACACATAGCTGTAAAATCTAAATTAAGTGAGTTAAAGCTAAGGTCAGAATACATAAGAACATAAGAAATAGGAGCAGGAGTAGGCCATTCGGCCCATCGAGCCTGCCCCGCCTTTCAATCATGGCTGATATTCTACTCTAACTCCAGCTACCTGCCTTATCCCCATACCCCTTAATCCATTTATAAATAAGAAATCTATCTAACTCAGTCTTGAATATGTTCAAGAACTGAGCATCAACAGCCCTTTGGGGTAAAGAATTTCATACATTCACTTCCCTCTGAAGAAGTTTTTTCTCAACTCAGTCCGATACATTTCATCACACAGGGTTCAACGTTGTTTAATTCATGTCATAATAATAATGATCCTTACATTTGATAACACCTTATCACATTTTCAAGACGTCTCAAAGAATAAATCACAGAATAAATCCAACATATAATTTCTACGATCCATCTCCCTGACCTCACTCTCTGACATGGATGTGCAGTCAGGGTAGGCAGTGCCTACCTTATGAAAATAAAAACTTTAAATTGTAGATGATTATTTAATGGTTTATATTTTTACAATGCACATTTTATATAATGCAAATTATTTTTAGTAGAAACTACCAAAATTATTTACCTGCAATTTTATATGCCTACCTTAAAAACAACCGAAAAGCAGCGAGACACCGTGCCTTTTTTATCCATCAAGTTGAATGTAGTACCAATGCAAGCAGTGTGGCCGAGGAATGTAGTGTTGGTTATTGTCTGAATATAGAGTAGGAAGGACAACTGTGGATTGAATGGGGTGCCTGAGTTATACAATACAGTAGCTTATTAAGTTTGAGTGATGGTTCAGGGAGGTTGAGGAGATCGGAGGCTGTTGGTGGAGGCTGAGTTGGATGGCCTCCACCTTGTCCATGTTTAAGCTGTAGAACGTTGATCTGGCAAAGTCTAATAAACGGTTGGAACAGCTCGATAGGTTGAATAACATCCTCCTGTCCTGTCTGTCTGACCATACTTGGTCCATGAATGTGTCTGGCACTTTGCAAATGTACTCTCCATTTTGGGGGGAGCATTGAGATTCAATCTGACACATTAAGGTTCTGTACAACCTGATATCCATGGTCTGAGCTACAGAAGGAGATAGCTCTTTGCACTAATATCTGAACAGTCATGCTTGATTTGGTGTGAAGATGTGATTCTTTTTGGATTGTATCCCAGATTTCTGCTATGGGTGATATCAAAATTCCATTTCCAACAGGATATTATTGTTCTGTTTCTTTTACTCTCCACTGGCACTAATCCAGTAAGAGCATATATTTCATTGTGTGGCTGCTTGAAGGCCTTTGAAATATGTTGATTTTTTTTCTTAAATCTTTTTACTCTTACTGGCTTCTGGCGCAAGCATTTCACTTTGAAATAAACACCTAACGAGAAAAGCTGTAAGTGTAGCTTCATCAGCATCAGAAAAAGAAATGGAGATACAGTATTTATGATGAGAGTTGGGACCCATTTCAGTTTAATAAAAAATTAGTCGGAGGGGAAGGTTGGCAGGACAAGTGAGCCACCAGAAGAGATTAAAATAAAAGTTATTTATGGTAGTTTATCATTACTATTTTGCAAAGGGGTAGTAATGGTGTAACTCCATCTTTAAATGTCTGTCTATCTGTCATACATACCTGCGGAGATGTAAGTGGAGGACAATTGCGATAGAGCCCGAGGCAGCATTGGATGAGATGCCCTTGTACTAAAGTTGGGCCCCAGTACAAAGCTTTTACTGCTAATGTCGGGGAATCACTTCAACTAATGGAAATTTAGCATTCAGTGCCTGAGGGTGTTCTCCACAAATACTGGCTCAGTCACTTTGTAATGGTTCAAGGAGGTAGCCAGCAATCAACAGCATACACCTTCCCATTTCTAGCTCCTTCACAAGGCAAGCTTGACTGTCCTACAACTGAGGAAGTCAAGCACAGATGACAAGTTTAAGTGAATGGGACAAAGTGTAGTAGGTAGATAATCATTGTTTTTAATAAGTGCACCGATTGTGCTTATTAACACCTGGAGTCCTGTAGCTTAGTTGTTAGAGTAAGCGATTCCTGGGAGAACAACATGTTGGGCAAGTTTCCTTACTCCACACTCCTCTGTTTACCTAGCAGTAAGTAGGAATCCGGTTGTTAGTCATTTTTACGGTGGGGGAGGTGTAATAATTCCTTCAAAATAAATGAAAATAATTCAGTCACTCAATACATTATCGTTTATGGGACACGGCTGTGTGCAATTAGCTGTTGCGTTCTGCCCCCAAAATATACAGTCAATCCACTTCACAGTATATCCTGTGAAGTACTTTGAGATGTCTTGAACACATGATAAGGCGCTATATCAAATTCAAGGATTATTATTTACTTGGAATATTGATTCTTTGAGAAAATAGTACAAAGAGGTGTGTGCCAAAAAGAAATAAATAACTTACAAAATGTCTGTTTTAAATTTATTTTTGTTTCTTTAAAATTCTATAATGTAGGTCTTTACATACCTGCTTTGACAAGTGCCAAGTGCATGTTTATGCTGTCTTTTTTGATATTCTTGCATAATATGATTTAGTTCATAAAATTGAAGCTGCATAGATGCACCTCTGAGAACACAGTTGCAATTTTTCCTTTGATATACTGTGTATATTTTATGTCCATATATATATAATTAGCTCAGTTTTGTTTCTTAAGTATTGAATGATAATAATAATCCTTGCATTTGATATAGCGCTTTTCATGTCTTCTAGATGTTTCAAAGCACTTCACAGAATATATTGTAAAGTGAATTGACTGTATATATGTGGGCGAAACACGACAGCCAATTACATACAGTAGCATCCCACAATTAGTCGTGGATTGAAATAACCAATTTTTAGTTTTTTAAGGGATTATTATAATAGTAATAATAATCCTTACATTTGATATAAAGCTTTTCATGTTTATCAGGTGTGTGGAGTAAGGAAACTTACCCAAGGTTTTGCCCTGCCAGGAATTGAGACTAGATCTCTCACTTGTAAGGCAAGTGCCCTAATATCCAAGCTACAGGATTCCACGAGCAGTTAGTCCCATCATTCACTTGTGCGTTTGGTCTGTTTTTGAGAATTTATGAATAATTTGTAGTACGAACAGTAAGTTTGAGATACATATGCCAACCAGCAGCATATGCAAAATTGACTTGACTTGGACCAAATGCAAAATACTGCAGGTGCTGGAAGTCTGAAACAAAAACAGAAATTGCTGGGAACACTCAGCAGGTCAGGAAGCATCTGTGGAGAAAAAAAACTGAGTCAATGTTTCGAGTCCAGAATTGGGGCACGTTGGGAGGAAAAGGCTTTTAAGAAAATGTGGGGGAGGACAGGAGATGATGTGTTAAAAAGGTGTTAATGGTGCAAAACAAAGTGGAGGGGAATATTCCCCCGCCCCACTTTGTTTTAAATTATTAACACCTCTTCTCTCCAGTTTTGTTGAAACCTCCACCTTGCCCTGCCTTCCTCTCTGTTAGTCCTTATAAGCCTTTCCCTCCCAACATACTCCAGTTCTGACGAAAGGTCATGGAGCCATCTCCTTTCTGCATAGATGCTGCCTGATCTATTGAGTTTCCCAGTGATTTCTGTGACTTAACTTGGACATTGGGCCACAGTTATGTCTGAAGATTATTGCTTCATGGATAATACTAATAATAATTCTTGCATTTGATATAGCGCTTTTCACGTCTTCTAGACGTCTCAAAGCACTTCACAGAATATACTGTAAAGTGAATAGACTGTATATTTGTGGGCAAAACGCGGCAGCCAATTGCTCACAGCAGTGTCCCGCAAAGAGTCGTGAATTGAGTGACCAAATGTTTTTTTTGAGGGATTATTATTAGGCATGTGGAGTAAGGAAACTTGCCCAAGGCTTCACCCTGCCAGGAATTGAACCCTTACTTATAAGGCGATGCACCCAAGGATGCACACTCTACTTCACTGAGCCAGACTGGAACTAGGGTCCGTCGATATGGAAATTTTCCGATTTAGATATATCGATGGGCTCATATCGAGATATACCAAAATATCGATATTTCCGGGGTTTTCATACTGCGCATGCGTGCGCATTCGGGGGTTGCGCACGCATTCAGGGCCTATCTCCTCAGGAGGTAAATATCTTTCTCTCTGTGTGTCTCTCACATTGACTCTCTCCATCTTTGTGTTTTTCTGTCTGTGTCTCTGTGTCTCTCTCGTCTCTCACATCCCCCCCATCTCTATCTATCTGTATATTATCACATCCACCCCGTCTCTCCCCCCACCCCCCACCCGCCGCCATCCCTCTCTCCACCCACCCACCCCCACCGCCATCCCTCTCTCCCCCCACCCCCCACACCGCCATCCGTCTCTCCCCCCACCCCCCCCCGCCGCTGTCTGTCTCTCCCCCCCCGCCACCGTCCATTTCTCCCTCCTGCCGCCGTCCCTTTCTCCCCCCCACTCCCCGCCTCCGTCCCTCTCTCCCCCTCCCCCCCGCCACTCTCTCCCCCCACCCGCCGCCGTCCCTCTCTCCCCCCCCCCCCGCCGTCATCCCTCTTTCCCCCCCACCTCCCCGCTGCCGTCCCTCTCTCCCCCCCCACCCGCCGCCGTCCCTCTCTCCCCCTCCCCCCCGCACCCCTCTCTACCCCACCCCCCGCCGCCGTCCCTCTCTCCCACCCACTCCCCCCGCCGTCTCTCTCCCCCCCCCCCCACCCCTTGCATACCTGTATATTGCATTTGAGTACTATGAATACAATATGGCGGCTTTGCACCTCGTTCTGTGGATTGTGTATAGAGATGAACATTCTGGGTCTTGTAGTTCAGTGCGCGCGCATCCCAATTTTTTCAATATATCGACTTTTCCGATATATCGATATTTTGAAATGCCTATATTGGCGTATTGATATGAAAATTATATTGGGTTTCAGCGATATATCTGCAGCCCATGGCCTTTCCCACACCATGCTCCATGGCCCTATCACGCACATTCTCGCCCGACTCCACTGACTTCCCATCACAAAGAGGATACATTTTGTGATCCTGGTCCTCAGCTTCAATCTCCTGACATGAAAGGGGCTCTATAAATGTAATTTTGTTGTTGTTGTTCAAAGACCTCCATAGCCTCACTCTATCCTACATCTGCAACCTCTTAACCTCCTACCAATTTGCCCATCCCTCTACTCAGTGAGCTCTAGCCTGCTTCACATCTCCCACCTCGCCCTCACCACCATCAGTGGGCGGGCCTTCAGCCATGATTTGTGTGTAATTGACCCAGTAGAGCTGGGCATGTACCAGTGATCCAAAGAGAAAGTTTCTGCTATCCATGACACAATATGTCAGTACCAGTTGACCTGCAGAGCTCATATTCTCCTCCTTTATCACTTTTTGACTCTGTCAGAGAGTAGAACTAGAAAAAATGGATTTCATGCATCACTGTTGCCCCCCAAATAGTATATATCCCTCCCTTTTTGTTCATGTACAAACTAAATTTCAATCGCATTATAGTAAAGGTGATCCAAAAAGGAAATTGTGGGGGCAAGCATCCATTTATTGGGATCCCTGTATTCCTTTTGGTGTTTATTAATATGAACACAAACTGTTTAGGTCTTACAAATGGATGTACTAGAAACATTAAAGTGAATTGGACAATTAGCCCTGTTGCATGACAGGCTGGCGATTGCTAATTAATAATATGTTCCTGTTGGACACATTACACAAAATTAAACAAGGAATTTCCAGTCAAATATTACATTAATAACAAGACCAAATATTCAGGAACACAATCTAGATCTCCAGAGAAAGAAACTAAATATCATTGTTTATGTTTAACGGGACAAACATCCAGTTTATCTCTGTATGATCTAGTACTCAGTATGTAGATAAATAGGAGGGATTATATTGGAGAACAGAAGATATTGCAGATTAACTGAAAATCAACAGATTCTTTGGAGTGACTGTATGGAGAGCATCAGGTGACAACAACTCGTATTTACAGCAAGTTGCACCGTTCAGTTAGCAGAATGTCGTACTGCACTTGACGAAGGAAGAAGATATTGAGGAGGTGCACCTTAGGAATTAAGAAAAGTGAGCAGAGTGGAAGCTGAACAGGTTATCTGCCTCACAGAATTTTGTGGGTAATGGCATAAATCACTGAAGGAAACTCTATAGGGCTTGGGACCTAGCTTGCCAAACAGCGAGAAGCTTGCTGGATAATTCTTGCAATGTGTGTGCAAGCAGTGTGCTTTTTTCTTTGCTGGTTAAACTCTATTACCAACCCAACACACACTCTGGAGTCCCCAAGTCTCAGCTCTTGCCCAACCTGCCACTTATACTTTCTGAAATTAGGTAAGCAGAATGTGTCCCTCCAGGGAGAGATTGCGAATTCCATTCCAACAATCTATTTCTGGAATTTCCACGTGTAGGTGACATGCATGGAATTCTCACCTTGGTTTGGATACTCTTAAGCACGGTGATGGATTTTCATAGGTCGGGCAAATACCAAATAAATTGCTTCAACTCGGCATATTTTAATTTGGGTTTATATAATCATAATAATTCTTGCATTTTGATACAGCGATTTTCACATATAATCGACGTCTCAAAGCGCTCCACAGAACATACTGTAAAGTGAATTGACTGTATATTTGTGGGCGAAATGCAGCAGCCAATTGCGCATAACAGTGTCCCACAAACAGACATGGATTGAAATGACAATTTTATTATTGTGGACGGATTATTATTAGGTATGTGGAGTAAGGAAACTTGCCCAAGGTTTCGTCCTGACCTGTCATGATTCGAACACAGGTCTCACGCATGTAAGGCGTGTACTCTAACCACTGTGCTACTTGATTCCAGGTTTCCACAAACATGGCAGACTGTGTGTTACTTGCGCTGGATATCCAAGATGTTTGGCATGCATATTACCAGATAATTCACTCCCCTCCCAAGGGAGGGGTCCGAGTAGTGTCCGGTGATATATCGGTATAATTTTTCATATTGATATACCGATATTGGAAATTTGAATATATCGGTATATCAAAAAATTCGGTATATTAAAAAAATCGGTATATCGCAAATATCGGTCTTTCGTGTCCGGCCATATATCGATATATCGGTTATATTGGTATAATGCAAACTTTTTTAACTTACCCTGTCGTTGGCATTGCAAACCTCCTGGGCCTAGAGCACGGAATGCGCGCGCATATTGGAATGCGTGCACACATCGGAATGCGCACACACACTGGAATGCGTGCACACCCCCAAATGCGCACGCATGCGCAGTATAAAGAAACCGGTGATATCGATATATTGGTATATATTGTTTTGAGCCCACTGTTATATCGATATCGGAAAATTTCCGTATCGACGGACCCTAGGTCCGAGGTTTAATTTCTGGCAGGTTGACACGTTGAGCAAATTCCTTTACTCCACTACACACACATCTGTTCGCCTAGCAGAAAGTAGGAACTTGGTTGTTAGTCGATAGGCAGATTGCTTTTCCAGGGATAATAATCCCTTCTATAAATCAATAAATTAATATTAACTCAATCAACAACTGTTTGTGGGACACTATGGTGTGCAATTGGCTGCTTCCTTTCACCCACAAAATATATAGTCAATTGACTTTGCAGTATACAGTAGTATGCGGGGGTTATGTTCCTGGAAAACAGCGCACTTGGTAAAATCGTATTCAGTAAGCTTAATAAGTAATGGGAATAAAGGGTTAGGGGAATCCACCCGCAGGCTATCCAACCTCAAGCCTCCAGGCATCCACACCCAATCAATGCAAGGTGCGTACTGAGGTGGCTACAGCCAGCTGGTCCGCTCTCCCCACCCTCACTGACTCACTGGAGACAATAAAACGGCACCTTACACTACCACAGCTTGGCTAAATTATTTTACCTTTGGTCCTGGAATGTTAGGCTATATGAATACAGTAAATATGAATGAAGCAAACTTGATTGTACTTTACCAATGAATGATGATGAGGATGGTGAACATGGAGAGGGGTTGACAGTCCGAGGCCAAGGAATCATTGGACTTAGGTGGGAGCTGGCGGCGTCCTCCCAAGTGAGCATGCATTCGGGGCCAGCCAGCGCATATACTCAAATTTTACTTGCGTTCCTCAAAAAAGTGCCGCATTTATTTCTTTGCATATAGTCGAATTTGCACTCAAAAAAGTTGCGTTCAGCAAGGGTTTACTGTATTCTGTGAAGTGCTTTGAGACATCTCAATACTGTATATTCAATGCAAGGATTATTATTGTTCTCACATGAATCAAAAACAATTATCGTTTTAACCACTATTCTCGAATGCAGGCTTCATTCCACAATTTTTTAATGATGATGTGTATTTTCAATTTATCACCAAGCAACTAATTTCCCATCCCTCCATCCCTGCTCTGCAAACATCGGTAACTTTGGCCAGTGTTGATTTGGGTTTGAGAAAGCCAAATCTTACACTTAGCAAGCCATGTACAGTCCAGTCCTGGATCAGAACACCAATCATGTGACAAAATGCACCTGGCTTCTCTTTATTCCCAGCTTCGCTCCTTTCTTTCTTGCCATTCCCTCTTTGAACCCTTGCAATCTGGCTTCTGTGCTGCCCATAGCATAGAGACAGCCTTGGTCAAAGTCTCCAATGACATTCTAAACTTCTACGATCAGGAGTATCTCTGCCTCCCTGTCCTCCTCGACCTCTCTGTTCTAGTCTGAAACAATGACTGTCCAGCGCCTTGGGACGTCCTCCTGACATGAAAGGCGCTATACAAGCATCATTTTTATCTGTTGCTTGTTAGTTATTAAATCCATTATGTAATGTTTATTGATTCACTCATCTGCTGATACCCAGTATTAAAACATGGTTTGCTGAGTAATATTATTGCAAAGAAGTAATTCTCTGAGTATCAAATGCACCATCCACTATCACATGGAGGAGAGTGAAAAACCTCCTGATTTTCCTATAACTCCACTTGCTTGAAGATGTCATTTAAATCTCTGCATCCATTTTCTCAGCTGAGATGTTCCGGTAGGGTATTTAGGCTTCATTTCTTTCATCTTCTGATCTTCTATCTCTCCTATAACGGTTCTTATTCCTGACACCATGTAATAATGAGGAAACTGCACACTGAGCTGCACAACACTTGTTTATTCAGACACTTCGCATTGCTTCTGGCTGACTGAAGCTGATATATGACTTGCTAATGCACACACATAAGTACAACACAAGCTGTACTTTCAGTGTGAGCGTACTCTCGAAATACACCTTTACTCCTCATCTCCCAGTCCTAACCAGGGCATACTTGAAGCTGATACTGGATGATATGAGAAAGTCTTCTAAACTCTTATATTGATGAGGCCAAAAAACATTTTTTCACAGCCAAAGACCTTTCTCTTCGACCGCGCCTTTGGTCACCTTTCTACCCTTTCCCCTGGCTCGGTCCTGAGATCCGCTACTGTGAAGCGCTCTGAGACGCCGTCTGGCGTGGAGAGTGCTATATAAATCAAAGTTGTTGTTGTTGTTATTTTTACAATAACTGAAGTTTCCTTCCTGTAGTTCCACAGCTTTTGAAGATCTTACAAGAATTTCATAAGTCAAATTTGGTTCCAATCGCCCTGCTGAAACTTCCAAGATCCTTTTGAGAAGAAGCTGCTTCGCTGGATTTGTGGAAAACTCCCTGCCTTTGAGAATAATGCTCTGCTATTATATTTCTCAAGATTGTTGTATTAATAACAACAACAACAACAATTTACATTTATAGAGCGCCTTTCACGTCGGGAGGACGTCCCAAGGCGCTGCACATGAGGCGTGTGACCCGAGCTGGGAGGGGAATGTTTGGGAAGGGGTGAAACACGAAGGGGAGGTAAAAGAGTTCGGGGTGGAACAAAAGGCACGATCGAAGAGGAAAGTCTTCAAACCGGCCTTGAAAGAGGAAAGGGAAGAGACGAAACGGAGGGATTGAGGGATGGCATTCCATAAGGTGGGAGCGGAGAAACTGAAGGCCCGGCCTCCGATAGTGGGGCGGTTCGGGCGGGGGGCTTGGAGCAGGCCAAGTCCTGTTGAACGGAGGGTCCGGGTGGGCGTGTAGGGGGAGAGTAGATCGGTTATGTAGGATGGGGCAAGGCCGATTTAATTTGAATGCAAGCCAAAATTCAAAGATGAATCTCCAAGTAGTTTCAGGAAACTACTGAAACTGGACTTATTTCTGGCCTATGCATGAATAATAATAATAATCCTTGCATTTGATTTGGCTTGTCAACTCCTCAAATCATTTCATGTGATGACTGTAAAATCTTAATGTTTATCTTCTATGTTGCACTTGCCTTGCTGACAGTGGTGCAGTGTTGGGACTAGTCATCATCAGCCATTATATATTGCCTTTCTGTAGTATTGGGCACTAAAGTGAGTAATTACGGTGGATAATAAATTGAATCAAAAACTGGGTAGGTCAGTGGTTAGAGCACTCGCCTTACAAGTGAAAGATCTGGGTTTGATTCCAAGCAGTAAGTTTCCTTACTGATAATAATCCCTAAAAAAGAATCCATAATTTCAATACATTACAGTTTGTGGGACACTGCTGTGCGCCATTAGTTGCCAGTTTCACCCACAAATATAGTCAAATCACTTTGCGGTATATTCTGTGAAGCACTTTGAGATGTCTAGAAGACATGAAAAGCGCTATATAAAATGCAAGTATTATTATAGTAATAATAATCCTTACATTTATATAGCGCTTTCCACGTCTTATCAACGTCTCAAAGCGCTTCACTGAATACAACAATGTCCCAAGGTAGCGACCAGAGCAGCGGGGGAGGGGTCAGGGTAGGGAGAAGAAGAGAGGGAAGAAAGGGGGGAAAAGAGGTAGGGGTCAGAGCAGTGGGGGAGGGGTCATAGTTGGGGGAAGGAAAGTAGGAAAATTGACTCTATATTTGTGGGAGAAATGTGGCAGTCAAATTGCAACCAATAGTATCCCACAAACAGTCGCGGAAGTGGGGTTAGGGGAAAAAGGGGGAAAAGAGGGTAAGGGGGGGCCGGGGTAGGGGGAAGGAGAGCAGGAAAACCGACCATATATTTGTGGGAGAAACGCGGCAGGCAAATTGAGCACAGCAGTGTCCCACAAACAGTCGCGGAAGTGCGGCCAGGGGAGAAAGGGGGAAAAGAGGGTAAGGAGGGAGGCAAAGGTGGGGTAAAGTCAGGGAGGAAAAGTGGGGAGAAAGAGGGGTAAGGGGGGGGAGGGAGGGAACGGTGGTGGGGAGTTAAAATCAGGGAGAATGGGGAGAAAGGGAAGTAAGGGGTAAGAGGGAGGGAAGGAGAAAAAGGGGAAGAGAAAGGGGGGAAAGGGAGGGAGGGAAGAAAAAAGGGGGGGAATGGTTAGGGAGCAAAAGGGGGGATTAATGAACAACAACAAAAGCAATAACAACAAAAACAATAACAATCAACAATCGTCCAGCAACTGCTCGTTATGGTTCAGATTAATGACATTTCTATTTTCTCTCTTCCTATAACAATATCTCTTGGGTTATCCTAATAGCTTATTGGTCAAGATATGCATTTACAAATATACAGTCACTATGCTTTACATCAGTCTCATGTGAAGTGCTTTGAGATATGTCAACAATGTGATAAGGTTTTATATCAAATTCAAGGATGACTTATTATAACGGAGTGAAGGCCAGAAGGTCCTACAATTGATCTTTGTGTAAATGTAACCCATCAAATTCAGGGCAGTTGTTCGTTGACCTCAATACTTTTAGGCCAAGTGCATGTATGCGAATGCCGAGCAAGGACAGGATTTGACTGGGACTGTGTAGGAATAGCCTGTTGACATTCAATGTCTAGATTCACTCATAAAGAATGGCAAGATGTTCACAGTATCCGAGGTGGCTGGCACCCGTTTAACAATAGCCCAGCATGAGTCAGCAGCTTTGGGAGAAGAGATGAAAGAAAAGCAGCAAGAATTTATGTAGATTTGTTTTTTAAAATGCACTTAGTATAGGTAACAACCAACAATTGTTCAGTGATGTCCATCACCAATGCTTTATCTCCAGTTAGGATATGAGAGATTTGTGTTTTTTCCATTTGTTTACAGAACTGCAGGTACTGGACTGATTCCCTTTGGGATAATTCCTATCCAAGACAATCATATTGATTAATCTGAGCATCATCTTGATGATGATTACTTACAGACCGGCTTCTTCTTTCCACACTGGGGCATTAAGTGATCCATATAGAAATGGGAGTGGGTTCAGCTGTAGTGATTTAAATGGAGTACATCAACCTTTATAGCAGGCACTGGATATAATTTATCAGTAAATAGAAACCTCCAGGCCTCTGTACACTTAACTGCTACAAGACATTAATTTTCCTTTGCGGATTAGTTACTAAGAGGGTGCAATCTAATTTCAATGAACCCGTGCATATAGTTTTATTATGTAGTTATTTATTTTTTAACACTGAATTTAACGCCTGTAGCAAACGCGGCCTGCTGTCTGGATGGTTATTGGTGGCACCATTGTATGGATTTGTTAGGTTCAGTGAAGCTATTTGTCAAAGTCTCGCCCTGCACCTAGCCAAAAAAAGCTGAAAGTTCACTTTGATAAATGAATGGGCTGACAGTGCATTAGTGGTTCACATGTATCCATTGCCTTGGTGACATCTATAAATGGTTTGCAAATTTATTTTAAAGGGGAACTCGATCTTTGCACAGGTGATGGGTTTCATTATCACAGATCACATACCTTTGCCTTTAAAAATCACCAAGCTGGCTTTTAAAATTTTCATAGGTTGTTATTTCCTGAGTTTTTTTGTAGAGGAAATAGTTTTTTTTTGCACAACGTATATTTGCAGTATGGTTTTTTATTCTCAATTGTTTTTAAAATAGTGACTCGTATAAGTGAAACTTTTTTTTGCTAATATGCTGAACTCTTATCACCATGAAGGTATGTATATACAGTAAAAGCTTTGTTATCCGGCACCCTCGGGACCTGACTGTTTGAGCGGCAAGTTGCCGAAAATCCTCCCCCGAAAAATTAACTTATTTTAAAACATACCATATTAATAATAGACTAAATAATAACAGAATATTGTATGGATACTTACCAATAAGCATTCCAGTACACTCGGTAAAATGATCGGTAAAATAAAAATTCCAGCGTTCGGTAAGTTTAATAAATCCGCATGCGCACACATGCGCAAAGTGAGCATATTACGATATGACATTTGTTTGCTGGAATGGTGAATTGTATTGGGAGATACCAGTTGGTTGAGTGTTCCGGTTGGCTGTGTGCCGGATAACTAAGCTTTTACTGTATCTGGCTTTTGTTTGTTTGGAACACTCTCCTTCATCCACTCCACCTTGCCCCAACTTTTCACCTTTTCAAGGCAGGCCTGAAAATTTCTTCAATCGTGCTTTTAACCACTTCCCACCAACCCCACCCCCCACCCTCCATGGCTCGGAGTCAAGTACTGCCACTGTTAAACTCTCTGAGACACTATCCGGCATAGAGGGCGCAGTATAACTGCAAGTTAAAATAATCCTGTGGGTTCTGTAGCTCAGTGGTAGGAGCACTCACCTTGCAAGTGAGAGACCTGGGTTCGATTCCAGGCAGGGTGACACCTTGAGCAAGGTTCCATACTCCACATGCCTGATAATAATCCCTCAAGACAAAAAAAAAAATTGTCCTTTCAATCCTCAACTGTTTGTGGGACACTGCTGTGCACAATTGGCTGCCGTGTTTTGCTCACAAATATACAGTTCAATTCACTTTACAGTAAATTCTGTGAAGTGCTTTGAGACATCGAGGAAATGTGAAAAGTGGTATATCAAATGCAAGGTTTATTTTTATTATTATTTCAGGACACAGCAATATCCCACAAACAACCATTAAATAAATGACTTGTTTGGGTGATTGTTGGCCAGGGCACTGGGAGAACCTCCCTTCTTGGTTTAACACCTCATCTGAAGGACTACAATTCTGAAAAAGCAACAACCCCCAGTACTGCATTGGAGTGTCATCTTATACACTTATAGAGTATCTTTCAGGGCGGGAGGACGTACTAAGGCACTGAACAGTCAGGTCGGGACCCGAGCCAGGGGGAGGAGCAAGGTAGCAGGGATGGGAGAGGGAGAGTTGGGAGGGGAGGGAAAGAGTTGGGAGGGCAGCAGAAAACACGATTAAAGAGTAGGGACTTGAGACCGACCTTGAAGGAGGCAAGGGAGGAACCAAAGCGAAGGGACAAGTACCAGAGTGTGGGGGCATAGAGCTGAAAGCCTATCCACCAATGGTAGGGCAGGTCGGGCAGGTGAAGTGGGGCAGACCGGAATCCGCTGAATGGAGGGGACGGGCAGGTTCATAGGGAATCGGCAGGTCCGAGAAATAGGAGGGGGAAAGGCCGTGAATGGCCTTGAAAGTGAGGATGAGGATCTTAAATTCAATTCTCTGGGGGATGGGGAGCCAATGGAGCCGGCCAAGGGTGGGAGTGATGTAGTCACGGAGCTTGATGCAGGAGAGGACACGAGCTGCAGAGTTCTCAATGATCTGCAGCTTATGAAGGGAAGAGCCAGAAAGGCCAACAAGAAGGGAATTTCCATAGTCAAGCCTTGATGTGACAAATGCAAATTCAAGTTCCAATATAGGATTTGAACCAACAACCTTCTGACTCAGGCGAGCGAGCTACCACTGAGCCAAGCTGATACACAACATAAATCATTTGGGAGTACACTATTTAGATTCCCTAATGATTTCCCTTAGAAGGAAATTCACATTTAATGCTTCCACTTTTCCAGTTTATAAAATTGAAGAGCAGTTCAGGCAGAGAAGTTTTGTCCCATGTGATCTCATCCATCCATATAATCATCTATCTAGTTCAGAGTAAATTTATGCAGTTTTTCATTGCGGCATCAAGATGTTTCTTAGATGAGTTCAATGTTGTGGCCAGCATTTCCAGTTACCCTCTGCAGAAAAGCTTTCTTTATATCTGTCCTTAAAATCGCCCTTCACACTCTTAGTTAATCAATTAATTAATTCAACAACTTGCATACAGCACCATGCATGTGGGGTCATGTCCCAGAGCCTCCACATTGGCGGAGTCTGAAAACAAGCCAGGGGGATAGTTGGTCAAAAAATTGACACCGGTTCTGGAGATATAATCTCTGCTCTGAGCACCTCTCTTTCTCTATTCCATCATAAATGTGGAAACAATTTTCTATTTTATTCTAATAACAATCAGGAAAGAAATATAGAAACGTAGCAGTTAATATCACTTATGTACTGAGGTGCTGCATGCAATTATGTGTTTTTAAAGACGTTGTCTTCCCCTCCACCCCCTGTTATTTGTTTAACAGCGACGAGCAGGGAGAGCGACGAGAGCAGGGAGAGCCGAGAGAGCAGGCCAGCCGGCTGTAGTCCACCTCAGTACGTACCTTGCATTGGTCGGGTGTGGATGTGCCTGGAGGTTTGAGATGGGTAGCCTGTGGTTGTATTCACCCTATCCCCACTTTTCCGATTACTTATTAAGCTTACCCAAAGCGATTTTACTGAGTGTGCAGTTTTCCAGGAACGTAACCCCCGAGTTTGGTAAGGGTTAACTGGATATCCATTTTACTTCAAGGTTCATTCGCTTTCAAGGTCAAGCTATCCTCTGATATGCCTGTGCTGCTTTTATGAAAGGATTCCTAAATGTGTTCTGCCTTGCTTAAATTTACAATGCCACAATTAAAGGCAGGATCTCTCTCTTTGTCTCTGCATATGTTAGTGTACTTGACAGCTGTCATAAATCACATCTACACTTAATCATCTTGCACTTTTTCTAGCTATAAATATTTAATTGAAGACAATGACAGTATCAGTAAAGGGCTTTAAAAATGAATTTTTGAAGACAACATTATAGATTATAGCACTCTCTGGTAACCAAGATAAACTGCATGCTGTAGAAGAACTGTACGTAACTGCACCAAGGTCATTAACGCCCTGTAGTGCGTTATAATATCTTTATAAAATAGCCTGTTGGTGGTGCAGATGTGGTCTTTGCCTTTGAGGAAACTCTTTCTATTTTAAGCCATTAATGCTCTCATGTCGATTTGTTCTTTGATGATCACAGTGAAGAAATCCTCTTTGTTTTAGCGTTCATTCTCACAAGGTGGCCCCTGGCTGCAGGTGCAGCCGCTAGATTTAACTTGCAGACTACTGCGAATGGCCTCAAATCAAAATCCATTCAAATAGCTTGATACTGCTGGTACATATTTTGTACCCTATTTGCAGTGAAATCAAAGACGCCATTGGCAACAAGGAAGCAACTGAACATGTGCTAGCTTCTGCATTTTGTTTACATTGAGATACAATTACACAAGAGTTAAATGCCCTTGTTAGAGTGGACACTTTTTAAGATGTGAAAGTTGGCAAGCTATTCAACACAGCCAAGCTCAATTTTGCCCTCGCCCTACTTCCACATGCACGCACCTTGAAACAGGGATCTTTAGATAGCTATCAGGAATCAATTGTGTGTCTCAACCACTGCTCCCGCTCATATCAGCTAACTCTGCACAGTTGATTTTGCCCTGCGATTTTCTACTCTATAGTTTATAGTTCTACACAATGTGGTCCCTGAACAATTCTTTCTACGTCATTAGTCTAGTAAGTAACAGTTTCCAACGGTGTTCCCCTATGAAGAATAGCAATACAATCAGGGAACTCGCTATGGTAAGTGATTCTATTTATTAGAGGGAACACTGTTCCAAAAGTAGATTTTGTGGAGCCACTGTTCTTCCAGTTTCCGTATTTTAAAAATAATCCCTTTAGGAATTGTTGCATATAATACTCCCATTACTCGCAATTCATTTTGTCCCAATCTCCAGGGAAGATCTAGACAGACTCGCATTGGGGAATATGGAATGTTTTTCTCCTGAAAGTTCATGTGCAGATTCATGGGAACTCCACTCGGAAAATAAATGACACCTTAGCAGAGTTCCCATGGGCCTGAGTGACGATGGCCTTATTAAGGAATCCTGTTAGAAATTACTCTATATTATGCTCCAATGTTGAGTAGAATTAGTCGTTCGAATTAGTTAATGCACATTTTTGCTTTGCAAAGGAGAAAAATACAGTGAGGAAATTAATATAACTTTTTCAGAATTTCATTAATTCAAAATCTGTATGTGTAAAGAACAAGTGTCAATTGTGCCTCATTTGCATACACATTTTCAGCAAATTTGAAAATAGACTTTCCCCTTTGACTTAGAAACCGTAAGTCTTGTCTTTACAAAACTCTGAGTAGAAATATTATGTTAATTAGGGTAGTATATTAATAGGTCATGATAATTACAATTACTTTAATGATCCCCTAAATCTCTAAGTGCTGTTCTTGTACAATTGGAGAGTGAAGATAAGTCCATCATTAACCAAATCTTACAGAATAGTAAACTGTAGTACATTAAGAAAATCCAGTTCATTATTGGACATGAACTGTTGCTAATTAATTCAAGTTCATATTTGTATGCATTTTTCTATGAAATTAAGAAACGGCATCCTTATGCTTATATTCCCAGACTGTTCAGGAATCTCAAGTGACTTTATAAGGTTCTTTTTTCCTTGTATATTAATAATAATAAATAATAATCCTTGCAATCAGTATAGCACCCTTCACACCAGGAGGATGGGCTTCACAGAATATCATGTGAAGTGCAGGGACTGTATATGTTTGCAATATTCTGTTCTGCTTCTATCCATGACAATGGAGTCTGAACAAGATCCAGGTTGCATAACCACTGTGTCATTGTCAGCAAAAGCATAAATCAAAGTTTCTCTAGGGAATTGCCTATATGGTATACAGATATGAGACTTCAGCCCAGACCAAGAGCTCAAGTCTTGCTAACTGCTGGACATAGTATTCACTGGGGAAATCCTATCTTTGCAGGTAGTAAATCGGTTAGACTGCCAGAGCCAATAAAGTTACTAAAGCCTGGCGTCCATGAGCTGGAGAGATTTCTAGCTGCAAAATTATGAGGTTAACTCTTTTTAAGATGGAGCAAGAGAAGCAAAGAATGAGAATGTGGGAAAAATCTACCTTTGAAGTGATGAAGTCCTGTAGCTCAGTGGTTGTGCTCTGAGACTCCATCCGGCGTGGAGGGTGCTATATAAATTGAAGTTGTTGTTGTTGGTTAGAGCACTCGCCTTATAAGCATGAGACCTGTGTTTCGAATCCCAGCAGGTCAGGGTGAAACCTTAGGCAAGTTTCCTTACTCCACACGCCTAATAATAATACGTCAATTTTTTTTTAATTGATCATTTCAATCCACTACTGTTTATGGGACACTGCTGTGTGCAATTGGCTGCCATGTTTCGCCCACAAATATACAGTCAATTCACTTTACAGTATATTTTGTGAAGTGCTTTGAGACGTTGAGAAGATGTGAAAAGCACTATATCAAATGCAAGGATTATTATTATTTTTATGAAGAGGTGTATTAAGATTTCTGCCCTTGGCTCGGTCCCAGGATCCGCTATTGTAAAGTGCTCTGACATGATGTCCGGCATGGAGGCCGCTATATAAATCGAAGTTGTTGTTGTTATTGTTGATTTTAGGTTGTGCAAACAATGGGTTAAATGTAAGTATGAAGCTCAGCTCAGGGTTGAACAGAATGCTGAGGTTGCACACCATAGGGTGAGTGAGCAGCTGGGTAGATCACCCAAAGGCATGTATGCTTCAGTCTTTTCAATGTTGAACTGTAGAAAATTATCACTCATCCAGATTTTCATGTCAGTCTGGCATTCAGACAGAACAGCCACCGACCTGGAATTGAGAATGGAGCTTGGGAGGCAATGTTCAGTGTTGACTGTGTGCATGTTAAATCTAACCCATACTTCTGGTTAGAACCAAATACATATTGGTCATGAAGAATATGAGTACTGCATACTAAGCATATAGTCCTCAATATGAGATGAGAAGGATGCAATGGTAGAAATGGAAATACAAGAGCATGGTTTCAATGAGGACTGCCTAATCCTACATAGAACAACCATGGGTAAAATCAGCTAACTCATTTAAGAGCATGGACCTTCTTGGTTTGTAAATCGTATTAGTATAGGAGATAGTACCCTTATGTACTAAGCCACAGATGGAACCATAATGATTGACTACTACACAAAATAGACAACTGCTATCCAAATGAATCTACACCATCAAATAATAGCCTAGAATAAGAGAAAAAAACTGAGCTCACTGTCATTCTTTTTCAGATTTTGTGTCCTGACTGTTCAGCACCTTGGGATGTCCTCCCGACATGAAAGGCACTCTATAAATGTAATTTTGTTTTTGTTGTTGTTGTTGTACCCACCACTTTATGCACCACATCCTGTACATTACTGCGCTATGTTACGTTACAACGTTACGTTACTGGAAATCTGGGTTATTTTGCCATGCATGGAGCTTCTAAATACTCAAAGATGTCAATAATCTTTCTTCCTATTAATTTGTGAATGATAAAAGGTCAAACATTGCGTTGAGTTTACCATTCCTGGCTCAGCATTCTCCAATAGTTTCAAGCTCCACATTGGACTTTGATTTTATCAACTAGGCTGATATTTCGAGGTAGTGCAGGGGTTGGAGTGCCAGATTGTCCATTGGGCCCCCTTTGAATGAATGAGATATTAAATTCAGGGCTTGTCTGCCTTATCAGGATGTTCTCCTGACATGAAAGGCACATATAAATGTAATTTTTATTGTTGTTGTTGTGGAATGTCAAAGATCCAATGTCACTATTTGAAAAGAGAATAGAGTTTCTCCCAGTGTCTTGGCCAACAATCCTCTGGTTTAAAAAGAAATTGTCATTCACCTCATGGCTGATTGTAGGTCATTTTTGTAAGCATATTGGCTGCTACCTTTTTTGAATTCATATTGGCTACTCTACTTTACAGAAAATCTTGGTGAAGTTGTGAGCATCTGGTTCCCAAAAGACATCAACAACTTGCATTTGTTGTAGCACCCTTCACGGGACTGTGTCTTGGAGCGCTGATATTTCTGTTATCACACAATCTAACATAACTGAACAAAATCCATCACCAAACTAAGATAGCAACCATTTCCAAACCGATAGATAATCTCGGAGTTCTTTCCATTGCTCCAGCTCAGTACCTTCTGCCTCTCAACTGCCATAACCTTTTAAATACAGAACCCTGTTTCCTCATGCAGGTAATCACCCACTCACTTCCTTATTTGCAACACCTGCTGAAGTCCCTCTGTAAATAAATAATAATGATCCTTACATTTGATACAGCGCTTTTCACGTCTTCTAGACCAGATACAAATGCTAAATCCAGGGCAAGATGGGGAGTAACAAACATTTCCATCCTGTTACAGTAACACTTTAAGACATTTTGATGTGATATCAAAGCAAGGATTATTCTTATTATTTATTTCTAAAAATACAAATGTAACGTGTAACGTCTTATCATTACAATTCAACAAAAAACACATTTATTCAGTGGGACTCCTGGTCCCCTGCGTGCGCAATATGGCTGCCGCCATGACCCGAGCTTCCCTCCCCCTTTTCAAGTTTTTCCCCCCAACCACCCCTCTTCGTTATTCCCTCTCTACCCTTTTTTCTCTTCGCCCTCCTCGCCTACTGTCCCTGCTCGACCCTCCCACCGCTTCCCTCTGTTCCAGTATTGGAATCCTCCATCGGGCTCACCGTGGCACTCGGCGCTGGCTGTCCAACAACAGTCACACCAAGTGCCCTGTCCCCCACCATCACCGTCAGCCTCACTGGACACAAACCCGGGGGGTCAACCTCTCCTCCCTTATTCAGATCCCCACCCTACCCGCCGACCATCCCAGTCCCCCCTCACACCCCTCGGCCAACTGTTTTTTCCGCATCGGCCTCCAAAATGTCCGCTCTGTCTGCAACAAGACCCTGGCCATCAACGATCTCATCCTTGATGAGAACGTTGACATCATGGCCCTGACGGAGACTTGGATCACCCCAGGTGACACTTTCCCCCTTGTTGAAGCCACACCACCCAACTACACATTCCACCATGCTCCTCGACCCAACCATCGTGGAGGTGGCGTGGCCCTCATTTCAAAGTCATCCCTCGCCCTATCCCCCTACTCCTCCGGCTCCTTCCCTTCTTTTGAACAGCTCACCCTCTCTCACTCCTCCCACAATTCTTTCAAAATCCTATTAGTTTATCACCCCCCCAAACCCTCCCCCACTTTCATTTCAGATTTTTCTTCACTTTTAACTTCCCTTTGTACCTCCTCTGATCGCCTTATTATTCTTGGCGATTTCAACCTCCATTTCACCCCCTCCTGCCCCATTTCCTCTGAATTTTCCTCTTTACTTTCGTCTTTCAACTTCTCCCTTCATATAAACACTGCCACCCACGGCCATCCTCTCGATCTGGTGATCACCCGAGGCCTCAACGTCTCTGGCGTCACCATCACAGACAAGGCCATTTCCGACCATTTTTTCATTTCCTGCAACACCTCTATCCCTCCCCCCTCCACCTCCAAACCCACCACCATCTTCTACTGGCCCTGGAAGAAGATTCCCCCTCAAACTTTCACCTCTGCCCTAGAAACCTCCGACCTCTTCCCACAATGGCATTTTTTTTGTACCGACCCATCCTCCGCCTCCACCGCCCTCCACAACACCCTCTCCACTACCCTCGACACCCTGGCCCCCCTCACCTCCAAAACCGTCTCCCATTCCCGATCATCACCGTGGTACACAACTCACCTCCGTTCCCTCAAAAGCCAAGTGAGAGCAGTTGAACGCACCTGGCTCAAATCTGGCCTCATGGTCCACCGGCAAATCTGGCTGGACCGGATCAAATTTTACCGCTCCGCCCTAGCCACCGCCATATCAGCCTTCTACTCCAGGATAATCCTGGAAGCGAAGGACAACCACCGCCTCCTCTTCGCCACCACCAACCAGCTCCTCCGGGCCCCCCCCCCCCCCGCCTCACCTCACAGATTCTCTCCTCAAACATTCGTTGTGAGGAGATGCTGGACTTCCTCGAGTCCAACATTGAGAAAATCCGCTCTGCGGTTTCCTCCCCCCACCACTCCTCCACCTCCGCGCCCTCATCAGTTACCTCAACCCCTACTCACCCCCCATTTCACACTTTCAACCCCACCACCCCGCTTTCAGTCACAAAAACAATTACCTCCATGAAACCCACCACGTGCTCATTGGACCCCATCCCCACCCCCCTCCTCCGCACCCAGCTCCATTTGTTAGCCCCGCTCATTTCTGACACCATTAACCTTTCCCTCTCCTCAGGCACCGTCCCTACCTCCCTTAAAACAGCCACCATCACCCCTATCCTGAAGAAACCCTCCCTTGATGCATCGCAACCATCAAGTTATCGACCCATCTCCAACCTCCCGTTTCTATCCAAGGTCCTTGAAAGAGTGGTTGCCTCCCAGCTCCGCTCTTTCCTTTCAACTCACTCACTTTTTGAACCCCACCAATCAGGTTTCCGCCCTATCCACAGCACAGAAACTGCCCTGGTTAAGGTCACAAATGACATCTTAACCGCCTGTGACCAGGGCTCCCTCTGCCTCCTCGTCCTCCTTGACCTGTCTGCTGCGTTCGACACAGTCGATCACACCATCCTCCTTCAACGATTTTCCTCCCACCTCAACCTTCAAGGCACAGTCCTTGACTGGTTCCATTCTTATTTGACCCACCGTTGACATTTTGTTTCTTCCAACATTTTTTTTTCAAACCCCCGCACAGTTTCTCACGACGTTCCTCAGGGCTCTGTTTTAGGCCCCCTCCTTTTCACCCTTTACACGCTCCCTCTGGGCAACGTCATCCGCAAACATGGGGTAAATTTCCACATGTATGCGGACGACACCCAGTTGTACCTTTCTGCCTCATCACTCAACCCCCAGACGATCGATGTTCTGACAGCATGTCTGTCCGACATCGAGTCCTGGACGAGGGACAACTTTTTGCAATTGAACGTGAGTAAGACCGAGGCCCTCCTGATTGGCTCAAGCCAGCACCTCCGCACATCGGGCGCTGCCAGCCTCAATATCCAAGGCTGCACTCTCCACCTCACAAAGCCAATCAGGAACCTCGGCATCATGTTCGATCAAAAACTTTCCTTCCTCCCCCACATCCGCGCCTTGACCGGCACCGCTTATTTCCAACTGCGCAACATTGCCAGGCTCCGCAACTATCTTACCCCCTGCGCTGCCGAAACACTCGTGCATGCATACATCACCTCACAGCTGGACTACGGAAACTCTCTCCTCATCGGCCTCCCCAGTTCCTCCATTCACAGGCTGCAGGTCATTCAAAACTCTGCAGCCCGTGTACTATCCCGCACCCGCCTCCACAACCACATAACCCCCACCCTCGCCCGTCTCCACTGACTCCCCATCCTCCAGAGGATCGAGTTCAAGATCCTCGTCCTCACCTACAAGGCCTTACACGGCCTTGCCCCGCCCTATTTAACCGATCTACTCTCCCCCTACACGCCCACCCGGACCCTCCTTTCAACAGGACTTGGCCTGCTCCAAGCCCCCCGCCCGAACCGCCCCACCATCGGACTCCGCTCCCACCCTATGGAATGCCATCCCTCAATCCCTCCGTTTCGCCTCATCCCTTTCCTCTTTCAAGGCCGGTTTGAAGACTTTCCTCTTCGATCGTGCCTTTTGTTCCACGCCAAACTCTTTTACCTCCCCTTCGTGTTTCACCCCTTCCCAAACACTCCCCTTTCAGCTCGGGTCGCACGCCTCCTGTGCAGCGCCTTGGGACGTCCTCCCGACGTGAAAGGCGCTCTATAAATGTAATTTGTTGTTGTTGTAAGTCACCCCCATTTAGCTCAAGCAGAATTTCTAACTCTAAATGCACTATGTCTGTTGGATATGGGAACTGGTTGTCTTCTGAGGTAATCTGTAAAACAGACTGGATAAAACTACTAAACCTGGCATGAGAGTGCTTGTTGCTTACATTATTGAAACATCAGTGTTTGTCATTACACCTCCCCAGCACTTCACATCTAGAGTTGCAGTCTTATCACACCTTTAGTTCTGTAGCCTACCCATCTGTTCCTTTCAGTACTTATTTCAATTCATTCCTTATCATGCTGCAGATTACTCTCAATTGTGGATGAGTCTGTGAGTTAGCCATATCACAAAAAGCTCAGTCAGTTGCATGAAGCCAAAGTTTTGGTGTTTAACAGTAGCTCTGTAGTTAAACAATCAGCGTTGAGGGTGTGGTGACAGCACAGTTCTTTGGTGCACCAATGCACTGTGCCACTGTTGATCAGATGCAGGTTTCCCCTCAGGATTCCTTGACTGATCTCAGGGGTGGCTGTCTGGGAGTGGAGGTGAAAGAAATTTGCCCAATATTGTGCATTGCTGTAGGGTGTCTGGAAAACCAACAGTAGCCAGAAGCTTCTAACTACTACTTACCATTTAGTCATACAACAATGTGCAATGCCTGCTGGATGGAGGAGGGTCCTAAACAAAGCAAAAGAATAATAGAGAACATAATAATAATCCTTGCATTTGTTATAGCGCCTTATCACATCTTCAAGACACCTCAAAGCACTTCACAGAATATGTTATGAAATGAATGGACTGTATATTTTGTGGGCAGAATATACATAAACTGATGCTTTGAAAGAGGCCTCGCAATAGTATTTATTTAATTCTACTTGTATATCAATTTACTTTTAATTCCATTCCTGTCAAAAGATTTATGCTAAGTTTCTATAAAATATGCTATCTCCATGTTTCTACTTTTATAGTTCATGTTTTATCTATTTTCCTCCCGAGAAAAGCATGTATATAAATGTAAATTAAATGACATAAGCAAAGAAATAGCACTTATTTGTAACAATTTACAGCTGAAATATATAAAGAAGACGTTAGCAAAGAAACAAAACTGTCAGCAAAAACAAGATTAGGAAAAAAAATTAACATTGTAACCTAGCTTCACAACAGCTAGAACTTTGTGCTGTGTGAAATCTTTTTGCCCCATTACAAAGAGCTTTTTTTTAGAGAAGCTGGTTCCCAGTAACAGTGAAGTATTTATTGATGGTTTGTTGGGTGGGTGTGTGCATTGGAGAGAGGGAGATCTCAAAATAGAATATTTCAAACATAATATCTGTATTTGTGATGGCTGCTAAGACCAAGGTGGCACAGACAGTGTGGAATTGGCCTCAGTCTATATGGGCTGAAGGAATGCCAGGAATGGAGTAAAGATCGCTGATCTCTAAAGGCTATTAAGAATGATGGGTGACAATAAGACAGTTTACACATACTTGCGATTGACGAACACGAAACCACTGTTAACCCATTCCAGCTCACAGAGGTTTTGCCCACTTCTGCTTTAGAAAGGATAAGGTGTATCTTGCACTCTCCACAGATATAGGAAATCCCATTGCAAGTGTGTAATGAGAAATGTGCTGGCATTAGAGAATACAGTTAACCCTCGCTGAACACGGGGTTTACGTTCCTGGAAAACTGAGCACTCAGTAAAATCGCGTTGGGTAAGCTTAACAAGTAATGGGAAAAGGGGGTTTAGGGGAATCCAGCCACAGGCTACCCACCTCAAGCCTCCAGGAACAACCGCACCCGACCAATGCAAGATACGTATTGAGGTGGGCTATAGCCGGATGGCCCACTCTCCGCGCTCTCGTCTCCCCTACCACCCTGGAAGTGGGCAAGTCAGGGAGAGCCCCGGAGTGAGGCAAAGAGAAACCGGGGAGAGGGCAGCTGGAGAGGGGGAAAGGTCAGAGAGCCGCCTGGGAGAGAAGAGGGCAGCTGGAAAAGAGGGTCAGAGAGCAACTGGGGAGGGGAGAGAGCAGGCGGAGAGTGGACGGAAGAGGGCAGAAAGCAAACGGGGAGAGGGCAGCTGGCGACGGGAGAGGGCAGGTGGGGAGGGGACAGGAGAGGGGCAGAGAATCAGGAAGGGTGGGGAGGGGAAAGGGCAGGGAGGGGACGGGAGGGGAGAGGAGAGGGCAGAAAGCCGCTGGGGAGAGGAGAGGGCAGAGAACAGCTGGAGAGGAGGGCAGAGAGCCACCGGGGAGGTGAGAGGTGAGGGCAGAGAGACAAGTTCCATAAGTGGCTGTACAAACCCAAGGTAAGTTTAATGATAGACACAGACAGACAGCTTCCCACCCCCCACCCCACCCACCCCCCAGGGAAATGGGAGTGGGGGGGGTGGTCACTGCTCTCCCCGCTCTTGTCATCGCTCTCATAACAGTCTGAGGCCGAGGAATCATCGGCCTCAAACTCCATCGAAGTGGATGCTTGGGGAGAGGCAGAAATGGATGGCCAAGAAGATGTAGCAGCAGGTAAATTTTCAGTGGATGACTGCTGAGACAAACTGGCAGGTTGAAAGAAGGAAGTGATTTCCAAGCTTGACTTCCCAAGTGTGCATCGCGTGGGGCCAGCATCTCGCAAGTGTGAGTGCGCGCAGGTATACGCCAGCACGTATACGCAAGTTTTATGCACATTACACAAAAAAGTGAAGCTTACGCGTATACAGTAGTTGAATTCGCAATCGAGAAAGTCGCATTTGGTGAGGGTTAACTGTAGTTTAGTTACACCCCTACTTGTCAGTAGCTGCATTACATAATGCAATTAAAAAATGTTATGTATTCCAACTAGTTCATGGATCAATGTACTTAACAAAACTTCTTGCAAAGTAACACAAGTATTTGTTTGGGGGAGTGAGAGAGGTTGTAAAACAAGATGGGAGAGTAGGGTTGGAAGAAATTGCAGAGTGGATCGGGTAAAGGAATGGAGATTTTTAGAGTTTAACAAAAAAATCTTGAGATCATCTGGGAGACAGTTGAGCTTGATGAAGATTAAGGTAATAGGCTTGTAAAATCTTGTGTGGGAGGGAGTATAGGCTACGGTCTTCTGGATGAGCTGAAACTTATGGAGGGTATAGCTGGTACTGAATTACATCTGCCTCAGAGGAATGCAACATGGTGTTGCCAAGTTTTTATACTCAAAGCTACTTACAATGAAAATAAGCAACTGGATTTCTAACTCAAATCCTGCCTCTTGTCTAACTCCTGCATTAAACCCACATCCAAACCATGACCCACTCTGCCTTCCTTCACCTCCGCAGCATTTCCCGACTCCTCCACTACCTCACCCCTCAGGCCGCTGAAACTCTCATTCATGCCTTCACATCCAGGCTCGATTACGCCAATGTCCTGCTTGTACTCCTTTCCAATTCCTCCCCCCCATAGGCTGTAGATCATCCAGAACTCTGCGGCCTGTGTCCTTTACTGCTCCAAATTCATCTCCCTTATTCTCCCCCAACTCCATTGGCTGTGCATCACCCAGAGGATTCAATTCAAGATCATTGTCCTCACCTTCAAAGCCCTCTATGGCCTTCCCCCACCCTACCTCTGCAACCTCCTCACCCCCTACTAACCTGTCCACTCACTCCGCTCAGCGGGCTCCAACCTGCTCCATGTCCCCTATCGCCACATCAGTGAGCCTTCAGCTATTCTGCCCTAACCTCTGGAATTCCATCCCACAGTCCTTCTGCTACTCCCCATGCTTAGCCTCCTTCAAGTCCTGTCTCAAGACCCGCCTCTTCAATGGTCCAATTAGTCACCCCAATTCCCCTCCTTTCCCTTCACCCTCCTCAATCCCGACCCCAGCTCATGTCTGAAACATTGACTGTCCAGCGCCTTGGGATGTCCTCCCAACGTGAAAGGCATTATACAATTGTAAGGTTGTTGTTGTTGTTATAATGACTCACTGTGTTTAAAATTTGGAAAATGTGTATTTAAAATAGGAGTACTGACATTAGTGCAGCATTCTGGCTTGCCACCAGGACAGCCCGGCTTAATCCATACTTGTACACTCAGATAGCAAGCTGTAATTGAAGCACTGGGTCACAGACGCAGTGCACTACATAAGCACTTAACAAATGCAAAAATTATGCTCTCTTTCCTGGCACATTCAGTCCTCCCTTAAAAATGCTCCAAAACTCCTTCAAACCAATCCACTGGGCCCTGAAGCACTTTTCAATGCAAGTCAATCCTAGACTGATTAAAAATCAGTGACTGCAGTCTAAGTAGAGCTTCTGGTTCTAAATCCAGGATCACTGCACAGCAACAACAACAAAATTACATTTGTAGAGTAATTTTGTAGAGTAACACAAGAGACCATAGCTGGTGCATATTGTGCTCAACATTATAACACTTGCCAAGAGATCTTCAGCAACAACTCAAGCATATGTCTGTTATGACCATTTATATACTTATAATGTAGTTATTTTATAAGTATGAACTACTCCCTTTTAAGAGCAAAAAGGAGTTAAGAAGTTGGCTCCAAAATGGCTATTTTGCGCTTCCCTGCCAGCGTGTGTCTGAACAACATTCTCAAAGTGCACGACTTTCCTAAATATATATTTTTTGACAGTCCGAATGCATAGGCAGTATGATGAAGAGTGAATGAAGCATATGGCGATAGTGGGTCTCCATTCCTCCTATACCACTTAACCTTGTTGAATTCCCTATTCATATATTGTTTCCTCCTGCCATATGAGAGTGACAATTACACCCCATATGGGCTGAGTTATGTTGTCCAGATGTAGTGTCCAGGGGATTCAATTCAAGATAAGGTGAAAGTAAAGGTAGTGGGAATTAAGACCCCCTTTATGTCAGTGCTTGCCCCATCCTCCTCATTTGCACTTGTATGGAGTAGCACCTTTTAACTTAGATAAAGCACTCAGAAACACTACCTTGAAGGGTGCTATGTCAATGTAAGTTTTTGTTGATAACATCTCAAAGCACTTTCTAGATGGTTTGGAAACAGAACAAGTTTGGGGTGGGGTGAGGGGTGGGTGGTGGTGGGTGGGGTGTGGGGAGTGGATGGGCACGGCGGAGCAGGATTGTGCAGATGACCAGAGGTGCAGAAAAACATGAACATACCATTACTGCAAACTTGACAGTGCATAAGCTATGCCATTATATGATCCAGTCCAAGGTTCGTGATGGTAGAATTGTCACCGGTGCAAGGGTTGGGAAAATAACACATTGCTGATTGGCCCTCCGTTTATTTTCAAAGTGGCTCTGTCACCATCACAATGGTAAGTGAACCAGGGGTTTCAGTGCGAGCAAGATTCTCTGATCCTCAGTCACCTTAATTTACGAACATAAGAACATAAGAATTAGGAGCAGGAGTAGGCCATTCAGCCCTTTGAGCCTGCTCCGCCATTCAATAAGATCATGGCTGATCTTCTCACTTAACTCTGATTACCTGCCCTATCCCCATATCCCCTAATCCCTCTATTTTTCAAAAATCTATCAGTCTCAGCCTTGAAAATGTTCAAGGACTGAGCATCTACAGCCTTCTGGGGTAGTCAATTCCATAAATTCACTACCCTCTGAGTGAAGAAATGTTTCGTCAACTCTGTTCTAAAAGGCTGACCATTAATTTTAAGACTGTGACCCCTGGTTATAGATTCTTCTACCAGGGGAAACAGTCCCTCAGTGCTTACTTTATCTAGCCCTTTAAGAATCTTATATGTTTCAATAAGATCCCCCCAAATTCTTCTTCAGAGCAGGATGTGAACTCTATCCTCCTAGATTCACTTTTAACCCCCCCACCCCCACCCCACACATACACACTTTGTAAAGCACAAAATACATAAAGTATTTTTTTAACGGTTAGTGTGATCGGACAATTTTCTGTACAAAACATATCCGTTTTCGCAAACTGGCAGATTGTAAAATCTGCAAGCGTTATCTGCCACCCAAGTGAGAGATCCTGTCAATTTTGTGCCATGTATTTTCCTCCAGTATATAAACAAGGACAGAACGCTTCTCAGCTGTTCTGATAACATATGTTTGGGGACAGTGGGTGGGAGCTCATGTGACTCACAGAGTTGGTCTATTGCTTTCAGTGAAAAGTACTAGGATCAGAAATACAATACAATGGAATAAAAAATGATAGTTGTAAATGTGTCTTTCACAATCGAAGAGTGGGGTCTTGAGGCATGCCCTGAAGGAGCCAAGGGAGGGAACATGGCGAAGGAAATGTGGGATGCAGTTCCAGACGGTGGAGGAGGAGAGGCTAAAGGCCCGATTGCTGACCATGGGGCAAACCGGGTAGAGGACATGGAGCAGGCAGAGCCTGTTACTCAGCAGGGAATGAATAGGCTAATAATGGGTGAGCAAGTCGGGGAGGTAGGAGGGCCTAAGGCAATGGAGGTCTCTGAAGTTGAGGATGAGGATTTCAAACTTGATCCTCTGAGGGATGGAGTGGAGGATGGGTTTGATGGAAGCCTGGTATGGGAGCAGACATGAGCTGGAGAGTTCTGGATGCTCTGCAGTTTATGGAGGGAAGAGTTGCAGAGGCTGACAAGCTGGGTGTTGGCATAGTCGAGCCCCATTGTAATGAAAACATGTATGAGGGTTTTGGTGGCCTGAGGCATGAGGCAGTGGCTGAGTCAGGCAATGTTGTGGAGATGGGGGAAGGTAGATCGGTGTGGGATCATGGGATCGATGTGGGAGAGAAAGGACAGTTGAGGATCGAACTAGTTTCCTGACTGGGTTGTTGAGGTGGAGTTTGCATCCATGGATACTGATGTTTCCAGTGCATGAGGTGCGGAGGCTCTGGTGCGAGCCAATCAGGAGGGCTATGGTCTTGCTGACAAGCAACTGTAAAAAGTTGGCTCTCATCCAGGACTTGATGTCTGATAGGCAGTCTGTCAGTACATCAGTGGTCCTGGAATCGGAGGTGGAGGCCAAGAGATAAAGTTGGGTTTCATCTACATAGATGTGGAAGTTGACCCCATGTCTGCGGATGATGTCACCAAGAGGGAGTATGTACAGGTTGAAGAGGAGAGAACCGAGGACAGAGCTCTGAGGAGCGTTGCACAAGACGGTGCAGAGGCTGGAGGCAAAGCAGTTTATGGAGATAAAGTGGAGCAGTATTCGCACAGGACAGTAATTACTATTATCAGTTGGAAATGCATTCCGCCAACCATGCTGCAAGTGGAGCATATCGGGTGAGTCCACCTGGAAGAGACAGAAGAACATAAGGACTGTACTCTTGCCATGGCTTTGTTTCCATGGAGACGCTAAGCAGTGATTTGATTCCTGGGCATCACTTATTTAATCTTTTTAATTATCCAGTTGACTGAATCGAAATATTTAGTGCAAAGGCACAACACTGGATAATTTCCAAGTTATTCAATAGGATCCTGAGAAAAAAAATCTCAATTTAGGGCCATTTTACTATAAACATATACCAACAAACTCTGAAATATTATGGACCAATGGAATTTCAACCAATGGAGGACAATTTATCACTGGCATGATCGGTCTAATACACCGTGATTTTTAGCAGCGGTCCTTAGGAATAAGTATAAGGAAGTGTATTCTCGGGGACATGAAAATTCCACTCCATCATGGAGTCAGTTTCCACTCAATCTTGGATTCCTGCCCCAGATTCTGGTTCTCAGAATTCCTGCTCTTCTTTTACAAAATAACTTGTTGAATCAATTCAGTAAAACCTGTTCTTTTTTTGTGGCAGAGAGGGAAAAACTGTCATACAATACAGTGGTTCAATATAGTTAGAGACTTTGTAGGAATGTGCTTAAAATGGAACTTTCCCACAATGGGAATTCTGCACCAGAAGACATATGAATACTGTATATAGTGAAAGAACAGGGAAGTTGTACAACATTGCACACCAGGAGGAGGCAAGGTGGAGAGACTGTGGTATGCGAATCGGCCTCCACCACCTTTTCAGGCAATGCATTCCGGATTCGAACAACCTGCTGAGTGAAACAAATTCTCCTCAGCTCCCTTCTGCTTCATTTTGAAACTATTTTAAATCTGTGACCACAATTCACAGATTCGCCCACCAGTGGAAACAGTTTTTCCTTATTCACCCTGTCAAATCCTCTCATGATTTTATAAACCTCTATTATATCAACCTTCAATGTTCCAAAGAGAATAAACCTAGCCTATCTAGCCTTTCCCCATAACTGAAGTCCCTCAATCCTGGTACCATTCTAGTAAACCTTCTTTGCACCTTTTCCAAAGCCTTAACATCCTTTCTATAGTGTGGTGACCAGAATTGGACACAGTACTCCAGCTGAGGCCTAACCAAAGTTTTATAGCGGTTAGTTAGCACTTCCTGACTTTTGTACTCTATACCTCTAGTTACTGAGACTGAAAAAGGAATGCACGTATGCATCGGAACCACATTCAACTCAATGGGTAAAAAAGGCACGGCATCTCGCTGCCTTTCTGTTGCTTTTAAGGTTGGCATATCAAGTCACAGGTAAATAATTTTGGTAGTTTCTACTAAAAATCATTTGCATTATGTAAAATGTGCATTGTAAAAATATAAACCATTAAATAATCATCTACAATTTAAAGTTTTTATTTTCATGAGGTAGGCACTGCCTAACCTGAGTGCATGTCCATGGTATGGAGGGCTTTGAAGGTGACGCCCAAGATCTTGAACTGTATCCTCTGAGTGATGGGGAGGCAGTGGAGCCAGGCAAGGATGGAGGCGATGAGGTTGCGGAGCCTAAAGTACCAACTCCGTTCATCAACATGTCCATGGCGATTGAGTCACCTAATTATTTGTCTTAAAAAAGAGACCTGTGCAATAGATCTTAAGTTATTGACTGTGCAATCTATAAATGTTGCATAACTGCTTCTTGTAAATTTGACAAATTAGTGACAAAATGATTCTAGATTGAGCTGAGGGTAGATTTTAGCAGGCTGATGCGTCAACGTGTTGATAACAGCAGCACTTATGAGATTAAGTGAGAAATGTCTTGCAGAGTTATTGATCAGTTAGAAAGTGGAGTGCTGCATGAGGAAGCACACCAGGTTTGCGGCAAGCACTACAGACAGCATCTGATAGGTTATTGCCCTGAAAATAGATACTATGTGGTCACTGATAAATAGCAGAGCCGCAGAGAACAGTTTTAAGTGGTTTTGTAGGTTTCCGAAAACCTTGAGACAATACTGTGTCAGATTACTAACTAATACAATGTGCTGCTGCTGTGTGTGTGGATAGAATGGTGGTGTGAATCAGAATCTGTTAGGAAACCAGAAAATGTGCTGACTTCCCTTGTTGCAATGACTCGTATGTCAGCCATATTGACATTCACTCTCGTTCAGCTCCAATGAGGTAAATAGTCAAGTCTTGTGCCTTATCAAATAGCCCTGATAAGTTTAACTTCCATTTATCTTTTACTTGTAACTAATATTTTATTTATCTTTTAACTTTCTCCCCCATGACATTTAAATAAAAGTTTTTTGTAAAATCTTCTAAATAATATAAACTCAAAGAAAATAGTGTTATATAAAATCTTCACAATTTATTCATTCGGTGACTAAAGTACTACATTAAATCTTCCATATTTTATTAATTCAGTGAATAGAATACTATATGAAATCAAATCACTCACATTTTAAGCTAGTAAACGTTGTACGTGAAAAAAAAGTATGGGTTTTTAAATAGAATTTTTATATGTCCTTTAAGAGAAATTCCCAGGCTCAGTATCTGGAATTCTAGGATATTAGGAGACTCAACTTCCACAAGAAAATGCTGGGATAGAGGCACCTGACTCTTTTAAGTGATTGGGAGTTTGTATATCAGGTCTTCACTGATCGCGTTTCGCTCACAAATATACACTTTATAGTGTAGCGCTAAGCGCTTTGAGATATTTAGAAGATGTGAAAAGCGCTACAGTATATCAAACGCAAGGGTTATTATTATTATTGAAGAGGAGCTTTCACCATTTTTTGTGTTTTAAATCGGGTTGATGAATAACTAATGGCATCTTGTTGACATTCTGGAGGTGAAAATATAGTATTCGTTAACTGCATTTGAACTTGAAGGTGCAGTTTCTATTCCGCCAATGAGACAGATGCACTGGACATGTGTCGTATCAATACACTGGAATCCACTCTGACACCATCTCTGCCTGTTTGTGTTGATTGAATTTTTTTGGGGAAAAGCAATACATTTATCATTCAGGTGCAGACTTGGAACACTTTCTGAACCTGACAAAATGGCATTAACAAATTGAAGTGACTCATGCCGAATCTCCTCAGTGAGCTAAAGGGTCCATGAATAAAAAATCAGTTATGAACAGAGATTGGAAGAACTGTGTCTATTTTCATTAAAACAGAGAAGGTTGAGGGAAGACTTGATAGAGGTCTTTAAATTATGTGGGGTTTTGATAGAGTAGATGTGAAGAAACTATTTCCTCTGGGTAGTGACTCAGTGACTGGAAGGTATCAACTTGGCAAAGGGCAAATTAGGAGGATTTATTTACACAGAGAATTGTTATAATTAGCCCACATTTGTATTGTGCCTTTCACGTCAGGAGGACGTCCCAAAGCGCTGGACAGTTATTGATTCAGTCCCGATGTGGGTCTGATTATGATGATTATGATGTGGCATTCATTGCCAGGTGCAGTGGTTGACATTGAATCCATATGAGCTTTCAAGAGGGAGTGAAAATGTTACCCAAAAAGGAGCAATTTTATAGGTGTATGGGGAAACATCAGGTAAATGGGAACGAATGGATTGCTTTTTCAAAGAGCCAGCCCACACCAGATAGTTAGATGGCCTTCTGTACTGTAAATTTCTGTAGTTTTGTAATTCTCCTTGACTGTGCTTTCTTCGGTCATCTTTCCCCACCTCACATCACTCACTCCTAACCCCAGCTTGGGTTCCCAACCAGTACTGTGAATGTTTGCGACGTTCTCCCATTGTGAAAGGGGATCTATAAATCTATACAATAATCTATAAAACCTATGGAAATGTAGATTGTATTTTTTTTATTAGGTAGGGAGAATTATCAGAAGTAACAATCCCATCTATTTTTTGGCACAAGGTCACATGAAGAGATGTGATTATACATTCCAGTGGGTTATATACTCTATTCCTGCGTTCCTCACTTGTAAGTTGAAAAGCTTTTCCAAGCATTTGTTTTCATGAAGATAGAGCCCCTTTAATGACTACAGTTAACCCTTGCCAAAGTCGGGGGTTAAGTTCCTGGAAAACTTCGCACTCAGTAAAATCACGTTGGGTAAGCTTAACAAGTAATGGGAAAAGGGGGGTTAGGGGAATCCAGCCACAGGATACCCACCTCAAGCCTCCAGGCACATCCACACCCAACCAATGCAAGATACCTACTGAGTTGGGCTACAGCCGGATGGCCTGCTCTCCCCCCTCTCCCCGCTCTCGTTGCTCTCCCCACTCTTGTCGCTCTCCCTGCTTTCGTCACTCTCCCTGCCCTCGTTACTCTCCCCGCTCTTGTCGCTCTCGTCGCTCTTGTCGCTCTCCCCACTCTTCCCTCTCTCGTCGCTCTCCCCGCTCTCATTGCTCTCCCTGCTCTCGTCGCTCTCACCGCTCTCCCTGCTCTCCCCACTCTCGTCACTCTCATCGCTCTCCCCGCTCTCCTTGCGCTCCTTGCCCTCCCCACTCTCGTCGTTCTCCCCGCTCTCGTTGCTCTCCCCATTCTCGTTGCTCTCCCCACTCTCCCCGCACTCATCACTCTCATCGCTCTCCCCGCTCTCGTCGCTCTCCCCGCTCTCGTTGCTCTTCCCACTTGAGGAACCATCGGCCTCAAACCCCATCGAAGTGGATGCTTGGGGAGAGGCAGAAGTGGATGGCCGAGAATTTGCAGTAGGCAAGTTTTCAGTGGGTGACTGCTGAGACAAACTGGCAGGTTGAAAGAAGGAAGTGATTTTCCGTTGTTTTGCCTTCCACCAAATGTCTTTAATGAGCTCCCTGTGTGTTTTAAATTTTTAATTTAAATTTCAGACTCCTTTCCTTTATGGGGTCCATCTCCAAGCTTGATTTCCCAAGTGTGCATTGCGCAGGATCAGCGTCCTCCCAGGTGCACGTGGGCACGAGACCAACCAGGGCATAGACACAAGTGTTACGCGTGTTATGCAAAAAAGTGATGCATTTTTTTCTTCGCGTATAGTTGAATTCGTAATCGAGAAAATCACGTTCGGCGAAGGTTAACTGTATATGTCTACTGATGTTGATTTAGCTCCCTCATGCTGCCAGCCTCAGTAATTCCTCCCAGCAACTCTTCCTATTGATTTCCAGATAATAGAGTTACATGCTGCCAGCTAGCTTCTTGTAATTTTGCCTTTTGTTGTGTTGTCTGTATTACGACTACACACCTGCTGTCTACAGAATTCAATCTATTTTATCATGTCAAATTTCGAGTATTTTGTCGGGAAAATATGGGGCCCAAATCCACCCAGTCTTACCCTATAAGGACATTTGATGTTAAAATTACAGTATTAAGATTCTTCAAAATCCTGGAAAAAAATAATTTGGAATTAGTTCTTTATAAGAACCCGTACAAACATAGCTTCCAATTTAAGGCTGAATTAAAAATGTGTGCGATATTAAATTATTAAGAGAAAATATTTTTTTACAGGCTAAGATTAGGTGGAATTTTGGGCCTATAGTGTTCAAACATCAAATACAACAACAACTTGCACTTGTATAGTACCCTCCATGCTGGATTGCATCTCAGAGAGCTTAACAGTTGCGGAACCTCACTCCGAACCATGGGTCTTTTTTTTGTCAAGGGCTGAGCAGGAAGCTGTTATCAGTTGCAAGGAGGAGCCAGGTAGTGGACTGGGGAGTGACGAGGGCAAAAGAGATAGGAAAGTGAGGTAGAGGTGATGGGGAGCCAGTGAAGTTTGTCCAGAACTAGTGAGATGTGGGTACTGAGCTTGGTCCGGGTCAGTATGTAGGCCGCAGAATTCTGACTCAGCTGGATTTATTGAATGGTGGAGCTGAGGAGACCAGCAAGAAGTGTGTTGGAGTTATCCAAGCAGTGGGGGGAGTGGGTGGGGTGGGGGCGACAACACATGCACAAGGGTTTTGGCTGCATTTGGGGTAAGGTAGGGTCAGAAGCGGGTATTGTGGCGGAGGTGGAAGAAGGTAGTGCTAGTCAGGGACTGGATGTGGTGGATGAAGGACAGCTGGGGTTCGAACCGGACACCTATATTGTTCACTGGTTTGATGAATCTGAGGGAAAGCCCAGGAAGGTTGAGGAGTTTAGAACCACAGGAGTGAAGACATTGACGGGAGCCAAGGAGTTTTTCTTCCATCATGTTCATGCGCAGCTACAGGAAGTTCATACTTATCCAGGCCTTGATGTCTGCTAGAAAAATTGATAAAACATCGGTGGAACTGGAGTTGATACTGGAGGAGGCAAAGTAGGTTTGTGAGTCATACACATGTGTACATTTGGGTCTGTGGATGACATCGCCCGGAGGGAGCATATAGACAAGAAAAACAAGAGGGTCAAAGATGCAGCCCTGGGGTACTCCACAGGTGATTGGGCAGGAGTGGGAGGAGAAACCATTTGTTGAGATGAAAATGGAGGTGGTTGGTTAAGTAGGACTCGAACCATGCAAGTGCAGTCCCACTTAGGTAGATGATCAAGGAGAGGCCTTGGAGAAAGATGGCATGGTCGACTTGTGTTGAACACGGCACAGAGATCCAGGGGGATGAGGAGGTAGAGAGAGCCCTGGTCACAGATTGAGAGAATGTTGTTTGTGACTTTGAGGGACTCTGCAGGGGCTCGAGGAGGGAGTAGAGGGAGAGCTGTGACTGAACTTGACCTGCAACAATGTGTTCCAAGACATTGGCAAGGAAGGGTAGGCTGGAGATGGGATGGTAGTGAGAGAGAAAGAGGGATTGAGGGTGGATTTTTTGAGGAGAGATGTGAAAATAAGGAGGATGATGCAGACTAGCGGATGTTTTCGATTTGTGCTGTCTTTAAGATTCGAAAGGACAAGACAAAATATCGATCATTACAGGCTGTTTGAACTGGTCCAAAATAATAAAAGCAGAGGACACGGCCTGCGATTGTAAATTCAGAACAAATCTACGCAAACACTATTTCAGGGAGTGAATAGTGAACCTGCGGAATAGGATCCCTAGGGAAATGGTTGAAGCAGGAGATGTTGATTCTTTCAAACACAAATTAGATAGTTTTTTTCCAGGAAATAATATTATGGAATATAGTAGTACATCAGTAGTTTGGGACATACTGTATGTACATGCAACCGCCAGGAAGGTGGAAGTTGAACAAGATGGATTTTGGCCTTTTTTTGTCTAGCATTTCTTATGTTCTTAAATGTGTAGTTATTTTAGCTTCATTGGTTATTGTAGTGGAATGTGTTTATTTCCTTTAAATTCTGAGGGTGAAAAAGTCTGGGAATTCTCAATTTATACCATATTGTGTATTTCTAAACTAACATAACAATGTGAAGTATTCACCAGAACTCCACTTGAATATTCTAGAGGAACTGACCTAGACACATCAAGTATCTACAGGATTCCATGCCTACAATTCATTTAGAGAACCTTGAAAATCAGACCACAAATCTAAAAGAAAATGCCTGGTAAACCAAACTACAGTACAGTACTTCCTTACAGTGTAAAATATTATTTGGAAAGTGTGAGAAACTTGTTAGACAGGATATTGACATATAAAATAATTTTGTGTTCACAATTTAAGATTTCAAAAATAAACAAAAAACACTGCCATGTTGTAGCTGCTTTGGGTGAGACATTAAATAGAGGACTTGTCTGCCTGCTCATGTGGACATTAAAGAACTTGTGAGACCTTTTGAAAAGACAAGGGATTTTCTCAGGTGTCAGGTCAATAATACAAAAGACAAAAGTAGTCATTCATTTCATAACTCTTAGTGGGATATTGCTGCAAGCAAATTGGCTGCCACATTTGCAATTGGCTGCCACATTTGCCACAATATACACAGTCACTTTCTTCATCTTGCAGTAACTTTGAATCACAGCACAGAAGGAGGCCATTTCACCTGATAATAATCCATCCAAAAAAACCACAATAATAAAAATTGGTCATTTCAATCCACGACTGTTTGTGGGATACTGATGTGCGCAATTAGCTGTCACGTTTCGCCCCCAAATATACAGCCAATTCACTTTACAGTATTCTGTGATGTGCTTTGAGACGTCGGTAAGATGTGAAAAGCACTATGTCAAATGCAAGGATTATTATTACAGTAAAGTATTATTATTTGTCTCTTTTTTACTAGTCCCTTATTTACGGTATTATTATTTGTCCCTTGAAAGTGAGGACGAGAATGCAAGATCCTCATCCTCACTTTCAAGGCCATTCATAGCTTTGCCCCCACCTATCTCTCTGACCTACTATCCCCTTATCAGCCTGCCCGCACCCTCCGTTCAGCAGACTCAAGCCTGCTCTGCGTCCACCGCCCTAGCCACCCAACCAATGGCGGCCGGGCTTTCAGCTGCTCTGCTCCCATACGGTGGAACTCCATCCCGCAGCCCCTCTGCCTTGCTTCCTCCCTTTCCTCCTTCAAGGTCAGTCTCAAGACCTTCCTCTTCGACCGCACCTTCAGCCCCCCCACTAACTCTTCCCCACACTAACTCTTCCACCTCTCCTTCCCCCTCCCCCGACCCTCTGACCCCCCCACCGCCACCCCCGCTCGGGTCCCGGCCTGACTGTTCAGCACTTTGGGACGTCCTCCTGACGTGAAAAGCGCTATATAAGTGCAATTGTGTTGTTGTTGTGCCGGCTCTTTCAAAGAGTTACCAACCAGCCCCACTCCCCCACTCTTACTTCGTAGCCCTGCAAATTTATAGAAATGTTGTAAAGCATTTTAAGACATCCTCCCAACCTGAAAGGTGCTACTGTATATCCAATGAAAGATTATTTTGTATTTATTAAATGTGAATGTACAAGTACAAATGGCCTGAATGTTTCCTCAGGTATAGAATGGTGCAGTTACTGTATTTATCACTTTGAAGCATTAATAAACAGCATTAGCACCAGAGTGATCGAGATTGGCTTTTTCTCTCATTTTATTTCAAGTATTTAATTAAAATGTTGTGAAGCTCAATAGTAAAATTACATTTAGAGAAAAAATCGATTGGCTGCAATATCAGAGACTCATGAATTGCAAGCCGCCAATTCATTCTTTCATTTTGTCAAATGGAGAAGAATATCTGGTCTTTTTCCTTTCAGGCAGAGCAAACTGAGAAAAAACTTTTTTTTAAAATATAATAACTTCCATCAGTGCTTGTCTCTCTGCCTAGACACCACTGAAATGCAATGTAGGTAAATATATAGGTAACCGCAAAGATAACCAAAGGTAACCGTACGGTAACCAAAGGAAATTACTACGCAGGGGAAAGTGTTCTCTTGAGGTTGAAATTATCTTGAGGTTGAAATTATAGTGTACATTCAATTAATTGAATACTGGATATTTGAATAATTTAAGTTAATGAATACAACAACATAAAAATTATATTTGTATAGCACCTTTCATGTTGGGAGGACGTCCCAAGGCGCTGGGACGTCCTCCCAGCGAATAGAATTTAGATCTCCTGGAGTTGAATCACCTCTTATGTTTAGCATGGATATATGAATAGCTTGGTTTATTGAATAATTTTCACTGTCAAACTGAGTAATCAATAAGCATAATATCACTGAATTGACCATAGGGCTGAAATAAAGTCACTGTTTTCTTTAAGCCTCACTACCTTCAGCTTGAATAGGGCTTGTGAATCAAGCCCCATGGTAAAGGTCAAATCTGTCATTTTGATTTAAAGCTACATCTTCCAAATCATTTTGGAAATTCATTCAAAAGTCACACTGAGCAAAACAGCAATCCTTTTCAAGTTTGAAGATGAAGCTATGGCACACTTCATTGGCAATGAGAGATATGAGAAACGTTTCGCCCACAAATATATAGTCTATTCACTTTACAGTATATTCCGTGAAGCGCTTTGAGACGTCGATAAGATGTGAAAAGCACTATAGCAAATGCAAGGATTATTAATATTATAAGAGTATGCCATTCAGCCTTTAGAGCCTGTTCCGCCATTTAAATAGATCATGATCTGTGCCTCGACCGATCCTTTCTATTTGAATTTTCGTATTCTCCCCATATTCCTTAATACAGTTAAACCTCGATAATCCGGCAAGGTTGGGCCCATTCACCTCCCGGATTTCGGAGTTTGCCGATATTTAGAACCTACCTAGAAATGGCTGGGGAAGCCCTGCCCCCCATGCACAATGTGTGCTGTAAACACAGCACTGAAGCCAAACTATGCTTGAGCTCCACCCACAGAGTCGGATGATAGAGCGGCCACACCGTGAACTGCAAGCAGCTGTTCCGAACTTCAGGAGATTTGCCGGGCATTGGAAAAAAATAATGCTGTATGTATTTTTAAATCTTGCCGATTTCAGGGAGTTGCTGGCTTTCATAATGTCAGATTATCAAGGTTTTACTGTACCCTGACCTACGAAATATCTATCAACTGCACTTTTGAAGGTGTGGGTGGATCCAGCATCGGGGCCTTTCAGGAAAGAAAATTCCAGATTTCTACCACACTTTGAGTGAAAATATGCTTCTTGATTTCACTGGTTAAATGGCCTGGTTCTAATTTTAAGACTATGCCCCCCTGTTTTGCATTCCCCCAACATATGAAAAGGCTTTTCTGTATCTACCCTATCAGGCGAGTGTTCAATATCATAGGGTTGGGACAAAATGCAGTTTGGACTCCATACAGTTCCCAATCTGCGCTGCAAGGTACAGGAATTTATACTGAATTCTTTAATGACAAATCCCACATTTTAGACTTCTTAGTCTCAACAAAGATGCAATCACAAAGGGATACATCGTTCCTGCTTCTAAATACAACCAGGGCAGGAAAAAATATTGCTGCAGTTGCTGCCATCTTTTGGCTGAAACACAACTGATCGGTTTTCTGTCTGACCTCTGATTTGACAAAAGTAATATTTCTACTAGATGCACAGATTTCTGAATTCTCTTCAAGCCTGGAGGCACATTCACATTATGCAACTGTCTATCTGATTCCCCACAATATTAATTTATCAGCTCAGTGGCTTAAAAATATTTTTCTCCCAGAACTTGATCAAAAGATAGGAATTGTTCTGCTCTATGTGTTCCATGCAGTACATTCATTGTTGAAAGCTGAGCGATGTTTGTCATTTAATGTGGGGAAGTGTGAAATTATTACCTAGGTAGCAAAAATAAGAAAGCAAATTATTTTCTGGACGGGGAGAGGTTAGATAGTGTTAGTGTACAAAGGGATTTGGGTGTCCTTGTATACTAGTCTCAAAACGTTAGTTTGCAGGTGCAGCAAGCAACTAAGAAGGCAAAACTAAGAAGGCAAACGGCATGTTAGCGTTCATTGCAAAAGGTTTAGAGTACAAGAGTAGGGAAGCCTTGCTGCAACTGTATAGGGCCCTGGTGAGACCACACCTAGAGTATTATGTGCAGTTTTGGTCTCCTTACTTAATAAAGGACATACTTGCCTTAGAGGGGGTGCAGCGTAGATTCACTAGGTTAATTTCTGGGATGAGGGGACTGACCTATGAGGATAGGTTGAATAGACTAGGGCTGTATTCTCTAGAGTACAGAAGAATTAGGGGAGATCTTATTGAAACATATAAGATTCTTAAAGGGGTAGATAAAGTAGACAGTGAGAGACGGTTTCCCCTGGTAGGAGAATCTATAACATGGGGTCATAATCTTAAAATTAAGAGTCAGCCTTTTAGAACAGAGTTGAGGAAACATTTCTTCACTCAGAGGGTAGTGAATTCCATAAATTCCAGAAGGCTGTAGATGCTCAGTCCTTGAACATTTTCAAAGCTGAGACTGATAGATTTTTAATATATTCAGGGATTAGGGGATATGGGGATAGGGCAGGTAAATAGAGGTAGGTCAGAAAATCAGCCATGATCTTATCAAATGGCGGGGCAGGCTCGAGGGGCCGAATGGCCTACTCCTGCTTCTAATTCTTATGTTCTTATGTCAAATTATTTATAGTTATTGAAAAATCAGTTCTAGTTCTCATTCCTGATTACCATCTACCTCATCTCTTATCACAGGATTGTGCTCAACTGTGATTTGTGTTCAGGAGAGAGAAGGCAACAGAGGGAACGAAAATTAGGATGGGTTGAGGCTCATATGGCATATAAACACTGGTATGAACAAGTTAAGCAAAGACCTTCTTAGGAGCTGTAAATCCTGTGTTATCACAGATTAATTTGGAAATTTCCCTATTATTTAGTATCTCCATGTAATAATGCTATGGTAGATTCGTAGACAGGACATATTTTAAGTGCTCCGAGACACTATTCTGAGTGAAATGTGCTTTTTCTTATTAAAATATATTTTTCTTATTATTTTTAAATACAAGTTGTTGTATTTTAGATATTGTGTGAACCATTCAGAATTACCATTGGTGTATAAATGAAGGGTGCTCAAAACATTTTTGCTTACTTACAACTGAAGTTTCTCAGAAAAGATAGGGTTGATGTGAGATGTTACAATATTAATAATCTTGCATTTGACTTGACACATTTCATGTCAGTGGAATGTCTGAACGGAATTTAATGTGAAAGTGTCATGAATGTGTACAGTATTCTGTAGGTAAAATATTTCATGTCATTTTCTTCAGCTCAATCTCTACAACCACACAAGACTCAATCACCACAAGATGTAGTTAAAGATTGACTGTAAACTGAAGCAATGCCTTCATGAAATTCTTACTTTCAAAGATTGTTCGGAAATGTTCAAAAGGAACAATCTCCTGTGTAAGATTGTAGAGGAATTATGGTGAAAGATACATGCCAGTTAATCTAATTTCTACACCTGATACAAACTCCGGTGCCTTTTAAACATGGAACCAGGAAATAAAATGAAATGTCTTTCCGAAGGAAAATTAAATATCAAGGCAAATGATTGCCTTGCCCAATCTAGGTGTCAATACAAGCTTAAGAATTGTTGGCAAGTAACAATTTCAAACAGAAAGGCCATCAGTGTTTCCAATATTCCACAAAAATTATTTTGGATATTCCTGCCTCTAAATAAAATGTCTCCTGTTCTTTTCAGTTGGCAGGAACTGCTCTTTCCTTTTTTAAAACCTCTTTGTATTCTTCCTCTCCCCTCTTCCTCCTATACAACAGGTAATTTGACCGTAACTCCGTGTGTCGTACAGTGAATGCACATGTGCCTAATACGTGTAATATCTTTTTAACAGACAGATTGAAAGATTTAATCTCGCAGCTGCCTTGAGACTTCTGCGGATCCCTTGTCTCTTGTCTCTTCCATTCCATGCTTGATGGCCATGTTTTCAGCCCCAAATTTCTGGTACTCTTTGCCTCAATCTTTCCATCTTGTCCCTTCTTTACCCATCTTCAAATCACACCTGAAGGTTTTCATCTTTACCTGTGCCTTTGGTCACCTGCCTTTTTCCTAAGCCTTGTCTCTTGCAGAATGCATCCCTCCAGGGAGAGAGTGCACTTCAGACATACTCTCGATGTGAAAGGCACCATACAGATAACAATAATCTTTCTATTTGATATAGCGCCTTATCACATCTTCGAGACATGTATGGTTTGCAACTAAATCAGGAGGGTGATCAAAAATTACCTGAATAGCTGTTCCACTTGGGTTGGTAGACCATTCAGCTGATCAAAGGTGTTTAGATATCTCAGCAGTAACGACTGAATTGTAACATTTTTTTCACTCTTTTTTGTCACTCGTTTTTTTTTTAAAAAGACGCTTAAGTGGACAGCTGAAGTTTAGTAACAAAAACAGAAATCACTGGGAACACTCAGCAGGTCAGGCAACAATTGACTCACATTTCCTTTCTCCATAGATGCTGCCTGACCTGCTGAGTGTTCCCAGCAATTTGTGTTTTTGTTTCAGATTTCCAGCATCTGCAGTATTTTGTGTTTTTGTAGCTGAGGTTTAGCACTCAATTAGGATTTAATGTGTACAAAATCCAAACAATTTCGAACACACTGTTAAATGGATCTAACTTACCGGCTTTAGAACTTTAATGAAATCTGTTTTTATTTGTTATTGACTTTCAGTTTGTATTCTGTCGTGAATGCAAGGAAGAATACCACGAGGGGGAATGTTGCGTACTTCGTGTGAGGGAGGGAGCTGCGAAACAGCAGGTAGGACACAAACTTCGTTGAGAGCAGAGCCCAAATATATTGTTTTCTTATTTGACAAGTTAAAGTTGCACTTTCTCCTGTGGACATGTCTCTATACTTTTGTCCTGAATAGAAGAACAGACAAGAGTGAAAGTTCGAATCTGATAAAATAGTTAATTTGCTGCAAGGTCAAATTACAACAACAAAATTACATTTATAGAGCGCCTTTTACTTTGGGGGGACATCCCAAAGCCCTGAACAGTCAGGTCGGGACCCGAGCATGGGGGGAAAGGTCGGGGTAGGGGGAAGGGAAAGGAAAGGAGAGTAGGAGAGGTGGAGGAGTTAGGAGGGGAGCAGAAGGAATGGTCGAAGAGGAAGGTCTTGAGACCGGCCTTGAAGGAGAAAAGAGAGGAAGTGAGGTGAAGGGATTGGGTGATGGAGTTCCACAGTGTGGGAGTAGAGAGGCTGAAAGCCCAGCCACTGATGGTGGGGCGGTTAGGGCAGTGGAGACGGAGCAGGCCAGAGCATGCTGAGCTGAGGGGACGGGCGGGCTGATAGGGAGGCAGCAGATCGGAGAGATAGGTGGGGCAAGGCCGTGAATGGCCTTGAAGGTGAGGACGAGGATCTTGAATTCGATCCTCTGGGGGATGGGGAGCCAGTGGAGATGGGCGAGGGTGGGAGTGATGTAGTCATGGAGCCTGATGCGGGAGAGTACACGAGCTATAGAGTTCTGAATGATCTGCAACCTGTGAAGGGAGGAGCTAGGAAGGCCGATGAGGAAAGGCGTGGTTGAGAGTTTCTGCGTCATGGAGGGTGAGGTAGTGGCGGAGTCTGCCAATATTGCAAAGGTGGTGGAGGGCTGTACCGGTCAAGGAGCGGATGTAAGGGAGGAAGGACAGTTCAGGGTCAAACAAGACGCCCAGATTCCTGACTGGCTTTGAGAGGTGGAGAGAGCAGCCTTGAATGCTGATGTTGTCAGCCAGCTCCTGGGGTTGCGAAGACGCTGACGCGAGCTAATCAGGCGGGCCTCAATCTTGTTGACATTGAGTTGGAAGAAATTGGCCCTAGGAATGTCGGACAGGCACGCCAGTAGTCCTGGAGTCGAGGGTGGAAGCGGAAAGGTAGAGTTGGGTGTCATCCGTATACATGTGGAAGTTTAACCCATGTTTGCGGATGATGTCAGGGGGAAGAGAAAGAGCAGGGGGAAGAGCAGGGGGCCAAGGACAGAGCCCTGGGGAATGCCGCATGTGACTGTGCAAGGGCTGGAGGAAAAACCATTGGAGGAGACAAAGTGAAGACGGTGGGAGAGATATGACCGGAACCAGTCAAGGACAGAGCCTTGAAGGTTGAGGATGGAGGAGAGGCGGTGGAAGAGGATTGAGTGGTCAACGGTATCAAAGGCGGCAGATAGGTCAAGGAGAACGAGGAGGCAGAGGAAGCCCTGGTCACAGATGGTCAGGATGTCGTTTGTGACCTTGACCAGAGCAGTTTCCGTGCTGTGGGAAGCACGGAAACCCGATTGGAGGAGTTCAAGGAGTGAGTGGTTTGTGAGGAAACAGTGGAGCTGGAAGGCACCCCTCTTTCGAGAACCTTGAAGAGGAAGGGGAGGTTGGATATGGGCCAGTAGCTTGATAGCTGCGACGCATCAAGGGAAGGCTTTTTCAGGATGGGGGTGATGATGGCGGTTTTGAAGGGAGTGGGAACGGTCCCAGATGAAAGGGACAGGTTGATGGTGTCAGCAATTAGAGGGGCTAGAAGCTGGAGCTGGGTGGTGAGGAGCGGGCTGGGGGTGGGCTTCTTAGTGGAGATGGTCTTAATGATGGAGGATGGAGAGATGGGATCGAAGGTGTGGAAGGAGGGGTGGTTAGGAGGCGGGTTGAAGGGGGGAGGTTGGGAGGGGGTGGAATTTGGAGGGACAGTGACCGTAGAGTGGATTCCCTTGATTTTGGTCTCGAGGAAATCCAACATCTCCTCGCAGCGGGAGTCAAGGTCTGAAGCATAAGATACTACCCAAACCATAGAATTTTACAGTACAGGAGGTCCTTCAGCCCACTGTGGTTGTGCAGGCTATACAGTGAGTTTCACTCCCATTCTGTTTATAATTTCTTTCTCTCAAATAGTTGTCTAATTTTGTTTAAAACATTATTTTGGATTCAATAACTGTTTTGAAAAGGCATTCCATGTCCTAAGTACAGTACGATTTCACCTTATAAGGTAGGTTTGCTTATAATTTCAATAAGATGTGAAAAGCGCTATATCAAATGCAAGGATTATATTATTATATTATTTATATTATTATAAGGCATGTGCTCTGTGGACTCTCAGCTGACTTCTGGGTCATCAGGTTGTTACTGACGTCACTCATGATTCACTATGCATGCACAACAATAACACAACAATATTACATTTATAGAGTGTCTTTCACGTCGAGAAGATGTCCCAACAGTCAGGTTAGGACCCGAGGAAGGGGGAGAAGCAGTTTAGGGGGGAGGGGCGGGAGAGTGTTGGTGGGGGAGGGATCGATTTGGGAGGGCAGCGGAAGGCACGATCGAAGAGGTGGGTCTTGAGACTGGCCTTGAAGGAGTCAAGGAAGGAAACAAGGCAAAGGGACTGTGGGATGGAGTTCCAGAGTGTGAGAGCGGAGAGGCTGAAAGCCAATCCACCGATGGTAGGGCGGGTCAGGCAGGGGACATGGATGTAGAGGAGGAAGGACAGTCCAAAGTCAAACAAGACACCTAGGTTCCGGACTGGCTTCAAGAGATGGAGAATGGAACCTTGGATGCTGATGCTGCCAGCACCTGTGGTGCGGAGGCACTGACACGAGCCAATCAGAAGGGCCTCAGTCTTGCGGACATTCAACTGGAGAAAGTTGTCTCTCATCCAGGACGCAATGTCAGATAGGCAGGCAGTCAGAATGCCGGTAGTCCTGGAGTTGAGGGTAGCAGCGGCAAGGTAGATTTGGTTGTCATCCCCATACATGTGGAAATTTACCCCAACATGTAACATGTGCACAAAGCACTTGATGTATGGCACGTGCAACTGACATCGACAGTGATCTGATGACCTGGAAGTTGGCTATGTTTTGATGTAGGAATTTAAAGTGGAAGCAGTGATTTCAATGGTGGCCATTTAAAAAAAAATGAATCAGCCATGCTTTGTGCAGTGGAAGTCATGTCATGGTCCTCATTTTGGCTTCATGCCCAATTTATAATGCAATATTTGGATTTATAGATCTGAATGAGGACATTATGATGGATCTCTTCTGTACTAACTGATTGCATGGCTTAATGCTAGACTGAACAGAATGGGAGTGACTACATAAAGTATGTGATTGGATGATGGCCGAGCTTCATGAAAGGGAAAGCAGAGTGGGGTAAAGATTCTCACACACCTCTGGTGATGCATCAATGAAGTTAAATGTTCCCAAACTTGGCAAGCAATAGTTTCCAAAAAAGCATTCTGCTTTCCTTCTTTATATAACCCTGTCTGCCACATCTCCACATTGTCAGGTATGATAGACATTGCAAATCCTCTGTGAAATTTCGGCTTAGCTTCCACCAGCCATTCTCATTCCCATTTCTTACTTTGCTGTAACTAGAGAGCCAACATACATCAAATCTGGCATTCGTTCCAGCACGATAGTAGTGTGATCACTTTCATCATTCATCATTTCCTACTTCTTGACCAAGCTAATTTTAAATCTAGCAGACCTAGCTTTATAATTGATAAGGCTCACTTTTTTTATGACCATTCTTCCACCGTTGTAGACAGCAAGGTGATGATAGCTTCAAAGTCAAGGTCTCGCAACTGGCCGTTTCTCAGTCACTTTATTGATTTGTGACACAATTTTAGTCTCTTGCAGTGTCACTCAGCCAGTAGCCAGCATTGGTAACAAAATATAACCTTGGGATACACTGATTCCACTGAAATCCCTCCAGATCTTTTTCAAGATAAAAGCCTGTGGTCCCTATCAATTCTCTGTCATCACCCAGAAGTGCTGGTGTTATCATTTACCAGTTAGTTGCTCACTTTTACCTAGCCTTCAGTTATGTTATGGTGTGAACCAGGTGCCCATCCTATACTGCCCCATAAGTAATCATACTTATGGGCAGTATAGGACTGCATTGTGTAGAAGGGGTTTAATGTATTGTGCGGTTATATGTATAAAAGATGCAGCAATTGCAAGATAAACAAAAGACATTTGCAGCCAATACATGGAAGGGCACGCTTTAATAATTATAACAGTTTTTTCTTTGTCATTTGTTTTCCAAAACATTTCTACTCTGATATTCTTCCTTCATTTAAGCAATCTAATTTTTAACCTAACTTTAAAGGACGTTGTCTGTCCTCCAGTGCCTCACCCATATGAACATGAAGCAATATATCCGAGCCACAATGAAAGAGAAATAAATGACTTACAAATCTCAACTGATCGTGGAAAAAATTCATGAAAATAAAATCAGTGGATATTAAGCAACTTCTGGATGTGCTGCATTTTATCACAATTTGTAGTCAAGATTGATTAGTTTGTAGGTTCAAGCCCCATATGTTGGATTTTTGAGTCCTGATTGATGTGCCAGTGCTATACTAAGGGAATGTTGTATTTCTGGAGGTGCCATCTTTCAGATGAGACTTTTCCATCTAGATTTGCTCAGGTGTATATTGACGATCCCATGATACCATTTGAAAAGAGAAAGGTGTTTCTCCTGGTGACCAAGCCTCTTGCTAAACTGATCATTCATCTCTTTGTTATGTGTTGTGAGACCTTGTTCATTGTGAAGTGCTCCGAGACGCCGTCCAGCGTGCAGGGCACTATATAAATTGACGTTGTTGTTGTTGTTAGTAGGGTCCGGCGATATATCGCTAAAACCCGATATAATTTTCATATCGATACGCCGATATAGACATTTTTAAAATATCGATATATCGAAAATACGATATATCGAGGTAAAAAATCGGGATGCGAGCACACTGAACTCCAAGACCCAGAATGCTCATCTCTATACACAATGCACAGACCGAGGTGCAAAGCCGCCATATTGTATTCACAGTCCTCGAATACAATATACAGGTATGCAAGGGGTGGAGGGTGAGAGAGACGACTGGGGTGGGGGTGGGGTGAGGGGGAGAGAGACTGCTGGGGGGGTGAGGGGGAGAGAGACAGCTGGGGGGAGGGGGAGAGAGACGGCTGGGGGGAGAGGGGGAGAGAGACGGCTGGGGGGAGGTGGAGAGAAACGGCTGGGGGGAGGGGGAGAGAGATGGCTGGGCTGGGGGGAGGAGGAGAGAGACGGCTGGTGGGGGAGAGAGACGGCTGGGGGGAGGGGGAGAGAGACGGCTGCGGGGAGGGGGAGAGAGACGGCTGGGGGGGGGAGAGAGACGGCTGGGGGGGGGAGGAGAGGGGGAGAGAGACGGCTGGGGGGAGGGGGGGAGGGGGAGAGAGACAGCTGGGGGGAGGGGGAGAGAGACGGCTGGGGGGAGGGGGAGAGAGACGGCTGGGGGGAGGGGGAGAGAGACCGCTGGGGGGAGGGAGAGAGAGACAGCTGGGGGGAGAAAGATGGCTGGGGGAGGGAGAAAGAGACAGCTGGGGGGGTGGTGGGGGAGAGAGACGACGGGGGTGGGGGTGGGGGGTGCGAGAGATGGACGGCGGGGGGGGGGGGGTGGAGAGACGGGGTGGATGTGATAATATACAGATAGATAGAGATGGGGGGATATGAGAGAGGAGAGAGGGAGAGAGACATAGAGACACACAGACAGAAAAACACAGAGATGGAGAGAGTGAGAGACACAGTGAGAGAAATATATTTACCTCCTGAGAAGATAGGCCCCGAATGCACGCGCACCCGGAATGCGCGCGCCACACGCGCATGCGCAGTACGGAAAACCCGAAAATATCGATATTTCGGTATATCTTGATATGAGCCCATCGATATATTTAATCGGAAAATTTCCATATCGACGGACCCTAGTTGTTAGTACAAGATGTCTGCTGAGTTTGGCGACAGAAGAATATTGTGACATCAATTACTTGTGAAACACTTTTAGACATGTTGCAATAAATTTCTTTATTAACTTTGAAAAAGTCCCGTCAGTTCTGAAAAGTGTTGTGAAACTTTGTTCTGAACTCTTATCAGAGATTTGGGCTCATTGACTTGTCTGTATCGTGGTCCCAAACATCACTATGCACACAGTGTGCTTGCTGAGTGTGTGAATTGCACGATTAGTTCTGTTCCCTTTAGAAAATACACGGCATGAAAGCTCAACCTTTGCTGCAGCCTGAACATGTTTCTCCAGACGTTTAGTCTTTTCTGATGCTGTCATCCTGAATTTACTCTCGGCCGCACTGCTTGTATATTATACATGCAATTAATTATCGAAGCTCTAGGAATCAAAATAGGATTAGCTGCAACCTTCACTACAACACAACAGCAACAACTTGCATTTATATAGCGCCGGGCGGCATCTCGGAGCATTTGACAATGGCTGAGGCTGAGCCAGGGGAAGATGATCATACGAGCAGTTGAAGAGAAAGTCATCAGGCATGACCTGAAGATGGGGAAGGAGAGGGCAAGGCAAACGGGTTGAGGGAGGGAGTTGCAAAGTTTTGGGGCACAGTGGCTGTGGGCACGGCTGCCGATGGTGAAGCGGAGGATTTGGTGGACAAGGAGGAAGCCGGACCCAGTAGAGCAGAGACAGCAGGTATGAGAATTAGTAAAAGTAGAACAACAACCCAGAGGTATCAAAACTTGAACCAATGGTATTTTCTTTTTTTTAGAAAAAGCTGCCTATATAAAAACATTCAGAATAATCTCCTTCACTGTATTTATTCGTGTGATAATCAGAGCATTAGGGGTGGAAACCACAATGATGGGCACACTTATCAGCAGCATCGAGTGCCAGGATTCAAGAATGCAATTCTGAATGCAACCAAAGCCCATCTTGTAGGATGATATAAAAGAACTGGAAAGATAACGTACGCGAGAATGGATGCTGTTGATTTCAAACCTTGTCTTCTTTCATTGAACTCTAACAACGAGAAGATTACTTTTTGTTGCTGTGTGATTTGTTTCAAGGCAATTTCGAAGTATACATGTCAAGCCCTCTTAACTCTTTTATATTTTATTTTATGTTTATTTATTTGCACAGTGAGGAGTTGTGCTTTCAGAATTTGAGAGTTCCTCAATATCAGAAACTACAACAATAAAAACTTGCATTTATATAGCGCCCTTTGTACCAGACGGCATCTTGGAGCACTTAACAGTGGCAGAGCCCAATGCCAAGCCAAGGGAAGGAGGGAAATGACTACAGGCACAGTTAAAGAGGAATGCCTTCAAGCATGACCTGAAAATATGGAGAGTGGGAGGAAGGTAAAGGGATTGAGGGATTACTCAAACGCATTCCTCAACAGTCTCCCCAGCTCTACTATTCAAACGATTCAGCTCATTCAGAACTTTGCCGCCCACTTACTAACCAGGACCAAACTCCATGCTCACATCTCAACGGTTCTGGCCAGACTCCACTGCCTCCCATCACCGAACGGATCGACTCACAAGATCCTCACACTCGTGTTCAAATCCCTTCACTCTCTGGCACCCAGCGACCTTCTCACTCCTCAATCCACCACCCAGCATCTCAACTCGACTGGCATTGGCCTCTTGCTAATCCCTCTCATCCTCTGCCCCCCCATTGGTGGAGGTCCCGCTTTCAACCACAAACCTCTAGAACACTCTCCCTCAGTCCCTTGGCCTTGCCCCCTCTCATATCTTTTTCAAGTCCTGCCTGAAAACCTTCCTTCCCCCCCTCACACACGACCCAGGCTTTGCCACTGTTAAGCACTCAGAGACAATCCCCTGCATGGAGGCCAGGTGCAAGTTGTTGTTGTGAGTTCTATAGCTTTGGGTTGTAGTGGCTGAAAACACGGCTGCCGATGGTGGGTCAGAGGATCAGGGGGACACGGAAGAGTCCGGAGCCAGTTGAGCAGAGACAGTGGGTAGGCTGGACAAATAGTGGGGGCCAGGGCATCAACAGATTTAAATACAAGAGTGAGGATCTTGAAATCAATCCACTCTGGGACTATGTCAGTGAAGTTTGACAAGGACTGGGTTAATGGGATGTGCAGAGTTTAGTGTGGGTGAGAATACACACATGTTCAGTTAGACTTAGGGAGACATCAGGTAAGGTGAGAAGGTTTGAACCACGGTAGAGAAAACGTTGACAGGAGCATGACTTCCATCTTGTCATTGTTCAGCTGGAGGTAGTTTGTGCTCATCCAGGCCTGGGATCAGTGGACTGGAAGTCATGGCTGGAGGAAGATAAGTAGATTTATGTGTCATCTGCGTACATGTGGAAGTTTACCTGGGGGTCTAATGGGTCTATATTGGGTCTACTGTAAATTGGTATTCCTAGGGTGGCAGTTATAAAAATTGAGGAATTCAGACGCAACAATAGAGGATACACTTGTACGTTTGCAGCTATGGCATATTGTTGGGATAGAGCAGATGATAATGTACTTTCAGAAGCCAGCAATTCCACTTTACATTAGCTCAAAAGTCAGTTTGCCTTATTTTTAACATTGTGCAATGTTGTGGAAAATTCTTAAAGTTTAATTTTAACTTACACATCAATTTTTCACACTTTTTTAAAAAAAAATCTATCTTTAAAATTAACAATAATACAGAATTCCTTATTACATTTGAGATAACATCTATCACATTGGGAGGAATGTCTCAAAGTGCTTCACAGGATATACTGCAAAATATTGTATTTGTAGGTAAACTTAGCTGCCAATTTCCACACAGTAATGTCCCACAAACAGCCATGAAGTGAGCCAATTTTATTTAAGGGATTGTTGGCCAGGAAATTGGGAGAAACTCCCTTCTCTTTTGGAATAGTGCTACGTTTATGCTTCCTCCCAATGTGAAAGGAATGGTGCTAAAATCAGGGTTAGTTTATTTTGAAGGCAACATACCAGATGAAAAAGAGAATACAAACAGGATTAAAAATATGCACTTGTTTCAGAGAAACACAAGGTGGCCTACTCCAGCTGCAATTCTCAGTATGGTTATGGTATAATGTACTGTGTTCACATTACTTTGGGACTATCAAACTAGTGTAATATTCAACTTGTTTTAAAGAAAAAGGTTACTCTTCTCACTCAAACTGGATATTCTCCTCATAAAAGTCTCATCACAAAATTTTTAAATATGAGTTTGCAATATCATAATTCATTTTACATTAGGATGAGAGGGGGAGTTTAGATTGAAATATTTTAATTCCTTTAGATTGAGGCATCTTGTATAGCACTGTACTTTAAATATCATGAGGGTTTCATTCTCTTTCGCGTTCTGGCTCTGTCAAACAGTCAGCACAGGCCCAATGGGACAACTGCCCTATTGATAATAATAATAATAATCCTTGCATTTGATATAGCGCTTTTCACATCTTCTAGAGGTCTCAAAGCACTTCACAGAATATACCGTAAAGTGAATTGACTGTATTGGCGAAACGTGGCAGCCAATTGCTCACAGCAGTGTCCCACAAACAGTCGTGGATTGAAATGAGCAATTTTATTATTGTTTATGATTCTAACCCCATTGGTGAGTATAAGAATTATATCCAGGAATACAGATTCTACAGAGAATTTCACTAGTTTGGCTTTCATAGAACTGTCAATCTTTTAAATTCTTGATCCGTGTATGATGAATACTATCTGATATTGAATATATATTTTAGGGCAATTAGGATAGATATTTGATGTAAAACGTGGGCAAAATGCAATAATATGCTGTGCGTATAATTTTCAGTTGTTTCAGTGAAATGTTTCATTTATTTTCTCCAAAATGGGAAAGTCACAAGTTACAGAAACAAAAGGTGCTAAATTTGCACTAACTTTAGATAGGGGATCAGGCCAGAAATTACTTAGCTCCAGATTGGAGATATTGAAGCCTGTTTTCTGCATGTGGGGCGAGTAGGGAAGAGGGGCTGATTACAGCACGGATGCCATTCATTCTTTTTCTTTGTTTTCTTAGGCTTATGTTGTTGACCCTCAGGCTGCTCAGCTCGCTCGCTGGGAAGAGGCTTCAAGGCAGACGATTGAGCAGACAACCAAACCTTGTCCCAAATGCCATGTGCCAGTGGAGAAACACGGTCTGTACCTAATCTTAATCAAAATTAAGGCAACAGAAATTGACCACGTTCACTGTACATGTGGTAATTGGGACCACACGCATATTTTCTGTATTTTTATCATTTTTGTCTGTGTTTTGGGTTTACAGAAAATTGACAGCTTAAACTGGTTTAAAATGTCTTGTTGCTGGAATAAGGCACGAAAACAGCAACAAATCGAAACTACATTTGTATAGCCTTTCACACTGGGAGGATGTCCCAAGGTGCTAGATAGTCAAGGATTTGGAACCAAGCTGCCATTTGGGATCAGGAGGGATGGAGGACAGGGAGGGTGGGACCAAGAGGGTGACCGAAGGTGGAGTTGAAGAGATGGGTCTTGAAGGATGCAAAGGGAGGCGGTAAAGTGAAAGGACTGTGGGATGAAGGTCCAAAGGGTGGGAGTAGAAAGGCTGAAGGCTGATCGCCTATGGTGAGTAGTGGTAGTCCGGTGGGGTGGTGGGGGAAGTGGGCAAGGGCTTTGGAGCATGCCAGAGCCCACTTCAAAACCCAAACCAAGGGTAGCCTGTTTCTAAGTGTAACAACCACACTTCAATAAGCAGTGAGATGGGCAAAGGAGTTGTATAAGTTCAGTACACTCTCCTAACAGGTTCAAGCTTGCAGTTAAAGATAATTCCAATGACTCAACCTTTTAGATGGTTGTCTTTAAATTATTGTGTAGTGATATATGTATTTATAAGGCAATGCCCTACCCTGTTCTCATGGACTTTCTTGCTACATTAGTATAATGGAAAATCATGTCATTGAGGATGCAACAAACGTACAGCATTTTTTAAAAACAATTGGCAATTCTAAACTCTGTTCTCTAAAAGCTTTTCACTTTGGGTGGACTTGATGTATGTGGGCACATAGGTGTTTCTGTGGTTAAACTGGCCACGGTGCTTTAAGATAAGCGCATGATACATGTATCATGCGCTAACATGTATAAAAGAGCTGTTTAAGATAAAATTTATCCCATTTCAAGAAAAACACAATTACTCAATAACTTCTAGAAACAATGGTCTTCAGGTTCATTCTGAATGGGGATAGTTTTGGAGAGTTGTCATCAACCCTTAGCAATGGAGTCCTAGTGCATATTGGTTAGAGCATTTGCCTTTCAAGTGAGAGGACCTGGTGTTGTTTCCCAGGTGGGGCAAAACCTTAGATAACTTTCCTTACTCCATACACCCCTGTTTACCAAGCAGCAGTAAGTAGGAACTTAGTTGCTAATAATAATCCTTTGATATAGCGCTTTTCATATCTTCTAAATGTCTCAAAATGCTGCACAGAGTATACTGTAAAGTGAATTGACTGTATATTTGTGGGCGAAACGTGGCAGCCAATGGCACACAGCAGTGTCCCACAAACAGTTGATATTACCAAATTATTATTTTTTTTCTTGAGGGATTTTTATCAGTGGAGTGGAGCAAGGAAGCTTGCCCAAGGTTTTGCCCTGCTGAAATCAAGAACATAAGAACATATGAGAACATAAGAATTAGGAGCAGGAATAGGTCATTCGGCCCCTCGAGCCTGCACCGCCATTCAATAAGATCATGGCTGTTCTATTCTAGCTCCACCCACCTGCCTTATCACCATATCCCTTAATCCCTTTATCCATAAGAAATCTATCAATCTCAGTCTTAGAATATGTTTAAGAACTGAGCATCCACATCCCTTTGGGGTAGAGAATTACATAAATTCACTATCCTCTGAGTGAAGAAATTTTTTCTCAACTCAGTGCAAAATGGCTGACCCCTAATCTTCAGACTGTGACCCCTGGTTAGTTTCTCCAACCAGGGGAAACAGTGTCCCACCTACCCCTTAATAATCTTATAGATTTCTATAAAATCACCTCTAATTCTTCCATATTCTAGAGAATAAAGGCCTAGATTGCTCAACCTATCCTCATAACTCATTCCCCTCATCCCAGGTACCAACCTAGTGAATCTACATTGTACCCCCTCCAATGCGAGCACATCCTATCTTAAATAAGGAGACCAAAACTGCACACAGTATTCCAGGTGCAGTCTCACCAGGGCCCTATACAGCTGCAGCAAGACTTCCTTACTCTCATATTCTAACCCTTTTATAATGAATGCCAACATACAGTTAGCTTTCCTAACTGCTTGCTGTACCTGCAAACTAACTTTATGTGACTGGTATACAAGGACACCCAAGTCCCTCCGAACGCTAACACTATTTAGTTTCTCCCCTTCTAAAGAATAGTCTGCTCTACTGTTTTTACCACCTAGGTGGATGACTTCACATTCCCCTACATTATATTTCATCTGCCACCTACCTGCTCTTTCACTTAGCCTATCTATAAAATGCTGCATTTTTTTAATGTTATCCTTAGTGTTTACTCTCCCTCCTAATTTAGTGTCATCCGCAAATTTGGATATTTTAAGTTCAATGTCCTCATCTAGATCATTGATGTAGATTATAAATAGTTGAGGCCCAAGCACTGATCCCTGTGTTACTCCATTAGTCACATCTCGCCAACCCTACTCTTTGTTTCTTCAAATCAAACCCAGCTCTCTTGCTTGTAAAGCAAGTGCTCTAACCACTGAGCTGAGGGATTCCATAAAAGTTGTTGGATCACTTTTCAAGGGGTAATAATCCCTTCAAAAAAAAATCACTTGGTCACTCAATGCACGACTGTATGTTGGAGACTGCTGTGCACAAAATTCCACGCATCCCATCTGGAAATTCGAAAGATAGAGCTGAGTGGGATTCTTTGCCCCAAGTGCCTGATCTACCCTTCCAAGTCCTGCCAATGAGCCGGTGTGCTGACATCAGCAGTGCCCTGGATTATTGAGGACCCACCTTGCTCAGGAACTGGACTACCAAGACTGTCGCAGACAGTCTGACATTCTATTGCCAAACATGTTTCTTTGAAACCAGTTCAGCTCTAAAGCTACTCCGTTTGCCCACCTCACCTCGGGGAGGATAGTAATCAGTTGGTAATCTATTTTTATGAAGCTTACGGTAGGAGTACTCTATTTGGGCACATTACCAAATGCCATAAACTACTTCAGGTATGTTATGACCGAAGGCGCTTCGACCGCGCCTTGGTCACCTTTCTACCCTTGCTTCTGGCTCGGTCCTGGGATCTGCTACAGTGAAGTGCTCTGAGACGCCGTCCGGCGTGGAGGGCACTATATAAATCAAAGTTGTTGTTGTTGTTGTATGGTTTATGATGCTATCTGAATCCCACTGTTATACTACAGATAGATTCTCATGATGAGTCATTGGAGATATTAAAGGTTCAAAGCCCTATGTGCCATTCAAATTGTGCGATTTGCAATTGCGTTATGTTTAAGTGATGCCTCTTTCTACCACAGGAGGATGCATGCACATGAAATGCCCCAGATCTTCTTGCCTGTTTCAATGGTGCTGGCTATGTGGTATGGAGTGGAACCGTGACTGTATGGGAGACCACTGGTTTGGGTAACAGACTAGAAAACGGAAGAAGCAGGAGAGGAAACACAGAACCCAAAGATTCCTCTTCCACTCAGTTGTTCTTTGGATTTATTTCAGGGCAACCCCAAAGGGACAGTAGTAAATAGTAAGTATACGCCTAGGCTAAATAGAAACAAATTAGTCCCATTGGTGATCACAGCCCAGTGACACCACTCCATCCATCTGGTGTGAACCAGATTGGCTTTATCTGTGATGTGCTAAAGTTGAATACCATAGCAACGCTATTTGAAAACACATAAGAAAAACATATTTATTTACTTCCAGAAATCATTGTCCCTTTTCAATTGAGTTGATCTTTTAAAGAGTTATTTTGTAATTCAAATAATCATAGTCAAAAAAGGCCGGACTCTCTGGCCTGAAATTTCAGGCATTTTTATCAAATAAACCTGTGAGTATTTTAATCCATGAAAATTATATTTTCACAAACATTTATCTCTCATCTGATTAAGCAATGGTAGAGGCAGTGTTCAAAAACTGCAGCAGCTATGAAGAAAAGAAAAGTGAGTCAATGTTTCGGGTTCTGACGAAGGGTTGTGGACCCGAAACATTGACTCACTTTTCTTTTCTTCATAGCTGCTGCCTCACCCGCTGAGTGTTCCCAGCGATTTCTGTTTTTGTTTGCAGAGGCAGTATTTGTGGTGTCGCCATTCATGTCAATCATTATTTTTCCAGAATATTATTCTGACAAGTACAATGAGACAAACTAATTTGGCTTTTTAAAATAAGTTTTTTTTTCGTTTGGAAAAATAGAATTAATGAATGTATGAAAAAGATGTATTAAACATTGGCCGCCTTTGTCATTTCCTTTGCAGGCCTCTAGTACACTGCATTCGCTGATCATGGCATTTTTAAGTAATTGAGGCCTCATTGGAAAAAGATTCAAATTGAGTGTCAGTTGTTAGACTTTTCAATGTAAAGCTAAAAATGGTGGATAAATTGGGTGAAATAATAATAATAAGATCACTTATACTACCATCATTTTCCATACAAATTCTATGTCATGTCAAAACAATGATGCATTACTCGATTTTATATCTTGGTGGTGTTTCTTCACTATTGGTCTGGTTCCAAAACAATTTGAACTTTATCAAACAGCCTAGGATAGCCTATCTGGTACTACACACCAAATGTGTAGATCTAGCAGTAACCTAGATTGCACATTGTACAACACATATAACACCTTCTCTCCTTTCAACACTGGACATTGTACATTCATATTGGCCATGGTGTCTCCCTTCCGTGCTCTGAACCAGAGCACTGGACCAGAGCACGGAAACTGCTTTGGTTAAGGTCACAAATGATATCCTGACCATCTGTGACCAGGGCTCCCTCTACCTCTTTGTCCTCCTCGATCTATCTGCCGCCTTTGACACCATGGACCACGAAATCCTCCTCCGCTGTCTATCCTCCCACCTCAACCTTCAAGTCTCTTGATGGGTTCCGGTCATACCTCTCACATCGCTTTCACTTTGTCTCCTCCAACGGCTTTTCCTCCAGCCCTCACACAGTCTCATGCGGCATTCCCCATCTGTCCTTGGCCCCCTGCTCTTCTTCACCCTCTACATGCTCCCCCTCAGTGACAGCATCCACAGACATGGGGTAAATTTCCACATGTATGCGGATGATACCCAACTCTACCTTTCCACTTCCATCCTCGACTCCAGGCGTTCTGACTGCGTGTCTGAACGACATTGAGTCCTGGACGAGGGACAACTTCCTCCAAATAAATGTCAACAAGACGGAGGCCTTTCTGATTGGTTCGCGTCAGCGCCTCCACACCTCAGACGCTGGCAACATCAGCATTCAAGGCTGCTCTGTCCACCTCTCGAAGCCATTCAGGAATCTGGGCATCTTGATCGACCTCGAACTGTCCTTCCTCCCCCAAATCGGCGCCATGACTTGTACAGCCTTCCACCACCTCCACAATATTGCCAGACTCCGCCACTACCTCACCCCCCATGCTGCCGAAACACTCATCCACGCATTCACCACATCTAAGCTCGACTATGGAAACTCTCTCCTCGTCGGCCTTCCCAGCTCCTCCCTTCACAAGCTGCAGTTTATTCAGAACTCTGCAGCTCGTGTACTAGGCTCCGTGACCACATCACTCCCACCCTCGCCCGTCTCCACTGGCTCCCCATCCCCCAGAGGATCAAATTCATATCCTTGTCCTCACTTTCAAGGCCATCCATGGCCTTGCCCTTCCCTATCTCTCCGACCTGCTGTCTCCCTATCACCGTATCGGCTCTGGCCTGCTCCATGTCCCCTGCCTAAACGGCCCTACCATCGGTGGCCGGGCTTTCAGCCTCTCTGCCCCCACACTCTGGAACTCCACCCCGCAATCCCTTCACCTCGCTTCCTCCCTTTCCTCCATCAAGGCCGGTCTCAAGACCTTCCTCTTCGACCGTGCCTTCTGCTCCCCTCCCAACTCTCCCCCCTCCCCTAGTCTCCTTCCCCCTTCTCCGACTCCTCCTCCCCTGCTCGGGTCCCGACCTAACTGTTCAGTGCCTTGGGACATCCTCCCGGCGTGAAAGGCTCACTATAAATGTAATTTTGTTGTTGTTGCCCTTTGCTATATTCCGTTCGTAGCTCAAGAATAATAAACTGATACAATTAAACTCTGAAGCCATGTGTTGCCTATATTTTGAAAGACTTTTTTTCACTCGCTTGATAGCTGAACTGCTCTATATGTGTTTCTGATTTACTTTCTTTAGCTGCTTGGCTGAAACAGAAATGATGAGGCTAAAATAATTTCTGCTGCAATCCATTTTCAGATGCTTTGCTGGGATATGTCACTACCTCTCTCACCAACACCTCATCTAAAATGCCATTCGGTAAACTTAATGAGCACTGGCAGAATAGTTTGACCATGGGCAGAATAGTTTGACCATGGGCCGAACACAATCCCATCTTTGCTCAACATCCACAAGCATAGAAATTAAGTAAGAGAATTCCAGATTTTCATCTCGCTCGGGAAAACTGTATAAGGAGAAAGATTCATAAAACATTTACAGCACAGAAGGAGGCAGTTCAGCCCATTGTATCTGCGCTGGTGTGAGTTTGCCACTACAGTTTTCTGCTGTAATCTTTATATCCTTGAATATTTATGGCAACATTTATCTGTTTCCTTAAAGGAGTGTCGTAACTGCAACAGCTTTTCGTAGTAAGCCAGTCCACATTGTTTTCAATCAATGAGTCAGTTACATAGAATGCCTTCAAAAGGAAATACGTTAGACCAGAAACCAAGGAAAGTGATAAGCAGAACTGCTAAATTTTGATTACAGAGGAAACTATACTTTTATGCGATTAAATTTGAGTGCTTTGCTTACGACTAACCAGATATGGTATTAAGCCATAAAAACCATGAACATCTGAAATTACAGGGTTAATTCCTCTTTTTTATTATTTGCTTATATGATCCAGGGCAGCAGAGTACAAGAATTCCACTGGGTTTGGGAGAAAGTGGAACCATGCAGTGTTCGTATTCCTGATTGCTGTCCGGTAATTTTTGTTAGAAAGTGCATGTATGTGGTGTAGATTGATCTTATTAGCTCCTTGGTTTTGACTCATTAGAGTTTACATGCATTTTCCAGGCTTGAAGATTGGCAGACACATGCAGCCAGAAATCCATAACCATGTTTAAGATTATGCAATCCAAACTAAGAGTTCCATGCATCCCAGCTGCACATGGAAATTCCAGAGATATTTGTTTGAATGGAATGCACAATTTCTCTCTGGAGAGACACATTCTGCTTACTTAATTCCGTAAAGTATTCGGTGCAGGTAGGTAAGAGCCAATGGTTGGCGACCCCATAGTGTGTGTTTCGCCCACAAATATACAGTCGGTTTTCCTGCTCTCCTACCCCCTACCCCGACCCCTACCCCGACCCCTCACCTTACCCTCTTTCCCCCCTTTCTCCCCATACCCCACTTCCACGACCTTTTGTGCGACACTGTTGTGCGCAATTTGGCTGCCTCATTTCGCCTACAAGTATACAGTCAATTTTCCTACTCTCCTTCACCGTACCCCAACCCCTCCCCCACTGCTCTGGTCCCTACCTGATTCTACAGCGCCTTGGGACATCCTCCCAACATGAAAGGCACTATATACATGTAATTTTGATTGCTTGCTTGATTGATTGATGCACTGCTGGAGTCTAACCAGCTAAAACCACAGAGTTTGCTATCAAGAGCTTTGCCTGGCAAGCTTTCAACTGCTTGTACAGCTAGGACCACCCTATCTGTTAGGACTTTGGCTTGCAGAGTTAATGGGATCTGAGTGAGAAGAGTCCCTGCCCCCAGTGACTGGTCTGCTCTTCCAGTTCCTACCAATGAGCCAAGTTGGCTGCACTGTCATCAATAGTGCCGTAGAATACCACCGGCATGCTTGGCTCAGGAATGGACTATTGAGACTGCCACAGTGGGTTTGACGCAATTCGTACATTCCATTGATAAGCATGTCAGCCTGCGACCAGTTTGGTCCCAAGGAAACCCTACTTATCCCTAGGAGGATCATCACCAGTTGGCCGTTTGACATTCAACAAGCGCATGTTTGAGCCCTCACTAGGTAGATGGCAGGTATTAAAAACTCCCTATGAGCTTCCTGGTGGGCAACACAACTTTAAATGTGTGGGAACAGTAGCGTCATCTTCCTGTCCACAGCTCGGACACGTGTTCCTTCCTATTGAGTAATGGTTCTACCAGTTGGAGGTGCAGAGCTTAAGCAGCAGTTGATCACCTCTCTGAAAGCCAATCAAGATGGATTCCAGATCTTGGTTGTATATGCTCACATGTGATGTTGCATGCTCACAAACTCAAGACTCCAAGTAGCATCTTCCAGCAGCTGTCAACCGAAACCTCAGAGCATCTTCATTAGCTTGCTGTGCACAATTTGGCTGCCGCGTTTCGCCCACAAATATACAGTCAATTTTCCTACTCTTCTTCATCCTGCCCCAACCCCTCCCCACCTGCTCTTGTCCCCACCTAACTGTACAGCGCCTTTTATATAAATGTAAGGATTGATTGATTGATTGATTGACCGGTCGATTGATTGATTGATTGATTGATCGATCGTGCTGACAGATTTCTACATTCAGTGTGGTGGAAGTAACATGGTGAAGCCTTTACAGGAAGGCTTGCAATGTGGCAGCTACCTGGATTGTTTACAAGGTCCAAATGCAATGCCCCATACCAGACTCAGCACGATCAGCTTAATCCACATGCGAGCAGCCTTGGCAAACAGATGGTTTTGCTGTGAAGCTGACTACATCTCCATGTTTGTCTTCACTCCTTGATCCTGGACTATGCAAGTCCTGGAGGAAGTCCCTTGTCAGCATCCTAAGGAGCTCGGATCCATACAAAAGCACACAAGCCTTATATGCCGCAAAGTGAGTCAATGATTTGGATCCATGACCTTTCATCAGGGCAACTTTCTGACGAAGGGTGATGGACCCAAAATTTTGACTCACTTTCTTTCTCCATAGATGCAGCTTGACCTGCTGAGTGTTCCCAGCGACCTCACCATTTTTGTTTCAACAATTGGGACTGGTGCCCCTTGTATCTTTCAATCAATTCCCTCAATGTTTTCTCTTGAGCAGTGCAGAACCCTGATTCCACATCATCATGTCCCACCAGTTGATCCAATGTTCAAGCTGGTGGATGCCGTGTAGAAAGTCCCCAGGTGAGTCTGCCGACTCAACGGTATCATCCGCAAATCGAAGTGTTGCAATCTTGTCAGAAAGACCTGGAACAGATACACCAGTTTGTCCTCCTCAATGCCATCCAACACATCATTGATGAATACATCGAATAGGGAGGGTGACAATGGTTAGCCTTGCTTTACCCCTGACTTCAAGTGCTTTGGGTTTAGTGAGTCCACTGTTGAACTTTACACGGATCCTGGAGCTGGAAGAAGTATTCCAGATAAAATCCAAGGTTTGGCCATGTATTCCCATGGCTTTCAATTTCATCATGAGGCACTCGATTGAAAGGCCTTGTGAAAGTTGATGAATGCAACGTGTCCCTATCGGAGCAGTGGACACTGAACACCAAGTGGGAAAAAAAATGTCTGAATGCACATTCAAAGAGAGAGCCCTTTGGGAGTAAGAAAGGTAACAAAGCAAAGTGATCCAAACTGGACACTGTATGAGGGTGGGATTTCTAAGAGCTGAAAAGCATTGTCAAATAAGTGAAATGAAAGGATAGACGTATTTTTGTGAGGCAGTGTCTCCAACTCTCCAGATTGTTGCAGGTCTTTGTGGGAAATATTGTGAATGGGGTATGAAAGAGTTAATATTTGGGCACAGTTATACTTTCAGGTCAAATTCTGAAGTCAACTCCCTAGAAATAGTCAGTCCTAAATTGAAAATTCAGATTGTTAACACAGTGATAATTGTTTCCTCTTTCCTTGGAGAGATATTGTATTTAGTGGAAAAATCTTTAGCAAATCAGAAGATCTATCCATTTTTTGCCACTTAAATCACATGCAGCTGACACAATGCTGCAATGTAACTGCGCACATCTTGTAATTGAATGATAAAAAAAAGTTTGTCCCTTTTTTATAAAGCATAAATTCTGTACTGTATATCTTTTCATGATGCTCTATTAAATTGAGGGAATCTTGTTTCAATGAGAATATGGTTTGAAAAGAAGGCTGTAGATCCTCTAATGGATGGCGTAACATATTTTGGAATAACTGCAATGCTGCACATTCCATTTACTGTGTTACAATTTATTCTAGCCTCAAAAGCCAAACATATGAGAACCAACCTTAGACACATTTTCTTAATCCACATGCCTCTGTTTCCCTAGCAGCAAATAGCAACTCAGTTGTTAGTCGATTGGCTAATTGCTTTCTGGGGATAGTAATTCCTCCAAAAAGAATAATACAGGTAATTTGGTTAGTCAATCCATGATTGATTGTGGGCACTGCTTTGCATAATTGGCTGGCATGTTTTCCCCACAAAATATACAGTCAATTTACCTACAGTATCAAAAATGCAAAATACTGCAGATGCTAAAAATCTGAAACAAAAACAGAAAGCACTGGGTACACTCAGCAGGTCAGGCAGCATCTATGGAGAAACAAAATGTGAGTAAATGTTTCAGGTCCACAAGCTTTCATCAGAACTGGGGCATGTTGGGAGGGAGAGGCTTCTAAGTACTAACAGAGGGAGAGGCAGGGTAAGGAAGATAAAAGAGAAAATTGGGCAAGAGATGATGGGTTAATGTTGTGAAACAAAAGGAGGAGATTGGAGAGAAGGGGTGTTAATAACGTTAAACAAAGTGGGGCTAAATTGCAAAAGAACAAGCAGATCAGATGTTCACAGAAGAGGGAAGGTGAGCTGTTATGGCATGAAATTATTGAAATTAATATTAAGGCTGTAAGGTCCCTAGCAGATAGATAAGGTGCTGTTGACAGTCCTTGGACAGTGGTCTGGGAAGAGGTGAAAGGGCAGATATTGCACCTCCTGTGCTGGCATGAGAAGATGCCAGGGGAAGGGGAGTAACAGCTGGTTTGGATGGAGGAATGAACCAGGATGTTCCCTTTGGAATGCTGAGAGGGGAGGGGAGGGAAATGTATGCTCTGGTGGGGTCACACTGGAGGTGACAGAAATGGCGGAGAATTATCCTTTGGATATTCAGGCTGGTGTGGTGGTAGGTGAGGACTAGGGTATCAAGGTTTTGGGAAGAGGGAGAATGGGTGAGGCCAGAGGTGCGGAAAATGGGGCAGATACGGTCAAGAGCCCTTCCCACCACAGCAGGTGGGAACTCTTGTTTGAGGAAAAAGGAGGACATTTGAGATGCTCTGGCTTGAAAAGTGGCATTGTCATAGTAGATGCGGCGCAGGTGGAGGAACTGGGAAAAGGGAATGGCATCTTTACAGGAGGCCGGGAGGGAGGAGGTGTTGACCAAGTAGCTGTGGGAGTTGGTGGGCTTATAAAATGTACCTGTTGATAATCCATGGTCCGAGATACAAATGGTGAAGTTGAGGAAGGAAAGAGACAGAGATGGTCCATGTGAATTTTATGGAGGGGTGGAAGCGAAATTGATGAATTGTTCCAATTTGCTGCAAGAGCCAGGAAGCAACCCTGACATAGTCATCAACGTACTGAGGAACTGGTCAGGGAGCGGACCTGAGTAAGCCCGGAACAAAGAGTGTTCCAGGGGGCCAACAAACAGGCAGGCATATCTGGGACCCATGCGGGTTCCCAGAGCGACACCTTTTATTTGGAGAAAGTGGTTGGAGTTGAAGATGAAGTTGTTCAATGTCAGAACAAGTTCAGCCAGGTGGAGGAGGATGGTGGATGGAGACTGGCTGTGCTCTGTTTCAGGTGGAACCAGAGGGCCTGCAGGCCTTGTGGGGGATGGAGGTGTACAAGGACTGAACAGGAGGCATTCGGGTCCAAGGAACCGGAAATTGTTGAAGTGGCAGAGATTAGGTTATTGACTGTTCCGGTGATGATGGCTTGGTGTTCAGATGTCGGGTCATGGTCGAGAGAAAGGCAGGAGGAGTTGTCGGAAAGTTGGCGTTCAGCTTCTGCCAGGTAGAGGTCCTTACGCCAAACGATGACGGTGCCTCCCTTGTCAGCAGGTTTGATAACAATGTTGAGATTGGTCCTGAGGGTGTGCAGTACAGCATGTTCGGAGTGACAAAGATTTGAGTGAGAAAGGGGAGTTGTGAAATGGACACAGCCGATGTCACGCCGGCAGTTCTGATTGAAGGATCCAGGGATCTGGTGGAATGGGACTTCTGAATATGGGAGAAGTGGCCAGAAAAGTGGACTTGAAGGTGGAGGCAGCGGAAGAAGAGCTCCGCATCATAAACCCATCTTTAACGCATCATCTCCTGCCCTCTACCCCATTTTCTCTTTTGTCTTTCTTACTCTGCCTCTCCCTCCATTAGTCCTTAAAAGCCTCTCCCTCCCAACATGCCCCAGTTCTGACGTAGGGTCATGGACCCGAAACATTGACTCACTTTCCCTTTCTCCATAGATGCTGCTTGACCTGTTGCGTGTTCCCAGCGATTTCTGTTTTTGTTTCACTTTACAGTATATTCTGTGAAGCCCCTTTAAGACATCCTGAAGACCCGATAAGGTGCCATATCAAATGCAGGGTTTTTTTAATTTATTTTTTGGGGGGCACTTAATATACGTATTCACTATGAAGAGGTTTCAGCATAGATTTCTCTTTGTCTGGAGAAGGAAAAGAGAAGAACAAAAATCATAATCCTTGCATTTGATATAGCTCTTTTCAAATCTTCTGGACGTCTCAAAGCGTTTCACGGAATATACTGTAAAGTGAATAGACTGTATATTTGTGGGCGAAACACACACAGCTGTGGCCCACAAACATTCGCGGATTGAAGTGACTATTTTTAGGGGAGGGTTTCGGTGTTATTATCAGGCATGTGGAGTAAGAAAACTTGCCCAAGATTTTGCCCTGCCGGGAATTGAACCTAGGTCTCTCGCTTCCAAGGCTCTAACCACGCAGCTACAGGACTCAATAACTCTTCCCACGGTAACTTAAATAAGAATTAAATTAGAAACTAAATTTCAGGAGTCTCTGAATGTGTAAAGTGGTATTTTCTAGACTTTTTAATATGTGGAATTGATAGAATTTTTTTTCATTGTTTGGAAATTTTAAAGTAGAATACCCAATTGCCACAGACCATAGTAAACAATGAAACAAATCTATTATTTGGTAAATGGTCTTGTGGATTATGTAGGCTACTAGTATACTGTCAGATGTGAGTGGCTTATCTACAGTGTTATCCAGGAAATGGCCAAAGAGTTCAGCATACAAATTACCAGCCAGTAAATGCATTTTAGCTATCTATGTACAGTACATATTCAAAACCACCATTCTCAGTGGTTTTGAATATGTAGATTATCACATCAGGATGAACACATAAATTCTTGCAGTCAGTGCCTCTAATCCATCATTGTTCATTTGACAGGACTGCTTGGAATCACAAGTTCACAAATAAACCTATTTTTCACAGCAGAGCACATCCGTCATGGTTTGTAGATCTAACAAAATGTTCAACTTCCGAATTGTGGCCATGTTACTAAATCATCAACATCATAATAATACTCCTTTAATTTGACAGTGCATCTATAAGGTGAACTTTGGCTGGCACACTTTAAAAGTACAGTAAAAGCCCATTTATCCATGATCCAATTAACCGGATTGCTCGACCCCCTCCTGGGGCAATTCCCCACTCCAGCAATCGCGAGTGTGCTCAAATAGCGCATGCGCGCTTATTAAACTTACGAACTTAGAGGTTTTTACCGATTTTGTACCGAGTGTGCCGGAATCTTTATTGGTAAGGATCCATAGAATATTCTGTTACTATTTAGTATATTATTAATATGGTATGTTTTAAAATAAGTACATTTTTTGCGTTGGGTTTTCGGCAACTTGCTGCCCGATTATCCGGCACAGTCAATTAGTCAACACCCCCCCCCCCCCCCCCCCCACCGAGCGTGCCAGATAAACGGGCTTCTATTGTACTGTCCAATTTTGGTCTCCACACCATAAGAAGGATATAACAACAATGGAAAGAGTATAGCATAGTTTTATTAGGTTGATGCCATGGCTGGCAGGTTAAGGCTATCAGGATAGACTGTATGGGGTAGGCTAATTTTTATGCTGGAGTAGAGATGTTTAAGATGGGATCTCATTCAGGTGTTTAAAATTCTAAACTAGTTCAGTAAGGTTATTTTAAATAGACTATTCTCACTGGTTGGGGAGTCCGTAACCAAGGTACACAACTATAAGATAGCAACTAGGGGATCTGAAAGAGAATTTGAGGAACTACTTCACACGGAAGGTGGTGAGATTGTGGAACTCACTGTCTGAAACATTGGTTGAATCAGTCTAGATGCATTCAAGAAGAAGCTAGGCCTTCACATGAGGGAGAGAGAATTGAAAGGTATGGGAGGGACTAATGAATAAATGGAGACTCATATTTGATATAAACACCAGCACAGACTGGTTGGGTTGAACGGCTGTTTACATGCTGTTTCCATTCTTTGTAATTCTGTCCGAAAATGCTTCAGAAAATTCTGTGTAGCGTAGAGTATTTCTTGACAAATTTGATAGCCAATTTTCACACAGTGATGTCCCACAAACAGTTATATGGGACAATAATAACATACACAATAATGTAACTTTTTTTCAAAAATATATGATCATTTAATCCACGGTTGATTATGGGACACCACTGTGCACAATTGGCTGCCATGTTTTGCCCACAAAATATAATCATATTGGCAGAATATAATATTCTGTGATGCACTTTGAGACATCTCAAAGATGTGGTAAGTTGCTATGGAATATTATTATTAATTAATCTTAAGGACGCTGGGAGAAATTATCTTCTCATTTTAATTATTTCCATGGTATCTATAGTATCAACCTGAATTGACAGATGGGATTTCGATTTTATATACCATCTGAAGAACGGCACTTATATCATCTGACAGGAAACAAGCTAAATCACAATGCCTATGCAACTCTTGGCACAGCACATATCTGGAGTTTCATCCAATTAATTGTCTTTTAATGCATTTTCTAGGTAATCATTTAAGATTTGTCACTCATTGGCACCAAACTGTTTCTGTGCTAATTTCAGTGACCTCCTGTTTATGGCTACTCTCCAGGATCAACCAGTTTTTCAAATCATCGTTAACCTTGGAATTGCTCTCCTGTGTTTAAGGATGTTGACACATTTGTATCATTACATTGTTTACAAACAAGTAAATAAAAGCTTCCAGGAGCAGTTGTGGTGGTGATTCCCATTAGTGGCAGGAGGGCAGAACCACAGCACTTGACAGTGTACTTACTTCCTGCATTCTTAATCTTTATAATTCATCTAAAATGTCACATCATTTCCTCCTTTGAACATTTTCAGTTCCTGTGGTTTGCAATAGGTCAGGATTAATTCTCAGGGAGGAAGAATCTTACAGTATGAGATGTTATGTGCACAAACGCTTGTTGAGTTTGTTTCTCCTTAAATCCATCGAAATTAGTTAGGAAGAAGGATTATAGAAGCCAGGACACTTGGACATATTTAACAAAGTTTTTGCTGCTGTAATACAAAGATGATAGAGAAAGTATTCTGGAAGGATAAGATCAAATGGGCTAAACAACCTTTTTGATCTACACTTTTATGATATGAAACCAGTTTGATCCCAGTGTTAGAGTAAAACTACAGGCAATGATTAGACAATTTCTGAGAGAAGACATCTCAGATGGGACCTTATAGAGTGTATCAAATTTGAAATGGGCTCGAAAAAGTAAACCTAAAACAATACTTTAAGAGACCAAGGCAGAACAGGTACTCCTTCCCAACCACGGGGGATACGTTCCTGAAAACCTCCGCAGTTGGTAAAACCGTGGTTGGAAAATACAGGGCCCTATGGGAAACATGGGGATAGGGGGAATATGTTTGTTTTGTCGCGGTTGGAAAATGCAGGGCCCTATGGGAAACATGGGGATAGGGGGAATAAGTTTGGGCACATTGGCTGCCAGGATCTGCAGCAATCTGCGAAGCTGTCTGACTGACTGACTGATCTACACACACAGAGAGAGAGTGAAATCAATGGAGAAGGTGGTGTGGTGGGTGACACAAAGGGGGGGAAGGGGAAAGGTGGTGTGGTGGGTGACATGGAGGGGTGGGGGGGATGCGGAGAAGCGACAATAAGTTTATGTTATTTACCTAAATTCTAAGAGAAGCGACATCTCGCTGGTTGATTGCGACATCGCAACTGGGTCCTATCATTTGTATCATGTTCTATGTTAATTTGGCTTGTTACTCAGCTGCCTCACTGATTGTCACAGGATTACTTTTACTAAATTGAATTCTGCCAATGGCTGGATCTAATCATCTAATCATCAATCTCAAATTCAGATTGAAAGCAAAAACATGCTATTTCTAAAGCAAATTCACTGCATTCATTTCAACATCTGGTTCAAGATTGTTGGATTGCAAAATTTCCAGTAAGATTAACAAACAGTGACTGCAAATGTCACAATGACAAGCACTAGGAACAGAACGGAACTCATGAGCTAATGTTAACATTTATAACTCCTGTATAGGTTTGCCTTTCCCTTTAAGAGAGCTGAGAGAGTTTTTCTCTTAACTGCTGCTTGTTCTACCATGATTATGATTGGTCCTGTGATTCCTATTGTCCATTTAATTCACTTCATCTTCTGTGGAAAGTAGCAGAACATCTTAAACATGCCAAACAGATGCAGGAAATTGGCCACAGGGTGGAGCAGAATTAGCAATACACTGGAAAAGCCTGGTCAACTGCACCGATAGCTAAGAATTAGTCAGTGCTGAGTTAGTGTCTATTTTTATTTTGCGGTGTCTTATAATTTACTTTATTTCATGTTCTGTGCAGTTGGCCTATTACTCATTTGGCTCACTGATCCAGAAAGAGAGCAATGTACAAATTTCCATTGTCTCCAGTGAAGTGTCCTGTGTTTTATATTTTTATAATAAAAACCACTTTATCAAAGTGCCTTAATGGCATATCGAAATTTAACAAATTCATAATGATATAGCACTTTACCATGTCATCGAGATATTTCAAAGTGCTTCACATTAACATCTCATCTGATGGTTGGCATCTCTAACAATGCAGCACGCCCCATCACTGAATAATCAACTAGACTGTGAGGTCAAAGGCCCGACATGGGGCTTAAACCTTCTGACTCAAATGTAAGAGTGCTACCACCTAACAGCCAGGTTAGGTGAGCTTCAGGGTCCAACCACACCAATCAAAGAGCCCCACTGTGCTCTGAAGGAAGTTTGGTCAGAGAGTTTGTCAACTTGGAGACCTCTCCATGAGCAGAGAAGCCTCCATACCTCCCTAATACATAATTGGTGAGCAGAATTCTGAATGGGGGAAGGATTGTTCCATAAGCTCTTGCCTAATCTCTTTGAACCCCGGCAATCTGGCTTCCGTGCTGCCCACGGTACGGAGACAGCCCTGGTCAAAGTCTCTAACGACATTCTAAACATCTGTGATCAGAGCTCTCTCTGCTTCCTTGACCTCTTTGACCTCTCTGCTGCCTTCGACACTGTTGACCACTCCATCCTTCTACACCGCTTCTCCTACCAGCTCAGTCTCCACAGACCTGTCCTCGCCTGGTTCAACTCCTACCTTCCTCATTGTCTTCACTTTGCCGTCACTAATGGCTTCTCTTCCAGCCCCTGCACTGTCCTGTGGCATCCCTCAGGGCGCTGTCCTTGGCCCCCTACTTTTTAACATCTTGGTGACAAGATGTTGGTGACATCATCCGCAGACATGGGGTTAACTTCCACAGGTCTGCAGATGACACCCAAATCTATCTTTCTGCCTCTATCCTCGACTCCAGGATTAATACTGTCCTGACAGACATGGCTGGCAGACATCAAGTCCTGGATGAGAGCACAACAAGACAGAGGCCCTCCTGATTGACTCGCGCCACTACATCATGAGCTGGTAGCATCAACCTCCATGGTTGCACACTTGACCTCACCAAGCCAATCAGGAACCTAGGTGTCTTGTTCGATCCTCAACTGTCTTTCCTCCCCCGCATCCAAGCAATGACTCAGACTGCCTTCCCTCACCTCCACAATATTGTCCGACTCCACCATTACCTTACCCCCAAGGCTGTTGAAACCTTTGTAACGTGAAAGCCTCTATACAAGTATAATTTTGTTATTGTTGTTACCTAGGGTCAACGAACGCAGAAACCCCACTGTCACTGGAAAGGCTTCAGAGGACTCCTGTACCTTAAGGAGGATTCCACATAAGAAGTGATGACAGACACCAGATGTATTTTCACCCCCCCCCCCCCCCACTCCCCCCTTCCCCATCCCCTTTGTAAACCATCGGATTACCCATTTCTGTTGATAGAGATCCGGGATTCCTAGAGTCTTTGGAGAGATCTAGTAGCCCAGAGAAGGAGCTTTATGAATGGATACTAGAGGACATGCTTCTCTAGTAATGTTTCCTCTAATAAAGTCACGTGTTTTGATATCTATGACAATCTCCTGCCACACAAATTCCTACCACAGCATCTAAAATTCAAAGGGAACCAAGGGCACTAGCCATTTGCTAGTTATTTCCTGTGTACCAGGAATCTATGGTACAGTACATGGTACACAGGATGTGTTAGCACAATAGAATGCGTTACATTTGTGTCGAGGTCAGTATTAGATTTTAAATGAAGTGTGAGATAAGAAATTGGAATGATGCTACATATTTTTTAATGCATTCCTTTGTTGCAAATACAAAGCCATGAAAAGAGCAAAATCCGCAATAGGAATCGTCAACTTGATGCAGATCCGTCTAAGAAATGTACAGCATTGAAACACAGAAACGTGTGGCTGCCTACATTCTCCACAAATTTGAAAGTCTTGTAGGTCCATCAGTACAATGTTTGGAAAAGCTCAGACTGTGATTCCATCACAGTGGAGTTAGTGAGGTTCAGTCTGTTGCATCTGGTTCTTTTCTCCCCATCTTTTCTCTACAGTTATCTATCCTCTTCTGAAATTATGAGGTTGCCTGATTTAATCGGTAGCATTTTCACCTTCGAGTCAAATTTCAAGCCCCATTTGAGCTAGGTCTAAGATGTCACTCCAATGCAAGGCTGGGGCAAGGTGAAGGTGCCATTCTTCAAAGGAGAAGTTAATCTGAGGCTCCATCTTCCTGTTCAGTTAGTTGTTAAAAATCCAACAGCACTGTTTGAAAAGAAAAGGGAATTTCTCTCAGTATCTTGGCCACCAATTCCACCCCCACCCACCGATTTTAAAACACGATCATTCAATTCATGGCTGTTTGTGAGATATTCTGTGTGCATTGGCTGCCACATTCGCCTGCAAGTACATAGTCTCTACACTTCACATATAAGCTCTGTGAAGCTCTAAGACTTTTTGATATAATAAAGCACTAATGAAAATACAAGAATTATAGCTAACTCTTTGTATGGCTCCACAGGCAAAGAGCGTCCCTTGGTACATCTCTCAGGCCATTCTATTTACGTGTGAGACGTGGTTATATGAGTTCTTGAAAGGCTATTCAACCACAGGAAGCATTGTCTGACATCCACATATAGGCATCTTAAAAGCTGTGAAGTATTCGGACAGTATTCAAAAACAAGAATCTCGACTGATCTCACCCTCTCTAACACAGGTGCACAAAATCTTGAATATGGTACCTTTACTGGGCTCTGACTGAGATCAACTAACTCAATAGAGATGGGGATTAAACACAAAAGCTTTCTGATCTATATGTCTCACCAACTCGCTAGGTAAACTCGCTGAGCCTTTAGAGCAGCTGTAACACTTTTTTAACTGTTTTGTATGAAACTACAGAAGACAACCAAATAGAATATAGGAAGTGCATGAGAGAACTGAAAAAGGAAATTAGAAGGGCAAAAAGACTGCACAAGAAACGGTTAGTGGGTAACACTAAAGGGAACCCTAAGGTATTTAACAAGCATATCAAGAATAAAAGGTTAGTCAAAGGTAGGGTGGGGCCAATTAGGGACCGTGGAAGAAATCTTATTGTGGAGGCAGAGGGCATATGGCTGATGTACTGAATGAGTACTTGGCATCTGTCTTCACATAAGAAGATGGAGCCAATGCCACAGTACCGGAGGATAGGGTAGGGGAATTGGATAGGATAAGTATAAACAGAGAGGTTGATGGTGCTCAAGTAAGATAAGTCACCCGGTCCGGACGGGATGCATCCTAGGTTACTAAGGTAAGTACAGGAGCAAAAAGCAGAGGCTCTGACCACAATCTTTCAATCTTCCTTGGACACAGGGGTGGTGCCAGATGACTGGAAGGTTGCTAATGTTGCTAATGTTGCTAATGGTATAAAAAGGGGCAGAAGGGAACTACAGGCCAGTCAGTCTATCAGTAGTGGGGAAACTTATAGAGACTATAATCAGGGACAAGATAGATCTTAACTTGGAAAGATATAGGTTAATAAAGAACAGCCAGCATGGATTTGTTAAAGGCAAATCTTGCCTGACAAATTTGAAAGAATTATTTGATGAGGTAATGGAATGGGTGGATGAGGGTAGTGCAGTTGATGTAGTTTATATGGACTTTCAAAAGGCATTTGACAAAGTGCCACATAAAAGGTTTATAAAGAAAATAGAGGCCCACGGCGTTAAAGGGACAGTGGCAGCATGGATCTAGAACTGGCTGGGAGACAGAAAACGGAGAGTTGTGGTGAACGGCTGTTTTTCTGACTGGAGGGAAGTGTACAGTGGCATCCCCCAGGGATCGGTATTGGGACCACTGCTCTTTTTAATTTATATTAATGATCTGGACTTGGGTATAGGGAGTACCATTTCAAAGTTTGCAAATGACACAAAGTTAGGAAAAATAGTAAATAGTGAGGAGAATAGTAGCCATCTACAAGAAGATATAGACCAAATGATAAAATGGGCAGACACATGGCAGATGAAATTTAATGTAGAGAAATGTGAGGTGATGCATTTTGGGAGGAGAAATGACGGGAGGCAATATAGGCTAGGTGGTACAATTTTAAGGGGTGTGAACAGAGAGACCTGGGGGTTTGTGAAAATAATTCTTTGAAGGTGGCAGGACAGGTAGACAAGGCTGTTAAAAGCATACAGGATACTAGGGTTTATAAATAGGGGCATAGAGTACAAAAGTCAGGAAGTTCTGACTAACCTCTTTAAAACTTTGGTTAGGCCTCAGCTTGGGTACTGTGTTCACTTCTGGTCACCACACTTTAGGAAGGATGTTAAGGCATTGGAAAGGGTCCAGAGGAGATTTACTAGGATGGTACCAGGAATTAGGGACTTCAGCTATGAGGAAAGGCTAGAGAGGCTAGGTTTATACACATGGGACAGAAAAGGTTGTGAGGAGACCTAATAGAGGTTTTTAAGATCATGAGGGGATTCGACAGAGTAGAAAGAAAAACTGTTTCCACTGGTGGGTGTATCAGTGACTCTTGGTCACAGATGTAAAATAGTTTCAAAAAGAAGCAGAGAGGAGGTGAGGAGAAATGTTTTTACTCAGCGAGTTGTTCGAATCTGGAATGCATTGCCTGAAAAAGTGGTGGAGCCCGAATCGATAACAAATTTTAAAAGAGGTAGACATTTATTTGGTGAGGACGGGTTTGCGCAGTTATGGGGAAAGAGCTGGAGAGTGGGATTAAAAGGCTCTTTTTAAAGAGCCGGCACAGACTCAATGGGCCGAATGGCCTCCTTTTGTGCCGTAAAATTCTATGATTCTGTGATACTTCATTCACACAACCACTTTTCATGTCTGTGAAGTGGATCATATGACCAAAAACTGCTCTGCTATCACTCCCTTTTGATTCCAACTTCCCAACAGATAACCATAGCAAGATGTTAAAATCGAGAGAAAAATATAACCTTAATTTTAAAGATCTTTTCACGAGTCACAGTCAAAAACTCAGATTATCCATAATCCCCACCTGTAGTGTAAATAAACCACTCACAATTATTGGAGCATTTAAAACAGCCCAAACCTTAGGGCCACATAGAGTCTTTGAACTCAGTTCAAGCATCACACTCACCTCCCCAACTGCTGAATTACAGCCTTCTCTCTATAAATGAGAATGGTGCATTTGTTCAAGTGCTTCCTCCACTCCTTTAAATTTACTTTTATCTTAATAATAGCAACACACATGTACTTGCACATAAACACTGCACTCGGCTCAGGGTCAAATCCTGCCAGTCAATAAAGTTAACCACCTTAGTGGTACGAACATGTTACATAATTTCCCTTGATAAACCAGTCATTTCTAGTTGTTTTTTGCTTGTCTAGCTTACAAAACGGACACATGGGTTCCCAGTATGATGCTAAAATTAACAAAAGTCTTATGTGTCTAACTATATATTGCGTGCATGTCGTTTTGTTGCTTGTGATCTATGCGATGAGTTTTGCCCCGTGATTCAATGTGATATCACACTTAATAGGTCCCATGTCTTATCTAGATTTTTTCAAGGTGATCAAATCAGCATTACACACTTGGCTGTGGCTGAGACACTGCATTGGTTCAAGAAACCACTTTGTGCTTATAATAGGACACTACCAGAACTGGTATTTTAGAAGGTTGAGATAAAAAGAGCCGTTTTTGCAAAGAGCCTTAAGCCATTTGTGCCAAATAAGATGAACACGCAGTGCCTGTAGAGGAAACAGCAACTTGCACTTTAATATAGAGTAGATCATCTAGAGGGAACAGGTTAAAGTTCTGTATAACAATTCTTAGCGGAGCTTCTAATGCGTCAGAACAGATTGTTTAAGTGATATCATTATGTTGTATAAATGAATACATTTTATCGTATTCAATATTATCGGTTGGTGACTATTTCATTAGTACCCTAGATTAAAGAGATCACTAACATTTTGTAATGATGGGATCTTCATATTTGCCATGTAATTATGTTTTAAGAGTAATAAGTGGTCCTTCTCAGAAATGATAAATACATTCATTACAACTGAAGTTATAGTTATATTGAGCCAACAATGAAGGATGTGGAGGTAATGACTGAATCAGTGGGTGGGTGCATGGGTGGGTGGGTGGGTATAAGTGAAAGATTCCCAAGGCGTATACTGTAAAATCAATTTAGAATGCTGGAGCCAAAGTGGTAACTAGTTATATCCAGATTCTTTCCCAGAATACTTCAAAGTCAGACCAATGCCTGCTTAACACTTGAAGGTAGTACAGTATATTGAAGGCATTGTATACAGTCAATTCAATTCACAGTATATGCTGTGACGCGCTTTGAGATGTCTAGAAAATGTGAAAATGCCATATCAAATGCAAGATTATTATTATTATGCTTGACTCTACAGCACCTTCTTGACTCCAGCTTTGACATTGGCAATTTCCCTGACTTCAAATCCTTTCTAAAAATATACCTCTTCAACTGTAGCTTCACTTCATCCCTCGCCCTTTTTATCTGGTGTTCACTGTGTTCCCTGTAAAGAGTATCTGCATGCCAAATCCTGTTAACTATCTAGATGATAGTTTAATGCACTTGGCCCCCAACTTCCCGCTTGGCTGCCACCCCACCAAAATCTAATCCCAGCTCAAGTGCAAATCTTCAGCTGTCCCAACACCTTCCGATATCTTCTGGACGTGAAAGGCTCTATAGAAATTAAAGTTGTTTTTGTTGCTATTATTGCATTAGGCTCTGATGTACAAACACAATAATGGCAAAATAAAATGAAGCTCAGTAGTTGGAGCACCCATTTACAAACGAGAGACCTGGGTTCGATTCCAGGCAGGGCGAAACCTTGGGCAAATTTCCCTACTCCCATCAATAATCCCTGAAAAAAAGTTGGTCAACGTGCTATATAAAATGCAAGAATTATTATTATTTATTATTAATCTGGGTGAATAGATCAATTGGATCAAAAGTACTTGCTCATCAGACCCCTCCCTCTCTTGTGATGTATCACGAGAGAGAGGCGTCTAGGGATGTCCTCCCGACAAGAAGTGTGCTCTACAAATATAATTTTGTTGTTGTTGTTGTATGGCAGTACAACGGGTTTAGGCAGTTCAGTGAAAGTTGATATCGGTGCCCTTGTTTCCAGGTTCGATGGCTAATGTGTTTTGTGCGTTAAGATGAATTGAAGTTCATGTCTTTTAACGTAGAGTAGGAAAACATGGCAGTTTTTGATGAAATGTGAGAACAACAGGCATTTTCTGAATGAGTAACAGGAGTTGAACAACAAAGCTCTTCATAGAAGTGTAAGTGTGTGTTTGGTCCTTTTCCCTTCCCCCCATATCTGCTGAAATTGCACATGGATGATGCCTTCTCAGCCCCAATGTGCAGAGAGAGTGCTTTTTAGTGTTTTTCCGCCACTGTAATGGATCATTAATTCCATAGTTTAAAAACGTGGCTGACTGTGATAGTTGGCCTAACTAAACAAGCTGCTCATAATTTCTTGGCCAACTGGAAGGAATTTTTCATACTGCTGCTACTGAAATTTGCAGTTGGAATCTGTAGGGACCCAACAGTCAGCAAGAATGTGTTGTTCAATGTCCTGCGTGGGTTTCCCTGTTACAGAAACTGTGCAGTATGCATTTCAGTCCGCATGGAATGCAAACGTGTATCCCCCACACCATATATTAAAGCATAACCATACATTGCAAACAATAATGCAGCTGTACCTGCACAAAGCCATAGATCACATCTGAGCAGAAAAGTTGTCTATTCTCCAGCAGATTCTATCTGCTAGTATGACAGTATTTGAATTTTCTTGGGAGCCGGGTGAGTAAAATTTAATAGTTGGGGACCTTAAATGTACAGCTTGAATAGGTGTAAATATTTCAAGATACATTAAATAAACCAAAGGAACCTTTAATTAGGATTAGTAGAGGTATAGATCAGCCAAGATCTACTTTAAATGGCGAAACAGGCTTGAAGGGCTGAATTCTTATTCCTGTTCCTATGTGAAGCTTATAATAATAATAATCATCCTCTCATTTGATATAGCACTTTTCACGTCTTCTAGACGTCTCAAAGCACTTCACAGAATTTACTGTAAAGTGAATTGGCAGCCAATTGCGCACAGCAGTGTCCCACAAACAATCGTGGATTGAAATGACCAATTTTATTATTGTTTTTTTTGTAACAACAACAACAACAATTTACATTTATATAGCGCCTTTCACGTAGGGATTATTATTAGCCGTGTGGAGTAAGGAAACTTGCCCAAGGTTTCATCCTGACCTGTGTTTTTTCAAACACAGATCTCATGCTTGTAGGGCGAGTGCTCTAACCACTAAACCACAGGACTCCACAATGATGTTAGACACCAGAACTGCTTGTGGAACATTGCTACGTGTAAATTGGCATTACCCTCTAAAATCTAAATAGTCACTGCTTCACAGTAAAATCTTCTGAAGTGTTTTGTAGAAGTTTAACAATACAATAATTGTGGTGTTATTTAACTGGCCTCGGGATACTTTGGGTGATAAGCTAGGTGATTTGTACAGCACTCACAAACTGGGAAGGTTCCTGGCAAGTAAATATTGTTCTCAGTTTCCAAAAAGCTGACAGAACCATACAACAACAACAACTTTGATTTATATAGCGCCCTCCACGCCACACTCTCAGAGCGCTTCAAAACATATACCATATCTGGCAACAATAATTGGAAAAATAATGGAATCAGTCATCAGAAAAAAAGTAGAAGATTACTTGTAAAACAACAATCTAATAAATGACACTAAAAATGGATTCAGAAAGGACAGATTATGCCTGAAACAAAAACAGAAGTTGCTGGGGAAACTCAGCAGGTCAGGCGGCATCCATGGAGAAAGGAAAAAGAGTCAAAGTTTCAGATCTACAACCCTTCATCACCCGAAATGTTGACTCTTTTTCCTTTCTCCATGGATACTGCCTGACCTGCTGAGTTTCCCTAGCAACTTCTGTTTTTGTTTCAGATTCCCAGCATCTGTAGTATTTTGTGTTTAGATTATGCCTGTTCAGGCTTGTAGATATCTAGGAGTGGGTGATATCACACTTTGATTTATGGGAAGCAATTTGCCATAGTTAATCCAGACTTCCAAATGTGTTTGACAAAGTGTCACGTGAAAGCCTCTTACACAAACTGATTTCACTGGGTTTTGAGGATAAAATATGAATACATGTTCAAGATTAGCTAAGAGGGAAGAACATTGCTGGGTGCAACATTGCTCGTGAGTCTGTACTGGGACCCCTCCTGTTCCTTGTATACATTAACAACCTAGATTTGCCATTGATGTCCATCTGCCTGTTTGAAGATCCCAAGGTACTATTTGAAAAGAGATTTGTGCATAGTAATATCTCACAAATAGCCTGTAGACACCGTAGATAAAATTGGCCATTCACTTCATGGCTATTTGTGAGATATTACAATGCACAAATTGACTGCCACATCTGTCTACAAATAAACACCAAATTTGTCATTACAGTTTGCACTAAATCCTATGAATCATTTTGAGGTATTTAAACCACGTGATTACATATATATATATATATAATCCAAGAATTATTATCATGCTTTGGTTTCTCCACAGACCCTAATTTGAAATGCAGACAGTATGGAAATAAAAAAAGTATTAAACAGTTAGCTGCCCACTGCTTTATACCTGGGCTGATTTCGAGTCTGAAGCCATATAAACTGTGCGAACTGGGTTAAAGGTGAGCAAATGGGAGGAGAAGAAGCCTAATAAGGGGCGTGATCTCTAAAGATTTTCTTTTCTCCAAAATCACCAATTTATCTCAGTTGCTTCTTGTCACATGCTCATATATGTAGACTGAAAGTTGACTTTTCTCCAGATACATGTGCTAACCTTCATTGAAAGGAGTCTTTTCAATGGGTCATATGCCAACAACAGCAATTCCCTCAGGAGCTGTGGGGAAAATGTTGCTTTCTGCACAAGATTAGGCAAATAGAGAAATGTTCTTAGCTATAAAGTGTAAGTTTTCCCAATGCTGGAACAGCTTGGCCTACAACTTGGCCCTTACTTTGGAGGCTAGAATGGGTATCGTATTATTTAAATTTAATAATAATACTTGCATTTGATATAGCGCTTTTCATGTCTTCTAGATGCCTCAAAGTGCTTCACAGAATATACTCTACAGTGGATTGACTGTATATTTGTGGGAGAAACCGATTGTACACAACAGTGTTCTGCAATTTATTATTTATTATTATTGAGAGATTATTATCATTCTTTTATTTTAAATATAGATCACCTCACTCCAGTATGAGGACTGAGGGTTTTTATTCCATGATAAGACATATAGAGGCCTGTTCACGCTTTTCTCATGTATTTAACTGGGTGGCTTGAATGGACATACATGGAAGGATCATTGTCTTCAACATACCCAATAAAGTTTTATTTATTGGTAGGAGGTTAAATGAAAGATTCACTGGAACGTGGAACACACAAAAACACAGTAATTATTGACTTCTCATGAATTATATTATTTAAAAATGAATTTGATGGACATTTGTAAAATATATAAAGAGGTTTGGGGAAAGAGCAGGGAAATGGGAGTAAAGTACTGATAGTGGTGGAAATAGATTGGGAACAATTGTAGATGATTATTTAATGGTTTATATTTTTACAATGCACATTTTACATAATGCAAATGATTTTTTGTAGAAACTACCAAAATTATTTAACTGCGATTTGATATGCCTACTTTAAAAGCAACATAAAGGTAGCGAGACGCTGTGCCTTTTTTACCCATTGAATTGAATGTAGTTCCGATACGCATGTGCGTGCTGTAATTTCTAAGATGTGATTACTGATGAATATTGTATTTAATGAACATTTTGAGTTATAATATAAAACTGGTGGTGTAGGGGGAAACTGAATATCATCAAACTGCAGGATTATTAAACAAACTTCAAAAGATTTGCATGAAGCTCGAACAGGCGAGTCCGTCAACTAATGAATCAAAGTCCTGTGATTAACAAGCCAATGATACTATGGTGATAGATTACCTTCAATCAAAAAACTCAATCAATCAAAACTTACATTTATATAGCGCCTTTCACGTTGAGGGGACGTCCCAAGGCGCTGTACAGTCAGGTAGGGACAAGAACAGTGGGGGAGGGGTCGGGGCAGGATGAAGGAGCATAGGAGAATTTACTCTATATTTGTGGGCGAAATGTGGCAGCCAAATTGCGCACAGCAGTGTCCCACAAACAGTCACGGAAATGGGGCCAGGGGAGAAAGGGGGAAAAGAGGGTAAGGGGGGAGAGGGAGGGAAAGGTGGGGTGCGGTAAAGTCAGGGAGGAAGAGAGGGAAGAAAGGTGGGTAAGGGGGAGAGGGAGGGAAAGGTGGGTGAACAAAACAAAATAAACTCTCAGGTTGGAGAAGAAGCTGGAAATAATTTGAGTATCCAGTATTGAGATTTAATATTTAGTAACCAAAGCTCAGGCCACGCACACCCAGAAATTGAATGTGCTCGTAATTCAACCCATGAGGGGAAGCATTGATTTCCTGGCTTTAATTGTAGAAACTTAATTTTCTATGAAACAATTAATGCTGTGTAACTATTACTGTGTAACTAGTACTGTATAACTATTTATCAAATAATTACTGATCTAAAATAATGAAATAATTTTCAGGAAAACATCATTCCACATGACCCAACAAACTAATACTAGCAACAATATTACCAACCACATTTATATAGAACCTTCTGTGTAGAAACCCTATACCTCAACGAGTTGGACCCTGAGCAAGGTGTAAGAGCCATTTTTAATGACCTTTCTAAGGATAGTGGTTGTAAATGCTGCAACACTGTTTCTATTGTTGTGGAATGAGCTCTGTTAATCTCTGCCATCTCCTGTGATCCTACTCACCGTCCACTTCCTCCACTCCAACATCTCTGGCTTGTTTCATGCCCAGCCCACTGTTGCAGGGTGAGCCTTGCTCACTTTGCCTCCAGCCTCAGATTCTCCTGCGATCTTTCCACCTCACCACTTCTTTCTGTTTTCAAATCCCAGATGAAAACATGCCTTTCATGGCGTTTCCAGCCACCTTCTCCTCCATTTTTTATGTAGTGCCATATGATATTTCACATCCACCTAAACAGGCAGGCGGGACATTAGATTAACTTCTAATCTAAAGGACGACATGTTTGACAACACGGTGCATTCTCAGCATTGCATTATTAATAATAATAGTAATTCTTACATGTGATCTAGCACTTTTCACGTATTCTAGTCATCTCAAAGCGCTTAACAGAGTACACTGTAAAGTGAATTGACTGTATATATCAATGACGTGCGGTAAAATGGGTAAAATGACAGGGGAGGCACTTCCTCAGTCCATATGAACTTTTGGGAGTGTGGCTTTACCATGTCATCATAAAGCCACGGCCCCAAGGCAGCAACAGACTCTGCCTTTTTCACAGTCATTTTTTCCGCAAATACGCATGTGCAGAGATGGCATTTCAATGTGATCTGATTGCAATTGATAGAAACAGTGCACATCTTGTGCATATTTCACCCGTTACTGAGACACTGAGAAAGGAACGCGCCTGCGCATCGGAACTACATTCAATTCAATGGGTAAAAAAGGCACAGCGTCTCGCTGCCTTTCTGTTGCTTTTAATATCAAGTCACAGTTAAATAATTTTGGTAGTTTCTACAAAAAATCCTTTGCATTATGTAAAATGTGCATTGTAAAAATATAAACCATTAAATAATCATCTACAATTTAAAGTTTTTATTTTCATAATGTAGGCCCTGCCTACCCTTTGCACATCCATGGTATATATGTGGGCAAAATATGGCAACCAATTGCGCACAGCAGTGTCTTACACACAGTTGTGGATTGAAACAACTATTTCTAGTTTTTTTGAGGGATTATTCTTAGGCATGTGGAGTAAGGAAACCTGCCCAAGGTTTCGCCCAACTGAACCCAGGTCTCTCGCTTGTAAGGTGAATGCTCTAACCATTAGAGTGCTCTAATCAATACAACGGCAGCCTGGATTGTGAGTTCAAATTGGAAATCCTTAAAGAAAACTAGTAATTGATCAAAATTAATCAGCATCCGAAAGACATTTCAGGATTGATCTTTTGTCAGAATTCAGCTGGTGTCACTGGAATATGATCACTTGTAGGACTGTAATTCCTTCCCTTTTTGGTCAAATATAGCAAATTGTACTATACCTGTACTATACCTGAAATGAGATTGAGTAATTCAATGCAGACCAGAATATGAATCTGTAACCTTCTGGTCTGTAGAATTGTAATGTTAGCTGAGGTGGTCCTTTACTAACTAACGAGCTGAAAGAATTGTAAAAGGATAATCATACGTTGCCTGCAAGTCTGGTGGCATGATGCTAACATAAATAGAAAATAAGTGGACACACAGAAACTCAGTCCTCTAATTGAGAAGTTCAGATCTTATGTAAAGAGCTGCAGTAATTTAAGCAACATTTAATATAGACATTTATTATATAATATCAATATGGACCTAGCAATATGTATGTGTATAGGATAGCATTTTCTTAAGAAATGTGGAATTATTGAATTTCTAAAGTATACAAATCCAGTTATCTGTGGCTTTATATCCTAAACTGAGACACATTCAGCCTAGAATACTTCACAAATATGGATCTAAACTAATAATGCACAACACCGTGTTCTTCTTTGAAATTCACTCTGAAGTGGTTGCAAAGCTTTTAGAGGGAAGAAGAGAAAGATTCCTTTAATTTCTTTTCAGCTTGTAATTTAAAAGTGATTATAATTCCTGAAAATGACACATTTGACTATTTAAAGACCGACATTTCATATTTAGTATCGTATTATACCCGATTATGTGGAGCAAAATGTTGAAACTACAATAAGCGCCCAATAACTCGACCCTGGTTCAACTTGTCACTACCATTTAAATCATAAATCTGTCAATATTTTGGATGCATTTATTTATGGAAGGAGGCAAGGGAGGGAGCATGGTGAAGGGACTGTGGGAGGGAGTTCCAGGAATGTGGGGGCAGAGGATGGTAGGGCGAGTCGGGCGGGGGCATGGAGCAGACCAGAGCTCACTGAACAGAGTGGGCAGGCACGTTCATAGGGGGACAGCATGTCAGAGAGATAAGGGGGTGGGGGGGTGGCAAGGCCATGAATGGCCTTAAAAGTGACACATACATGTACACACACATATACACACCATACACAAAGGCTAATAGCGTACAGTACATGCATAAGATGCATACAGATGCAATACACAAATTGCATATTCATTTTGGGCCGGCGCTACCTTTAGACAAATTAAGCGCTCGCCTCGGGTGCCAAAATTTGTGGGGCGCTGGCTCTGGTTAAAGAGCACATATGGCTTTCCGCGTGTGGCAAAAATGACTGCTGTCATCCGCTGGCGTATAATGGTGGAGGCGTGGGAGTTAGCAGTAAGTTGACTGGAGAATGCTTAATACTTAAATAAAACAGAAGTATGTTTCATAAATAAATGTATAACTATTACCATTACTTTCATTGATAATTAATTATATGAATTTTTAGTATTAACATTAGCTTATCAAAAGTTACTAGGGGGCGCACATCTGAAGGCTCGCCTCGGGAGCCAAATACCCTTGCACCGTTTCTGTACACGCATGCATTAAACTGTACATACAGAAGCATATTACTTACACACAGAAATATAGTGCACACATAGATACACAATGTATACACACAAATGTCTTGAAGAGGCACATCTCAAAGTGTTTTACAGATAATTGCTGTCGCGTGTGTATTTGTAGACCAATGCAGCAGCCAAATTGTTCATGTCAGGAACTCACAAATGGCCATGAAGTGATTGATTAATATGGAGGACTGTTGGCCAGGACAGTGGAAAAATGCTCCCTTCTCGATGTGACAAGCAGAAGGACAACACTTCAACAATTTTGCACTTTTGGTTCTTTACTTGAAGAATTAATTGACAAGAGCACAAGACCCATTAACCTGTTTTATAATCCTCTTTCTGAGTCAAGAGCAACAACAACTTGCAATGGCATTCGTATAGTGCCCTCCACGCCAGCAGCATCTCAGAGCGCTTAACAATGGCGGAGCCTGAGGCCGAGCCAGGGGGATGGTAAGCACAGTTGAAAAGAAAGGACGTAAGGTGCAACCTGAAGATAGGGAAAGAGAGGGTGAGGCGAAGGGATGGAGGAGGGAGTTCCAGATTTTCGGGCTGTAGGGGCTGAAAGCACGACCACCGATGGTGGAACGGAGGATTCGGGTGACGGGGAGGAGGCCAGACCCAATATAAAGCGGAGGGAGCGATTACTGCTGTGAGGAAAGAGGAGGTGAGAGAGGTAGGGGGGATGGACAGATTTGAACAAAAGAGTGAGCATCTTGAAGTCGATTTGCTCTGAGATGGAGACAGCGGCAAGGACTGGGATAATCGGGGTAGAAAATTTGGTGCGGGTGAGAATGCAAGAGACTATTTAATCGTAGAGCCTTTTGTCAATAAATCTGACATTTGTTTGATGAAAAACTTTTAGTGGCTGGCGTATGGACTAGGTACTTGTCTAGATTTCAACTGGTTTCCAAAAGCCACAGGGAAATTGTTTCTTCTATTGAAGGAGCCTGTACACATGTGAATCTAGGATTGCAAAGAGTTGCCCTGTGCTTTCTTTCTGGGCTCTCATGACAGTCAGTCATTCTCCATGAAGAAATGGGGGTGGGAGTTGTACTGAATGACTAGTAGAGAACAATGATACCCTGTACACCTCCCTGCTTAATCCTAGCTTTAAAGGAAGTGACATGCAGTGGGGAGAGATGTCAGCTGAGAGCACGGCTCTTCTCCAGGCCCTCCTCCGGGTGGAGTCAGTCTTCAGGGCTGTGTGACTTCGCTGCTGTGGATCACACAAAGGCAGTAACACTCAGGTACTTTACGCTGTGCTTCTCTGATCCACGTGCTGACATCTGGTTGGTATGAAAGGTGTTATAGAAATGTAATGAGTTGTTTTGCATGGTGGATTCTCCTCCCATTATCACTACCATCGCCACCCTGTAAAGGGCAAGTTTGTAGTAACGGATGTTGAAATGATTGCTGTTTGTAAAAGCTCAGAGGCAGAAAGCCAGCAGTGTTATGGAAATATTCTTTCGGGGTCAATGGAGTGTGTACCTGGGCTCCCGTGGGTAAAGGAGCCAAGGGAGAGGTGTATTTGAGAAAATATTCTCTGTTGTTTATTTCTCTCTCCCCCCTCCACCACCACCCTGGGAAGAGGGCTATTGTTTACAGTGAATGGGAGTGAAGGAGATGCTGATCCAGCTTTGCTGTCTGCTTTGTGCCATACACAGCATGCTCCTTTTTTTCTCTCGATGTTGCTATAGTTACAGCTTAGTACTGTCATAACAGGTCCAGAAATGGTGTGATTGTTTGCTCCACTCTCAGTTGTTCAAATGAAGGGAAACACACCCTACTTTCGTTTTCCTGTATCAAACGGGTGTGTTTGTTGCTACAGCAACATAGACTGCTTACAGCCGCCCGTCTACCCACATGAAGAAGCCTTTTGTCTGCTGTTATCATCGGAGCTACCTTTCAGCTTTGCCTATCCTGTCTGGGCGGGAAATCACGCTGATTTTTTCAATGTGTTCTTTTAATTTGCAGATGGCAATCCATTTGAAATAATTGGCAATGTTAATGATAAGAACAGTCGTCATTTCAGGGCTCTCAAAGCATAGTCTTGAACAAGAGTGGAATTCATCAACCGACTTCATTTGATTCAGCTGCAATTTAATTTGTGATTTGGGAAATGCAGATGTTGACGTTTTTCAGTTAACTATGCTCATAGCAACAAGTTTGTGCTGGAAGTTATAGCCCTTCATTTCTGTTGCTGTAGCTTGTGTCTAATCTTGGTGGCACAGTGTGGTTGGAGTTTCGCCCATGCTGTATTGTGGGTTCATAGGTCAATGGTTTGTATGCATGACCCTCTCCACAATATTCTCCATCACAGGCATGCCAGTAATTGGAGGGTTGAGTAGTTTCCCTCCTGGACTGGCAGTGCCCGGTAGGGCCATTCACTAATTATTTGGAAAGTGAACTGATTAAATACTATTTCATTCATCATTGTCTAAATCTTGCCACTCTGATATGAAGGTAGGCTTGAGGTCACTGTGCAAAAGGGTGGCTGGTGAATTTATTCTCCTCTGAAGCTCCAAGTAATCCTGGAGTCTAATTCAGTTGGCACTGGCTACCGTCCAGAACCTCTCCCCAGAGTGAGTATGAATAGTATGTGCTGTGTGTGGGGGAGGATGCTGTGATTCTATCAGTTTCTGTTCTCTCTTAGTGCTTGTGTACACATACTTTCCATTGAATAGTTGTTGGATAGTGGTCAAGAATACCACTTGTTCAGGCTGTGTATGTCTGAACAATAGTTCACTCGATGGAATTCCCCCCTCCCAATCCCTACTGAGGCTAGTTGGAGTGCCCTCATGTGAGATCAGCTAACTCAGTAAAAAGGAGTGAACGAGGCTGAGAGTGTGGTCTGTGTGGTTTTATTTCATGCTGAGCATTGAATTTATCATTGGCGAAACTGAAAAGTAATTGTTTAAATTCATTAATTCTCTGACATTGCATGGGATGTGTATATTATGATTGGAGGATAGGATACTGACAGTTTCTATATTAGCCTCATTATTAGATTGTGCATTGTTATCTCCCTTTACAATGGCGATCCAGTGTGTAATGTTATCTCCCACTGTAAAGGCAGTCCAGACAGATTGCTTAGTTATTGAGGTTGACACACCTGCTGGGAATAGACTTTATTCCAGTGCTGCCCTAAGTGTAAGAGAGCTGTCTCTTCCAGAGGTAAGTAACTAACCTCTTTGCAAAGAGAAGAGCCGTTTATGATGCCCAGGAGTGTCTAAACCAGATAGGAAGGCATCACCAGGGATTCGTTTTGGGAAATCCAATTAGAAATGTACACATTATCCTCCAATTGTGTTGGATCTAAAACAATAATAAAAATTAATTATGCAGTATAATAATAACACTTAACCATCAAGATATCTCCAAGGATTTCACAGGATTTAATTGTGAAGTTCCTTTTGCCAGTTCAGGTGGATGTTAAAGATCTCATGGCACTGCTTGAAAAGAGGACAGATAAACTTGGTTACTCAATTTATAATAGTTTATCAGATATTATTGTGCTGCTGTGTTAATCTATATACAGTCACTATGCTTCACAGTAAAAGCCTGTGAATTGCTTCAAAGTGACACGACAAGGCACTTTATCAAATGCAAGTACAGTACTGTATTATTAGTATGAAACTAAGTGAATCAGAATTTTTTATGAAGGATTGTTGGTCAGCATACCAGGAGAAACACCTTCTCTTTTCAAGTGCAGATAGTTCTCACTTCACATCATAACGTAGTTTGAAAAGTGCGACTTTAAGCGAAATGACATAAAGCGAACACATTTTTCCCATAAGAACTACAGTATAAACTGGAGTTAGGTTGTTTTGGACATTTTTCATAAAAATTTTCTAACTCGCTCACTCACTCGCTCCCTGACTGCTTGCCCGGCTCGCTCACTCGCTGCCGGTCTCACTCGCTGCCAATCTGCCTCGCTCTCTCGCTGGCAGCCTGGCTCACTCCCAGCCTACCTGTCACTCTCGACAGGCAGGCCCTAGCACCGCCATGACCCCTTTCCACCCGCTGGCAAACGACGTAATAGCGAACATTGCTACGTTAAATGAATATATGTTCCCACTGTATCAGCAACGTAATAACGAAAGAATGTTAACCGAGGCAACGTTAAGCAGGGTTTACCTGTAGTACCAATTGATTTTTAACATCCATCTGAACAGGCAGATACGATCTCAGTTTAATGTTTCAATGCGTTCAAAGTCCTGATGTGGAGCTTGAACCCACAACCTTCGCACTGCACTCAGAGGTGAAGAGTGTTACCAACTGAGCCAGAGTATTAAATAATAAATTTGTTAAATTACTCTTTCTCTTTTCTGATTCTCTTTCTATCTTCATCCCTGATGGTAAACATTCCTGAACATTTAGATGGTTCTATACCCTACATGTATATAGCCCACAATATGGATCGCTCCCCCGCCCAGAGTGTAACGGGTGGCCTCTGTCTTCAATCCTCACTAATGAATGCAGGTCTGTATAACTAGGTGTAACTTAACCAATGAGTTCTTCCACATCAACAGGTACCACCAATTGCTATTTCAATTAAAGGAAATTGGGAAGCTTTTATTATGAACAGACTGTGGCATAGGATCAACCTGTTTGTGTATTCCTTCTTTGATTTCTACAGAAAGTAGAATTTTCTCCCACAAATATACAGTCAATTCACTTTACAGTATATATTCTGTGAAGCGCTTTGAGACGTCGATAAGATGTGAAAAGCACTATATCAAGTGCAAGGATTATTATTGTAAAGTTCAACAAAGCACGGTTAAGTAAATTCAACGGAATTTGGGAACAGAGTTTATTAGTTTTTATGAAATTTACAACCCTAGGTAGTAAATCTTGAATGATACAATAAATATCAAGAAACACAAATATGAAATAACAAACTCTAATCGCACTTAAACTAAACATGCCAGCGGCCACTTGCAATGAAATGAATGTAAAGTGCTCGAAGAAAACAATCTCTGATAGTCAGGGCATGTAGCTTTTGATGTTATCAGGTAGAAAATGGTGACCCTGAGCACCTGGTGCTCGTTCTTTTATGGACTTTGAGCACCTTTTTGAATTTTAAGATGCTATATTAAATTCAAGGATTATTATTATGTTTTATGCTGTCTTTTTTATATTTAAAAAGAAGTTCTACTAATCCTGTCCAACTGTGGAAAATAGCAATACTGCTGTAAAAATCTTTTTTTTAGTGTTGTCTCATGGGCTGAATAGTAAATCCCATGGTATAAGTATAGGATCCAGTTATAGGTAAGCATAACAGTCCTGCTTATAGTTCATTAGTTCTGACGAAGAGTCTTGGACCCGAAACGTTGACTCACTTTCCTTTCTCCATGGATGTTGCCTGACCTGCTGAGTTTTCCCAGCAACTTCTGTTTTTGTTTCAGATTTCCAGCATTTCTGTAATATTTTGTTATAGTTCATTAGTGATCAGCAGCTGCTCAACTCCATTGTGCCTATGCCTTTCACCTTCTTTTTGAGTGAGATTCTTTTCACACACATTAGCATCAATGTATTTAAGAGAGAGCTTGACACAGGAGAATTGGGGCTTGTGTGGAGGAACCTGGCACAGACTAGTTGGGCCGAATGTCCTGTTTCCATGCGATATTACTCTGTAGCTATATATTTCATGTGCACCCATTCTATCTGAGCTAATTGTCAATTCAATAGGGCAACTGAATTTGATTATTCGCCTTAAGAGTTGAGGCAGTGAAAATATGAGATACATCCTTAACAATCTTATTATAGTAACAACCTTTCCTCCCTCTTACTCTCCCCCCTACTCCCCCTTATTGTCATTCCTTTTTGTTGCCTATAGCTCATATTGGGCCAGAGATCCTCTAATATCCCGCCCAACTAGTCATTTTTCACATGAGCCAAAATAGTGGGGCCATCATACCAATGTCTGATCTTGTTCTCGCCAGGTATCTGCAAATAAGGAGTTTTCAGTAGGATCACTAAACTGCGAATGGGAGCAATAATCTTCACCAATTGTTTTTCTTCTCCTTTTTACAAATTACGGCATCCAACCATTTTCTCCTATCTTCCCTTGAAGACGTTTTGATTCATTTATTCTTCCCCACCTCTGATAATGCACCCCTTTACTTATCCACATTTACTGTATTTTATTCCCACAGCTGCTGCGTTCATCGACAAATGTAGTCACTATACTTTATATCTTGTAAAGCACTTTGAGGTGTTCTCCCTATGTGAATGACACTATAATAAGGATTATTTTATTATTTTTATTATTTTATTATAAAGATCATTTTATTTTATCTTTATAATATAATATCTTTATAATATGTTAAGTATTTTGGAAAACTGTCAAAAATTAACCCATAATTTCTCCAAGAGGCTGTTCTGTACTTACATTTTTAGGTATTGTAAGTACAGTACAGAACTTAAAAGCTAGAAATAAAATCTCCCACCATGTCTTTAAAATAATGCATAGGCACGTTTCTTTGACCTGATGCTGTAGAACCCTCACACCCCTCTAACCATAAAAGGGGATGCAGTCCACAGTCTAATCCTTTGCCACAGGAATATGCTGTACCATCATGCAAATCTGTTGTCAGTTTCAACAGCAAAGTCAGAGTCAAACTCTTGTTCATTTTCCTTTCCCCTTTAAAATTATCCATGTCTTACCTAATAATTATTGACACAAAGTCATTCAATTGGAGGCAATTTCCACATGAGAATCCGTACTCTGAGATAAGAAAAACATGTTTATCAAAGTGTTTGTCTGACATTTGTGCTTTAATTCAGTACTTTTTAACAAAATTGTGAAATATTTGCACAAAATAAATGTTTTTACTCCTTACAACAACAATAACTTGCATTTATATTGTGCCCTTCAGCATCTCAGACGGTTTATAATGCTGGTATGATTCTTTTCCCAGAAGGTTGATCAATACTGTACATTAATATTGATTTTTGGTAGACCAGTGTTTAATTGTCCTAAAAACATAGGCTCAAATCTTATGAGCACATGTGCATTAACAATTAGGTTATTTGCTGTTGACAAAGATAGTGGGGGCCAGTGTTATACTGCTTCATCTTGGGAATGTTGAGGCCTGGCATTTCACATGATCTTACCCTGAAGATTATTGCCTCAATATCTAAGATTGGAAGAAATTTTGAACTAGTCTTCAATTCAAAAATAAGTTTTTCAGTTTTTAAAAACTGAAAAATCAGGTTTCAAATTACAATTGAATTGAAGACTTTTCCAAAGTTCTGCACAATCTTAATTATAATATATAGAATTATATAGCACAGAAGGAAGCCAATCAGCCCATCGTGTTGAAAACACTGCTTCAAGATAAAAGCAGCATTTGTGACAAGTCATTGAATTGATTAAACCATTCTGTGCTATTGTGTTGTACAATGTGCTCATTCAGTCAGTAAAGCATTGAACTTCGTTGGTGAGATTAAATGAAATAAATACAGTAAAATGTATTGCAAATTGAAAGCTAATGTCTAGAAATATCTAAATAAAGTTTTTTTACACTGAGATACCCAGCCAGATATCCCTTGTCTTTACCCAAATGTACCATTCTACACAAAACCATGTAAACTAATAAAATACAGATTGGACTAACACCTCCAACCCATCCATGTGGTACAGAATCATCCACTTCACTTCAGGGGATGTCTGTTTATAGATCCGATTGAATGAATTTATCTTGGGCATTAAGTACGAGTTTCAGAATGGGCAATAGGGGAAGAAAGACTTGTAGAACCCAGCCAGCTATTGGCCGTTCTTCATCTTAGATTTAAGTTGCATTTTTTTTTGCTGCTGTGGTTTATCCTACTTAAGTACACTGAGATCAACGTTTTAATCAGGATGGTCATATGTTGCACATTGATTCATGTACCATGCTGTATTTTGTTGTCAATCCTGTGCAAGCATAGTAGAGCTTTTGTCTTGTGTAAAAAATAAATCAGGCTGTGCATTCGCTATCTACTTGAAGTCTCTCTAATATTAGCATTTCCTCTCAATTGAAGTTTGAGTCATCGACTCACCTCTTTCCAGAAGACTCCGTTGTCTGCACCAGCTGCAAATGTGAAACATCTGTAGGTTGCAGCTTCAGTAAAACTGAAGTGTTTCTGATCACTATCAGAATGCCACGTGGATTTACACAATTTGTAGCCAAGCCAGTCAAGTCCACAATCTTGGCACACTTTGTGCTGAAACATACAATCTGGAACAAGAATACTGGCCAATGTTTTTATCCTTATCTGTAAATGCCTATGCTAAGGCCAATTGTAGTGCTTCCACTGTTGCTTTGGCTGAAATCCACTAACCTAGTACATGCTAGAGATCAAACCTAAAACTTTCCCTGTACCTTATCATCCAGCTTGTTAATGTCAGGCACAAGACATCCTGATCTCATTAAAGTCACTCTGTGAGTCCTTATGTGCTGATTGAAAATTCACTTTTGTTGTCACTAGTGATGCACTATTCTAGTAATACACTACCCTAAAAAGCATTGATGTCTGTTTGTGGGACATTACTGTGTGCAGCTCGCTGCCGCATTTCACCCACAAAATACAGTCAATTCACTTTACAATATTTTCTGTGAAATGTTTGAGACTTCTCAAAGACGTGATAAGGCGCTACATCAAATGCAAGAATTATTTATTATTTATTTAGTATTATTTTCCCTGAGCTGAGTTCCAGCATTGACTTTTATGCCGTTCAATTCAACTGAACAACTGCCTTATACGGAAAAACTGATCTTTCTTAAAGTCAAAATTTCACAACCTGGTAGAATCTTCTTAGCCTTTGAGATTCCAGAGAGACAGAACTAACAACAACAGAATTGTATTTATAAAGCGCCTTTCAGGTCGGGAGGTCCTATGGCTCAGTGGTTAGAGCATTCGCCTTGCAAGTGACAGACCTGGGTTTGATTCCAGGCAGGACAAAACCTTAGGCAAATTTCCTAATTCCACACTTCACACGCCTGATATTAATTGTTAAAAAAAATTGGTAATTTCAATTTATGACTGTTTGTAGGACACTGCTGTGCGCAATTGGCTGCTACGTTTCACCCAAAAATATAAAGTCAATTCACTTAACAGTATATTCTCTGAAGCAATTTGAGACGTCTAGAAGATGTGAAAAGAGCTATATCAAATACAAGGAATATCATTATTATTATCATAATCTTGGAGGCAAGGATAACCCCAGGCTCCTCTTCCCTACCACTAACCGCGTCCTCCATCCACCTTCTTACATCTTGCCCATCCTCTCCTCCAATTCCAACTGCGAGAGATTCTGTACTTCCTCGAATCCAAATTTGAGAGTATTCATTCAGCTACCTCTACCCAGTCCACCACTACCCACTCATTATCTCTGCCTTATAACCCATTTCCCCCACCCCACCACCAATCATCCCCTATACTACTTTGATATTATGTCTCCCTCCTCCCTCACCACTATCATCTCCAAAAAATCCTCAACTGTCATTTCTTCACCACATCTAAGCCATGACCCACTCTACCTTTTCCCTCACTTCCATACCATTGCCCGACTCCATCGTTACCTCATCCCTCAGGTCACTGAAACTCTCAATCATGTCTTCACTGTGTCCTGGCTCAACTATGTCAATGCCGTGCTTGTCGGCCTTCCCAACTCCTCCCTCCATAGGCTGCAGAACATCCAGAACTTTGCAGCCCTTGTCCTCTCCTGCACCAAGCTCTGCGACCCCATCACCTCCATTCTTGCCCGACTCCACTGGCTTCCCACCACCTCCCAGAGGATGCAATTCAAGATCCTGGTCCCCACCTTTAAAAGCCCTCCATGGCCTTGCCCCATCCCACCTTTGCGACCTCCTTATCCCCAACCAACCTGTCCACTCCCTCCACTCAGCAGGCTCCAGCCTGCTCCATGTCTTTCAACTACCTGCCTCACTATCGGCGGGTGAGTCTTCAGCTACTCAGCCCCAACGTTTGAAATTCCATCCTGCAATCTGTCCACCTCGCCCCCTCCCTAGCCTCCTTCGAGTTCCGTCTCAGGACTGTCCTCTTCAACTGTCCTATCGGTCACCCAGCTTCCCCTCCCTGCCCTTGAACCTCTCCGATCCCGACCCCAGATCAGATCTGCCTTGGGACGTCCTCTGGAGGTGAAAGGCGCAATACAAATGTAATTTTGTTGTCGTTTTTGTAAGAAGTGTGCTATACATCTGAGAAGGATCAAGAGAATTGGGATATATTGGATAATTCCAGTGAAGGCTGGTGGGTGGGTCAAATAGCTACCTTCTATGCTGGAATTTCTATTTTTCTGAGGAAGGTATACTTAGACTAACAAGTCTCCACAATGCATACTCATCTCTCTTCAAGGACAGCAAAGTTCCAATGAAGGTCCGGCTTGAGGCATATAAGACCTGTGTTCAAACAGTCGTCCTGTACGGATCTGTGCTCCTGAGGATGCAGAGGGAAGGTTTCCTCCAGTGCAGTTGCAAAATCCAGGATCAAGCAGTGAGGTGGATTCGTGGCAAACACGGGAAGCAGCCGCAATTAGAGAGTTGTTGATATAACTCACAGCCATTCTACATACTTGTAGTGAAAACAAACCACATTTAGCAAGATTTCAGATTGTATCTTGTGTTTGAATGACAGTCTATGTTATTTAGAAACTGTAACTTAATAAAATAATGAATCAAAACATCACTGAATAATTGATAACTCTTTTAGATTTCCTCTACTGTGAACTTAAAGGTTATTTGTTGCAGTCATCTCGTGCCAATTGGTTGTGCTTAATTTGTCCAACTGCTTTCTGACTATGAACCATGAACACATATCCAATGGAAGCCCTTACTCCTTTTCTAATTTATACCTCACAAACCTTCCCGAACATCACTTGAATTGATTCTCAACGTGCCTTCACAAAACCGATTGCTTCATTTAATTCATTTGAACAAATTAATCCCTTTTGCTATTTAATTGTGCGTCTGCAAAAGACTTAGCACACATTATAAGTACTGAAGTTTCTATTGGTGCCTTCGCCCACCTCCCAGATAATATTGATCATTCACTTCATTGGAGACATTATGTGGAAGACATTGGCTTGTACAAGTTAGCTGCTGCATTTATCAATGTGTAATACCCAATGAAGTGCTTTGAGATATTTCAATGACATAATAAGGCACAATATCAAATAATAATAATAATAATACTTGCATTTGATGTAATGCTTTTCACATCTTATCAAAGTCCCAAAGCACTTCACAGAATATACTGTAAAGACTGTATATTTGTGGGCGAACTACAAGGATGATTATGGGCAGAAACAAAATTAATTGTCAGTAAGCAATTTTTTTTCTCTAAAATATGTTTGAGATTGAATTTGTTATAACATGTTCACTACTTTCACTTATCAAGTCTTGTAGCTCAGTGGTCAGTGCACTCGCCTTACAAGCGTGTGAGACCTGTGTTCAATTCCGGCAAGTTTCCTAACTGCACATGCCTAATAATAATCCCGCAAAATTTTTTTAGTAATTTCAATCCACGACTGTTTGTGGGACACTGCTGTGTGCAATTGGCTGCCGTGTTTAGCCCATGAATTTAGTCAGTTCACTTTACGGTGTATTCTGTGAAGCGCTTTGAGTGTAACCACTTTATTTTTGAAAGGTGAATGACCGTAGAGTCAAAATGATTCAGTGGATTGTACTTAACTGATTAGGACCCTAAAACAACCGCTTATCAGACTGTGTAATGTGGTCTCTGCAGGTTTACATCCTGAACAGGTCAGAGGGTTAATATTTGCAGTCCAACACCCTAGAAACATTTTCAGTATAATTCTTTGCAAAGAATATAACAGGTATAACAAATCTGTTGTTCCATAGGCTTCGTTCATTTATTCCCACTACAGCAACAAGAATTCAATCACATTTTTCTCATTGTTGCCAAAATACTTCTGGCCTACACATGAAAACACAATCCCCTTGCAAACCATAGCAAAGGTTACAATATGTGCTAGCAAAGGGAAATCCCACTGTAGACGCACATTCAACGATTCATTACACTTAGTGAACAGAACAACATTCCGTGTGATTCAACATTGTGTACTTTGTGTATATAATTTGTGCACTTCACCTGCAACAATGTACACTGCATTAATCATTCCCGGAGTGTTTTTTGGGGGGCTGGTTGATTACTTACAGACCCTAGCTAAAATGGCAATTGATTTGACATCTCAAATATAATTGGTTTCACTTGAAGATTACAGGACAATTTGATAATAATAATAATCCTTGCATTTGATATAGTACTTTTCACATCTTCTAGACTTTGTTCTACTGCCTTTGGTCTTCTGCGGGATCCTGGACCCTTCCATTCCACCACTGGCAGCTAGGTCTTCTGGCATTATGCTCTGGAACTCTCTGCCTGAATTTTGTCTTGCCCCCTCTTAGCCAGTCTTGAGACTTTCCTCTACAACCAGGTATAATGTCACCTCATTTTTCTCCTCAGCTCAGAAGGTGCTAGGGCATGAAGTGATTTATAAGTGAATTATTCATAGAACAATGAAAGAATGCTTTGAAGCACAGTAAGTGTTTTGCCTGAGACAACGCCAGGAGCCACCTAGCTGATGGCACAGATTTGGAAACTGTTGTCAATCCTATTATTGTTGTTGACGATTTTTTTCCCCCAAAATAAACTTTGCAGCACAAATTGTCCAATAACACTATGCTAAGGAAAATGACTGGAGGGTGATCTCTTTGAAAAGAAAAGGTCAAGCCCCATCACCCCCAAAAAATGTTATTCCCCCCTCTCCATAAATGAGGAGCTAATGGTGGAAATACTGAATTGATCTCTCCTCTCAGACTTCTGCTGGTGGCAGAATTACCTACAAACACTCACATTGAAGGCTCATACAAGAATAATAATAATCCTTACATTTGATATAGCGCTTTCCACATCTTATCAACGTCCCAAAGCGCTTCACAGAATATACTGTAAAGTGAATTGACTGTATATATTTGTGGGCGAATCGCGGCAGCCAATTGCGCACAGCGGTGTCCCACACACAGTCGTGGATTGAAATGACCAATTTTATTATTGTGTTTTTTTGGAGGGATTATTATTAGGCGTGTGGAGTAAGGAAACTTGCCCAAGGTTTCGCCCTGACCTGCCTGGATTCGAACACAGGTCTCCCCAGCTTGGTTTCCCCAGCTTGCAAGACAAGTGCTCTAACCACTGAGCCACAGGAGCTCCACAAGAATGATGTCCACAAGGATCAGACACCTCCTTAAGTTGTCTCACGCCAACTTGTTATATGAAATTGAGCTTGTTGAACTACAGGACTTGCATCATTGTCAGAACATAATTGCATTGAAGCATCATATACTGGTCTTGATGACTGCTAGGAACGAAGAATTAACCACTCAAGTTTTATTTACCTTCGGACCTTATGGCAACCAATGAAAGGCATTTACCTGAACCAAACTTCACTCCTCGATTACCCCAGTCCTCACCGGACTTCGTTGGCTCCCAGTAACAGAGCAGATAGACTTTAATATCTTCACTCTTGTGTTTAAATACCTCCACTCCACCTAGCTCTCTAACCTCCTCTCTCCTCACAGCAGTACCGGCTACCTCCGCTCTACTGGGTCTGGCCTCTTGTCCCCCGAATCCTCCACTCCACCATCGGCAGCCGTGCTTTCGGTCACTACGCCCTGAAACTCTGGAACTCAATCCCTCCACCTTACTCCCTCCTTTTCCATTGTCAGGTCATGCTTGAAGACTTTTCAACCGTGCATATGGTCACCTACTCTCTCCCCATGGCTCGGCCACGGGGTTTGCTATTAGCTCTTGAGACGCTGTCTGACATGGATGGCGCTATATAAATCTAAGTTGTTGTTATTTATTGCATTGCATTTTGGCCTCCAAATGCAGTGATAACACCTTGAGACTGAGCCCATTCATTTAAACCTCAATACTTTCATCTGACAGAGCAGTGTCATTGGTGATACTAGCGTTGTTACAAATAAGAGAGAGCATAAGGAAATTATGCACAACCTTCTTCGATAGATGTGAATAAAAGCATCAATATTAATGTGAGCTTATCGGAAATTATCCAGAATGGATCCTGCTTGATGGTCAAACTATACCATTGTTCACCCTGTTGACACTACTTGGTGTGAAAGGTGCTATATAAATCCAAGTTGTTGTTTTCACTCCAGTTTAGAAGCATGAAACACACAAAATAATAATCACTGCATTCAATTTAGTGCCACTTGTTTCATTGAAATATCACAGTACATTACATGATATACTGTAAAGTGGATAATCTGTGGATTTTGTGGGTGAAACAAGTCAGTTGTGCACAACAATGTCCAATAAACAACCATGGAGAGAGGGACAAATTTTATTTGGCTTGTTGGCTAGAGCACCGGGTGAAACTTCCATCTCTTTTCCTTCCCCAACTAGGGCTTCTGCTCAAACTATGTAAAGTACTTTGCAACATATACTGCAAGTTATTGTTATTGTAGAACTTTGCACAGAGCCTGAAATTTCCAGAAACCGTATTCTAGAAATGTCACTATAGAAACATGTATTGCAAACTGCTGCTAGTTCTTTGTATGTGTGCCTCAATACAAACCTTTTCAATATGCTTTTGATATTGCGTAGAACTTTACAGCTGGAAACAAGCCATTTAGCCCAAATAGTATGTGTTGCTGTTTATATTCTACATGAGCTTTCACCCTCCCAGTACTCTTTCCTATACCCATCTGTTCTGTTTTCCCTCGTGTGTGAATCACAATTTCTCTTAAACACATTGATGCTTATTGCTTTGAGCACAGGTTCCAGTGGTGAGTTGTGTAATGTAAATTACATTATTTGAAATGCAACTGAAACCCTCATGAAAGCGTTATCACCTCCCACTTTGATTACTCCAATGCACTCCTCGCTGGTCCCCAGCTCCACTACACAAAAGATCCAATTCATTTAGAACTCTGCCGCCTGCATACTGACCCGGACCAAACACTGGACTTCCACTGAGTGTGCTTACAGCCACCTGACCCCCCCAACCCCATCCGGCTCAGTGTCAGGGTCCGACACTGTTAAATGCTTTGATTTGCTACCCGGCACGGAGGGTGCTATACAAGTGAAAGTTGTTATTGGTCCTTCGTCAACAAGTGGACAGCCTATTAATGTCCCACTTTATTAAATTCTTTCATAATTTTAAACACCATTCATTTATCTTATCTGCAGAGAGAATAGCTCCAATTTCTCCCATCTTTCTCAATCTAATAATAATAATCCTTGCATTTGATATACCACCTCTCACAGGGACTTCTGAAGTGTCGTGTCTTTGCATTGTAAGCGAACATAATAGCCAATACTGTATATGCACAGCATTATCCCACAACCAGCCATAAAGTGAATGACCAATTTTATTAAAAAACATTGAGAGAAATTGCTTATCTTTTCAGTCCAATGGGAGCTTGAGTATCCACCTTAACAAGCACATGGTTTCAAGCTCATCCGAAGGACAACAATGCAGCACGGCCCCAGCAATGGGTCAGCCGAGACTGTGAGCTGGAAGTACATAGGACTTGAACCTGTGACTCAGAGGCGAGAGTGCTACCAACGAAGCCAGTTTGACATCTACAATATTCTTCTGTAGATTCATAAATATTGTCTTTTAAACAACAATTTACACAAACTCTCCCACCCTCTTAACAGTGTGGAAGACGGGAGCAGTTGCAGATTATAAACATGCTAATAATCACTCCAACCCCCCCCCCCCCCCCACAATAATAAAATTGGTCATTTCAATCCACGACTGTTTGTGGGATACCGCTGTGCGCAATTAGCTGCCGCATGTCGCTCACAAATACTATACAGTCAAATTCACTTTACAGTATATTCTGTGAAGTGCTTTGAGACGTCGATAAGATGTGAAAAGCGCGATGTCAAATGCAAGGATTATTATTATTATTATTATGCTCGTCTGGAACTTGTTGGACCGTAAACTTCGAGTGCGCAAACGGCGGTGGGGTCGAGAATAGAGGTAAATAGAAGTGAAAATGTGGAGCCAGTGATTTGTAATGATTGTCAAATGAACTGAACTGAAATGAAGTGCAGACCAAAGATCTTTGGTGCAGACACACTAAACAAGCCCATGTGGTGACTGCCAACAGCAACAGGGCTGGAGCCAGGAGCGCACTGAGCATGCGCAGGAGCCAAGCCGCTCACATTTCGTTGCAAGATCTCCTGAGGTGGGAAAGAGAGGGAAGGAGAGAGAGAGAGAGAGAGAGGAGAGCGGAAGAAGGGAAGGAGAGAGAAAAGTGGGAGAGGAGAGAGGGAGAGTAGAGAGGGAAGGAGAGAGAGGGGGGAGGGATAGAGAGAGAGAGAGAGAGAGAGGTAACTTTAGTTTGTGTGTGAGTCCCCCCCCCCCTCCACAATAAAAAGATTCAACATGAAAGGCAATGAAGCCCCGACCCGGGAATTAATGAGCAGTTTCTCTCCTGTGGAAGGTATTTGTTTGTCTCTCTCTGTGTGTGTGTTGTGTGTGTGTGGGGGGGGGGGGCGGGGTATGTGTGTGTGTGTGTGTGGGGGGGGGGGGGGGGGGGGGGGGGGGGGGGGCGGCCACAGCTCAAAGAGAGAAACTGAGTGAGAGAGTGAATGAAAGAGGGTGAAAAACCGAGTGAGTGAGTGAATGAGAGAGAGAGAAAACAGAGTGAATGAGTGTAAGTGAATGAGAGACTGAGTCTGATTGACCCCCCCCCCCCCCTCACCCCCCCCAGCTCCAGCCCCCCCCCCCCTCACCCCCCCCAGCTCCAGCCCCCCCCCCCGGCCTCTTAACCCCCCCATGCAGCCTCTCCCCCCCCCAGCCTGTAGCCCCCCCCCCCCAGCCTGTAGCCCCCCCCCCCCAGCCTGTAGCCCCCCCCCCCCAGCCTGTAGCCCCCCCCCCCCCAGCCTGTAGCCCCCCCCCCAGCCTGTAGCCCCCCCCCCCCCCCAGCCTGTAGCCCCCCCCCCCCAGCCTGTAGCCCCCCCCCCCCCAGCCTGTAGCCCCCCCCCCCCCCAGCCTGTAGCCCCCCCCCCCCCCAGCCTGTAGCCCCCCCCCCCCCCAGCCTGTAGCCCCCCCCCCCAGCCTGTAGCCCCCCCCCCCCCAGCCTGTAGCCCCCCCCCCCAGCCTGTAGCCCCCCCCCCCAGCCTGTAGCCCCCCCCCCCCCCGCGCGGGCTCACTGACTCTCGTGCCTCTGGCGGTTGGATGGTTGCCCCGGGAGCGTTCGAGGTTCCATCCCCGCGTCCGCGAGACTGACCCGCCAGCTCGTGCGGGGGGGGGGGGGGGGATGGGGACTGACTGACTGACTGACTCACAGACACTGACTGACTGAGGAGGGAGCCGCCGGCCGCTCCAGGCTGGGGTAGTGTAGTGTACAACCCGCCGTGTGGCTGTGACTGAGGTAAAGGCTGTCACACCCCGGGCACCCGTCATGTGTGTGTGTGTGTGTCTGCCTGCGTCTGGGGGGGTGTCTGCGTCTGAGGCGGTGTCTTATCTATCTGTCTGTGTGTCTCTGTGTATCGGTGGGGTGTCTATCTGTGTGTGGTGTGTTTTTGGAGAATTTTAATGTCGGTTTGAAAGTTGATTTCTGGTTTGTTTTCTTCCCTTGGCAAGTTACTGGCAGGTGTTAGGCTCTCTCCCTTCCTGCAATGATTGGTTTGAAGAGAGAGAGAGAGAGAGAGTTGAGAACATGTGTTTAATATAAAGTGAGTTTCTAAAGGCTCTGGATGGATTTCAATCTTATGATGATCATTTGAGTGGATATAGGGCACGACGAACTGCATCCAGGTATTTCAAGTCAAATTGGAGACTTTTACACAAAAGAAAGTTTAAGGAAAGCAGATGGTAAACGTTAAGCCTCCCCTCTGCCCGGCTCCAGGCTGGGTATCACCCTGACAACTGAGTTTGTTTCAGTTATCAAATATTACGAAACAGACGTGTTTGATTTGAGGACAACCCAGAGGCGTTTAGAAAGGCACGAGAAAGTCCATGGCATTCCACTGGATGTGGAATACCGGGATCCGCTATTGTCAAGCGCTCCGAGACGCCGTCCGGCCTGGAGGACGCTATATAAATCAAAAGTTTTGTGGCCTCCGTAACTCCTCCCTCCACAGGCTGCGGATCATAAATCGAAGTTTATTGTAGATAAAAAAACAAATCTCAGCAGTATTTTAAGAACTTATCGCAGGGTACCACAGCATCAGCACGGGGGGGTCCAAGGCAATTGAGAGCTGATACTGTGGTATGATGGAGCTAGAAATGAACACAGTAAATGGTAAAAGGTAAGAGAACCTGATAAAAACCTAATGGTTCAATTGTGAACCGCATGCCTAATCTGGAACTAACCCTCAAGTATCAGGTTGGTGCTAGGTTGATCCCTGTTCTGTGCTATGTGTTTGTGCCAAGAGTGCAAATGGTGTTTTTGCTAAAATTGGCTTCAGTGCCTTGAGCTAGCAGAGGAAAATCACAAGAGGACATGTGACACTGGGAGTTTAAAACTTCTAACCAAAACTACAATACGGTGTTAAGTGGGGTCTACCTGTATATACAAACAGAATCTATAACGTCATTATTACCTCAAAGGGCTTCATTTGACTATCTAGGCAAACTAGGCACCTATGAAGTGAATATGTTTATGTGGGAATTGCTTATCTGGAGACTGGAGAAATTTTTTAAATAGTTGAGAAATCTAAACGTCCATCTGAACAGGCAGGCAGCATCTAGGTGAAAAGTCCCCAATGAAGGCAGCTGACTTTGACAATGCAAACACTCCCCTAATACTGCACCTTGAGTGTCAATTTAAGATAATGAGATCAAAAACCTAATGTGGAGAATGAACATGCAATCTTTTGACTCAGAGGTGAGAGTGTCACTAACGGTGCTAAATTGACTTGTTTGTGCTATTTAATTTGTGTGTATTTTTAGTAGTGTATATTATGGAAGTGAGAAACCTTCCTAGATTTCCTTTGCCTAGATTGAATTGAGATAATTCACTTCTGAGGAGGCTTCACAGAGCTGTATAGAGTTTTAAATAGGTTTGAAAAAAGTAAACCCCAGGTCGATACTTTAGGATGCAACAAGAAAGTAGAAGAGGTGGATATGTGTTTAAGGTTGTAAAGGACAATTTCAGGACATATACCAGGAAGTTTTTATTTACTCTTGGCATAATTAATGACAAGGAATAGGTTCCCAGGAAAGGTGTTTCAAGACCAGGACACCAGACTTGTTTTAAAAAGCAGCGTGATGCTTGTGATGGGATGGGCAAGTGAGTGTTCTGGAAGGATGAGATTGGATGGTCTGAAGGACCTTCTTCATCTAAACCAATCTTTGTGAATTACACTTGAAACTCAAACCTTGTTGTATCATGTGATATTAAAATATATGTCAAACTCAGTCTAGAAAACACTCATACTAAAAAAAAACATTGCTGGCTACAGGGTTGCTATCCTCAGATGAGTCATTAAATTAAGCTTTAGTTTCCTGTTGAGTTGCGTGTTAAAAATCAGATCATATGGTATTAGTCAAAAAGAGGAAGGAGTTTCTCCCGATTTCCTAGCCAGTAGACCTCCGGATAAAATTGTTCATTTATTTCATGGCTGTCTGTGGTACATTGCTGAATGTAAGTTTACCCAGAAAGAATCAATAGTTTACATAGTTGCAGATATAGCGTTTAGTTCAAAGTGATCTTTCAAGACTTATCATATTATACCAAATGTAATGATAATTACGGAATCCTAGGCGACTTCAACCTTCACCCCTCCTGCTCTACCTCTGCCGACTTCTCCTCCCTCAATCTCACCCTCCTTTTCAGACCTCACTATCACTGACAAAATCATCTCGGCTCATCACTTCATCTCCCTTAACTCCTCAATACTATCAAGTTACTACCTCAGACATGGGGTTCAACTTCCACATGTACGCTGATGATATCCAACTGTATCTAACCGCCTCCACCCTTGACTTCAGGACCACTGCTTCCTTGACAGAGTGTCTGTCAGACCATTGGCAGACGGGCCTTTGGCCACTCTGCCTACACCCTCTGGAACTCCATCCCGCGGTTCCTGCGCCTCGCTCCATACCTTGCCTCCTTCAAGATCCACCTCAAAGCCTTCTTTGACCTCCTCTTTCGATCAACCTCCTTTGCCTCCCCCCCACTCAGCCCTCCACCCTCCCCAATCCCTATCCCCCGCTCGAGGACAAAATACTGTCTGGGGACGTCCTCCCAATGTGAAGGGCGCTATACAAATGTAATGTTGTTATTGTTGTTTGCACTGACTTTTTTTAGAGTAAGCTACTGTAGCCAATAAACCTTTAGAAATCTATTATACCTCACATAGATTAATTTAAGCTCTGGTATGTTTGCAATTGTATGTACCTGCAAGTTTTTAAAATATAAATACACATACTGTGTATAATATACCTGAACAGGTTAGCTACATTGTGTATATAACCTGGTCAAAGTTGTCTTTGTTTTCAATGATTGCCTTAATTCATCTAATTACTTTTTTGTCTCTTCTTGCAGGGCTTCTTTTAGAATTTATATTTAAGGCCCGTGGACTATGGGAATCATAGCCTTCTTCAAATCTCAGTTCATCTGCCACCTTCTAATAGGTTACATCTTCGTAGCAACTGGACTCATCATTAACCTCCTTCAAGTATGCACCCTGATACTGTGGCCAATCAACAAACAGCTGTACAGACGTATCAACTGCAGACTTGCTTACTGCATTGCCAGCCGTAAGGAATTGTTTTTATTAATCATATTACAGTAAAAGACTGTTTATCCGTGACCTGATCAACCGGATTGTTCGACCCCCTCCCGGGGCAATTCCCCATTCCAGCAATCGCGAGTATGCTCACTTTGCGCATGCGTGCAATGCGTGCGCATGTGCCCTTATTAAACTTACGAACTTAGAGGTTTTTAACCGATCTTTTTACCGAGTGTGCTGGAATCTTTATTGGTAAGTATCCATTCTGTTACTATTTAGCGTATTATTAATATGGTATGTTTAAAATTAGTAAATTTTTTGTGTTGGGTTTTTGGCAACTTGCCGCCCGATTATCTGGCACAGTCAATTAGTCGCCCCCGTAGCGTGCTGGATAAACAGGCTTTTACTGTATTTAGGTTATAAAGTTGCTTGAAGTCTCGTGCTGTGATGCAGAATCAGGAACTTTGCTTGGAGTAATCAAAAATATTTATCAGCAGAGTGATTGATCTAATTGACAAAACAGCTAAGAGCTAATGACTAATCATGTAGCAAAACAATTGGAGCACTCTCCTCGCAAATGAGAGGACCCAGGTTTGATTCCTTAAGCAAGCTTCCTTACTCCCATGCACTTCTGTTTACCTAGCAGTAAGTAAGAACCTAGTTGTTAGTTGATTGGCAGATCACTTTTCCAGTGGAAATAATGGTCACTCAATCCATAATTGTTAGTGTGGATATTGGCTGCTGCATCTCGCCCACAAACTACATCATCAATTCACTTTGCAGTATATTCACTTTGGAGTCCTGCAGCTCAGTGGTTAGAGCACTCACCTTACAAGCATGAGAATCCAGGCAGGTCCGGGTGAAACCTTGGTTTCCTTAGGTTTCCTTACTCCGCATGCCTAATAAAAATCCCTCCCCAAAAAACCCATAATAAAATTGGTAATTTCAATCCTTGACTGTTTGTGGGACACTGCTGTGCGCAATTGGCCTCTTGGCGCAATTGTGGGCGCATTTCGCCCACAAATATACAATATATGAAGCGCTTTGAGACATCTAGAGGACGTGAAAGGCACTATATTAAATACAAGGATTATTATTATATATTCCGTGAAGCGCTTTGAGATGTCTCAACGATATGATCAGATGCTATATCAAAGACAAGGATTATTAGAACCAGGATAGCGTTGTGGTTTATGAAACCACTACAATTACTGTACTATTTACAACATTTTAACTGAGGCTTTTAGGGTCTAATGGAGTTCCAACGAGTGGTGACAGAAAGTTCATCCACTAATTGATAGGGTAGATCAGGCAGGGGACACGAGACAGGCTGTTGTTTTGCTGAGCATTGGGAATGGCTGGGGTTGTAGAGTCGCAGAAGTAGGAGCAGTTTAAAATTTCTGTGTGAAAATGTTCACCCGCATAATTCAGTCACAACAATTCACAGTGAATCCTGTAAAATACCTTGGGCTGTTGTCCTAACATGTAAAGTGCAAGATCAAGTGCAAGAATAATTATTTTGTCTGAATCCTGAGTTTGAATTATATTCTGCTACATGTCTGCAACTACTATTTTGGATGATGATAAAGTTTAGACATTTAGGTACTTTTTTTGATGAAGGAATTCACTGTAACGTATATAAAATGGTATTCGGTAACATTGCATTATAAATGTTTTTGTTTGCAAGTTGCTTTTGACTATATGATGTGACCACTGGGCCATGAGATGGTTCACAATTGTGGTCAAGGTTTTGTGATTGTTTTTTGTTTTCCCAAAAAAGTTCTCTTTCCCCCTCAAAATCATATTGGTAAAATTAAAGTGATTTTTACAGCTTTTTGATCGTCTGTACATCTATACTATTCAAGAGATTATTTTGGAACAAATTGGGTCTTGCTGCCGTTTTAGACATTCAGTCTCAGTGTTTAATTTTGCAGAAAGCCTTGATTTGTTTTGGCACCATTTATATACCTAACCATTCCAAAATGTGTTGCATTTTGAATTTGAATCAATCTGCTCAAGATCTTGTGTTGCAAAAGCTGTTGCAATACAAGTATCCGTTGGTGACTGAATTCAAAGAAGGGCAGTGGCAAAATTATTATTTTGTGAAAAGGAAATTGTAACAACTTCTACCTTAGTCTTATTTTAAATAATTGTTTTTGCTGAGCTGTTTAAATTTTTGATATGAAAGCTGAGGCACTACATTGTGATTTAGACTGGGAGTTGTAGACTATAAGATTATTGTAGTTTGAGCTGCCTTGTTCTTCTGTGTGCTGATGTGAATACACATGACGGCCTCCCTTGTTTAAACATCTCTTGCAGTCAGCATTGATTTTGGATGGACTGTAGAACTTCTCACCCCTTTGTGGAATGTTGCCAGTACATTTTTAACTCCTTTGCATCTCTACTTTTAGCCAGAATTGACGCCATAAATCTGTAAACCCTGGCATTTGGCCTGTAAAATAATGGCAAGAACTGTTCCAAGAAAATCAACTCCCTTGAATGGAACATGGAAAGCCAATACTTAAACATATCTTGTGTGAAATTTGAAGATTCTTGAGATGGCACCATGCTGTCTAACACCGCTTTTAGGAGTTGAGAACTCTGCAGATCATGTCCTCTCCCGCACCAGGCTCCCTGACTTTATCACCCCCACCCAAGGCTGGCTCCATTCGCATTCCCCAGAGGATAGAGTTCGGAATCCTTGTCCTTGTCTTCAGGTCCCTTCACAGCCTTGCTCTTCCGCACCTCTGACCTGCTAACCCCTTATCAATCTGTCTGCTCCCTCTGCTCAGCAGGCTCCAACCCGCGACATGTCTCCTGACCTGCCCTGACATACCATCAGTGGTCAGGAGTTCAGCCTCTCTACCCTCACCCATTGAAACTCCATCCCACGATCCCTTTGTCTTGGCACTCTGTTGCCTCCTTCAAAGTACGTCACAAGATTTCCTTTTCGACAACATATTTGACCACCCTCCTACTTACCCCCTATCCCATCCCCCTACTCGGGTTCATATTCCTGACTGCTCAGTGCCTTGGGAGTCCTTCTGGCGTGAAAGGCGCGGCTCTCTATACAGGCACGACTATCAAGAGTGCAAGCGTTTAACTTGGATGTCAATTTTAAGGTAAATGCTGCAATGTTTGGTGGCTGAATGTTTTTTTGTTATCACAGAAAATCCTCAAAAACACATTTGGAATTTAAAATACATTTTTTGGATTTTCTCAACTTCTTTTTCTCTTACGCTATTTCTGAATCACCTGCACAAAAAGGTATTGGGTTGATTTGTCTTTCTCTTAAAGTTTTCTCCCTTTGGGAAGTGCTTCACCTCCATTTAGTAACTTTCCAGATTGAAAGGGATGTCAGACCTTTACTGTGTGACTAAGAATTTGTAACTTTCCACTTTGTGGAATTATATCCTAACTTGATTCATTGCCTTCGGCAAAATGAGAGGACAAAAGACAATAAGGACACTTCTTTAAAATGGCTTCACTATTTCTAAATGTACTTTCCACAGCAATTTGTTTTACAAATGATGTATATTACAATATAGTTTACTGGCTTTTTTTTTGTTCGTAAGTAAATAAGAATGTCTTTTTCAAACAGACGTTAGCTGGATACTAGGTAGTAGAGGTATTAATGACATAGTGAATTATTCACTTTATAGATGTCCTTTGTATATTATACAATGCTTATCAAGTTAGTGCTGTTTACTGAAAGTATTTTACCTATTAAATCTAACTTAACAGCAGTTCTGTATCTTGTTTCAATTCATGACTTTGTGGGGCACTGCTGTGTGAAATTGGCTGCCGCATTTCTATCACAATTATATAGTCAATTCACTTTGCAGTATGTTCTGTGAAGTACTTTGAGACATCTAGAAGACGTGAAAAGTGCCATATCAAATGCAAGTATTATTATTGTTATACAGTATTAGGAAGGTTATAGTGCAGCCTTGCTTTAATATTTATCCTACTTGTTTTTCTTCAAAACACTTGACTCATTGAAACAAAATGCTATTTTTATTTTTTTTATTAAAAATGAACTCAGCTTAAGTGGTTACAGAGGTTGTGGTTTCTGTTGAGCCATGAGCCCTCCCAATTACTGCTGTAGCTGCTTATGATTTGAATACATTCCCCATCAATATACAAAGACAGGAGGGTGAAGAGTTTTGAATTGTAGCAATGTAAGTGAGTGATTCAAAGAACCCAAGCCAAATTAAGCTCAAGATGACAAAATTATCTGAACCTTGGCACCAATTTTTACTTTGATTGCTGCAGACCTCACTTTTTGCAGATGAACATTGAATGTCAATAGTACAGTACTTGAAAACACAGAATATTAATACATCTTTTGAAAACAAAATTTCAGCGCCTTGGGACTTTCTCCCGATGTGAAATGCACTCTATAAATGTGATTTTGTTGTTGATTCTTTTATAGAAATGCTGCTGATCCCATCAACAAGATAGCATTGGTCCAGTTGGCCACTCTTGTCTTCATACATTTCAATAAGTTCTTTTTATAGGGACTCTAAAAGTTGCCATTGTGCAGCAATGTTATTGTACGATGATCAAAAAAACTTATTACTGGAGGGATTTACAAAAGTTTTTTTTTAACAGCGATTTAGTGAACTCAACTTGTATGAATTCCTTGTTTTATATTTCCTCAAATGTAAGTTACAGGTAAGCCTCGATTTATGATGCTTCTATTTAGGACATTTCGATTGAAGGACCATAATTTTTGTAACACCTTTTGATCGATATACAACACTTGGATTCGTTTTAAGGACCAACATTTTTTTTCGCATCCGTAGTACATATTTTGAAAATCGTGGTCGCATTTTTGCGCATCCTTTTCGTCTATACGCACAGTCTATAGTGTACAACAACAACAACTTTGATTTATATAGTGCCCTCCATGCCAGACAGCATCCCAGAGCGCTTCACAATAGCAGAACCCGGGACCAAGTCAGGGACAAGGGGAGAAAGGTGACCAAAGGCGCAGTCGAAGAGAAAGGTCTTCAGCTGAGCCTAAGACTAAGAAAAGAGGGAGCAAGATGAAGGTAGAGAGGGAGGTAATTCCAGAGCCTCGGTGCATAGTGGCTGAAGGCATGGCCGCCAAGGGTGGAGCGGAGGGAGGATTCAGGGGACATGGAGGAGGCCAGACCCGGTGGAGCGAAGGCAAGGGGAGCTGGTTTGAGGAGAGAGGAGGTCAGAGAGGTAGGGGGGTGCAGAGGAGTAGAGGGATATGAAAACAATGGTGAGGATCTTGAAGTCGATCCTCTCGGGGATAGGGAGCCAGTGAAGTCTGGTAAGGACTGGGGTAATGGGGGAGCGAAGTTTGGTGCGGGTGAGTATGAGGACGACAGAGTTTTGGCAGAGTTGTGTATCCAAGCGTTTGAACTGGCCAATAGCATGTCGCTACGTCATTCTTTACAAGCCAGCTGATTTTGAAGCGTCATTGCCCCATGTCAGTATTATAGTAATTTCCTAATATTCCCGAGCAACTTCGAGCCATTTACAGCCTCTTAACACGTTTATACCATGTCAGGGAAGAGAGCAGTAAGTGAAATAAGCAGTGGTGATAATGCTAGCGGCCAGAAACCTCGCAAAGTCATCACTTTAAATTCTAAATTGGAGGTGATAAAGCACATTGATTCTGGTGAAAAAGATACGGACGTCGGGAGAGCTTTAGGGCTAACTAGATTGATGGTGGCTACTATAAAACAGAATAAGGACAATATACTGGCAAGTTCAAGGTGTGTCACAGGTGCAAGCAGATTAGCAAAACATAGGAGTGATGTGATGGAAAACATGGAAAAAATGCTGAGTGTCTGGATTGAGGATCAGAACCAGCGTAATATACCACTCAACACCCTGATTATCCAAGAGAAGGCAAAATTATTGTTTAGGGAGTTAAATGATCAGGAAGGAGAAGGCTCAACGGCACCATCTTTCAGTGCTAGCAGAGGGATGGTTTCAAAGGTTTCCTATGTGTGTTAATTTGTATGTTGTATGGTTGTGTGTGTTATTTAGTGGGTTTAAGGTCCAAACATTTTGTGAAAAAAATGCATCTCTGGTTATATAATGGGACTGCATGGGAAATCGCATTTTGATTTAGGACGTCTCAATATACATAATTTGTCAGGAAGGCAACCTCATCGTAAATAGAGGTTTATCTGTACTGAAAAAGAATGTTACTTATGTAACATTTTTATGTAACATTTTTTAAAATTGGCTCAATCCCCCCTACCTACTTCAGGAGGCAACACACTTGCTTGTTCTTTTACTAAACACAAAAAACAATAACCTAACAAAAACAATAAATAATAAATAAATAATAATAAACAATAACAATAAATGTTCAAATAACACAATCAAAAAGAATATAAAAACTAATTAATTTATGTTATTTACCTTAATCCCAAGAGAGAAGCGACATCATGGCTGGTTGATTGCGACATCACAACTGGGTCCTAGTGCCAAGCGCTAGCGCGAAGCGACATCGTGGCTGGTTGATGCAACTGGGTCCTAGCACCAAATGCTAGTGTTAGTGTTAAAACCCGTGGATAAGCAAAATTCACTGCCGCGGTTGGCAAAGGTTGTTGCAGAGAGGAAACCGTGGATACATGAAATCCGTGGTTCAAAATACCGCTGTTGGGGCGGGATGCCTGTATAATCTCACATTTGGCAGTCAGGCTGATGATCTTTGTTTTTCCTTTTAGAATTGGTGATGTTGCTACAGTGGTGGTCAGGAACAGAATGCACCCTCTTCACAGATATAAAGAATTACTCTAAATATGGTACGGAGAGTGCCATTGTCATTCTCAATCATAATTATGAGATTGATTTCCTGTGTGGATGGGATTTCTGTGAAAGATTCGGCGTTTTGGGGGTAAGTATTTATGTGTGTGTGTCAATGTGTGCTTGCTTTTTTGTTTGTGCGTGTTCAATTTTTTTAAATCCCACTTTTTAAATCAGCACAGTGAACAAATGGCTTTCTGGTATTGATTTGTGGTTATGGTACAAATATCTCCTATTGTGGGGAAGATTTCGTTTTTTTAAAAAAAAGCTAAGGTTAGTTCACACTTTTGATGCCACATTAACTCTGAAGTTGAGATGTCTATCTTGCCCAACAAAACCGTATATAATTGACCTGTTTGTGGCTGCTAAATCAGATGACAGGATGGTGTCAGTTTTTTACAGATCAGTTAAAAAAAATCTGGAAGGGGTTATAAGTTTCTTTTACCATTTTGAGAGCAACACGATCCAAATGGATGAAGGTGTGTACGTACATATGCGTGAGCGTATATTAAATCTGAAATAAATAGATGAGGGATATGGCCGAATAGATGATTGAAATTCTGGGATCCAAATGTTGAAAGAATTGATGGTGGTTTGTTTTTCACGACGGACGATGAGTGGTGTGCACTCGATTTGTCTACGGAGAGGTGTCAATCACCCTGGGAGTTCCCCCCCCCCGCCCCCCACCCCAGACCCCTTCTCACAGGTTAGAAATGTGTGGGGGGGAGCAGCGCCACCTTCAGGTACTGTAGCAGCATTCTGAAATACTGATATGAGGAGAAAAAAATGCGCCACAGTGATTGTGCCGGATAAGATCCGGTTAATCGAATGGGGACCTTTTTTTTGAGGAGCTGGTTATACGTAAGTTACGGTTGATTGGGTCATGGATAAACAGGCTTTTACTGTAGAATCCGGCGATATGGAAATTTTCCGATTTAGATATATCGATGGGCTCATATCGAGATATACCGAAATAGCGATATTTTTGAGTTTTTCATACTGCGCATGCGCGCGCAGCGCGTGCATTCCGGGTGCGCGCGCATTCGTTGCCTATCTCCTCAGGAGGTAAAGATCTTTCTCTCTCTGTGTCTCTCACTCTCTCCATCTCTGTGTTTTTCTGTCTGTGTCTCTCTCCTCTCTCACAAACCCCCCTTCTCTATCTATCTGTATACTATCACATCCACCCCATCTCTCCCCCACCCACCCGCCGCCGTCCCTCTCCCTTCCCCCCCCCCCCCCCAGCCGTCTCTTTCCCCCTCCCCCCCCCCCTCAGCCGTCTCTCTCCCCCTCACCACCCCCCCCCAGCCGTCTCTACCCCCCCCCCACCCCTTGCATACCTGTATTTTGTATTCTAGGACTATGAATACAATATGGCGGCTTTGCACCTCGGTCTGTGCATTGTGTATAGAGATGAACATTCTGGGTCTTGTAGTTCAGTGTGCGTGCGTTCCGATTTTTCACCTCGATATATCGACTTTTCGATATATCGATATTTTTGAAATGCCTATATCGGCGTATCGATATGAAAATTATATCGGGTTTTAGCGATATATCGATATATCGCCAGACCCTAATGTACAGGTATCCCTCCCCAACCGCGGGGGATATGTTCCTCTAAACCTCCGTGGTTGGTAAAATCGCAGTTGGAAAATGCAGGGCCCTATGGGAAATGTGGGGATAGGGGAAGTAAATTTGCGTTTCGTAGAACCAAACACACAAAAAAACATACAGTTATAACATACATGCGGATAGGGGGAGTAAGTTTGGGCGCATTGGGTGCCAGGATCTGTAGCAATCTGCGAGGCTGTCTGACTCTCTGACTGATCTACACAGAGAGAGACATGGAGGGTGGGGGTTGGTGACACAGAGAGCTGGGGGTGCTATCTGACTGATCTACAGAGAGAGAAATCAACGGAGAAGGTGTGGTGGGTGACATGGAGGGCTGCGGGTGCTGTCTGTCTGACTGATACAGACAGACACAGAGAGAGAGGGGAGGGGGGGAATGGGGGGAAGAGAAGATGAGAGAGAAGGAGGGGGTGGGGTGGGGGGATGAGAAGGTGAATCAGAGAGAGAAGGCGAATCAGAGAGAGAAGGTGAGAGAGAAGGGGGGTGGGGAGAGGGGGGTGGAGGGAAGAGAAGGTGAAATCGAGTGAAGGTGAGTCAGAGAGAGATACGCTTACACACAGAGAGAGAAGGATGCAGAGAAGCGACAATAAATTCATGTTACTGCATTTACCTTAATCCTAAGAGAGAAGCGTTGTTGTTGGTTGATTGCCACATTGCAACTGGGTCCTAGTGCTATATGCTAGCGGGAAGCCACATCGAGGCTGGTTGATGCAACTGGGTCCTAGCGCTATAAACACCAGTGTTAGTGTTAAAACCCATGGATAAGCAAGAGTTATAAGCTGTTGTTAGCAAGGGTTGTCGCACTTAGCAAACTGTGGATGCGTGAGTTTCGCAGATGACGAGGCCATAGTTGGGGCAGGGTACAGGTACCCCGCCCCAACCGCGTTTTTTTCTACCGCTAGTTTCACTTACCCATGGTTGGCTCGCTGCGACAACTCTTGCTAACCACGACAACAGTTATTGCTTAATCCTTGCTTACCCACGGGTTTTAACACAAGTGTTTGGCGCTAGTACCCAGTTGCATCAAACAGCCACGATGTCACTTCGCGCTAGCATTTGGTACTAGGACCCAGTTACGATGTCGCAATCAACCAGCCACGATGTTGCTTCTCCTTAGGATTAAGGGAAATAACATGAATTTATTGTCGCTTCTCCACATCCACCCTCCTCTCGGTGTCACTCACCACACCATCTTCTCCGCATCCCCACCCCTCTGTGTTACCCACCACACAATCTCCTCCATTGATCCCTCTCTCTCTCTCTCTGTGTCTGTGTGTAGACCAGTCAGTCAGACTCACGGATTGCTGCAGATCCTGGCAGCCAATGCGCCCAAACTTACTCCCCCTATCCCCATGTTTCCCATAGGGCCCTGCATTTTCCAACCGCGACAAAGCAAACATACTCCCCCTATCCCCATGTTTCCCACAGGGCCCTGTAGTTTCCAACCGTGGTTTTACTAACCGCGGAAGTTTTCAGGAACATATCCCCCGCAGTTGGGGAGGGATACCTGTACTGTATTGTGGGTGAAATGTGGCAGCCAGTTTGCATACAGCATTAACCCACAAATTACCATGGAGTGAGTGGCCACTTATTATTTGGGGGATTGTTGACCAGGGGCCATATTCATGAAACCTTAATAAGCCTAGTTGGTAACTAATTGGTATTCATGAAACATTACTAACGTTAGTTACATTCTAAGTTTCTTACTAAAGTTAGTGTTGACCCAGGGTAACTCTTAAGTCACTAGTTAGCAACTATACCATTTTATCACTGACCACCGACGTGACAACATGGCCAGAAGAATCATGGAATTGGTAGAACTTCGTCGTGCTATGCGAAAAGAACGCATATTCCGGGACAGGAGAAACCCAATAGACATATTTAGTGATGCACAGTTGCAACAGCGATACAGATTTTCCAGGGAAGGGATAATGCAAATCACAAACTTCGTTGTGCCCGTTTTAACAGTTCAATTTCTAGCTTCAGTTTTTCTTGTTTCAAAAGCAAGTTCTCTCGCTTAATCAAAGCATTGTCACGTTCAATGTCAATGAGTTTCTCAAATGACTTGTGCTGCTTCTTCTGGTTTTTTGATGCTGGAATGAAACTCTCAGACGATTTGGAGGTTAATGGTGTTTGTTCCTCTAAACCTTCCTCTTCTGCAGGTAGCTCATCCATGTCATCGCCTGTAAAACCAGTCAATATAAATAAAAACAAAAAGCATGTGATAGTTGCATACGAGTAAAGTTTCTGCAAATATTGTGCGAGAATATCCATACTCTATATTATTGTTCTAAATGTAAATATATAAAATTTCCTTTATTTAAAATGTATCCATTATTTGTTAATGCTTGTCCAACAATGTTGACTATTTACGTCCCCAATAACTAACATTTAAGATATTGTAAAACGAAGGGAAAGAGGGACCTTGTGTAGGTATAGTCCATGTATAAAAATGAATATATAAATGGATATTAATTATGTAGGTCTAATTCACTCACCTTCATCCTCACAAGATATTTCTCTTGTATTTGGTCCTGCTGCAGACTCAACTCCTGTCAGCCCTTTAAATCCAGGGGTATCTTCGCACAAGTCGAGGATTTTTTGTTGTGCTGGATGTGGCTCTTTAGGTGGTTTTCCTCCTCCGGTTCCCTTCTTGGACTTTCTCATACTTGACAGGCATTCTCTTGACTCAGATTTTAATTTGATAATCTAATTTTTAAATCATCCAATGATCTTTCAACCTGTGGAAATCTTGCAAGGTGTTGGCTGAGCATAGCTGCCCATGCATCTTTCTTTTTCTTGTTAGTGTTTGCATCCTTATGCTTAGCATCAATAATATATTTTAATTCCTCATACTTGTCTGCCAAAAAGAGATTCTCTTCTTGAGAATAATTTGCCTTCCTTGGCCTTTTTGTAGCCATGTTTGGTAACCTAGCTATATATGCAATTGTTAGAGAATTTGATTTTGATTCACTTACATGCAGTACACTATACCACATATAGGCCTTGGTCCAGTTGTTTTTTTGCTAATCCATGCTCCTACTAAGGCCTAGTTGGCTGCTAAGTTAGTAAGGTTTCATGAATATGGCCCCAGGACACCGGGAGAAACTCCGTTCTCTTTTTGAATAATACCACGGGTCATTTAATATTCACAGGCAGCCGGAACCTCAGTTTAATGTCTCATCCGAAGGACTCTTTTTGAATATTTTATCAGGATCTTTAATCCTCACCTGATGACTTTAGATGATATTACAATCAAGCTTGAATGTGCCAATGATTGCGTGTATACATGTTTTAGCAAGGATTATTAAACTGATCAGAAACAAAAAGCCTGACGTTTTATTTTCTTCTAGCCCAGGAACTTGAAACAACAACTTTGCAATTTATATTGCAGATTTCATGTGTGTACAACGTCCCAAGGGACTGGAAAGACACGTGTTGCGTACTACATACATTGCCAGGCATGTACGCTTGGAGGCAGCTCAGTCCCAGAGATTCTGATTAACTGAGCTATAGCAGTATTTTAGTAATCCATATTTTAAAATGTTTCCCATAAGTCAATATTTATATACAGTTGCCTGGGGGAAAATGGTTGCCAATTTGTCTATTTTTAAAAAATATTTTGAAGTTTACATTGATGCTGCATAACATCTTATTCTTCCCTCTTGCATAGAGTTCAAAGGTGCTTGCAAAAAAGGAGCTGTCTTATGTTCCTTTGATTGGTTGGATGTGGTATTTTCTAGAGATAGTGTTTTGCAAGCGAAAATGGGAAGAAGATCGCATAAATGTTGTCAGGGGCTTGCTCAACCTCAGGGATTATCCAGAAATCTTTTGGGTGAGTATAGCCAGAAATTATTATTTAAAAAAGATTAAAGATCTTCCTCTCCACGTAAAACCCCAAATAGTTTTATTTATAACTTTAAAATATAAAACTCTTCATTTGATATTTCATAATGCTTCAATTAATATAGCAATTATAATATTAAATGTTTCAGACACTTCAAAGTTTCATGAAACAGTAAGTCTATTTGTAGGCAAGTGCAACAACGAATTTGTGCACAGCAATGTTGTATAATTAGCCATGGACTGATTGACCAAATTTACCTGGGGAATTGTTGGCTGAGATGATCTTCAGCGGAAACTTGTATTTTTGAATAGTGCTGTGAGATCTTCAATCTTTGCCTGATTATATCCTAATAATCAGCGCGCTCCGAGCACTGTTTTCCAGAGTTAGCCTAAACTTGGAGCTCAAATTCTCGACCAGGGGTTTGAACACACCATTTCTGAGTCTGAGGCGAGTGCTATCAACTGAGTCAGAATCACACTAAAATATTGGTGTCATTGCAATCCAGAATATAATTGAATCGTGAACATCTGAACACATAATGGGCAAAATGTAACCTTACATTTTCTGCAGAGGCTATGCACGTTGTAAGTAATCTTGTCATATTTGGTCGTTGCAGTTTCTGATTCACTGTGAAGGAACACGGTTCACAGAAAAAAAACATAAAATCAGCATGCAGGTGGCTGAGGCCAAAGGCTTGCCCAAGCTAAAATACCACTTGCTTCCTCGAACCAAGGGATTCACAATCACTGTGCAATGCCTAAGGAATGTAGGTAAGGATGGGCCTTTTCTGACTAATCAAAATAAATTATAGCTATATAATTGTGCAATGTGCACTTGCTGTGTATTTGTTTCAATGTAATGTTTCTTTTCAAGTTTTGGGTTCTTGCCAGAAAATTTGTTTTTTTGGGGTGTTTTTATGTTACAGTAGAACAGACTATTGTGTTCACTAATGGGGCCAACCCTTGTGGTTATTAAAATGTGATCATAAGGTGTTCAATCTCCTCCAGGTAAATGCCACGTCCAAATGGCTCAGTATTGTCTTATCACTTGCTGGTTACAAACCATCTACTCCCTAAACTCAGTGTTGCTATCCCCATTCGTTTCCCTTTTGACCCTCGCATGGTTTTCACTTGCCTTTCTGGCTGCCATTGGCCTTAACTGTGCAGACAGACTGGCTCCCATGTCCTCTCACAGCATTCTCCACACTGTTCGAGCAATAACAACTTGCATTTATACAGTGCACTTCACACAGGATAGCGACCCAAAGTGCTTAGCAGTGTCAGCTGTCTCTTAAATCATCTATAAACCTCTAGTCACAGCACGTTGCTCTCCAACCTGATAGCCTACATCACAAGCTGTTTTTGTCGCTTGTTTCATCTGGAAGCTTTTCCTCATCTAAGGATTTGTATTGTGTGCATGTAGTGTCACTTTCGTGTTGTGGTTGAGGGGCATATGGTTCATCGGCATGTGGATAAATGGTGTATTTCAGTTAATTATCAGTTTGTATAGTACACTTAATGTAAGACTACAATAAAGCAATACAGTTGATCAGTAAAATATACTAAACTGGGCTAGATGTGCGATTAGATCCATTTTACATTCTGTTGACTTGTGCGTGTCACATTCTGTTTATTAATACTTTTGTTTTACCCTGTATCTCCTGTAACTAGCTGTAGTTGTACAATAGATTAAATGTGATCCGATTTACTTTCCATTTTCACCTGGAGTTGGGACTTGTTTCCTCTAGTTCCAGCTGTGTATGATGCTACACTCAATTTCAGAAATCACGAAATGCCAACATTGCTGGGAGTTTTAAATGGAAAGAAGTACCATGCGGATATATATGTTCGGTAAGTTCCTCGACTCAGTGATTTACCCAATCTATGCCAACATCTTTCCCTTCCAATTTCTTGTGAAGGCTTTCTGGTCTTTGTGGCATTGTTTGATCAACATAATATACAGTTCAAGTTGCACCGAAGATTGCACAGAGATATTTAAAATGTACAGCACAGAAACAGGCCGTCCAGCCAAGGTACTGATGTTGAATTTTGTTGATTTCATTGAGCATTATTTACAATGAGATCCGTGCCTTTAAATATAAATAAAAACTCTTTAAAAGAAATCGGAGAAATCTCCCTCAGGTTGAATGGACTGTTAAGGAGATGTTTAATCTAAGATGGGCTTTGAACTACACATTTTTGACCCGGAAGCAAGAATGCTTTCAACTGAGCCAGGCTCACACCTACTAGTCAACAAATTGATAATTGACCAGCTTGTCGGGTTCAACAACAAGACTTGACATTCTGATGCGTAGAGCAGTAGTTGCATGAAAGTTAATGCTTTGGAATATTAACCTGTGCAGTTACCACTGTTATATTTTGCCCACAAAAATATATTAATTCACTTTAGTGAGACGTCTTGAAGATTTGATAAGTCGCTATATCAGATGTAAAGATTATTATTTTTGAGAAAATACTTTCTTTAAAAATTGTTTAGGTGCAAAGTGTTGCGTATATAAATATTGGATGCCCCTGGCCAAATGAGTTGAGATGGTCAACGTGAATCCACTTGTTCGGCTTCCATTCCAAATAGTCGGTCAAAATATTCATTTTCTGAGTTTAAAAAATAGTGTAGAATATTTTTTCTGGGAATTCAATTCTCTTTATGGGTTCCTGTTATCATTTTGAAGTTTGAAACATTTGTTTCTGCAAGTGTGAACTCTGCACTGATAATTCTGTACTGAATGTTCCATGCTGGGTGTTGCTCGGAAATGCAAAATTATCAGAACAGCATAAAATTACTATGAGATGCCACCAGGCATGGAGGGCGCTATATAAATGCAAGTTGTTGAATGTGTGTATGATCATACTTTCCCTTTGTTTGTCAAATGGCCGTCAGAGAATTAATTCTTAAATTGAACTTAAAACACTCCCAAGTCTATTTTCCACAGGAATCTGCTTTCTGTAACATGCTAGAAAGCGTGTGTTTTGCATCCCCACCTCCTCAGCAACAATTCCAGTTGGTTGTTGTCTAAAGGCATTGGCTCTTTGATACCTTAGTTAGGTGGCCAGTTACCTGAGTGTACAGTTTAGATAAGGACGATAGCCCTGTTCTTTTCCAGCATTTCTGTGAACTTCATTTTTCAGGAATTCTGGCTAGGAATTGACCACGGGAATATTTTTGTATTTTGGCTACTCTTTCCCCCTCCTCCTTTACAAATCCCACCCGGCCTATGATCACTGAAAACAAATAGTAGCTCCTAACCAACTAACAAATCTTGGATTTTCCCGATCTGTATCAGGTGAACCATTGATCAATTCAAACCTTGGGGATCCTTGTGAAGTCTTTGGCATATATGTAGTTTCACACCCAAAAAGTGCATAAAGCTAGCCCAGTCTTACCAGGATTTGAGAGTAATAAAAGTTATGGATGAGTGTGCCAACTTAAAATGTGAAGAAAATTGGATGGGATTGTAGATATATTATTCCTACCTGATATCTTGCTATTCTGTATATGAATATACAATACTTTTAATGAATAATTTGAGAAATGCTTGCTTTTTTGATCTTCAGGCGAATCCCACTAGAAGACATTCCTGAAGATGAGGCGGAATGTGCTGCCTGGCTTCATAAACTGTACCAAGAGAAGGTAACACTATCGTATGGATCGACTTAAGAACATAAGAAATGCTAGACGAAAAAAGACCAAGGTCCATCTAGTTCGCCTTCCACCTTTGTGGTGGTTGCATGTACATATGTCCCAAACTACCATAATGTTACTTCCTCAAATCTTTTTTTTTTAAAGAATCAATATTTCCTGCTTCAACAGTCTCCCTAGGGAGCCTCTTCCACAGGTTCACTATTCGCTCACTGAAATAGTGTTTGTGTAGATTCATTCTAAATTTGCCCCCCTTCAGTCGCAGGCCATGTCCTCTGGTTTTACTTTTCTAGACAAGTTGAAACAGTCTGTGATGATCTATATTGTCTAGCCCCTTTAGAATCTTACGGACAATAATCATGTTGCCTCTCAACTTTTTTTTACAGCGTGAACATGCCCAATTTACTTAGCCACTCAGTCCAGTCTCTCCATTCCCTCAATCAGTTTGGTTGCCCTCTTCTATATCTTCTCGATTTCTCCAATAATCTTTTTGTTACTACACAGTTAAATATGGTCTTGCCAATGATTTATACAGTGACAAGATTATCTCACTAATTTGGCTTGCTATGGATCGTTTGATACATCCGAACATGTGGTTTGCTTTACTGACACAGAGCATTGTTGGGAGAGCTTTAATTTATTGTCAATCAGAACCCCTAGGTCCTTTTCATTTTCCATACAAGTGGAATTTTGGCAAATTTCCTGTACAAATAATTTTGGCAAATTTCCATTATGCTGTGAATGTTAACAATTAAGAAAACAGTTCTTAATTAACAACAAAATTACATTTGTAAAGCACCGATTTGATGACTGGTTGGGGAAGGAGAGGAAGCATAAAGCAAAGCTTGACTGACCTCGCCCATATCCATTCATGTGCATTTTCAAGCAGGGATTTCTGGTTAGCAATCAGGAGTCATAATCTTGGCTGATTTCTAATGTCTCAACAATAAATCTCTGCACTTAATGCAGTGCCATACCGCGTCTCGAACAGTTTTGCAGCATTTACTATAAAGTTTCATGACTATTTGTAGGTAAATCCTGATCAGGCTAATTAAGTATTCCAGCCCTTTGAGCTGGCTGAGATCAACTTTCTGGTCTGTATGTATCAGGCAATTTACCCACTCGGCCATTGTGGGACATATTACACAGCTTCATAATGGAAATCAAATTCATGCTTTTGAGAAAGTAGCAATTGGTCCGTCATTTGAAAATTTTAAGCACAGTTATAAATAATAATAATCCTTGCATTTGATATAGCGCTTTTCAAATCTCTGTTCCTCTACCATCAAAAAGTGAGCCTGCCAATCTCCCTGCTTCTCTCTATTTTACCCCTTTAGAATCCTAAAGGCAGCAATCATATTGCCTCTCAACCTTTTTTTCCAGCATGAACATGGCCAATTTACTGGGCGAAAGTTTATGCATTGTCACGTAATCTGGTCAGCAGTGGATCCTCACTGACCTTAATATCTGTTACTGGGCAAAAGGCCAATCAATTTCATGCTTGGCTGTGTGGGTTACATTCAGGTCAGACCTGTGATAATCACCGATTGCTGCATGATGATTTATGGATACTCTTGTTTTGCCTGTAGTAAAACCATAATACTATTGAACATTAGAAACTTTGAGTGGTTGAGTAACTTCAAAAGGTTTAACTTAATGAATGAGGTAAGATGATGCCCTAAAACTCAAAGAACCAGTTTAGATAACAACAACAACTTTATATAGCGCCCTGCATGCCAGATGGTGTCTCAGAGCACTTCACAATAACGGATCCTGGGCCCGAGTCAGGGGCAGGGGGAAAAAGGTGACGAAAGGCACGGTCGAAGAGAAAGATCTTTAGCTGAGACCTGAAACTGGGAAGAGAGGGGGAAAGGCGAAGGGAATGAGGAAGGGAGTTCTAGAGCCTCGGGGCGTAGTGGCTGAAGATAATGTATAAACTTCACTTGCAACCAGTCATTCAATTACTATCTCCAAATTACTCCTGTATTGCTTATTTCTACTTTGTGCCATTCATCTTCTTAGACGAAAATTTCACTTTGTTCTTTGAAGGAGCCATTTAAGATGTAAGATAGATGAATATTATGCCAGCAGCCAAACTTTTTCTGTGAAAAAGAAAAAATGCTTTTATTCACCAATAATTGTTTGACCTAATAATAATAATCTGAGGTTCTTTGGCTTTTTCTACTTTTGTTGTATAAGAATTTAGTGGTGTGCATATTTTCCTGACAAGCTCAATAGCAATAAAAGTACTGTATCAGGTTTATGCACAATCGTTGAAAGTATTTATGCCTTTTAAATTCTTTTAGCGTTCGTCCTTTTTCAAAGAAATGTTTTTCTTTTAACCAAAATGCGTGTAGAACCGGACCTACATCTGCTGGCAACCTATAATGAAAATAAAAAATTCCCAGGTCTTAACATCTGTAGAACTGTTTTTGTTCTACAGAAATAGTTCTACAGTTTCTACTGTAGACCGAGGCACTCCTGATTAGCTCTCGTCAGTGCCTTTCACCTGAGGTGCTGACAGCACCACCCATCCGTGTATACACATTCCACCTCATTGAGCCAGTCCAGAACTTTGGCATCTTGTTATACGCTTAACCTTTCTTCTCCACATCTATGCTTGCTCTACTTTCCCCACCTCCGCAACATCTCCCAGCTCTGCCTTGCTGTGGCACACTGAAGGTCGCCGAAACACTAGTACATGCATTTATAACACCCAGTTTGACTATGCAAATTCCCTGCTTGTTGGCCTCCCCAGCTCCTCCCTCCATCATCCAGAATTCTGCAGCCTTTGTGCTCTCGCTCTGGTCCAAAACACTTTGTCCAGCTCCTTGGGACATCCTCTTGATGTGAAAGGCGCTATACAAATGTAATTTTGTTGTTATTCGTAACTATTTTCCTAATTGTCACTATTGAAATGATGATAGTGGTACAAGGAGCAGTTGCCAGGGATTCAAGTGCATCCCCAGGTCTCCCCTACCATGAAGTTGTCTAATGTTGAGCACACCACTCACTTGACTGCCTCATGCCCATCACTAACTTTATGAAGTGCATTTGCGAATGAAAAAAGTTATACTTTCTGTGGTACAAGACAATCGGCGTCTTCAATATACCATCACAGACTGTACCTCAAGTGCTGTTATATAAAAACGGTAATAGAATCTTTTCCAGTGGCTGGGTGGGTGAATCACTTTGGGGCGGAACTGATACACAGACCAGATTGATCATGAATCCACTATCCAGATGTGTGTTATAGTTTGATATTTTTAATATCAAATGACTATTTAATGACTACATTTTTTCATGAACTAAATTACATTTTCTTTAAAATAATAGGATGCTCTCCAAGATGAGTACTTCAAAAAGGGCACTTTTCCAGGAAACCAGATTGTACCACCAAAACATCTGTGGGTCCTTGGGAACTGGATATTCTGGGCTGTGTTGCTGCTCTTTCCTTTATTTAAACTGGTGGCTAATCTGGCCAGTAGTGGATCCTCACTGACCTTAATATCATTTTCACTCTTCATCATTGTTGGTAAGTGGTGCATGGTGTGACTGCAGAAACTGGAATCCTAACTGTAAGGTACAGCATGTACTCAGCATGAGGTTTCCAGTCACGAAACATATACAGGATGTTGACTGTGGCTCCACAAATTGAGAAAGCTTGAGGGTTATCCAATAAAGCTGGTTGATCATTGCAAATGTACCCACAAGGTTGAGTTGCCAGATTTTCAGAAGCGTCAAAAAAAGTACTTAAATTTTTAAGTAAATGTACAGCTATGACTTTAGTCAGCAATTTTTCTCTGTGGGTAGCAGTTGCTTTTCTGAATCTTTGCTCTGCATTCTACCTGAAGTCTGCACTTTTAATAAAATTCCTGCATGCAGCAATTTTCACGTGCATGGATGTACATACAGATGTGGGTCTCAGTCTTTTAGCCTATCCATATTCAATCGCATCTTGAAAGATACTTGTGTTTGCAGTTCCTTATTGTTTATCTATATCCCCTTTGAACCAAATGCCAAGCTTCCCACTGCCTCCTGCTGAATCACAACTATTGTAAAATACTACATCTTCAATAGGTTCATAATTGATTTTTAGGCATGGGCAATGGTTTGTGACACAGAAATTGTTTTAGTTGATACAAAATACTGTGTTCTGTGTGGTAATGTGAAAAGGGGTTCAGTATGAATTAATTACAATCTGCATAGCAATACGAATATAATTCTAACTTACTTTGCAAATAACCTTGTTTGGGGTTGTGAAAAAAAGTGAGGTGAGTGGGGTCTCGTTGGGGCTAAGCTGGCTTCAAAGTGGTGTACCTGGCAATATCCGATTTGAGTCTATCCTCTTTGACAGTCTTGGTAGCTCGGTTCCTGAACCAGGCAGGTCACAGACCTCTAAGGCACTGCTGATCACAGACAATCCAGCCTGGCTCTTTGAGGAGCAGACACTGAGGTAATGTGTGGACTGACTTCCTCACTCTAAGTGCCTGTTAACCTTGTGAACCTTAACGGAAAAGCAGCAAGTTGTTTGCTAGAATTCCAAAATGAGTTTGTTATTATGATTAACTTTATAAATCTCATCACAATGCAACTTATGACAGATCTTATTGTATCATCAAGGTATTCATTTAATTTCATTATCTTTCGTACAAAATAAATGACATCATGAGGCTGTAATTGGAGCATCGTTCAATTTATTTCATATTTAGGTGAGGTGTGATTGAATATTTTATGCTGTGAGGAAACCAATGTGAGAATGATGTACCATGCATGACCTTTTACACCTTCGTGGTAGGTTTGTCTTGTAGGACCCTTGACAGGACTAGATACTATTTGTTATTCTATTATATAATGCAGGAATCCTGAGTTCACTGTACAAATGCTATATTTGTTACATAATATCATATGGGTGTTTAGTCCTACAGGGTTCCACAAGATTGTTTTTCCTGCAAACTTGTAACCCTTTTCCTGCCCTACCCCTAAACACCTGCCACAGAATACCATGCATGACAATTTTAAAAGTATATTGCAAAGTTACTTTTTCCTGAATAATTATTCTGCCTCCATTTTAGGTGCAAACCGTCTGTGATGAGCATTTGGATCAAACTACAATGCTTGTTTGGGTTACCAGCAATTGGGAGTATGTGAGGTCTTTTATTTTAAACAGAATTACATGATATTTAAGGTTGATTGTGTCACAAAAGCTATCAGTAAATCTTGACTCCAATCCTCTTCGCCATGTAAAAACTCTCTTTATAGATAGACATCTGTAACATTCTAAACTCTAGCCAGATGCGTAGTAAGTTTCTCAAGACTTAACAGACAAGATATTGTCAAATTTTCCACATTTAAAAAAAGAATCCATCTCTGTTAGTCATTCCAAATTGTTTGCTCATTACTAGAAACTAGTGAATTCTAGCAGTGTTCACACCTTTCAATGCATTAACAAAACTCCACTTCCACAGTATTGATAAAAAAAAATATTGGTCAACTTCTTTATTTCACAGTGACAGGTGCATTGGATTCTGAAAGTATTAATTTGGGCCAAAGTTTGGATGTTGTGTGAATGGACCCATATCAATTCAATCTGAATTGGATTCTAAACCCTCTATACTTATTCCTTTTGCAAAAGTTGTAATAATAATCAGGCCGATTGTAACCATAGTTCTGGATATCACAGTATTCACTTACTGGTAGTAAGCGATGTATGTTAAGAAGGAGCATAGGCTATTTATTGATGGTTACCTACATTCAAAGAAAGCTACAGTATGTGATTAAACAGAGAAATGGTGATACACCACACTATTATCTTTGCTGAAATATTATGAGACAGATATTAATGGACACAATCTTTGTATTGTACAAAGCTTTAACCAAAAAACCTATTCTGATGAGCTCTACATTGTCCTGCTTGTTGTAATGAATGCAAGATTGAGGTATGCACCATGAGTATCTAATATTCAGTAGATTAGAAGTATGAATAGATTTGGGTTTTAAAAACATATTTTCTACTGTATTCATTTTAATATCAATATTTCAATCTGATTGCAGTCTGCTGGTATGTGACTTATGTAAAAAAAATGATATATGACAGTTCTGTATAAGTTTGCATACAAGTGATTTATGTTGATTTATTTTAAAGGGGTTCTTGCATAATTAGGAAACCTTTAAATGTTTTAGGAACTGGTGTGTGCAAATGGTGGGTTTATGAATGGGGAGGCATGATCTTCAAAAAGTAACAATTTTCCTTTTTAAAAAAAAATCTGCTATCAATAATTTTATGTGGATCCACACCATACTGCAAAGGCTTTCTGCATGGGACAGAATAGGAAAACAATTAAGTATTGAAATGAATTAACTATCCTAAAGAACTTTGGTTTTGCACTGAATTATGCTGCTATTCTTAAAGGAGGGAAGCAAAGCGAAATAGTTCACAGGTAACCTTAGTTTCAAGCAATGAAATGCCTAACTTTTCCTGACTTTGCTTGCTTCCTGTTCAGTCCCATCTTCCCTTGTTTCAATGCTATTTCCTTCAAGGCATGAGGCTAGACAAGACTTTTTTTTACTACAAAATACTGTTTTTAGCTTTCAGGAGTACTTTTTTTTGTTTAAAAAAAAGGTCGGCAGCTCTGGGATTGGGGGATATGGGGATAGGGCAGTTAATTAGAGTTAGGTCAGAAGATCAGCCATGATATTATCGAATGGTAGGGCAGGCTTGAGCGGCCAAATGGCCTACTCCTGCTCCTACTTCTTATGTTCTTATGTAGAAAACATTTAGAACTGGAATAGGAGCAATAAAGCTTGTTCAGCTCAACTAATTTTCCTGCTTCTAAGGGCAGTGTACAGGACCAGGACTCCCTCCTGATGTGAAAGTGCCTATACAAGTATAATTTCTTGTTTATGTTGTGCCAGGAGACCGATCATGTGTTTTGATTTGTATTTATTGCATCAGAAATCTTACTATTTCTTGCTGAATGCTTCAATGGACTCCGAATTTGATTGAATTGACGAGCTCTTCTGCAAGTTATCTTCTCTGCTTCTCCAGGCTATCTGGCCCATAATCAACATTACAGTACTGTGGATCTGCCTGGATCAGGAACTGAACGGCTTTTAACTAGTAATTTATTGTAATAATCTTTATATTTGATAGTGTCTTTCACTTCAGGAGAATGTCTGCAGAGGATTCTCAGGATTTACTGTAAAGTGTAGTGATTGTATATCTTGTAGGTGAACATGTCAGCCAGTTTTCAGACAACAATGTCCCACAATGTCCTGCCATGAAGTGAATGAGCAATCTTATTTGGAGGTCGTTGGTCAGGACACTGGGAGAAGTTACTTTTCCCTTTTTGATTTACACAATGGGATCTTTAAGGTAAACTGGACTGGTTGGGCAGCACTATCAGCAATGCAGCACAACCCCAGCACTGCATTGGAGTGTCAACCTGGACTATATACATTCAGAGTCCTGACATGGGGCTTGAACCCACAATCTTCTGATTCTGAGGCAAGAGTATGAGTAACTGAGCCAGACTGATACACCTATTGAATAATGGTTGTGGAAATTTGTGCAGCTTCTGTTGCCTAGTTTTGTACGTTTCATCTACAAAATCAAAAGATGTTTGAGAGATCCTTTTGATTTGGGATCTGCAACACCTAAATTTAATCTGCCCACAGAGTGAATGATGAATACATCGTAGTGAAGTGCTCATAATAATGATCTGGTTACTGAATCCATGATTGTGTGTGGGACACTGCTATATCAAATGCAAAGTTTATTATTATAGAAGATTGGAAAAGCATATACCTAACTGGTCGCAAAGGTCAAAGAACAAGCATTGTCTGGTTCCTCACTCTCCAGGGGATCCATGATTTAAAATTTAACTATTTTCCACAACAACTGGTGAATATGTAGAATGGTCTGTATAAATGTTTGTTTAATTATGTTCGATAATTTATTCTTCTTTGAATCTCTGATGTGTAGTTGATGATGATGATGATAATAATCCTTATAATAATCCTAGCATTTGATATAGTTCTAGACCTACACCTCCTCTCCTCCTTACTCAGTCTCTGCGGACCTGCCCTTGCCTAGTTTGACTCCTACCTTTCTCATCGCCTACACTTTATCGCCACCAATGCTTTCTCTTCCAGCCCCCGCACTGTCACCTGTGGCTCCCCCAGGGCTCTGTCCTTGGCCCCCTACTTTTCAACATCTTTATGCTCCCATCCTCCGGTGACATCATCCGCAGACATGGGGTTAACTTCCACATGTATGTGGATGACACCCAACTCTATCTCTCTGCCTGTACCCTCGACTCCAGGACTACCATTGTCCTGTCAGACAGTCTGTCAGGCATCAGGTCCTGGATGAGAGCAAACTTTCTACAGTTGAATGTCAACAAGACCGAGGGCCTACCGATTGGCTCCCACCAGCGCCTTCTTGCATCAGGCGCTGGCTGCATCAACCTCCATAGTTGCACACTCAACCTCACCAAGCCAGGCAGGAACTGAGGTGTCTTGTTTGATCTTGATCTGTCTTTCTTCCCTCACATCCAAGTAATAACTCGCTCTGCCTTTCCCCACCTCCACAACATTTCCCGACTCTGCCGTTACCTCATCCCTAAAGCCGCTGAAACCCTCATCCACGCCTTCATTACATCCTGGCTCAATTATGCAAATGCCGTGCTGGTCGGCCTTCCCAATTCCTCCCTCCACAGGCTGCAGATATTCCAGAACTCTGTGGCCCGTGCCCTCTACCATTCCAAACTCTGTGATCCCATCCCTCCCAGCCTGCCCGACTCCATTGGCTCCCCATCATCAAGAGGATCCAATTCAAGATCCTTGTCCTCACATTTAAAGCCACCCACAACCTCGCCCCACCCTACATCCGTGACCTACTATCCCCTTACCAACCTGCCCACCCCCTCTGTTCAGCAGGCTCTGGCCTGCTCTACGTCCCCCGACCCAACTGCCCAACCATTGGCAGGCGAGCCTTCAGCCACTCTGCCCCCAACTTCTGGAACTGCATTCCAAAGTTACTCCGCCTTGCCCCTTCCCTAGCTTTCTTCAAGTCTTGCCTCAAAGACTCTCCTCTTCGATGGACCCATCCGCGACCACCCCACCCCTGTCCTCAGCTCGGGTCTGAATCAATAACTGTCTAGCGCCTTGGGATGTCCTCCTGACGTGAAAGGCACTATACAAATGTAATTTTGTTGGCGTTGTAATGCTTTTCAGTGGATTTAAGTGACCAATTTTATTATTTATTTATTTTTCTTGAGGGATTATTTTCAGGTGTGTGGAGTAAGGAAATCCACCCAAGGTCTCCCCCTGCCGGGAATTGAACCCAGGTGTCTCACTTGCGAGGTGAGTGCTCTAACCACTGAGCTACAAGACTCCTATGTTGTATCATTGTATTATTTTCTGATACAACCTAACATAATTGGATTTGTGAACTGTAACATTGTGCTTCTGTAGGTATAAGTAGTTAAACAAAAATCCACACAGATGCTTTCTACTATTGGAAGACTGCTTGGATGGCAATCAATATTTGGTTAATTTGATGTACAGTACCAACCTTACAAGTTGCAAGCTCACTAATGAAACCTGTGGCTACCTTACCCTTTTGTTTTGTAGGGAAGCCGATTTACAAAAATATATATTGTTACTTCTGAGAAACCAGTTCTGTGTTTTGGTAAACAAACCAATCTTTTGTATCTAAAGGTGAGGAGAAAATTTGAACCTTAGTTTCAGATCAGAAAGAACTACAACCCACCTCATCATTTATATACTTTTATAGCTGAGACTGTATTCCATGTTTTTAATGTTAAAAAACATACAGATTGCTAAATATTAGTGGGATAGTGGGACATTATTATACTGTTCTGCCCAATTGATTGTCTTGTGCTATATAATGTTGGGCAGATGAGAACAGCATTGGACTTCTCACTCCTTTACCTCTTTTCAAAATAGTCTGTTCATAAATAAGCATTTTGGATGATAACATAATGGGGAATAAGTTGAATAAATCTGTTAGGAAACTATTATGGAAATACTGTATAGAGGTTTATTTGCAAGCCAGGATATCGATTTTTTTTTCCATTGAAGTTGCTTGAAAAGAACAACATTTCTTAGCTTGAAGGTTGTACTTTTTTTTAAAAAAGTACAGTGCCAAGCAAACCAGTGACTTGAAATTGGTTGAACAGTGCTGTTGTGTCCCAGATTGTTCCTGACTTTTGTTCATTTTGGTGCATTGTATTTTTCATAACTAAATGTCTTTTAATGAGTCCTGAATGAGGACAAATGAAGCTGAGAACAATGTGATCAAATGGAAATTTATTAGCTGCTGGCTTTACGTAAACACACAAAAATACTATCATTAGTTATTGACTTAATGAATGGCATTTGGGGCCATAGGTTTCAAGAATGTTGTTTGAATATAATATTATTTGTTTGGCTTGTTCAAATGCTGTAGTATCTGAGTAACAAGTGCAGACAAGGTGGACTTACAGATTTAGGGTGCCGCATTTAGAGGTGGAGAGGGGTTTTAATATAATTTTTTTTAAAAACAAACTGCCCTCAAACCTGCCTTTTATATAATTGCTCTTTTTCTTGGATGGCAACCTTGTTAAGAATGAACTCTGCTCCTTGTTAGTTTGCATTAAAGCATTCGAATCTCTGGATTTTTTGGGGCTTATTGGAACCTTATTGCTTCTGTGTCTGGTTACTGAAATGTTTGTCTCACCTTAGATTATTCTGTGAAGCTCTTTATTTAGACAGAAGGCTTTTTAAAGAACTTCCTTAAGGGTGGAAATGGTCACGGTTGCATTGTTTAAATACTACTTAGCAACATTCCAACTTTTAAAATCTTCCTTATACTTTGGTTAACCCTTTCCAGGACCTTGAGACAAGAATCCCTTATCTTACTCCTGATTTGTTTTATTGTTGCCAATCACTTCTTCGTGCTTCTTATTATCTCCTGGTGTTTTTCAACCTTGATATTACAAAATCTTTATATATATATAAATATATATCTTTATTTATAAGATCTTTATAATCAGTTGTGTGTTCTGACCAGTCTTTCACTCACATACACCACACACACATCTTCCATACCTTATTCCTCTCAGTTGGATATAATCAGCTTCCCCCTTGAAAATGCCCACAATATTTTATTTGCTTCTGCCTCTTTCCAAGACGAGATTTCTCAATTTTAAAAAATTGTCAAATAAGATCAATATTTTAAAAGTATGTGGGAATGAGGCAGGGTGTTTTTTTGAACTTGTAAATGAAAGAATTTGTGAAACGGTACTTTGACCAATGGATGAAAGATGCCCCAACCCATACTTGTCCCAAATGCTGTAGTTTTTGTAGCTGAGAGAATGGCTCCCTCTGCTGGGCTGGGTTACAGATATTATTCAATTTGGTTTCTTACTCTGCTGACCAACACGTTGTTGGGAAAAGTTGAGTTTTTCTGCTTCCAAATCATGTGCATTTACTATCGGAATAACTTTTTACAAATTTTAGCTCACATCTTGCTTTGTTTTGAATAAGCTGCTTTGTCAGAGGGCAAAGAGAGCCTTTCCCTGCAGTTAGAGGTTTAATGCTGCTGATCATAGGTGAGATCCATGTTTGCAATGATGTGAAAAGGTTGTCTGTTTACAGGTTCCCAATATCCTCCTGGGGAAGCAAAGGTAATTGGGGGCTTCTTGCAGCTGAACTGGTTCCAAGGTGACATGCCTGGCAACGGAATATCGGCTTTGAGCCAGCCCTTTGTGGCCATCTCAGTAGTCCAGTTCCTGAGCCAGGTGGGTCCACAGTAATTCAGGGCACTGCTGATGACAGCACAGCCAGTCTGGCTCATGAGAACTGCAAGGGCAGACCAGTCAATAGGGGCAGGGTGTCATTCCCACTCAGCTCTCGTTAACCCTGCAAGCCAAAGCTCTAACACACAGGGTGGTCCTAGCTGGACAAGCAGTGGGGAAAGCTTACCAGACAGCTATATCAATGCCAAGCTATGCAGTTTAGCAGGTTAGATTCCAGCAGTACCCCCACCACACACTCTGGGGTCTCCAAGCCTTGGCTCTTGCCAACCAGTACCTAATGCTTTCCAGAATTAGGTAAGCCAAATATGTCTCTCTAGAGCAGTGCTTTCCAAACTGTGGGGCGTGCCTCCCTCGTGGGGTGCATACCGTTGGCTGGGGAACACGGAGCTTTAGAGTCTCGAGCCCTCGAGTGCGTGTGGAGTTGAGGCGGAGCCAAGGACCTGAATGTGCGAAGCTGAGGTGGAGTCAAGGACCTGAGTGTGCGGAGCTGAGGTGGAGCCGAAGACCCGAGTGTGCGGAGCTGAGGTGGAGTCAAGGACACGAGTGTGCAGAGCTGAGGCGGAGCCGAGGACTGGAGTGTGCAAAGCTGAGGTGGGGTCAAGGACACGAGTGTGCAGAGCTGAGGCGGAGCCGAGGACTGGAGTGTGCAAAGCTGAGGTGGGGTCAAGGACACGAGTGTGCAGAGCTGAGGCGGAGCCGGGGACCCGAGTGTGTGGAGCTGAGTATGAAGGGGGTGCACGTGCAACTAAAAGATTGCTGAGTTAGTGGGGGGTTGGGGGGTGGTGTGGGTGGGCGCAGCTATTCAAAGTTTGGAAGCCACTGTTCTATTCCAACCATCTATCTCTGGGATTCCCATGTGTAAGTGGGATGCTGGGAAACTTGGCTTGGATGCTCTTAAGCACAGTGATGGTTTTCTGCATGTGTCAAATACCCGGCTGACCCCAAAGAACCCGCAAGTATCTAGCAACTAGTTAATTCTCACAAACAGAATTTGTTCACATATGAACTCTTCTCTCTTTGAAGACTATATTATCCAAGAGCTTAATCCAAGGGACAGTGGGCAAGAGTTTGAAGGAGAGTTCAATATCATAATGGGTTTCCTGTACTACAATAGGTAACTTCTGACAATATGTGAACACGTTTATGTTTTATTAGGAATCGCTTTTTATCACAGATTTTTGTCTTCTCAGTTGCAGATCTATGCCACGAGGGGGTGGTGAGAGAACATGGCATTTTCTCTTTTTCTATAAGCATGTGTATGCTGCATGTCTTGCTACTGTAGAAATGGTTCTGCTTTGCCCACATAGATAGTTTTTTATCTTGTCTTGTGTGGGGAAAGCTGACGGACGTGATTTCACTGAATTATAGAACATCACTTTTTGTTTGATGCTAACATCCTTGTTGTGTTTCCAGTGTGGTCAATCTTAATTTCTCTAAACTTGTGCATTTACCAAAGTGATAACAATGTCACAGTGATGTGCTCTAGATCGTTTTTATATCTATCTGCTCAAAGCCTTTTTTCTCTCTCTGTCTCAATACTATTTTCTTTGGGAGGAGGGTGGTGGTGGGATAGGGTGGAAAGTTTAAGAGTAAAATTAGCATTGCAATTGATATCAGGCAAAAATCCACCAGTGGTAAATCTGCTTACATTTTCGTCCAAAGCAACCTTCCTAAGCAATGGTTGTTTTAACGCTGGGACGTGACAGGATTCTTTTATCATACTATTATTTATGATTATTACTACTACAGGTATCTTTAGCATATTGGCTCCCATCAGCATCATAAATCAAACACAAGCATTAGACCCGGAATTTGAGTTTCATATGAGAGTTCTCTTGATTTTATGGGTTTCATTTGTGCTGTAATGTTACAGTTTGCTGTGCAATACCCTGAAAATCTGTGGTTTTGCTGTGTTTACTCTATGCTTCGAATCCAAATAGGTTTTTTTTTGCCTGAAGGCATGAAAATGTAATGTCCCAAATGCTGCTATCTTGAATTGAGTGTTCAACACTCGTGTTTTATTTTTCCTCTTTCCAAAGTTTATAGGAGCCTCAGTGGAGAGTTCTTCATAAGTTCAATTCCGAAAAAAGGATCTGCTGTAGAACTGCCAAGGCAAGCCTGCCCTGCAGCAAATACACCTTCCCAATGTAAATGTTTTTTTAAAAAAGAAATTGGGTAAATATCTTCTTGGACTTGCTGCTTTTAAATCAATTTTTCATGTCCCTGGGACAGTTTGAAATGACGGAGTAGCTGGTTTCCCGGCAGTTTGTGATGTGGGCAATCTTGGTGTTGGGGTATTGCTGCAGACCCAATTGACCTATCTGGTGTTTAGAGGACAGTTCAATCTATTACTACGGCCTATTTGCAGAACTGAGTTCAATTTGTTAAAAAAAATGGAACCACAACTTGAGATAAATGAATTTGTGGTTTAAAGGAGCCTTTAAAGAAGCCAGTCTGGAACAAAAATACCTTTTTTGTTCACATTTGGTGATAGTTTTATTAATGAAAGCAAATAACCTCAGACCTTCCCGCTCTGGAGGTTAGTTACTGATGCCAATGGGACAAAGCACCATTGAGCTTTCCAGCTCCCACTCTATTGCATGTATTGGCCAGCGCTCAAAAGCTGCAGTTGTATGAAGTCTTCAGATTAGCCCACATTGGTTTGAAACCCTTTGCATGTCCTTCTGGGTAATGTTTCTTAGTCTGCTAGAATTGTTGCACTGAAAAAGCGGAGACTGTTGTGATTAGTGTGATCAGAATCTAATGTTATAATTAATTATTCAGATGCTGTCCAACAGGAGGGAGCTCATGATTTGAGTTTTCAAAAAAAAAAAATTTCAAATTGTTGCAGTAACCAAAGGAAAACATTTATGTCTGAGATAATTTATTTCCTCTTACTCAGGTCCCAGCTAAAGACCTTTCTCTTTGACCACGCCTTTGATCACCTTTCTACCCCTGTCCCTGGCTCGATCCCGGGATCTGTTGTTGTGAAGCGCTCTGAGACGCTATCCGGCGTGGAGGACGCTATATAAATCAAAGTTGTTATTGTACTCTCTCCTCCGCTCTGCCCTTCCCCGCTCACCCCACCCCTCCTCAACTTTTCCAATAGTCATGCAGGCAGCTAGTGCTTTTGGTTTTCACTCATCAAGAACCATTTGTGTAAGGTATCAGAGTTGTGAGTATCTTGTCAGGCTTTGACTAAGAATGGACCCAGAAGAGGGGGAGGGGGTCAAATGGCTGCATCACAAACTTGTGGCTGGACTACTCTAATGCCCACCTCCCCGGTCTTCCCTCCTCCACCATCCACAAAATTCAGCTCATCCAAAACTCCGCCGCCCACATTCTCACCAGTATCAAATTTCGCACCCCGATTACCCCAGTGGTTACCAAACTGCGCTGGCTCCCTGTCACAGAGCAGATCGACTTCAGGACCCTCACACTTGTGTTTAAATCCCTCCACGCCTCGGCACCCTCCTACCTCTCTCCTCACAGGAGTACCCGCTGCCTCCACTCTACTGGGTCCGGCCTCCTCCTTATCCCCCGAATCCACTGCTCCTCCATTGACGGTCGTGCTTTCAGCCACTACACCCCAAAATTTTGGAACTCCGTCCCTCAAACCCTCCTTTCTCTTCGACCGCCCTACGGTCGCCTTCCCCCTCCCCTGGCTCGGCCCCGGGCTCCGCTATTGTGAGTTGCTGTGGAGGGAGCTATATAAATGCAAGTTGTTGTTGTAGGTGGTAGTGCAGTGAATTGCTTACAACTGCTTACAATTAGAACTTTTTATGGATTTTTAACCGAATTAATATACACTGTTTTTACTGGATGGGCAGAATTGTAGAACAAACTAAGGCAGTGGTTTCCAAACTGTGGGGTGCCCTCCATTGGGGGGCGCGTACCGTTGGCTGGGGGGGCGCGCGGAGCTTTAGCGTCTCAAACCCCCGAGTGCGTGTGGAGGTGAGGACCTGAGTGTGTGTGGAGATGAGGACCTGAATGTGTGTGGAGGTGAGGACCCGAGTGTGTGTGGAGGTGAGGACCCGAGTGCGTGTGGAGCTGAGTGTAAAGGAGGGGAGCGCAACAAAAACTTTGCCGAGTTAGGTGGGTCATCACCATTTAAAGTTTGGAAGGTACTGAACTAAGCTAACAACAAAATTACATTTGTACAGCGCCTTTCATGTTGCGAGGTAAATGTATAGCTGACATAAGATGTTCAATATAATGCTTGTGTATTGTGAACTCCAAAATTATCCCGTTTCTGGTTGACCGGAGACCATTTCAGTACAAGATAGTGTGCTGCTAAAACTGGATGAGGAAGCACACTCCTGGGTTTGTTATTGCCATTGTGCAGGTACAGGAAACCATTGCTGCAATACTCACGTGTACCTGCACATGCACAAAAATATTAAAATACTAAAGGCCAATGTTTTTGTTGTTTTTAATCCAGGCTTTCTGCAAATGCTGTGTTGTACTGTATTTATTCTGTATATTCACTAATGTTGGTGCATCAAGACACCTTCTAATCGCTGTTTGTCCTCTTAGTAGCTGTAAAACTGCTGTCTTGCATGCAGTAAATTGCTTATGAAGAGATGAAAGGCTGCATCTGACATATTATTGCATGAGTTTTGAATGCCCGGTTTCATAAATGCTATGTAGCTTGGCTAAGATGGTCTGTGATTTGTGATGTGAAAGTGGGTATTGAACCTTGCCACTGTTTGCTTGTGTGTTTCATTGTAAGCCTCTCTTAAAAATGGAAATGCAATACATGCAGTCTGCTGCAAACCTCTTGTTCCACACATAATGATGCATGTTATAAGCTTGGAACAAAACACTTAATAGTATTAGCAAATACTGCTGGTACAATAGAGGCTTCCACCACTTGCAGTAATGATGTGTTATGTTAGGCATTTGTCCATACTTTTCCTGTGCTCCATACTGATCTCAATTGAGCTTTCTGCGAAAGCAACAAGCAGAAGTTGGGGGAAGGGGTGAGAAAAGAGAGAGACTTCACATAGAGGGAAATCGGTGTGTACCACACTCATGCTCCTCAAGGTCAGTTTGAAGAGCAGGTGCCAAACCACTGGTTACACTGAGTGTTTCCTCCAATCATCTCTCGCAAACATGGTCCAGGGGGAACCTAAATGAATGAAGGCAACAACTGCTTACAATTGGATCTTTTCATGGATTTTTAACTGAATAAATATGCATTTTTTTAATTAGATGGGCAGAATTGTAGAACAAACTAATATGCAGCTGACATAAGATGTTCAATATAATGCTTGACCTAACCCCAGTGTATATTTGTATAGTTTCTTCAAGTTCATTGTGTCTTGGAACATTGTGAACATAAATGTTACTTACAAAGGCTCTAGATTAAAACTGAAATTATTCATCTGATTCATTGTTAACATAGGCATCAGATTGTAGGGGCTTTGCAGCATTACCCAATGTGTTGAGTAGATTTGTATTAATCCAGAGAACTACGTTTTATTTTCAGGAAGACATGGATAACTTTAATAACTACAATTGTAATTTTATGAATTAATATTAAAGTTGCTTTTCTTTTTACACACTGTATTGAATGTAAGTGGCATTCACATTTGTGCTACTGTGCTTCAGATACAAATTATGCTTTCTTATGTGATGCTGTTGTTTTCTAATTATTTGCTCTTAAGACAGAGTGACTTGAATAACGCTTTTGACTTTGCCGTGATGCTGATCAAACCAATTGTAAATAATCAACTCTAGTAGAGGCACCTAGGGGGTCACTACCCTTGTGTTACTACTGTCCTTTTATCCTTTTGCAGGGAACGATTATAAGGTGGGACTTTTCCCCCTGCGACCCCCACGGAGAGGTTTACAATGCACGCAAAGTGCACATATTTGCAGGAAGCTCTTTGGTAACAATTCGAGTGTGCAATGACATACACGTGTGCCTACATTTCATACACCCTACTCGGGTGCTGTTACTGACCACAGCTGCACGCGGTGTAAACCACACATGTTTATGTCAGCAACACCCGAAAACATCGCACTGGAGAACACATAACATGATATTAAACAATCCCGTCCCTGTTGTGGTGGGTGTGGAGCCTCTGCTCCTCCACTCAGTTGTTCCTGCCTGAATCCTCCTGCCTATATTTGCTTGGAGCAGTTACACAGGTGAGGGAGAGCCAGCCCTGGCTGTGACCTTGTTTATCTGCAGACAGCGAGCCATTCCAGCACTCTACTGCTCCCCGCCTTTAGGAATACAGACATTGGCTGGCGGGTGCTTTTTGGTTACGGGGCGAGAATTCCTTGGTACGTTAAAAAGATATTGCATACAAACAAACATTATTTACATTTGTGGGAACACACTCGAAATTACACAATGAGCACCCCCTAATGCCTTCTCCTCTCCTGGGGAGGGATCCTCTCGCTTGAGGATGTGACACCGACATGAGCACAGTTAGCAGGAACAGCTTCGACTGGCCTTTACCGCTGCTGAACTGAGCTTCGTCGTGTCCCTCGGGACGTAGCTAATAAGGACTGTTACAGAGTTTTTAGTTTTTAAAACTAGAGTTTTACTGCTAGCTTTTAGTTGACCACGAGATGCCTGTTTGTGGGACTCACCTGTAGAATAGAAAGCAATCATGCCATCGCCTTCATAGTCCAGAGGTATTCAAAACATCTGCAGTATGACTTTTGTGGTAGATGTGAATAATGATGATTCAATTCTTGCATTTCTTGCATTTGAAACAGCGTTTTATCATGTCTTCAAGATGTCTCAAAAGTCTTTGCAGAATATACTGAACAGTGAGTGAATTGACTGTATATTTTGTGGCTGGCACGTCAGTCAATTATGCACATTTGTGTTCCACAAACAGTCATGGATTGAGTGACCAAATTATTACTATTTATTTTTGAAGGGATTATTACCCCCGGAAAAGTGGTCTGCCAATTGACAAACAGCTGAGTTCCTACTTTCTGCTAGGTAAACAGGTGTGTGGAGTAAGGAAACTTGCCTCACATTTCACCCTTCCTAGAAATTGAACCCGGGTCTTCTTGCTTGCAGGGCGAAAGCTCTAACTACAGTAAAAGCCCGTTTATCCGGCACCTTTGGGGCCTGGCCAATGCCGGTTTAAGTGCCAGCCTGCCTGATATTCGGCCGAAAACTTTAAAAAATAACATTTCAATGCATTTTTCCAGATAAATTCTGGTTAATCGAATGCGGACCTTTTTTTTGTGATGCCGGTTATATGGAAGTTACGATTGATGGGGTGCCAGATAAACAGGCTTTTACTATACTAAGCTACCATTGTAACATTGGCAAAATCCTGCTTTTGTTTCCACAGCTTCTGTTGGCATAAGGTGGATGATTGGTGTGACCGAGATCGAGAAAGGCTCCAACTATGGCAACAATGATGTGAGATTGAAAAATTGACCCAGACACACAAATGGAGATTGATCATACCATTTAAAGGGAACAAATAATTTTGAAGATTGAGTGTCATAGAAATTACTGGGTCAAGGGGAAGCTGCATCTCAATGTGCATGCAAAGGAGTTGACATCATCTGCACATAAGGATGGAGTGGAGTGGGTAATCCTAAATGGTGCTGTATGTGATGTTCGAAGGCATTCACAAAGTACAGTAACATGAAAAGTCAAATTGGAAATTATCAAAGAATGTTGCACCAACAGCGTCACTTAACTATCTGACGTGGCTTGCAGTATCTTACACATGTTTCCATCTAATTGGAGCTTGCTTTGGAAGATGGTATCACAAAATAATTCTGTTTTTTAAAAAAATTAACAATGTGGTTCTAACTTATTCAAATGTATTTTATTGAATAAGTAATTGTTGTGGGGAGGGGGGGGGGGGGGTGGTGGAGATGCGGGGGGAGTAAGAGAAGGGGAGGAGAGCAGGCAGTGTCTTGTCGTTACTAAGTGCTGATGTGTCAATCTATATTGTATGCTTTGCCCTTTCATGGGAAGTGGAGAGGAGGATTTTTTCAGTTCAAATTATGTGAACCAAGTGGGCAAGGATTTTAAATAACCTGGGGGGTTGTATCCACATGGTCTTAATCCTCGGCTGAGTCTACAGTGAGCACTAAGCAGCGGTCAGGCACTTACCCTGCAGGGAATGGAGGGAAGATCGTTGGGGATATTCAATCCAGACTGCTCTGGCAGAACCCACTACAAGTGAGAGAATGTTAGCAGAGGTCTGGAAACGTGCTGTTTGTTTACCTTATTGGGGGGAATGACAAGCGGCTCAGGGTGAGGTATAAACCCTAACATTTGGGGATAAAGAGTTTAAATGTGATTATGAACTGTAGTACGGTGGGTGAATCTATAACAATAAGGACTGCCCAAAATACCCTACAGTTCATTTCTAACTGATCCATTGGTGTTAAATAATATATGAATTTAAAGGGAAGATGAAATGTAATAAATTAAATTTCAAAAACAATGCATGAAATTGCTATTTTCATTTCCATATACATTGGCTGCTCACAAAGTCTATGCGTCAATAAGTGGGTGATCCTGAAAATTGGACAGCTATTGAATGTTGCTGTGCTTGTGACCAGTGTGATTTCTGATTCTCACAGTACTCTTGGGAACATGGCAACCAAAGATAATTTTACACGTGCTTTATCGACACTGGGCCATGGCACATCATTTGACAATGAGATGTTGCCTACACTGTGATGTAATAGCAAACTAGCATGTGGGTAGATCTAATGACAATTTCAAAATACTGGAATTTTGAATTGGTATGTTATGTACCTGTCAGGTTGGGCGAGTCCATAACCTCACTCATTGCAGATCCCCCAGCAGCTGGCTTCAGTGGTCATGGATAGGGAGATGTGTTCTATAGTGGTTCACCTTCTGATAGCCATATTGGTCTTGTTTTACAGTTAGTGTCAGAATAGGTTGGAGTAATGCAATCGTCCCAGTGAAGTAGGGGGGGGGGGGGGGGGGGTTCGTGTTGCAGTGATGTAGAAATGTCTCATTTTTTTCAGTTGTGCTCTACTGCAGCGGTTCTCAACCAGAGGTACACGTACCTCAGGGGCTACAAAATTACTTCCAGGGGGTCCAGGTGGCAGTACATTGATCTATTTAGCTCTCTTGTTTAGTATTTTATAGCTTTCCAAATTGTACATTTAATTGTTATCCCCCTCGTTTTGTATGTGCTAGTTATTTTATTATATAAGGAAAGCTTGGTCATAAAATGCAAGTGGAATGAGGAGGGTGGTGTGTGTATATGTGGTTGGGTGGGGGTACACGATAATGTTGAAAATTAACAAGGGGTACATGACTGAAAAAGGTTGAGAACCACTGGTCTATTGTATGCAGACAGCTTGATGCTCTTCTCCAAAGCTGACAAACGTTTCTAATCAGAAGAGTGTAAAAGAGTACTCAATTAAATGATTTTTTTTTCTTTGCACCCAAACCTTTTTTAAAAAAAACTTGGCCACAAAAAGTGGCCAAGTTTAAGAAATATGATAGGATTGAATTAGATCTTTACCTTAATCCCCATTTTCTCTATGCAGTTAGGAACTCACTTACTGGATAGGGTAAGTGTTACAGAGACATAATCGCAGTGTTTCATTTTTACAAAAGACTCGTGCAAATTCATCAAATACTGGAAACAATTGTTACAAATCATGGATTGGGGAAATTTAAAAACAAAACCAGTCTCAAATTCTAGTGGACTTGAATACCATAAACCCATCAGAACATCTGCATATTGTCAGTTTACAGCAAGCAACCTTAATTTACTTGTTCACACTAATCTCGTGAATGAATGTACTGGTTACTTTTCTTTCTCTTCCCTCAACATTTGCCAACAGGTATTTTACTGCACAAGCAGCATCTTTTTCATAGGGAAATTGGTAGAAAAGTGAAAATGTAAGTTTTGAAATTATTAAATGGTGGGAATACAGAGCTGTACTCGTTGGAAGTCTGTTTGTGTGTAGATACTATGGCTTTCAGAAACTGATTGCTACTATAATGCAGTTGGAATGTTTTACATCCAAATGTATTGGTGGCAAAACTCATTCTTAACCTGATACACTCAATTTTGTCTGAGGAAGAAATTTAAAAAATGTAAACAGCAATTTGAGATGCTGTTTTGCCATTGTTTAAAAAGCCAATTCACAAAAAGCTTTCAAACCAATAGTGCATACGTCAACTCCCAGTAGGGCCAAACTTGCATCAATCCCTCAAGAAAAAAACAATAAAATCGGTCACTTCAATCTACAACTGTGTGGAACACTGCCGTGACCCATCATTCCCACTGGCTCCCCATCCCCCAGTAGATCGAATTCAAGATCCTTCTCCTCACATTCATCGCTTGGCCCCTCCCATCTCTCTGACCTGCTGTCTCTGTGAATTTTCCCGCTCCCTCTGTTCAGCGGGCTCCGGTCTGCTCCATAACCCCTACCCGCCCCGCCCCGCCATCGGTGGCCGGCCTTTCAGCCTCTCTGCCCCCACATTTGCCTCGCTTCCTCCCTTGCCTCCTTCAAGGCCGGTCTCAAGACTCTCTTCGATTGTGCCTTCTTTCTGTTGCCCTTCCAACTCTCTCCCAAGCCCCTACCCTGCCCCTCCCCTTTGCTCAGATCCCGATCCAACTGTTCGGTGCCTTGGGACGCTCTAGAAATGTAATTTTGTTGTGGGCAATTGGCCGCCTCGTTTCACCTACAAATAAAGTCGTTTCAGTTTACAGTATATTCCGTGAAGCATTTTGAGATATCTAGCAATGTGAAAAGCACAAGATCGAATGTTACAACTGCCTATTTTAGCATTTTAAATGTTTAAAGGTGACTAACTTGCTTCTTTTTAAATGCTGATTTGTTTGGAGTACTGAGATTGTGCAGAATGTGACAGTAAACTGTATCAACTTTCTAGCAAAAATTTACACAAATGTTCAGTGGCACAAGATGAAGCTGAATCCCTTAACACTCGGCATAGAGCAGAGAGAGGCTATCTTTCCAAAGCTTATGTATAAATACATAAATTTGGGATATACAACTCGCAAGGAGTAAATGGGAGTGTGCGTTTCACACAATAAGCCTGGGTGTAATAGTGCCACCTGCTGCCAAGGACAGATATCACACATGCTATTTTAATTCTTTTAAAATTTCCATTCTCCCAATGTTTCTTCCCCTATTTCTGGTTTATTGTGTTGTGTATTCTAATTTGTGGGGAGAACATTTTATTGTAAGATTTTCCTGTTAACATTACTTGACAATTCGTAAAATGGGAAATATTAATTTGCAAATGCATTTTATTCCATGGATCTTAGCATTTTAATTTTTTAAATGGCCAAAACAAGCGAGTACATTCACCAAGTGATACTGTATGTTTGAATGCTGTGGTAGTAATGGAGATGACGTGTACATTCTCTAGTTGAAGCCATTGTCTGCAAAGGAATGCTGTCTCCTCAGTTGTATTTTCCACTTGGAAGAGAAAGTTAGGTGAAAAGGCTGTTTTTCAGAGTCTTTTAATGAAAACACATTGATAATTAATTCATTTAATTGTTGTGACTAATAATACATCACAAGCAGGACCGAAGTGTGCCATGATTTGAGGTTTAGCAGCATTGCTGTATTTAGATGCCCTGTTGGCAGGACTTTTGAGTTGGTGAGCTTTTCTTTCGCTTCCAAACCTGGAATATATAGTACATTCTGAGCCAGCTTTAGAAATAACATGTTTAAACTACATTCAACCAATGAATATCCCAGGGATACAACAAATTGCAAAAATCTGCATTGAGTTTGTCTTAAATGTTGTTCAGGTGAGCTCATGGTTGGCAAGTGACAGATTCCTAGTAGTTTTATTTTATAAGAGATGCAGTTTTTTTAAAAAAATTACCATTTGACAAAATATACCATTATGAAAGTCTCTAAAATCCTGATGCCTCAAAATTTGTACCGCAGATTTCAATGAATCAGGTGTTTCCAGACAGATTCCAGAAACCGCAGGTAAATTGCTTGGGTCCCAGATTCTCTTCCCCCGATATTCACAAGTGTTGATAGGTGTTTTCCCTATGCACACCACAATCATTTTACATAACAATTAAAGTGGTTTCTTTCATATTCTGTTGCAAAAGCTTGCAAGACAATTTGGTACTTTAAACAGTTTGACCTGTATTGATTATACCATCTATATCAAGTTGAGATTATTAAAGGGACAGATACGCTTCCAAACGGTTCCACTTCACATCGCCAAACGCATCCGTCAGGCTGCTGAAACCCTTGTCCACGCATTCTAGCACATCAAGGCTCGACTATGAAAACTCCCTCCTCGTCAGCCTTCATCCAGAACTCTGCAGCTCGTGTCCTCTCCCGCACTAAGCTGCGTGACCACATCACTCCCACCCTCGTCCGGCTCCATTGCTCCCCATCCCCCCAAGAATCAAATCCAAAATCCTCTTCCTCACTTTCATGCCCCCCCCCCCCACCCTCCACCTTCCCGTCCAGCTGTATCCCTTTGAACATGTTCAGCGGGCTCCGGTCTGCTCCATGTCCCCCGCCCGACCACCCCTTACTCGGCTCCCGACCTGACTGTTGACGCCTCGGGGACGGCCTCCCGATGTAAAAGGGGTTCTATAAATGTAATTGTTGTTGTTAAAAGCCGCTACGTTTAGTATGTGCATTAGGTGCAACTGTGCACTGGTCTGTATTGCTGCCAATTTCAAAAGATGTTTGTAAGTAGTTCTCTTGAGGGTTGCTTTCCTGCTGGAGCCAAGTGTGTATCTAGCTCTAGAATACTTTAAAATCTAAACACAAAGTTCTGCTTATGTAGATAGTGGTGTGCCCACACAGCATTCACTCCATCTTCGCAAGTAGAAAACATTACTTACCTCTTGGTTACTATTTATAGTAGCGCTAACTAGCTGCTGTGAAAAGTGTTTACTTTTGTAGGACAATAATGAACACACCTTCGTAGAAAAAATATATTTGTATCAGCTAGTTAAAAAATGGTCTTTTTTTTTGCCATTGAAAGCAATTACAATGCAAAAGTTAATTTTACTCCTGAAGGTATATTTGCATGCATCAAAAGCCACTGAACAGTAATCAGTTTGTATGCATTTCTTACTGTAACCGATAACAATCACAAGTGGTTACTTTTAGTTATAGTACTGTAGTGCTATCAAATTATATTTTGGTTACCAATGGACTTCATTTCAAACTACCAATTGTCCGAACCTTTAGGGAGGGCTCCAGCGTTGTGCCTGGAGACACAATTTGAGAGCCTCTGATCTCATACACCATAATGTCTTCAGTTCCCACCTCACCTTTTGCCAGCTCATGTCAAGCTCTGCCATTAAAGTCTCAGCCCTGACCCTTTGTGAAGTGGTGCTGTTTGATTGCTAGTTGATTGGGTGAATTTTACGCATGCACCAATGTTGCGGCCTATATATATGTACAGTAGAAGCCCGTTTATCCGTGACTCGATGCACCGGCACTTCCGTATAACCGGCACACCCAAAAAAAGTCCCCATTCGATAAACCGGAATTTATCCAGAACAATAGCAGTGGAGCATTTGTAAATGCATAAATAATAACATAATAGCAGAATATTGTATTGGTACTTATTGTCAAAACTACTCTCTTGCCCTTTTTACCTTTGCTGGTAGATGCCGCGCTTGAAGCCATGATGCTGCGGTTGAGGTTTATAGTCCAGCGATTCTTTTTGAAATGGAGCGAATGAAAAAAACGGAGCGCGTATGACTTTAAAGTCATACTAGCGGCAAGCAGATAACGCAAGCCGATAACCTACATTGTCACACAGATGCAGTATTTCAGTTTGCCGCTAGTATAGTTGCGCTGCCGTTTTTTTTACCTGCTTGGCTCCATATAAAAAAGAATCGCTGGACTGTAAACCTCAATCAGTAACGGTGAGAAGCGCAAGACAGTAGTTTTAACAATAAGCATCAATATAATATTGTTATTATCTGTTATTACCTAGTCTGGTGTGTACGGTGTGTGTTAAAATAACTTTTAATTTTTTTGTGTTGGGTTTTTGACCGCGGGCCACCCGAATATCCGGCAGGCGCTTTAACTGGCATTGGCCAGGTCCCACGGGTACCGTATAAACTGACTTCTACTGTGCGTACAGTATAATACTATCTTCAGGATGTGTCTTGTCAACTTGCACCATTAAGTTTATATTTCTGATTCTTACTGGGCTATTCCAGTCTCACATAAATACGATAGGATAACTGTAAGCCTTGGTTTCCTTTGAACCAATGTGAAGTCCCCACCTCTGTGACTTTCAAGCCAAAGTGCTGATGTAGCACTTTTACCAAAGACTGTACTGAATACAACATTCATAGATTTTCTTATCCACCAATTCTATCATCTCGAAGTACTACTGCAGGTAATGTCAAAGGACATCCTTCAAAAGATAACAGGATATTGAGCAATGCAAGGTGGGACAGCAGACATGAATTGAACCATATATTCAACTATTTTCCCAAATGTAACATTCGGTATTTCATAAAACATCAATAAAATGCTATTCCAACAAAGGGCAGAACCATTGAGTTTTAATGCAATACCCTTCAGCTTCAGCAGATTTACACAAACCCAGGCCGGTCACACATCAGCACCGCAGTCTTCCTAAAATAAAGAATTTATTGGAAAACAATTGTATTTCATCAGTCTTTCCAGAACAAATTTGGATATGTAGACAAACTTTCACAGGAGTCAGTGCATTCTTCTTACACATTGAAAATAGGTGCTTAGCGCAAGAAACGGGATAAAAACATTTTTACAAATCAGAATATTTGACAACAAAAAAAACTCCTTGGAACCTATAGAAAATTGAATACTACAGATCAATATCAGTTGCCAAGTTTTTGGGGCGGAAACTACAATAGTCTGTACAGTAGTAATGGCACTTTCAATAAAGCATGCAGCTTATTTCAAATTGCAAGACGGTCAAATGCCCAACGTGTGCAGTCTTGGCCTATCAGCTTCACAGAAACAGCAGTACAGTCACCCCTGTTGGCTGCTCGTGCAGTCTTCAGTTGTACAGTGTTAGAGATCAGCACCTTCCTGGCACAGTTATCATCACTTGCAGTAGTGATTGCTTTTCGTGTGTCTGGGAGACTCCTGGAGTCTGTGTTTCGGCAGCTTCATTCTTCATCACAGCAAACCTGTGAACACAGGATGGTTTCAGCCAGAATTTGTCCACAGGGATTCGAGCTAACACTACTTTCCCATGTTTTGACTTAACACAATGTTATTCCATGGACAGGCTGCTCCTCTGGGATAGATCTCGAGAGGAAACAGGACATCTGCTTTCAGTGACTATTTGGGGATTTTCCCAGCATGTTTAATCTGTTTACAACTTAAATGCACATTAAAATCCTATCACAACAAAGACATCACCGCTACTACAAAACCAAAGGATTAAAATTAACCTCAGAACTTTCATCGTTTAACAGCAGCTCAGTTCCAGTCAACAACAGGCCTCTTAAATTTTTTTAAAAAGTTAATGAACAGGTCTGGCTTGTAAATCACAAGCCAGACCTGGCTTGTATGGTATTCAGTGATCTTTGAGGTTCATGAGATTGCACGAATTGGGGTCACCTCACAATTCAGTGAAATAGGATAGGAGATATTTTACAAGACTAGAGCTGTTGCCAATCTAATCCACTACATCCATGCTGCTGTTCTAAGGTATGAAAAAGCCTTTGCTACACATTACCAATCTTGATCTAATGCTTTCCAATATCTGACAGCTCACCTTAACAAAAGGATGATCCAAGAGCTCACTAGCTGTCCAGCGATGCTTTGGATCACTTTCCAAGCAATGGGAGAGGAAGTCTTTGCCCTCAGGGCTTAACCTCTCTGGGATGGGAGGCTTGTGACCCATTCCTACCTTATACATTATTTGAAAGTTATGTTCGTATTCATGCCAAGGCCTCTGAAATTGGAAAAACACAAGTCAGTTTGTTCTGAGGTTAAAAAAAAGCCTAGATTCTAGGGTCCGGCGATATATCGGTTATACCTGATATAATTTTCATATTGATACGCCGATATAGACATTCGAAAAATATCGATATATCGAAAAATCAATATATCGAGGGAAAAAATCGGAATGCGCGCACACTGAACTACAAGACCCAAAATGCTCATCTCTATACACAATGCACAGATCGAGATGCAAAGCCGCCATATTGTATTCATAGTCCTAGAATACAATATACAGGTATGCAAGGGGTGGGGGGAGAGAGATGGCTGGGTGGTGGGGGGGGGGGGGAGAGAGACGGCGGGGGGAGGTGGGGAGAAGAGACAGGGGTGAGAGATGGGGGGATATGATAATATACAGATAGATAGAGATGGGGGGGGGGGTGAGAGAGGAGAGAGACACAGACAGAAAAACACAGAGATGGAGAGAGTGAGTGTGAGAGACACACAGAGAGAGATATTTACCTCCTGAGGAGATAGGCCCCGAATGCACGCGCACCTCGCGACGCGCGCATGCGCAGTACCAACAACCCGAAAATATCGATATTTCGGTATATCTCGATATGAGCCCATCGATATATCTAAATCAGAAAATTTCCATATCGACGGACCCTACTAGATTCCAGTTTTTCGACCAAATCACAGCAATTAAAATCAAGCAGTGAAAATTTTGAACACTCAATTAACAGATCCTGTCTTTAACATGAAATCGTTCAAGGCCACATTTGTCATTTATCCATTAAGCATCTCGAGATGGAGTTGCTTTAAAAATTTATGTTGCCTTATCCATCATACAGCCAACTCGGTGTCAAATGAACAATAACCTTGATCCCTCGACCAATTTAATATTAGCAATGATTTTCCTCTAAACACATTTTTATTATACGGTTTTAATGATATAAGTAATGGCGGTCCTCAAGATAAATACATAATACGAAGATATTTGGAACTTTTATTTCTATTTCAAATGAAAACAAACGGGGGGAAAAAAAGGTTTTAAAAAAAGGACTATTTGGACACGGGCATTGTGCGTTATTAACCATGCAACACTCATCTCCAAATACTAACACTTGCGCAAGTAAATTCACCAACTTGGATTCCAGATATTAAAACAATATACCAGGGGTTTAATTTAATGCATTCTGAACTATAAATTTTAGAAGATAACCTTTACATTATGCACAGAAGCCCACCTCTAGCCCACTATACACTCAGGAGGATTTCTCACCTTGCCAGTGACCATTTCCACAAGGACACAACCAAGGCTCCAGATGTCTGCAGCACGCCCATGTCCTTCACCCTTTGCTCTTGTTATAACTTCAGGGGCCATATAAGCTTTAAAGCAAGAGAACAGGTGGCCTTTTTAAGAAGTACACGAAAATTCTTGCCTGCTCCTTTCCAATATCTGAGAATTATCTATATTGACTAGATCTGATTTTTTTAAAAAAACTAACTCGCCTGTGTCACTAAATCATGAAAATAGTTCCTGCGTCCTTCTCACTTTTGGCAACAGCTTAATTTATCTAAAGATTGAGATGCTATCTCATGCATTGAATACAATTCTCCCAAGACTAACCCCTGCTTTCCACAAATTTCCTCCCCAGAAATTTTATTTGCTGAAAGTTAAACCTGAATATCCATGTTTGCTGCATATAGAACGTGTGATCTTTGCATTCGAGAGTTCAGAACCCACAATTGCCTGACCCATTAAGTGAGAGTGCTACTAACACACCCTGACAATTTTGGAGTATGGAAATGAAGAGCAGTTTGGGATGAATGCTTTGTTTTTATTGAGGGACTAACCAGATAAACCGCAATGATTTTTGCTCGTACTGAATATACCTGAGCTCCTATGGCTCAGCATCAGTTTAGACATTATATTAAATAGGTAAACCTACTGAAAGTTTCAACAATGTAACATGTCAAGTGCATGAAAGAAACCTAAATCAACAAAGCAGTGCTGGAGTTATTAAAATAATTAAAAACTGTTCAAAAGGTTCTGAATGGTTCAGAGACAGAAATAACTATCAACAAAGGCATCACTTAACAGTAACAATGGACATCTGAGAAAGCAACACTCACAATATATCAGACATATCTGACTGTGGTCAACTATTCATTCTAGTCCTCCCATGCTCTTTTCTCCAGTTGGATAGTTTCAACCACACACAAAAGCCTTACTATCAGCATTGAACTAATCAAACAGATGTACAGAAATGTTTTATGCTGTAAAGAACAATCAAAATTCTAGAAATTTGTCACAGATTCATCCCAATGAGATCGTGATCCTGGTGATGAAGTGTTGGCAGTTAATGTTACTCAGTCTTCGTGAGTAGTAATTTAGGAGATACAATCTACATGTAATCATATTCACAGTGGTCAGCATTCCCACTCCCACCAAAACACACCCCACTGTGTGATCACTTACCAGCAGTCCCCAGGGTGCTGTTCACTTCACCTGGCATGGTTTGTGCAATGTTCTTCAGTTTCACAGAACAACCAAAGTCCCCCAATTTGATCAGACCCGATGAAGTCAGGAAGATATTTGCTCCTATATAAAAATAATAATAAAGTTAAGAGTTTCGAATGGTGAGGAATGGCCCCTACTACATGCTTGCACTTCTCAGAAAAATTATAAAAATTCTGAACTTGCTTTGGTTAGCAAAACTACCACAAACCACTTGATACATGAACCTGATTCAGTCATCGGCTAAGCAGCTGTGGAGTGAACTAAAACCAGTACCATAGCAAAATTGCTTCAGCAAAAACACAGCCTTCTTGAACAGCAAACTCAGGACACATTAGATTAAAACCTGTGACTTTCTGATCTGCATTATTCTGTGCTTTTCTCTCTCAAAGATTTGGGGAAAATCAAAGTTGATTTTTATATCTCGCTACAAAGACATTTAGTAACCAAGTATTTGACCAGGATGTGGATATTACCCAAATCCTGCTCTGCTGTATTAATATCTAGAATGAATCTGAACAATTAATCTGAACAATTCTACCACAAAGGGCTGAGTCAGAGGAGAACCTCCTAATGGTTGTATTAAATTACATTACTTATTCAGTCAAATGACTATAACAGCAAAGGCACCTTAATACTCCACTCCTGTGGTGATCGAATACTTAAAAGTGGTAAACAGAAAAAAAGAACCGGTATGTTTATAGTGCCTTCAGGTTATTACAGTGACCCTTTTATAGGGAAACAATGGTGACCATGAGGTGCATGACAAATTCACCTGGAGAGTTATTGCCCAAACTGCCCGAGATGGCAGCATCTGCAGTGATAGTCTCAGCTTAGACTATGGGCTCAACGGCTGCTGTAGGGTTCGAATTCAAACCCAGAGCCAAATGTGCGACCCAATTGATCCAAGCTAACAGCAAAGCAACTTTAGTTCCAGTCAGTCTGAATTAATCCTAAAATACAGGCAACACAATTTACATTGATACTTTCACTTCAGGAGGATATCCCAAGGCACTTGAAAGTCTTGGCTTGACAACAACATTACATTTATAAAGCGCCTTACACGTCGGGAGGACATCCGAGCTGGAGGGGTGGAAGCCATGGCGGTATAGAGGGTGAAGATGCACAAAGCGTCTTGAATCCTACCAGCCTGAATGGCTTTTTTTTTTTAAATTGTACTGACTTACTTGCCTCATGGTTAACAGATTAGCTTCTCTAAATTCCTGTTTATCCATTGCTTGTTGCTCAGAAATAAGACTACAGACGTTGGTTTGTCAAATCTTTCCACATCTATGGGATATCTTGTGTAGTAAAAGTTATTTAAACTCCTAAGACTCCTCTTACAAAATGGTGGCAATGCAGTTTAACTACTGTGGTCACCCATTTCATGAGTATTACAATGTACCCTCGCTTTGCAGAGCAACCAAAGTACAGCTTGTGAAAAATGCCTCAGCCACTAATTCTTACAAGATGTTTGAGCTGAATTTCAGGCACAGTATGAAGCAGAGATCTGTAACACTGGCAACCCATTAAAGGGGCTTCAAAATATATTCTGCTTTTTTGCATGTAAATACCAAAGCGCAACAATACATGACACCCACATTTGCAATTTATCAGCTCAGGTTATTTTCCCCTCTCTACTAAGTACAGTAAAAGCCCGTTTATCCGGCACCCTCGGGACCTGGCCAATGCCGGTTAAACAAAACAAATTACTTTTTTTTAAAGCATAGCATATTAATAAGACTAAATAATAACAGAATATTGTATGGATACTTACCAATAAAGCAATAAATATCGATTAGTATATAAACGCAGCACACAATCACAAAATAGTTTTTTTTTCTCTTAAAGGGGTACTCTCGTTTTTTCCTTTCTTTCTCTCCCTCTTTCCCTCTCTTTCACACACACACTCAGGCATCTCAATGGCTTCAAACCCAAACCCCCTCCACTCCTCTCATTTTCCATCTAAATTAATCAACTCCCCCCACCTCTCTCTCTCTCCTCTCCCTCTCGCTCCCACTCCTCTCTTTCTCCCCCCACCTCTTTCCCTCCGTTTCGTCAACCCCTCTCTCTCCCTGGTCCCATCCCACCCACCAAAACTGTGTATAAACCCACGATACCGTCAGGCTACACAGGCAATGTAGTATCCGTCAGAGAGAGAGGGAAAGAAAGAAAGGGGAGGAGATAGAAAGAGATAGAAGAGAGGAAGAAAGGAGAGAGAGAGAAAGAAAAAGAGGGAGAGAGAGAAAAGGGAGAGGGAGAGGAAAAATAGTGCCCCTTTAAGAAGAAAAACTGGAAGTGCCACTACCGGCAGCATTCAGAACTAATCGTACTGTACTCTAGTGCAACAATTGACTCATTAAATGTGCCACCGTGATTGTGCCGGATAGAATGCAGAAGAATTTTTTTGAGGAGCCGGTTACACGGGAGTTACGGTTGATCGTGTCATGGATAAACGGGCTTTTACTGTCGCTGTTTTTTCCAATGATGACTGGTTGTTACTTTAAAATGACATTGGCTGTGTTATAATATTTTGATGCCCCCTTGTTAAAAAGTAATCTTACACAACAAAATTACACTTATAGAGCGCCTTTCAGGTTGGGAGGAGACCAAATGATTGTCCAAATGGTTACACCACAACCATCTGAGTTTAGTAGAACCAATTTCTCCATACACAAATCAGAATTAGCTTTGCCTATTATAGTTTCAGTGTACAATGAGACTCTCTTATAAGTTATCTATATTTCAACCTTACATAAACAGATCACTGCTGATGTTTGGATAAGAGGACAAATAGTATGCCCTTTAACAAATAAATCAGGAGGAAAAAACAGACCCAACAAACGTTAGGAAATCCCATAACAAATGCATCTTCCGGGATTCAGTGCTTTTAACACCATCAGCTGGAATCCTTTTCAGTGGCTGTTAGTAAAGCCTCTCTGTACGTTTGCATTTGCATCAACCTGCATTAATATGCAAGTTGAAGCACTGCCGGACCCTACCCCCTGTGAAGGGCATTATACAAGTGCAAGTTGTTGTTAATATAGCGCCCTTCACATAGCGCGCATCAGAGTGCAACCCAGAAATGTAGGACTGTGTTGCTAATCTAACCACAAATTAGACTCCAATTTATCAAACTTCAGTTGTGCAACATTCTTCAGTGACAGATATGAAACCTCATTTGAAACCTCATGAACTTTTACATTAATATTTTTCTAATTGATAGCACTCAACAACATTTAACAGAACTGCCCCTCATTCTGACACAATACATTGAGAATTCCTTCTACTGCATAGGCAAACTGTCCATGCAATTTCAAGATGCGATTCAACTGAAAGCCGCATTATAATAATTCTTGCATTTGATATAGCACATTATCGTGTCTTCAAGAGGTCTCAAAGCACTTCACAAAAATTGCAACAGTGAATTGTCTGTATATTTTGTGGGTGAAAACACGGCAGCAAATTACGCACAGGAGTGTCACACAAACAGATATGGATCGAGTAACCAAATTAGTATGTTTCTTTTAAAAAAGGGATTATTACCCCGGAAAGCAATCTGCACTTAGAGCAGGTAGGAAAGCAAGGGAGGTTTCTTAACAGGCGTGTCTTAACAGTAAATAGACTTAAGAGCATACATTGTTAGCCTGGCAAAGGTTTACCCTTAATATCTCTGTGCACGATCCCATGCTCATGTAGCACATTGATAGCAGTGATGATCTGTTTGGTGTACAATCGAATCACGTGCTCCTGCAGACCCAACCTTGCTACCTCTTCCAGTGTACCTTCATCACAGTACTCCATGAAGATGTACATTTCTTCCTGATTTAATGATAAACATGTTTGTTAGGTAAGATTGCCAAATAGCATTGTATATTTATACAGGCGTGGATTTGTAAATACTATTTAACACTTGCTCATAATACAGACATTCAAACTGAAATGAAAACTGTGTCTGGGAGGACAGGCAGAACAAGTACTCTTAAATGATCCTTGTATTTGATAATAGCGCCTTTTCACATCTTTGAGACGTCTCAAAGCCCTTCACAGAATATACTGTAAAACTGATTGCATATTTTGTGGGAAAAACGCAGTAGCCAATTGCACACAGCAGTTTCCCACAAATAGTTGTGAAGTGACGAATTTTTTCCATATTAATTTTTTTAAAATTTATTACCCCCAGAAAACTGATCTGAAACTTGCCCAATATTTCACTCTGCTGGGGAATCGAACCAATATCTTTCAGTCGCTAATGTAGTCGTCAACAACAACAACAACAACATGCATTTATGTAACACCACTCACGCAGGTTTCTCACCCATAGAAAGAGAGTTAAAGAGGAACAATATAGAACATTTCTCCAGACTCCATATTTTGGATATTAAAAAGAGCCTGAATGAGACTCTCCACATTGAACATGAGTTTAAGATTTGGGGAATCTATCAGACAGCAGGGGGCTATTGAACATTTCTGACAGGTTGACTGGAAAGAATGTAGATATGCAGATTGCTGCTCAGCTTAGTACCAAGTCAGAAACTATTAAATAACCATAGAATAGACAAGCTATCAATTTACTGTCATAATAAAAAGGCTGGGAGGGTGGAAAGAAGAAAAAAAAATTACCATCTAGCTAAACATGTATTACAATCTACAGGAGTGTTTTACGAACAGTTGTGGATTGAGTGACCAAATTATTATTATTATTTATTTATTTATTTATTAGGGATTATTACCCCGGGGAAAGCGATCCGCCAATCGACTAATAATCGGATTCCTACTTACTGCGTGTGGAGTAAGGAAACTTGTCCATTATTTTGCCCTTCCTGTGAATTGAACCCAGGTTCTCGCTCCCGAGGTGAATGCTCTAAACACTAAGCTACAGGACTCCACATTATAGCAGAGAAGAGAGCAGTTGTGAAACTGTAACGAGCACCAGTCAGTATATGACCGTAGAGACTGGGATTATTACTCTAAGATATGAAAAGGGTAAAGCAGCACTGCAGGGAATGTGTTAAAGGCCTTAGTTACACAAACCACATTGGTCCTGATCAAAAATGGAAGGTGCTGAACACACACACCTTGCAAACAGGACATGGAGTCAGCAAGTTCTTGAGGCATAGTCACAGGGAGATAAGACAACCAATGTGCCAGACAAATTGGAAACGCAGTCAGGCTGCATTCTATAATTAGATTATGTCTGAGAACTAAAAAACGTAAGCCCCAAAGAACACACAATAGTTATTTATCTGAGTATCTATATACAGTAAAAGCCTGTTTATCCGGCACCCTTGGGACATGGCCAATGCCGATTAAAGCACGTGCCGGATATTCGGCTGAAAAGACTAAAAACAAAACAAAATGCATTTTTCCGGATAAATTCCGGTGAATCGAATGCAGACTTTTTTTCTGAGGTGCCACTTATATGGAAGTTATGGTTGATCGGGTACCGGATAAACAGGCTTTTACTGTACTGAGCAATATATACATGTGGTGGCTTTAAACTCTCCTTCCTTCCTTCCTTCCCCCACCAGCAATGCAGCGTGGGTTGGGGGCAGCGACAATTTGGGGACTAAAGGCAAGAAGGCTAATAATGGTCACAGAATATAAAATTGATGATAATAAGGTAACTATTATTAAATTGGAAATATACTAATACGTGCACGCAGTCTTATGTGGTAAGCATTTTTAAAAGGAATCAAGGTGTTGAAATGGGACAGTAGGACTGCAACTATTTTTAATCTAATGTATGCATCCCCTATTGTAGAAGATTGATTGGTCTTTCACTAGTTAGGAGCTAGTTCATGGCTGCTTAAATATATTGAGGTTGTCTGCAACGTGCTGTCTGGATTGACTACACCCATATTTAGTCAGAAACATTTATGCAATCATAACAGCACTGGAATTTTAAACTCAAAAAAGGTCATATTTGTTGTAAGGGAGGGGCTGAGCTACATACAAACTAATTTGCAGATAGTAAGAATACAATAACAGCTGTTGTGGCTTATTCATAGTATTAGAAGCAATTTGTTACTTATTCAGTTGAAAGTGACATCCATTATTTGCAATATTAATGCAAATAAGACAATTCAGGATATCATTACTACATGTCTACAGTGACCGCTAATGCTGCAACATTGTGCTGCCACACCTTCCCACTTTTCAAAAATCACTAAAGGGATCAGTGGTTCACATCCAGATTGTTTTTTGCTCAGCCGGGTGTCCGATACGCGTGGAAACCCATCGAAACCCAGTTCACGAGTATCCAAACCAAACTGAGATTTCCATATATCCCCACCTTCACATGGAAATCTCAGAGGTAGATTTTATCCTCACCCAACATCCACATGAGCATACCTCCTGCCAGAGTCATGTGTATTTGTGTGCTTGTATATGTATGTGCATGCACAAGCTTATGGTTGCATGTGTGTGTACATGTGTGCATGTTTTATCATTGGACAGGAGTCAAAAAATGAAATTATGGACCATTTTCCCTTCCATGGTTTAAGGGCACTGAGGTCACACAACACCCACAGCCACATAGCAGAGATCTGACATGATACTGCACAAAAATAAACTCAGTCATATCACATTATATTGGCGGGGATTCAAACATGTTCCAACAGTAAGAGATACATTTCAAATTATAATGTCTTGAGGTTTTGTTACAAGTGTTGCCAAAACTTCATTAAGAAGTGTTTTGAAAATATATTTTTTACTGGTTCTGTTGTACCACTGAAGATCTAGATACCACTTACCCTGTGGAGTTCTACCCCAAAATATCTCACCAGGTTTGGATGTTTGATACCTTCAAAGATTTTCAATTCATCTGCCGTTTCTTTGATGGTTTTATGATCGTTCGGCTGGAATCTGATCTAAACATATCAAGAAATGTCACTTTGGTGTTACATGCTTTCAATTTCAACATTCATGAGTTTGGAACTTTTACTCTAGTTACAATATTTCCGTTTTCTCTAGAGAGAATATCCCGTCCACTCCTTTGTGCTCAATCGACTGATCCTATTTGTTAAGCTATGGCAACACACAAATGTAGGGTCAAAGGGAAAATGCAGAGTCAAGCTGAGAAATCCCAGCGTGTGTCCACTTAATCAGACCAAAACTTTTAAAGTTGTGTTTCAACCATAAGAATTTTGCTGACGTCTATGTATTTCAAGCAAGCCAGCACGCTGCCCCGTGTAAAGGGCGTTATATAATGTAAGTTGTTGTTATCCAATATTTATTAAATATATTTACCGTGTGAGAATCAGAAACTTACTTCCTTCATTGCCATTAATTCACCAGTATCCACATTTATACACGTGTACACTTTCCCATACTGTCCTTCACCTGGAAAAACAGACAGGTGTGAGACAATCACCAGAGGTGGATAACGCTGAGTGAGGGGCAGTCTAAACGCTTCAAGTGGATTAATCACTAGTCACCTCTAGTTCTAACCAGAGAATAAGATATCATCCATAGTCAAGTTAATGGAGATGGGTAACTGAAAGCGCGATTCTTCACACTGTTAATCACAATTTGTTTCAACAGGACTCATTCTGCAAATCCAATAGGGCAATGCTTAATTTTCACTTCAATCTACAGCCAACCTTTGGCTGGAACAATGCATTGACAGGAGAGTTCTGTGATAAAAAAATATTTGTGACCAACTGATGTTCTCACTGAAATCAGTTCCTATTCTATGACATTCTGTTACTGTAAAACAAAGCCCCCAGGGAATCACAGCGTCAATGATAAATAAAATTTAAGGCTTATTCACTTATTCAATAGTAATTAAGATTCTGAAGCGGATGAAGCTAATTTGTCACCCGCGAGTGACCATCTAGTTTTGCTTCTAGAATTGCTATTTTATATTAGCAATGTACAATTCCAACCTCTGAAGATGGAATATGTAGGCAGAGACATGCAGTCGTTGTTTTAAGAATTGGAAAGTTGATCTTGTAACTTTATTCTGCCCAATAGCTAAGCATATTAAGCAATAACTAATTATTTATCTCCATATATCCAACATTACCTATTTTGTTTCCTCTCTGCCATTTAAATGTCACTTTTCTTAATCCAACTTGCATGACGTTATCATAAGATTTGGGGATATCACAGACTTGACCGATTATATTTTTTCGCTTCATCTGCCAGTTCCTTTGCTCCTCAAAAGATTTAATGGACTTGCGGACAACCTCCAATCGATTCTGCTTGGCAGCAATATCTAATGGTTAAAAAAGGGACCATTTTTACTTTTTTATACTCAGAATAAAACAGTACAGTAAAGAATCTCCAGCATTTCTGGATAAATTTATAATAGTATATGTCCTTGTATTTGCATGTAACCATGCTTAGATTCACAAAACATTGATCTGTGAACGTATATTGCAGTGTTGCTTCACAATGAAAAGTATCTTTATGAAGTATAACCATCAAAATGTCCCCATTACCTTTAGACTGACTGAGCAGAGTACGGAGTTCCCAACTTCGTCGGGCACTAAGGCTTGGATCTCCTTTTGGATAAGTAGGTTCTGGGTTGGAGTAGGAAAAGGAATTTAAAATGCAGTACATTCTGCGGTGAAAGCAAAAACTTAATGGGAATTCATGGCACTTGGACAGAATGCATCTTAAAGAGAGTGCAATTAAATTGCCTTACCCTCACGTTCTTCAGTGGGACTGGAGTGTCGACTCAGAGACTTGAATTGGAGCTCAGCCGCTATGGACGCTAAACGGTCATTTTCAGGGACACTCGAACCCCTTTTCCAAGAGAGAAACGAACATGAGAATCATTCCCTCACATATTCAAGGCATTGAAATGTACTTTAATCTCTTACTGTAGCTGATCTTGTTTTACTCTGTCACAAATGTAAAAATTATTATTAATGTATTCCCCTCTCCCATTCCTGAAAGCATCCATCTCCCTTTTCTTTTTCACAGGATAGTTGGTAGCACTCTTGCCTGTGAGCCAGAAGATTGAGGGTGCAAACCCTATGTCAGGACTTGAGGTCATCGAGGGATCATACTGTTTTAACAATTTTTTTGCTTATTTTTTGCTGGTTAATTTGCTTGTTCCACCATGAATTTTCCGAGAGAAAGAAATGGAAAGTTACAAACATCTCCTGTCACAAAACACATTAATGCCTCCATGATTCAAGCAGGAAACCAAAATCCAGAGAAAGGTGAGTGACGTCTGTCATAATACTTGCTGCGAGAAAGATGGGAATGTCAGCTCACGATAGACACATCTGTCGGCTCTGCCATAGGGCTGCCTTACATATACCTTACATGCCCAAAGCAAAGTACAATTTGTGGAACTCCAATTAGGTGGACATTAAGTAATTAAATGAATGGTATGTTTATCCTACAAAGCCTTTGGAGGACTAAATGTTCCACACAGCTTTCAAAACCACATTCTTGTGCTGCTTACGTTTGCTTCAAATACAGTAGGTTGCTTTTGTGTGGAAGGTCACTGCCAGTACTTTCTGGGTTGGTAGTATTTTCAGTTTGGGGAAAAGGGGACATTCAATACCAGGAAAATAAAGTCTGTTTTTATGAAACTCCCAAAATCTAAACAGTACTTTCAAAAGCCCAATACCACCCTAAGGGAGATCTCAATAAGTGGTTTCTAGTGGTTTTCATTGTGCCTTTTTTCAGAAAAGCTTCCAGAACTCTCCTATATCATAGCAACTGTGAGTTATGAGTTTTTGAAATTACTGTGAACAATCCTTCATTTAATTGTTTGAGCATCATCACATAACATAGGAATAGGCTTCAGTTTGTTTCAGTTGGTAGCACTCTAGCCTCTGAGTCAGAAGTTTGTAGATTCAAGCCCCACTTCATTACTTGGAACCCATATTGTCTAGGGTGACATTCCAGTGCAATGCTGGGGGAGTGCTGCATTGATGGAAATGGAGATTTATCTGTTGAGAATTTAAACCAGGGCCCCATCTGCATGTTCAGTTGAACTGTTAAAGGTTCTCCAACTGTCCTGGCCAACAATAACATTGATCATTCACTTCATGGCTATTTGGGAGGGGAATTGTTGCATTCAGATTGGCTTGTTCACTCACAAAACACAGTCAATGTACTTTACGGTAAATCCTGTGAAGCATTTTGGGACAACCTCTCGACATGAAAAGCAATTTCTAAATGTAAGGATTATTATTACTTTCAGAAATACCACAAGGAATTCCCGTTCCAATTTCTCAACCAAAATTGACCAATTTCTTGTCCTTATTTATTCATGGGACATACAAAGCCACGATGCTTAGCGTAAAGGCCAGTTGCCTTCTTCTAAATGAACTCAATGTCCCTGCTTACTAATGTTTTCATTTCTTATTACAGAATGTTTGTAAAATTGGAGACCATTGGGTTCATAATGTTGGTGCTAGCTCCTAAACTGGAAAGACTCCAAACCCACTCCCTACGCTTTCCTCAAATCTTTTAATATATATATGTTTTTACAAAGTTACATATGCTATATTCCTTCATTCTGATATGACTCAGTTAAACCCGCAGTTCTCTCCATTTGAATATGCAATCAAACCTCAGAATCAGCACAGAACCATTTAAATGCACTATATATTTTAAACTTACTTTAACTTTAATTCATAGCACCACTTTGCAATAGCACCACGTAAATCACAAAGTCACAGCAGCAGTGACTGCTGAACCTGATTAACCTAAACGTAGGGGACAGCAGAGCTTATGATTCAGATCAACCCAATCAAATATAGCTGAACTTTCAGGATTTAGGTCACCAAGGAACATTGGATCGATACAGTAATAATGCAAACTAAAAAGTAAATTTCACTCAAATCTATAATGATACCTCAGTTTGGTCATGTTTTAACTAAATAGTATTTATTTCATTGAAATTTATATTTGAAATGAGAACAAAGTATTTAACGTGGACATATATGTAATCACTCCACTTTACAACACCCATCTATCCTGTGAAGTGCTTTGACAAGTCTACCTGATGTGAAAGGTGTCATAGCAAACACAAGGAATATTGTTAGTAATAACAATTATTATTATTTATTATTATTATTATTATTGATACTAACATTCTTTCCTCCCTCTCCCAACCAACTGATTGATATACAGTAAAAGCACGTTTATCCATGACAAGATCAACCACAACTTCCGTATAACCGGCACCTCAAAATAAAGGTCCCCATTCGATTAACCGGATCATATCCAGCACAATCACTTTGGCGCATTTTTTTCCTGTTTATATCAGTATTTCGGAATGCTGTTACTAGTGCCTGAAGGTGGCTGACGCTGCCGTTTTTTCCCTCACGGAGTACAGTATGATTACCTCTGAATGCTGCCGGTAGTACACTTCCAGATTTGAGAGAGGCAGGGAGAGATAGAGAGAGAGAGAGAGGGTGGGTGGGGGGGGGGGGGGAGGAGAAGGAGAGGGAAAGAGGGGGGGAGAGAGAGGAGGGAAGGGGGAGAGAGAGGTGGGGGAGAGGAGGGGAGAGAGAGAGAGAGAGGATGAGTTGATTATTTTAGATGGAAAATGAGAGGAGTGGAGGGGGTTGGGTTTGGAGCCATTGAGATGCCAGACTGACTGAGTGTGTAAACAGAAAGAAAAAAACAAGAGTACCCTTTTGATTGTGTGCTGTATTTATAATAATCCTTACATTTATATAGAGGTTTCCACATCTTATCGACGTCTCAAAGCGTTTCACAGAATACAACAACGTCCCAAGGTTGGGACCAGAACAGTGTTTATAGACTGTAATCGATATTTATTGCTAAGTATCCATACAATATTGTTATTGTTTAGTCTATTATCAATATGGTATGTTTAAAAAAATATAATTAATTTTTTTTTAAAGTTAATTTTTTGGGGGTTGGGTTTTCGGCAACTGGCCACCCAAATATCCGGCACGCGTTTTAATCGGCATTGGCCAGGTCCAGAGGGCGCCGGATAAACGGGCTTTTACTGTATATGGGCGATTCCATGGTAATGGGGTATATGAGTGTGACATAGAGGTCAGAAAATCAAATTGATTGCAGAACACTCATTTTTTGTACATAGAAACCATACTGTATTTATCTTGTAAGAAATAGATAACTTTTTTAACAGAATTATTTTTACACTTCAAAACGCTCACACCCCATGCATTGTAACGCTGCAAAACAGCTGATTAGTCCTAATCTACCGGTGTTTGTCCCCGTGGAGATCCCTAGAAATACCCCTGCAGTCGTTCAAAAAATCTCAATCAAAATCGGTAGTAATAATATAAAAACGTACCTTAGTTGATAATCCAGCTGCAGGAAACAAATCTTCCGCCCAATTTAATCACAATTTAACTGAATAATTAACTTGCCCGTAACCGTGGCAATGCACGTAACACCGCAGACAGACAGGTAACTCACTCACCTAAACCATGTGTAGCAGCAATGCCGACCGCTAACGCTAAATTAGCTACTTCCGGGTTACCGAACATGAGGCTGTGCGACCGTTTTTTTTCTTAAAAACGTAATTCTGGGAGTTCCTAGCTGCGTTTCCATGGTAATTACGAACGTAGCAATTAGAGGACAGAACGTCATGGGTGAATTTTCAAAATGTCGCAGAGGTAAGCGATCTTCAACCTTACCAAAATAAATCTAACCACGAGGTAGTTACTTCATTACATTATTAATTGAGAGCAAAATGGAATTAAAAAAATATATTTTAACCTGAAATTTCATCTTCAACAGTTATAACTTTTTGGACAGATGGGGTTACGCGCGTGTAGCATTTTTTTTAACGGGAAAAAAAAATATAATCAAGCTCTTGAATGACACAAAAACTTTATCAGCTTTCTGTCTTAACTATCGATTTATAGATGTAGTTATATTTAATGATAGTGAGAGTTAAAAATATGATCTGAAATTGGTTTCAAAAGCTGCCTTGTTTGCCGTGTCATGTTTTAGAGGTCTCTAGATAGGGTGGACATGATCTTTAATTTATTGTCATTTTAAAAATAAAGCTCATTTTAAGGCAAAGTTATCTTTTCTATCTCTTGAGAGTGTGTTATTTATGATTTTCATGCTTTGAAAAAGAAATAATCTACCCTTTCTCAGAAAATGGTATGCATATTTTGACTTGCTCAATGTACCCCATTACCGTGGAATCGCCCATATATATATATTTATAAAAAGAATGAGAATGCCAACAGATGTCAACGTCTCAATGCATTTACACTTTCAAGTGTAGCTAACCTCATTTCAGTTGCACTGTTTGTCGGCTTGGTGTGATTAACGTCAATCCCGACTATAGGACTGCTGCGAATGACAGCAGTGACACTTTGGTTCCGGACTTCAGAGCCGAGACTCCTGGGACTGTAAGAGGAAGAGACAATCAGGAAATAATTCAAAAACACATGGGAGCCACGGAATGTAAATATGAGTTTTCATAAAAAGAACAATATAAACAAATAATTGATTAATACAACAATGTTACTTAAAGGTAATGAGGAATGGAATGATGACATTTAAGATTGTATAGTTATACAATATTCTCTACAGAATTTTTTGTATAGCAAAAACTAGGGAACATATGATTTAAAGCAATTTAACAATATTTCATATGCTGTATTACATTGTGCTCAATATTAGTGACAGAGGAAAACACATAGCTCTATTTTTAGAAAACCATCCCTGCGCTTTACTTGCTGTTGGAGAGAACTGCTTAGACACTGGGTTAGTGGTGGTGAGGTTTTAGATTTCAATGAATGTTTATTTACCCACACCACCTCCTCTTTCCCCACATCCTCACTGCTTGCTCGACAGAAACATGAGCAGAGAGCTAGAAGCAAGTTACATACCAGGAAATGGGGAATGAAAACCACATGGGAAGGGGAAAACAAGCGGTGAAGGAGAGAGGGGGGGGAAGGATATTAATTAGAAACTTTGTTAAAGGTTTATGCACTTTCCAAAAGAGTTCATTTTAAAATATACAGCTATTTGATGCACTGGAGCTCCTACATGTAGCACTCCACACACTCAGTATTGCCTCTCATCGTGTGGTATTTGGGAGTAAGATATCAATTTCTGCAGTCCTGTCTAACTATCCAAGTACCAGAACTGATTTCAGTTATTCCAACTAATTGACAAGAGTATTTAATCACCATTAGCAATATTTATTTTTGACACATCTGAAATGTCCAGTTTATAAAATAACCTGCAGGTTTTGGATGTTCCCATCCCGTCTCGCTCTCCTCCTCTCCTACCCATCTGTCTTCAAAAGCTGCATAAACCTACCTCTTGGACTGTGCCTCCCTCCTCTGTGTCCTTCACCATTCTGTCAAGCGCTTCAAGATTGTTATGTTACTCTACATTAGGGCCCTATATTACTGCAAATTGCATGCAACTGAAGTGGTAAGCCCTCACAGCTACATTTAAGCTAAAACTAACTTTCCTGTTGCCCATCTATGTTTTTCCTTGTTCAATTATTGTTTTAGCACAAATTTTTCCTCTGAACTTAATCCTTTTCATAGTATTCTATATTTACGTTCTCTTTTGCTTATCTTTCTTTTTCCTCAATTTTTTTTAGATCTTTTATTAAAAAAAATTCACTTATTTTTTGTTTCTGATAATCTTGGTTGTTATTGCTTCCTTTTTCACTTTGAGACATCCTTCTGATGTGAAAGGTGCCATTTCAAATGTAAGGATAATTATTACTATTTGCGTTAACAAGTGCACCCACAGTCATGACACTTTCCAGTATATTCTATGGTGCTTTGAGATGTCTCAACAATGTGTTGAACAGCTATATCAAATGCTAGGATTACTATTGATAATAATAAACTAAATAATAAACTGAAGGTGGCAATAAAACTAAATTATATTTGTAAAGCGCCTTTCACATCGGGAGGGCGTCCCAAGGTGCTGAACAGTCGGGGATCAGGACCCCAGCATAGGGGTGAGCAGGATTCAGATGAGGGAGGGCAGAGGGGCTAGGAGGACGGCTGAAGGTACGGTCAAAACAACACAATTACATTTGTATAGCGCCTTTCACATCAGGAGGACGTCCCAAGGCGCTGGACAGTTATTGATTCAGACCCGAGCTGAGGATGGGTGGGGGGTGGGGGGGGGGGTGGAGAGAAGGAATTGCCAATGGGTCCATCGAAGAGGAGAGTCTTGAGGCAAGACTTGAAGAAGGCTAGGATGATCTGTAGTTGGTGATCTGCAGCTGGTGATCTAATTTCTGGATGATCTACAGCTCGTGGAGGGAAGAGTTGGGGAGGCCGACAAGGAGGGAGTTTCCATAGTCAAGCCTTAAAGTGACGAATGCGTGTATGAGGATTTATATACGCATATGGAAGTTGACCCCATATCTTCGGGTGATGTCACCAAGGGTGTTGAAGATGAGGGGACTGGGGACATAGCCTTGAGAAACACCACACAATACTGTGCGGGGGCTGGAAGAGAAGTCATTGGCGGAGACAAATTGGAGTTGGTGTGAGAGATAAGATCTGAACCATTGAAGGACAGAACCTTGAAGGTTGAGGTAAGAGGAGAGGCGGCGAAAGATTGAGTAGTCCACAGTATTGGTGATGAATCTGCAATTCATTAGTTTGGTGTGAATCTTATAGAAACATAGGTATGAACAGGATCAGAAAAGATTACCATTGTTTATCTGATTAGTTATATTTTGAAACTTTCATCTCTCCCTCCCATGCACCCACCAGCCCCACACTCCCATCCCCCCACCCCCTAGTTGTTCATACTCTTTAATATCTGGAAGACTTTAACTAGATTACCTCTGAAGCTTCGTGTTTCCAATATTTCTGGCTTCTGCAATCAGTCTACATCACTCGAATGCCCAAACCCTTGTATTAATTTAATCACTTTCTATTCTACCTGCTTTAATGCTGAATGTCACCACTGAGATGAATATCCCAGAGTGGAACCAATGCATCAAGCCATTAGGTTTACCAACATTAATATTTGAAGCTGCAAGGTATACTCATGACAGGTATCAAGAGACATTTCCAAGCATGCTTCAAGTTGTCCCAGTGTTAAGATTGCATGGGTACTCTACCTGAATCCCTCTGGTGTAGGAATAATGAGATGTGGATTTGGTGGGTCACTGTGGCATCGAGGCACTTTGATGGGACGAGGACTGTTTCGATGAATTCCTGGAAATAATATTAAAATTAATATAAACGCATGGCTGAGCCATTAATGTCATCAGTAGTAAACACTCAGGAAATCCATGAGAGAAATACTGCTTTCCCAATCTGAAACACTGACTGCAGCACAGGGACAAACATTACAAGCAATTACCAGGCACCTTGCCAGAAAATAAACAGGTTTTCCATGCAACAGGATGAAAATGTAAACAAGAATGTTCATCTCTAATACCTTGCCTTCTGCGAACCTGAACAATAGTCCAGATATAGGACTATCATATGATTTCACCCACAAATATACAGTAATTCACTTTACAGTATATTCTGTGCAGCGCTTTGAGACGTCGATAAGATGTGAAAAGCGCTATATCAAATGCAAGGATTTTTATTAGCAAACAGCACTGATAAGTAAAAGAATGGATTTGCACAGTGATCAGAAACATGTTGCTGTTGATATCTACTACTGTGTCATCCAACAGCAACTTACAATAAAATGGTGCAATATCATCTAAATAAAAAAGAATTATTCAGTTTACTAATAGGCAAAATTATTGTTATTGGAAAAATTGCAATGACCAAACAACACCAACCTGTCACAGGGCTATGAGGCTTGCCTATCACATGACCAATGCACTCATTCATTAGAGACTGCAAGCTCTGCAAAAGAGAAACAAAATACCATTTGTAAATTAAAAGGCTACAGTTCTGAGAATAAAGTTCCAACTTTTCAACTTAATCGCTTGAAAGACAGTATTGCAATGGAATGGAGCACAGGAGTATTTGTGTATATACAACCTCAGTGAACTCAATACACAAGACAACAATTTGTGAGCTGAAAAATAACAAGTTATTTATTATTTAATAATACATTGGTCACTCAAGCCACAACTTGGGACACTGCTGTGTGCAATTGGCTGCCATGTTTTGCCCACAAATATAGTCAATTCACTTTACAGTACAGATAAACCCCGCTTGATGTTACCTCAGTTAACGTTCTTTCTGCTGATACATAGGAAACATATAGTCATTTAACATTGCAACATTTGCTATTACGTCATTCGCCAGTGGAAAGGGGGCACAACGGCGCTAGGGCCTGGGAGTGAGCCAGGCTGGCAGCAAGAGCGAGCCAGGCCTCCAGCACCAAATGAGATCCATGTAAGGATTATTATTAGTAGTATTATTTTACGTTCAGATAGTTGCATAAGAAAACTAAGGCGCAACTTTGTTAATAGTGTGCTGGAGCTTTGCTTGGAGTATTCCTTTCAGTAAAGTAGTTTTGGTCAAGACATTTTAGTCACTATATGCAAATTACATAGGAAGTTTACTACAATAATGCAGGGGGTCATTCGTCTCCTTGCGTCTGTGTTGATGCTTTTCCCCCTGACTGTGCAAATGCCTCTTAAAATACTCATTCTTTTCCTTCTAGTGATGCATCAACAGAAATTTGTTAGAATTGACGATAGAATATTAACAAGAAAAAAACAACCCATTACCAGAAAGTCATCTTCTGGAAGAGCTGATATAAATGCTGGTTCAATTGCCTGAAGAAAATCAAAACCCTGGGTTGCCCATCTGCAATGAGATATAACATTAGAAGCAAGATAGATCCTTATCACAAAGCAAGTCAAAGCACTTTACACAGAGCTGCCAACCTTTTGTTTAACAAAAAAAAGGGACTCCTGAAAGCTAAAAACAGTATTTTGTAGTAAAAAAAAAGTATTTTCCCCAGAACCTACCGGTACTTAACGAAAAAATTACAGCGCAAAAAGACGCCAAGTAAAATGCCAACTTACAAACACGTACATGAACAAATGAGAATAATCATGACTTATTTCCAACTAAATGTAACTACATTTTATAAACATGACACTAGGGAAACAAAACTTTTCCAGAATGTAATTTATTGTATGATACACGCACCCCCGATACACACTGGGATACGGTAGCCTATAACAGAGCGCTGTGCAAGCTGGCAGCATTACAATGGATACACACTAGTAGAGTATCTTGTAGAGTTAGAGGTCTAGGTATACGTGTGAGCGAGCAGTATGCTGTATTAATCTAACTTTCAAACTCATACGCACACAGTTGTGAGCAAAGACGCATGTCTTTCATTGCGAAGGTGAAGCAATGCGCGATTGCAGCCAATAGTGTATTGCAGCAGTCAGAACGGCGCGCGCAACTCCCTATATATACACAGGTAACCCTGCTTAACAAAGGGGCTAGGGACTTCAAAACCCCTCGTCAAGTGAAAATTGCATTAAGCGGGCGGGAGGGAGGTCCCTACTGTGTTTCCGTATATGAAAAAAATCGTTCTCAGTAATGCCTTGCGCCTAGCCTAGCGCTAATATTTCCGGTGTACCAGCGACGGCATAAGGTAGGTAGCACGGCTATTGGAAGGCAGGGAGAGAGAGTTAAAGAGAAAGAGACTGAGACAGAGAGAGACTGAGAGAGACTGTGAGTGAGATTGTGACAGCGAGAGACTCAAACAGAGAGAAAGAGACACAGAAAGAGAGACTGGGACAGAGAGAGAGAGAGCGTGACCAAGACAGACAGAGAGAGGGAACGAGACACACAGAGAGAGAGAGAGACAGGGGTAGACTGAGACAGAGAGAGAGAGAGACTGAGAAAGAGAGAGACAGAGAAAAGGAGAGACAGACAAGAGCATGGAACATATTCGGATTTTCCAAAAAACTTATTTTACCAAGAAAAATCGTACTGCCGTATTTACTTCAATTTACCGTACAAAATACGGCAAAAACGTACTGGTTGGCAGCTCTGTTTACAGTAATCACTGTCAAGTAGGGTCCGGCGATATGGAAATTTTCCGATATCGATGGGCTCATATCGATATATGCCGATATATCGATATCACCGGGTTTTTTATCTTGTGCGCATGCACGGCAATGGTAATTGGTGGGAGGAGGGGGAATGACCGGTCTGCGCATGTCTGATTGTGTTTGGTGGTGGGGGGATGCGTGCGCATTCAGTATGTGTACTCTAGGCCGAGGAGGTTTGCGATGCAGGCGGCAAGGTCAGTGAAATGCTATCTATGTTTTTTTGTTAGTTTAAGAGAACGTAATGAGCATTTGAACCTTCGGTTGTATATTTTCTGTATGCTGTAATGTGGCATTCGTTAATGATATACCGATATTTTGTCGATATACCAATATTTGTTTTCATACCGAATTTTTCGATATACTGATATATTTAAAATTCTGATATTGGTATTTCGATATGAAAAAATATACCAATATAACCGATATATCAATATATCGCCGGACACTACTGTCAAGTAATTAAAGTGTTATACACAGTACAGTAAAAGTCTGTTTATCTGGCACCCTCGGGACCTGGCCAATGCCGGTCAAACAGCATGCTGGATATTCGGGCGGCAAGCTGCCAAAAACCCAACACACAAAATTTTAAAACTTTTTTTTAAACATACCATATTAATAATAGACTAAATAATAACAGAGTATTGTATGATACTTACCAATAAAGCAATAAATATCGATTACAGTCTATAAACACAGCACACAATCACAAAGCAAACTTCTACAATCTCGGACACTAGTGGCTTAAAGCGGTATTGTCGTTTTTCCCTCTCTTTTTTCTTTCTCTCCCTCTCTCTCTCTCTTTCACACACACACTCAGTCTGGCATCTCAATGGCTCCAAACCCTACCCCCTTCACTCCTCTAATTTTCCATCTAAATTAATCAACTCACCTCCCACTCTCTTCCTCTCCCATTCCTCTCTCTTTCTCCTTCACCCCTCTTTCCCTCTCTTTCTCCCCCACCCTCTCTTTCCCTGCCTTTCTCTCCTTCTCCCACCCCACCCCTACCAAAACCCATGATACATTCAGGCTACACAGGCAATGTAGTATCTGTCAGAGAGAGAGTGAAAGAAAGAAAAAAAGGGGAAGAGACAGAAAGAGAGAGGGAGAGATAGAGAGGAAGGAAGGAGAGGGAGAGAGAGAAAGAAACAGAGGGAGAGAAAAAAAAAGAGAAAGAAAAAGGAGAGAGGGAGAGGAAAAACCAACAGTGCGGCTTTAAGAAGGAAAACCAAAGTGCCACTACCGGCAGCATTCAGAACTAATCATATAGTACTCTCCTGCAACAATCAAATCATTAAATGCACCACCACGATTGTGCCAGATAAGTCCGGTTATTCGAATGAGGACTTTTTTTTGAGGAGGTGGTTATATGGAAGTTACGGTTGATCGGGTCACGGATAAACAAGCTTTTACTGTATTATGGTGGCAGGTTTTGTAGTCAATTATGCAGTCATTTTGAGCCCCACAGAAATAGCCACGAGCTGAATGACCGATTAATCAGGAGGGCAAAACACTCAAGAGAAACTCTCCTCCCTTTTTAAATAATGTCATGAGTCTTTAATGTCCACCTGAAAACAGGCAGACGGATATCATCTGAAGGATGGACATCCCAAAACTCACAGCACATGTACTAGAACAGCGGTTCTCAACCAGGGGTACATGTACCCCAGGGGGTACAAAATTACTTCCAGGAGATACATGTGGCGGTACATTGATTTATTTAGCTCTTTTATTTACCATTTTATAGCCTTCCAAATTATATATTTAATTGTTATTCCCTTCGTTTTGGATGTGTTTATTTTGTTATATAAGAAAATCTTGGTCATGAAATGCAAGTGGAATGAGGGGCTAGTGTGTGTGTGTATATGGTTGGGTGGGGGTACATGATAATGTTTAAAATTAACAAGAGGTACATTACTGAAAAAGGTTGAGAACAACTATACTAGAGTGTCAGTCAAGATAAATCAAGTTTTGACATGGGGATTCTGATGGAAAGAAATTCAGAAGATAACTGGCTGTAGGAAAGAGAATCCTAAATTATAGAACATCCTTTCTAACCTGGGTCTTGTACCTCTCCCACTTTCACATTTTGTAAGAACGTAGGTCATCCATTTTCTAGCAAAGCTGATAAATTTGTCACCAGTCTTCTGCCTAAACTCTCCAGACATCAGACGAACAAGTTCTTTGTGATACTGGAAAGAAAAAAGACCAGCATGTACACATAAAAAAATTGCAATCTTGTACATCTATAGCCCTCTTCTCAAATATTAATATTTCTCTACAATTGCTGACGCAAATTTAGTGTTCATCACAAAATGCACAAACATGACTAACACTTTCCATTCAAAATATACTCAATAGTGAAAAACAAAAGCAAATCAGCTGCAAGAATCCAAAGTTAATAAATTATCCTTGCATTTGATGTAGTGCTTTTCATGTCTTCTAGACGTCTCAAAGTGCTTCACAGAATATACTGTGAAGTGAATTGACTGTATATTTGTGGGCAGGACGCAGCAGCCACAAACAGTGACCCACAAACAGTCATGGAATGAATTGACCAATTTATTATCTTTTTTGTTGAGGGATTATTATCAGTCGTGTGGAGTAAGGAAACTTGCCCAAGGTTTCTCCCTGCCTGGAATTGAACCCAGGTCTCTTGCTTGTGAGGCGAGTGCTCTAACCACTGAGCTACAGGACTCCGAAAGTGTTGAAAACATCAGTGAACTAAGTTCAAATTCAGCATGGATTGATGGGTGCATCCTTTTTTGATGGCTATAAATGGTACTATGTAAACTAAATCTACTCAGTCTTAATTCGGGTTCAACTGGCCATAAGTCCACAGCATAAGAATACAATTAACTTAGCCTCAATTTGTTAATCTTACTCAAACATGAATAGTGCAGGAAAAGAAAATGTCACATTGATTCAGGAGATGCTCTTCTGAAGTCGAGTTAAAGTACACTGTAGGGGGCAGAGTACAAGGAGCTTTGTACCTGACTGGGCTCCACCTGGTGTGACGCCAGCAATTTGTGCCAAAACAACTGAATCATAGGAACATGAACACTAGATTTAAAGATCTTTTAAAATATATATATGTATATATTAGGGTCCGGTGATATATCGATATATTGCTAAAACCCGATATAATTTTCATATCGATACGCCAATATAGGCATTTCAAAAATATCGATATATCGAAAAAGTCGATATATCGAGGGAAAAAATCGGAATGAGCGCACATTGAACTACAAGACCCAGAGATGGGGTGGATGTGATAATATACAGATAGATAGAGATGGAGAGAGTGAGTGTGAGAAACACAAAGAAAGATATTTACCTCCTGAGGAGATAGGCCCCGAATGTGCGCACCACGTGCACATGCGCAGTACGAAAACCCCCAAAATATCAATATTTCGGTATTTCTCGATATGAGCCCATCGATATATCTAAATCGGAAAATTTCCATATCGACAGACCCTAATATATATACACACACACACACACACACAGTAAAAGCCCATTTATCCGGCACCCTCAGGACCTGCCGGATATTCGGCCGAAAACACAATAAAATAAAAAGTTTTTAAAATGTCAATGCATTTTTTCGGATAAATTCTGGTTAATTGAATGCGGACTTTTTTTTGCGATGCCAGTTATACGGAAGTTACAGTTGATTGGGTGCCGGATAAACTGGCTTTTACAATATATATATTTAAAGCTTTAACTTGGAATAAAATCGACTATAGAGGTTTAGAAACAGCCTAGGTAATAGAAGTGGAAGAGCACCCGCAACACTGACAAGATGTTCATGGCTCCATGAGCTAAGTCACTGCAATACACCTAAGCTGGAGAGAGGGATTTGAATCATTCTCAGGCAAGGCTACTCTATGGAGCGTGAACAAACAACAACAAAACTTACATTTATATAGCGCCTTTCACGTGAAACAAATTAATTCTCAAGTGCTGCTAGCCTGCTCTTCCCGTTCAAACTGGGACAGTTGCCAAACAATAATGAAGCAATACTGATAATAGTTCTGAAAAAATACTTTCTCCACATAACAATTTGGCCTTTCTGGCTGAGGCAGTGGGTGGGAGGGTGAGTATTTGAGGCAAAAGTGGGATTGATTTTGTTTTCAAGAAAGAGCATGTAAATATCGTAATGTTACTGAAACAATTTTAAAACAAAAGTTTGTACAGTATTACTTTTCCTTAGACTGCTTACTCATACTGTGCAATTGCTGTAGGCAACTATTAAAATAACCTAGTAACCCTTTTTAGTATTTGGCGTAAAGGCTATTCGGCACATTGGATTTCTTACTCATCGTAGTCTATTTTATCTAAAGCACAGCAGTGGGTACATTACCTCAAAACCAAAGTTATAGCTTTCAATCATGGTCTCCCTGTAGTACTGTTGTAAAGTTGCACATTCAGACTCATCGACCTCAGCTTCAAACTCAGAATTAAACATCTTGTCAATCCGATTTATTGCATTACTAATCTTATTGCACAGCAATAATGCTTCATGCTGAAAATTAAAATGGAAATAGTCAGTCACGTGTATTATAAGAACAAAATACTTGCATTTCACATAGCACTCAGAATGCCACAAAGTAGTTCAAAGGCAATTGCTGAGGAGTGTTTTGATTGCATATTTGGAAACGAATGCAGAAGCCAATTTGTGTACAGCAATGCCCCACAAACAGATACAAAGTGAATGACATATTTATCTGGATTATTGTGGAGCACATGTGGAGAAACTCGCTTCTCTTTTTGAATAGTGCCCTGGGATCTTTAACATCCACCTGAACAGGGACTAGGATTTAAAGTTAATCCAACAATGGCACTTTCAAGAATGCAGCATCCCCCCAAATACTGAACTGTAAACTTTTATTGGCTCTTAAACAGAAATAATGGATTAAAACTCCTCCTGCTTTACCATGTGTATCCCACAGGAAATTACATTAACAACAACAATTTACATTTATAGAGCGCCTTTCACGTCGGGAGGACGTCCCAAGGCGCATTAAAAACTGCCATCTGGATAAAGAAGTGAAGGCAGAAGTCAAAAACAGAACAATTTTATTTCCGATTGTCTTTTTCCAATTTAAAATACCATACATATAAAAAACGACTAATAAACAACACAATTTAGCTTTAAATAATTCTACAGGAAACCCAGCCACCTGAAACAAAACAAATGTTTAAACTGTATTATTAGGTCTATATCAGTTTGGGTCTTACTTCTCTCTATGACCTTCAATAATCCAAACATAAATCCCTCCCCTGACAATAACATAATTATTTGTATACATTGTCAATCATGCTTCCTTACAGGGGAACCCATGATTTTGAAAATCTGTTCTTCAAAGAACTGATCAACAGGAAGCTTCATTGTTGTTCAAAGATTACAACTTGGAAAACCAAAATCATAAGTTTTGAGAAGACAGAGTGAAAAGATTAGTGCTGTGAGGAAGTGAATTGATAAAAAGAAGACAAGATTATCAACCAGATAATGCTTGTCGGCTTCCCCAACTCCTCCCTCCACAGGCTGCAGATCATACATCCTAACCCCTTACCAACCTGTCCTCTCCCTTCATTCAGTGGGCTCCAACCTACTTCACGTCCCCCACCTCATCCGTCCAACTATTGGCAGGCGGGCCTTCAGCAACTCTGCCCCCACTCTCTGGAACTCCAATCCGCAGGCCCTCCTCCTTGCCCCATCTCTCACCTCTGTCAAGACCCATCTCATGAACCTCCCCTTCGACCATGCTTTCGATCAACCTCCTTCCTCCCTCACCCTCCCAATCCCGACCCCCAGCTTGGGTCTGAAATACTGTCTGTCCAGTGCCTTAGTACATCCTCCCAACGTGAAAGGCTCTATACAAATGTAATTGTGTTGTTGTAGAAGAATTAAAGCCGAATTGTTTTTAAAAACCACGCAGTTATCATAACATGGACTGTTTTGTCCTTGTCGGCTATTGCAAAGAAGACCAGACTATATCCAGGGGAATTGGATAAATATTTAACAAGGAACAATATAAAAAGAGTAGGGGAAAAAGACAGGGAATTAGGATCAGATTGGCACCAGTGTAAGTGTAATGGGCCAAACGGCCTTTTGCTATACTGCCACTTTACTAGTCTTTTGAGTCAGAACTGTGCAATGTACCTTGAGTTGCTCGAGAGCTTTAGCTATGACAGGCTGGCTGGACGTCTGTTCTCGGCGCAGAGATATCAGGGTTTCAATGGACTGTTGAAATGTCTTTCGTTGACTCACAAGATGTGAAGACTGCATAACTACCAGTAATAAGTTTTTAATCTGAAGATAAATAAAATTACTTAGAGGATTTTGATAACATATTTATACTTGAATTAAGACACTTCAGCCTCAGTTAGTTGTAAGCTACTTGATCTTCTCTCACATGAGCGAAAGATTAGTCTCTCACCATTGCAATCACCTGTGAATCATTCCATGTATATTTAACATGTACTATTAAGAGAATGTGTAGATAACAAGACAGAAATATTCTGTATGAACATTACTTTTATAATTCATTCCCTCATGCATTAAACTAAACATTATTCCGTATATTACATAAACTCTGTGTAATAGTCCACTACTGCATATCTGTATCATCTGCAGGATAATCATAAGTTGTTTAAATTTCACCTCACATACCTGCATGCTTCTCAAGGTGGCCACAGTTTCTACCTGGGGCAGTACTTTAATGGTTTCACCTTCCCACATTCCCCAGCTCCTCTCCTGCTCTCTATCCTTAAGGCCATCTTTGATGAGGAGTAAATAAGCTTCGTCCACTGATTCATCAGATTCCTTGGAGCAATCCTTTCCAGCTGTTGCGTTGAGCAGCTGGAGAATCTGAGGCTTTCGCTCTGCAAGATCAACTGCCACAAAAATATGCAGGTCGTCCAGTCCAGGAATCTGAACCTGAAAGGGCAAGACAAAGTAGCTAAATGATCGGCTTGTGGTACCCACCTGATAAAAAGGTAGTACAGTACAGCCCCCTTACTGGACAATACGGATATGCAGTATGCGTGCAAGTAGAATTACAGTGTGTCCGAGGAGAGTTGGGAGGCTGGGGAGTTTACACATTGCAACAGAATTTTTTAAATTATTTTAATTGTGTTTCGGACCCGAAATACGAGATAAGCACTGTTGATAAATTAGGAAGATATCCGAGTTATGGGATTCACAGTGTTGGATATTCCAATGGTTTTCCAAGTTGAAATGGATGTCTGGCACATGATATATGATTAGGAATAAAAAGCTTGAGATTGTTTTTCTTCCAAAAGAAGGTTGTGGGAATGTGAAATCCATTGCCTCAGAATAAAGCAAAAATTCAACTGGCATGTGTTAAAAGAAAACAGTTGGATACATGGGAAGTACTTCCTTCGATATGCAAACTGGATGCATTCAAATCTGATTGCAAGAGAGGTTTGATGAAGAAGGACCATTTAATCTAATGCTTCCAGAATACCCACCCGTCCATCTTTCCATTATACCATTGAGCTGCTTCTGAAATGCAATTGGTGGCTCTTGAGCAGATAAGCGGAATGATTGCCTATTTAGTCCAGGGGTTCACATGAAACTCACCATTATAAAGGCTATAAAGAATTCTTTGTTATGAGGCTGATGTTTTTAAAGTTACAGAGTAGGATCCAATAAATAACAAGTTCATATTGTAAAACTGGCACCAATTGTGATCGTAAACATCCAGTAGGAAGAACAACAAAATTACATTTGTATAGCGCCTTTCATGTCAGGAGGATGTCCCAAGGCGCTGGACAGTCACTGTGTCAGACCTGAGCATATACTATTTGTTTTCCTCATGACTCAAAGGGCTTTCTCTTTCTACTGGGTCAGTAGTCCATAGGACTGGTTCCCGACAGTACCACAGGATTTGCTGAGTACAGTAAAAGCCCGTTTATCTGGCACCCTTGGGATCTGGCCGGTTAAACCGCGGGCCGGATATTCAGGAGGCCAGCTGCCAAAACCTCAGCACAAAAAAGCGCAACTTTTTTAAAAAAATTAATTCAATTTTTTTAAAACATATATTAATAATATAGTAAGTAACAAAATATTGTATGGATACTTACCAATAAAGCAATAAATATCGCTTCCAGTCTATAAACACAGCACACAAGGTGTACTCTTGCTTCTTCCTTTCTTTCTCTCTTTCTTTCACACACACACACTCAGTCAGTCATCTCAATGGCTCCAAACCCAACACCCCTCCACTCCTTTTATTTTCCATCTAAATTAATCAACTGACCCCTCTCTCTCTCCCCTCCTCTCCCCAACCTCTCTCTTTCTCCCCCCCACCTCCTCTTTCCCTCTCTCAGCCCCCACCTCCCTCACCCCACCCTCTCTCTCTCCCTGCCTCTCTCTCAAACCCGGAAGTGCACTACCGACAGCATTCAGAGACGATCGTACTGTACTCTGTGAGGGAAAAAAACAGCAGCGCCACCTTCAGGCACTGGTAGCAGCATTCTGAAATACTGATACAAGGGCAAAAAAATGCGATTGTGCCGGATAAGATCCGGTTAATTGAATGTGGACCTTTTTTGAGGTGCCGATTTTATGGAAGCTACAGTTGATCGGGTCACAGATAAATAGGCTTTTACTGTAATTAGTTTCAGCAACAATGGCTAACACTTCCCTCTTGGACATAGCTGCAGAAATGAATAAGTGTCTTCAAATATCACCCAGCTGTGATCAGCTAACAGTGCAGAGATTGGGGATCAAACCTACAACAATTGTGTTGCCAGGTTTGGCTACAAATGCCCAGTCACTCTATTTCACAGTAGATCCCCTGAAGCGCTTTGGAGACATTCTTTCAACATCAAACGATACTATACCAAACGTGCTCTACTTTTTGCATAGGTAACCAGCTTTAATTTGACATCCTCCGTAGAAAAATAGGGGTGGTCATAATACAACACTATGCCACCATAAGTCTGAAATACCCATTATCCATTTGGTTAAATATTAAGTTAATTCCTGACAATAATTACTTGTGATGAACTTGGGAGACAATGAGACTAAATTAACTCAGAATACACTGAGCAATTATTATTAAATTTGAGGGAACAATTTACCACCATAAGTCAACTCTACACTCAAACACAAATTCATGTTTGACTCCCCAATAAATATCAGACTGAGGGCTGAACCCAGAAACTGTCCATCTTACGATTGTGAATGCATTTCTTGTCATTATTAAGCTGGTATTTTGGAAAGATTAAATCAATAGGAGCAAAAGGTCTACTTCATTTGAACATGTCTTGAGATCTAATGTAGGCTCACAAAGCTCTTCCTTGGTAATATCATAAACGCGATGTGTATTGTATTTGCTGGGACTGTAAATAAACATATGTTGCGTTCAAGTATAGAAGCTGGTAAACATTGATAAACAGAAACATTACCTTGACATATTGTTTTGTTTTAAGAGCTTCCAACACGTCTGGGACAGGAACTGACAAAGTAAATTCGGCTGCTATTTCTAGATCCTAAATGAGATGAAAAAGACAGTTTTACTTTACAAATCAGGTCAATAATCCTTTGTGTACAAGTAGCAATAGAATGTTATGCGGTCTCACACTCACAAATACCTTTCTCAGCATTTTAGCAAATCCCAGAGCCTTAGATGCCCTCTCCCGAGCTTCATGGAACAATTCTTTTAGTGCGCGACTTGTCTCTATAACTGACCGTCTGTGAAGAGATGAATCCCAAGTTCAGTTTTCTGTCAAAGGTATTCCAAGCTGAGATAAAACCAACCAAGGTGTAGGTCTCTATGCCACCTCCCACCCCACATTCCTCAGATCTAGCACTTTTGAAAAAGGACCTAACCTCACATCAATATTTGTAGCCAGGTTAAAATTCAAGTAATTTCAAGTAAATGAATTGAAAAAAAATTGAGGGTGTGTGTGTTGGGTGGGAGGGGTTGAGGGAAAGAAAGACAACTATCTCAGTGGTCACTTTAAAGCAAAATCTTGCCTTGGTCATTGTTGTTGTATCATGTTCCATTTGGGATAATATGAATGACATATTATGTACATGTAATTAACATGACACCGCTATCATCAGTCACCTTCTTTTCAAAATAAAATAGTACTTTTCAACCTGCCCCCTTTAAGTTAGGTTCTGCACTTGGAGTTCTGCCTTAGAAGGCAAACTGAACAGAATGTGCAAAGAAGTACTGATTTTCTTTCTTGTGTGAATGCAGTGCCCTACTGCCCACTGAAACTGTCCACGAAGGGGAACTCGCCACATACTATTATTGCAAATCTGAACATGGTGCATTTAAAATGTGGTTATGTTTTTTAGCGCAACTGAAACACAACAATTTGAAACCATATACAGTAAAAGCCCATTTATCGAGCACCCTCGGGACCTGGCCAATGCGGGTTAAACCGCGTACCATATATTTGGGCGACCAGCTGCCGAAAACCCAACACAAATTTAAAAAAACATTAATTTTAAAAAAAACATACCATATTAATAATAGACTAAATAATAAGAATATTGTATGGATACTTACCAATAAAGCAATAAATATTGATTACAGTCTATAAACACAGCACACAATCACAAAGCAAACTTCTACAACGGCGCACTGCAGTGGCTTAAAGCTATACTGCCGTTTATACCTTTTTTTCCTTTCTTTCTCTCCCTCCTTCCTTCCCTCTCTCTCTCTTTCACACACACACTCGTCAGTCTGGCATCTCAATGGCTCCAAACCCAATTCCCCTCCATTCCTCTCATTTTCCATCTAAATTAATCAACTCTCTCTCTCTCCCCTCCTCTCCCCCCACCTCTCTCTCCGCCTCCCACTCCTCTCTCTTTCTGCCCTCCTTCCCTCTCTCTCTCCCCCCCACCCCACCCTCTCTCTCTCCCTGACTCTCTCCTTCTCCAACTCCACCCCCTACCAAAACAGTGTATAAACCCATGATACTGTCAGGCCACACAGGCAATGTAGTATCCGTCAGAGAGAGAGGGAAAGAAAGGGGAAGAGATAGAAAGAGAGAGGGAGAGATAGAGAGGAAGGAAGGAGGGAGAGAGAGAAAGAAAAAGATACAGGAGAGAGGAAAAACAATGCCCCTTTAAGACCCAAACCTGGAAGTGCCACCATCGGCAGCATAGAGTTAATCATACTGTACTCTCCTGCGACAATCGACTCGTTAAATGCACCAGTGATTGTGCCGGATAAGATCCAGTTAATTGAATGGGAACTTCTTTTTGAGGTGCGGGTTATACGGAAGTTACGGTTGATTGGGTCACGGATAAACAGGCTTTCACTGTACTCTATGTTGGTCATTATCCAACGTCAGCTGAAAAAACAACCATAATGCCACAGGAACAAGATAGCATCCCAGAGGACATCTCAAGCTCCTTTAATATTACCACTACAATATTGCAACTTATATGCAATATGCAAACCTGATTTACAATAGATTAAAAGATAGAAGTGTCTAATGAATATTGCCTGATAAATATCATTAAAACTGTGTTACTAAAATAACTTTGTGTAAGCGAGATTCACCATCAGACACTGATAAATTTGCACTGAGCAGCTCATCAGAACTGGGAGTAGCTGGTTCAAGGTCTATGGTTATTGGAAAATAATGTATAAACAGTTCGAGTAACCTTAAACTAAATACCTTTAAATCTAGACAAGATAAACTGTTTCTGGCAAACTTCAGCTTCCCCCAAAATGAGTTATACTTTATCGAACTATGATGAAACTCTCTCCAGTACCTGATCTCATCTGATGCAGTACTGTCATCAGCGCTTGCCCAGAACTCATCACAGCTTTCTTGGAGTCCAGAGTCTAAGAATTCTCCAGTGGACTTCAGCAGCATTCCTGCTATATCACTAGTTGGGAGAAATGGAAGGTACAACATGTAACAGTTGTAAACTTACTTGGAAGTTCATAAATTCAGCTAAACCCTGAGCTGGGAGTAAAATATAACAACACAAGGTTACATTTGGAATTGCAAATGTAACTGATTAGGAATTACCTAATGTCAGTAATGCTCACCTTGCTCAGTTGATAGCACCTTTGCTTCAGTCAGGAGGCCGTTGGTTGAAACACCAAATCGGGAATTTAAGCTGGGAAGTGCTGCATTGTTGTCTAGTTAAATTAAATTAAGGTCCTATTTGCCAGTTCAGGTGGATATTAAAAGATTCCATTGTATGATTTGGAAACAGAAGAAAGCTTCTAGCCAAACATCCTCCAAATATAATATTATCACAAAAACCAAAATTGCTGGGGAAACTCAGCAGGTCAAACAGCATCCATGGAGAAAGGAAAAGGAGTCAACGTTTCGGGTCTATGACCCTTCGTCAGGTCCTGACGTTGACTCCTTTTCCTTTCTCCATGGATGCTGTTTGACCTGCTGAGTTTCCCCAGCAACTTTTGTTTTTGTTTCAGATTCCCAGCATCTGTAGTATTTTGTGTTTTGTATAAAATTATCATTGACTATTATTTGTATACAAATTGGTTGTGTTGTTTGCTTATAATTATACAGAAAAAATCTGAACAGCTTTGAGACAAGAGGCACTATATTAAATAATAATATTTACCTTTTATTTGTAAGCATTATTATTATTTTCCCCTGATAATGTCAACGCCCTTAAAGCCAGGCTCCCAATCCGGCTACAAAATTGTGAGATGAGGCATTTGTAGTTAATGGGTGTACGAACTTTTAAGATGTTGTGTTGCATTAAAGGCACCATGAAAAGTAATGCTATATTAATGTTGTACTGAACAAAAAAAAATTCAAGAGTAAAGCTAATTTCCCTCTAACCAGAAATCGAACACCCTGATCTGCACAATTGGAAGTTGAATGCACACCATCATTTTATGGATGTTGATATACGAAACAGTGGCTGGGGAGAAGGGGTAATCCCCTCTTTGGCTATTAAAGGCAACATCCTAATTGATAGATTCCAAATTTGTAAATCAAAACCACATGTTGAACCCCAATATGATGTCCATGTATACATATTTTATCAACGAACGATACCCAATCCTGCTTTGCTAATTTGAAGGTTTTCATTTGTAAAATATTTATCCCACCAACTGAAGATTCTTACTCAACAACAACAACTTGTATCTATACAGCACTCTCCACATCAGGGGGCGTCTCAGAGCACTGGATGCATGTTATCCCCAGCACTCATAGTTAATATGCAAGGCTAGACAGTGTACGTTAACGAGCTACAGTGGTTAGAGCACTCGCCTTGCAAGCGAGAAGACCTGGGATCTATTCCTGGCAGAACAATACATTGGGCAAGTTGCCTTACTCCACATGCCTCTGTTTACCAAGCTGTAAGTAGGAACCTGTTGTTAGTCGATTGGCGGGTTGCTTTTACAGCGATAATAATCCCTCCAAAAACAAATATTTGGTCACTCCATCCACATCTGTTTGTGGGGCACCACTGTGCCAAATTGGATATCGAATTTCGCCCACAAACTTCTGTGGGCCTTATACGGAAGTGATTCACACTCTAGCTCAGTGTCAGCGGACAATGTAAATCTTGGGAGATTTTGAACAATGTGTATAAATAGGAATTCAGTTGCTATATTCACAGAATCATGTTTTGCCATGTGTACCAGTTTAGGAGGAAGGAAGAAGTATCAGACAGCTAGGAGTATGCACCCCACCTTAACTTCCTTCATATTTTCCTGTTTACAATTTCCTTTAAAAAAAGAAGGGCCGGGGGGGGCGGGTGGTAAAGTGAATAGTTTTGCTTCTATCTTTATTGCTTCCACGCGCAGGTTTTCACATGCAATGGGCACCCACTGCTCTGGACACATTGTGACGATGGTTAATCTCACCAAATTTATTATTCATTGTGCAACTCTTACCAGAAGAGCTTTCCTGCTTGCGCCTCTCCTCCTCGTATACAGGGGGTAATTTCTTTGGTAAAATTCCATTCAACTTCCAGAAGATTCTTCAAACTGTGAGATGCTTGAGGTAAATGCTGCAGCATCTGAATCCAGCTCCGCATATAATCAAAATAAACCTAGAGAGACCAGCAACATATGTACAGCATCAAAAGCAATAAAAAATCTGCTGCTGCATTTTAATGACAATTGAATGAAGAGTTCCGAGAATATTTAAAAACTCTTAAAGCTATAATGTTTTGCGCAAAAATAGTCTATTTTCTGGATACAGTAAAAGCCCGTTTATCCAGCACCCTCCGGGGGGGCTCGACTAATTGGCTGTGCCGGATAATCGGGAGGCAAGTTGCCGAAAACCCAACACAAAAAAATTACTTATTTTAAAACATACCATATTAATAATATACTAAATAATAACAGAATATTGTATGGATACTTACCAATAAAGATTCTAGCACACTCGATAAAATAATCGGTAAAAAAAAGCATTATCGGTAAAAACACAGAAATCGTAAGTTTAATAAGTGCACAATGTGAGCATACGCGCGATTGCTGGAATGGGGAATTGCCCCAGGAGGGAGTCGCGCAATCCGGTTGATTGGGTCACGGATAAATGGGCTTTTACTGTATTTGTGCACTGTACCTGAAGCCCATCTTTCATAGTTAAAATTGTAGAGGAACGTATATTTATTGGTTCTAAGTTATTTTCACACCAGTTAAGAAAAAATACTGCTGCAATAAAATAGTTGATGCACAGATTTACCACTTGTTGAAAGAATAATTAACATCAGCTGTTGTTAATATGCTAATTCACAGAGCAGGACTTGGGCTCAAAACCATGTTCCTGATTTTGGGATGGGGGAAGAAAAATGTACCAAATGAAGGGAACGACTGACAGGACCTATAGAACTATATTGCCTTTCTCAGAAGTAGATTGCAATCTGTTTGCTCCTTGGCCAAAGGAGAATTAATAATAGTAATCCTTGTATGCTTTTCATGTCTTCTAGATGTCTCAAAGCGCTTTGCAGAATACATTGTGAAGTGAATTTGGCTGTACATGTGTTGGCAAAATGTGACAGCCAATTGTGCACAGCAGTGACCCACAAATAGTTGTAGGTTGAAATGACCAATTTATTATTTGTTTTGGAGGGTATTTGGCCTATGGAGTAAGGAAACTTTCTCAACGTTTCGCCTTGCTTGGAATTGAGCCCAGGTCTCTCGCTCATACGGTGAGTGCTGTAACTACTGAGCTACAGGACATAATTAATGGTGCAATGTGGACACTTTATAAGCTTATTATTGCAAAACAGAACACTTGCCAAGATTTTTGCTAACTAGTGAATAGCTGAAATGTATCTTCCTTTTATACACAGCTATCTATGTTCCTTTCTCAGAAACATCTTTTTCATTTTTATACAGTAAAAGCCAGTTTATCCGTGACCCGATCAACTGTAACTTCCGTATAACCGGCACCTCAAAAAAAAGGTCCCCATTCGAATAACTGGATCTTATCCGGCACAATCGTGTTGGTGCATTTAATGAGTCGATTGTCGCAGGAGAGTATTGTACAATTAGTTCTGAATGCTGCCGGTAGTGGTACTTCCGGGTTTTCACTTAAAGGGGGACTGTTTTTCTTCTCTCCATCTTTTTCTTTTTCTCTCTCCCTCTCCTTCCTTCCTCTCTATCTCGCCGTCTCTCTTTCTATCTCTTCCCCTTACTTTCTCTCTCTCTTTGTTGGATACTACATTGCCTATGTAGCCTGACGGTATCGTGGGTTTATACACTGTTTTGGTGGGGGTGGGGTGGGACAAGGAGAGAGGGTGGGGGGGAAAGAGAGGGAAAGGGGGAGGGAGAAAGAGAGAGGAATGGGAGGGGGCGAGAGGGATGGGGGAGAGAAGGGGAAAGAGAGAGGGGGTTAGTTGATTAATTTAGATGGAAAATGAGAGGAGTGGATTGGGTTTGGGTTTGGGTTTGGAGCCATTGACAGTATTGCTTTAAGAAAAAACTTGCCCGTCAGCCATTGTAGAAGTTTGCTTTGTGATTGTATGCTGTGTTTATAGACTGTAATCGCTATTTATTGCTTTATTGGTAAGTATTCATACAATATTCTGTTATTATCTAGTCTATTATTAATATGGTATGTTTAAAAAAAGTGATTTTTTTTTGTGTTGGGTTTTCGGCAGCTTGCCGCCCGAATGTCTGGCACGCGGTTTAACCGGCATTGGCCAGGTCCCGAGGGTGCCGGATAAACTGGCTTTTACTGTATAAGGATTTTGTACAGTACAACCCTTGAAAGAAGTGGCAGTATCAAACTAACTTGTTTTAACATTTCTGCGACTGTTTGTGGGACACTGCTGTGCACAATTTGGCTGCTGCATTTCGCCCACAAGTATACAGTCGGCTTTCCTGTTCTCCTTCCCCCTGACTCGGTCTACCTCTCCCCTTGACATCTTTTCCCATTTCCCTTAATTCCACTTCCATGACTGTTTGTGGGACACTGCTGTGCGTAATTTGGCTGCCGCATTTCGCCCAAATATACAGTCAATTTTCCTACGCTTCTTCATCCTGCCCCGACCCCTCCCCCCCTGCTCTTCTCCTTACCTAACTGTACAGCGCCTTGGGACGTCCTCTCGATGTGAAAGGCGTTATATAAATGTAAATTTTGATTGACTGATTGTTGTAGAAGAGATACAATGTGGGGAGAGAGAGAAAAAAATCCTTTGATATAGCGTCTCTGAGACATCTCAAAGTGCTTCACAGAATAAACTGTAAACTGTCAGTTATATCTCCTCTCGCTTCCCTCCCCCCTCCCACCCCGTAAAATAACCTGGGACCATAACCCATCTAGGTTCATACATGCAGTATCACCACTGGTCAGAGTACTCTAGTCACACCTTAGAACAGCCACTGCCTGGAGCAGCAGAGAACAAATGTGGCAAAGAAAGTCCTCATTCTAAGGAAGTTGCAAAAGAAAGGTTTTTGTGAGAAACACCAGTGGAGGTTTTAAAAGCTATTATGAGGAGCTGTATGAAACTTCTTAAGGATACAAATCATATTGTGCAAGAAAGGTTCAATCAGAGACCTACTGTATTATACATATGAAGTTTCTCAAATAATTGCATTAATTTCCTTGCTGTGACCGTGGACTCAATTTTTAAAATGCTGAGTCTTATTTTTCTAATTAAAAACAACAAAATTACATTTCTATAGCACCGTTCACATTGGGAGGATGTCCCAAGGCCCTGCAGAGTCAGTGTTTCGGACCTGAGATGGGGTCGGGATCGGAGAGGCTAGAGGGTAATGGCGGTGAACGATGCCATGGTGGAAGAGGGTCTTGAGGCGGGACTTGATTGAGGCGAGGCAAACAGATTGCGGGATAGAATTCCGAAGGTTTGGGGTAGAGTGGCTGAAGGCCCGCCCACCGATAGTGGGGTGGGTCAGGGCATATAGAGCAAGCCGGAGCCCGTTGAGTGTAGAGAACGGACAGGTTGGTAGGGGGTTAGGAGGTTGGAAATGTGGGGCAAGGCCGTGGAGAGCTTTAAATGTGAGGACCACGATCTTGAATTGAATCATCTGAGTAACGGGAAACCAGTGGAGTTGAGCTGAGCAGGTCAGGTCATGGATGTGGTGGGAGAAGACAGTTGAGGATCGAACAAGATACCTAGATTTGAAAAACTGCCTGCAGCAACAAAATCAATCCATCAGGTTCTGCCTGATTGCACATCCTGCATTATACATATTTTTATATAGTATATATTATATTGTATATATATATATATATATACACACACACAAAGAAAACAGTTAAGTACTTACCATTAACATTTTGTGTAGGTCTTCCTCAAATTCGTCAATATTACTGTCAACATTCTGCTGCCTGTGTAATTCCCCCAGGACCTCCCGCAACATGAACTGGTAGTACTGCTTCATGAGGAGGCCGCCCTTCAGCACTTCCTTACACTCTCTCACCAGCTGTAACACAAAACAATCCAGTGAAGCTAGCTTGTCAACTGGCAAGGGAACACTTTCAACCAGTGCCAAACATCAAAGTGTTTAATTGATGAGATATTCTTGAGAAAGATATTTAGCAGATTTCACTTTTCCTCCAGGCAAGTTGAAAAGAAAATGTGCATTAATAAAAACCTGTCTTTTCAACAATGGATGAAGAAAAATCCTGTCTTAAAATCTATTCTAAAGGTTTCACAGATGCAAACATTTTTGGGTGTGGACTGTGCAAACTTAACAGTGAGGGTGTCAGGAAGTCGCAATTCAACCACACTACTTTTTTTCTTCACTCATCAATGCCTACACATTACTATTTAAGAAGCACCTTCAAAGTCATATTTTGTGGAAATATTAACAGACTTAAGGCTGCTGAAAGTACCAGCTGTTCAAGTTAGTTTCCTTAAAGTGACCGAGAGTGTTGTAAACAGAATTAGCTATATCTAGCAACAGAACCCTCACAATTAAGAGTAGAAAATAATTTGAAATTTGGCAACTCCAAAAATAGACATACATAATCACCTTATTTCTGAAATTCCAACATAATTTTATGCAATGATTATCTACACTCAAACTATATTTTAATTGGTCAAGTTTCATTTGCACATGGAGATTCAAGAAAGTCTATACTGTTTTAGACCAGACTGTTTGGCTGGCCTACAAATTTAATTTTCTAGATTAGTATTTCTTGATTTATCACATAAATCAAAAAATATTTAATCAAGAAAAATCTGGTAACACAATATTGTTTGAACAAGACCTACCTAGGCTAGTATGAATGTTCAGGGGCAATCTCTTGACGGCCCCATGGGCTATGGGTTGGCCACTATTTTAGAAGGTCAAACCCATGGCACTAAGTACAGGTAGACCCCACTTAAAGAAGGGGTTAGGGACTTTAAAACCCTTCGTAAAGCAAAAATTTTGTTAAGTGAGAGTTTAACTCATAGCTGCCAACCTTTTTTTAACAAAAAAAGTACTCCTGAAAGCTAAAAACAGTATTTTGTAGTAAAAAAAAGTATTTTCCCCAGAACCTACCGGTACTTAGAAAGAAAAACTTACAGCACGAAAAGATGCCAAGTAAAATGGGACGTCAAAACCCCCTGTGTGGCAAACATAGCATTAAGAGGGAGGTCCCTACTGTGTTTCCGTATATGAAAAAAATTGTTCCCAGTAATGCCTTGTGCCTAGCCTAGCGCTAACATTTACAGTGCATCAGCGATGGCATAAGGTAGGTAAGCACTGCTATTGAAGGCAGGGAGAGAGAGTTAAAGAGAAAGAGACAGAGAGAGAGAGAGACTGTGAGTGAGATTGTGACAGTCAGAGACAAAGAGAGAGAGAAAGAGAGACACACACAGAGAGAGAGAGAGAGACACAGAGAGAGACAGAGAGAGCGACCGAGACAGACAGAGACACAGAGAGAGAGAGAGAGTGAGAGAGAGAGAGAGAGAGAGGGAGACTGAGACAGAGAGAAGAGACAGACAGAGCATGGAATTTCCAAAATTTGGATTTTCAAAACAACGTATTTTAACAAGAAAAATTGTACTGCCATATTTACTTCAATTTATCGTACTAAATACGGCAAAAACGTACTGGTTGGCAGCTCTGTTAACTGTATTACTGTATTTGGCGGAAGCCAAAATGCTGCCCCAACCTGAGCCTCCCCGCTAAAATCAGTTTAGTTCCTAGCGGTTTCTTGCGCTAACATTTTCGGTGTATTAGCTGCACAACCTAAAGTCCGGAGATCCGGAATCCGGAATGTGACAAAAATTGCAGGAATAGAAACGCCAATCCTACCTGCTCCAGGCCAGATCTTCACGGTCACCAGAGATATCGCAACCTGGACAGACATTTCCTGACTCGGGACGTGCTTCTTTCTTCCTCCCACTCCTCACTTTCTCTCTACCCCCCATTTCTATCCCCCCCCTCCATCTCTATCTCTGTATGTGCGCTTGTGTCGAGAAGGGCGCGAGATTTAAGCTTTCTTTATAGCAAGCGCAGTCTTTGCTAAGCGCATAGGGGGTACAAATAGAAACCCTTGTTATAGTGAAGTATCGTTAACAGGGCGTTCGTTAAGCGGGGGCTACCTGTACAGTAAGACATTATGTTACCAGCAATTCTAGCGCCCATATCAAACAACTTGTTAACAATAGAATCATGCATGTTTTCTTGCAGAAAATGTGTGCCCACACACACATAAGCATGCGTGTACGAACAAACGCACATACAAGCCACACACAAATACAAACATGAATTAGCACTAACACAAATATTGGCAATTATGTTGAAAGAAACTTCTTAAATTGAGAACAATTTAATTCTATGCTTATGACTGCAGGAGCGTTGGAAGATTACCTGTTTAATACTCAGCAGTGATGGCTCTCCTGCAGGCCTTTGCTCCAACCTCAGTTTCAAGCACTCATGAATGACATTGAGGAGGACTCGGCACAAGACCAGGTAAGCAGGCTGGAAAGATGGGAGTTCCATGGTCTCCAACTCTTCCCAGGACACAGACTTGCCTTTCTGCTCTGTGCAGGAAGATATGTAGGACAAATGCTTCGAAAGTTCTGGCAGGTAATCATGACATGTCAAGGGCTCTGGAACATCAGAGAACTGAAATAAAAAAGATAAATTCACAAAAATATATGCAAGTTATGACTGTATCTGCCTGGTTAACTTTGGTTATATGAACAGGGCAGAGAGACATGAATAATTTGTTGCATAATGTGAAGATGGAAGTAGGAACTGATTTATGAGTGGAAATTTATAAATGCTAACCTTCAGTACATTAAAGGTGTTGAAATTTTTTTTGGCCAATCAGGTGTCTGTCACATGCAGAACCCATCAGCACGTTTAAGAGCATTCAAACTAAACTGAGAGTGCCATGAACAGCACCTATATATGGAAATTCCCGAGTTTCTAACTGAAGACACACTGTCTCCTGGGAGGGACACACTCTGCTTACCTAATTCCAGTATATGGTTTGGCAAAAGCCAAGGCATGAGGACTGCAGTGCCAATCCTGGCTTGCACTTCAAGATGCTTGCAGTTCAGTTGGCAGCAAATGCATATAATTTATAATTTTCCCCCAAAAAATTCGACCATTGAATTAACAACAACAAACTACATTTGTATAGCACCTTTCACGTCGGGAGGGCATCCCAAGTCCCTGGGCAGTCAGAGATTTGGACCCAAGCAGTGGATTGGGATCGGGGGGTGGGGGGGCGAAGGGTGTGGAAGACGACAAGGCCGAGGTCACGGTCGAAGAGCCGGGTCTTGAGGCGTGTCTTAAAGGAGGCACGGGAGGTAGCATGGCAAATGGACTGTGGGAAAGATAACCCTAGTCGATCACAAGGGTTACGTTCCTGGAAAACTTCGCAATCGGTAAAATCGCATTGCAAGTAATGGGAAAAGGGGGGTATGGGGAATCCAGCCACAGGTTACCCACCTCAAGCCTCCACACCCGACCAATGCAAGGTACGTACTGAGGCGAGCTACAGCTGGCTGGCCCGCTCCTCCCCTCAGCAATAAAGCAACAGTATCGCAAAGCAATCAAGAATAAAGCAATAAACCATAAAACCACAGCTAAGCTAAATTATTGTTCCTGGAAGTGTTAGGAGGCTCTCTGTCTCTTCTGTTTACCAGGGATGCATTGCGCGTGGGGCCAGCCAGCGAGGAATCATGGGATTTAGGCGGGAGCTGCCAGAGCGTCACAGTGCTCATGCAGGGGCTAGCGCGCCCACACAAGTTTTACACAACCTGAGCAAAAAAGCGACTTTTTTTTCGTCTCGTATGTTTTAATTCGCAATCGATAAAGTCGCCCTCAACGAGGGATAACTGTATAGACCTTGGAGGGATGCAGCACAGGTTCACCAGGATGTTATCAGGTCGAAAAGGGTTAAGTTATGAAAGGCTGCGTAAATGTGGGAATGTATTCTCTCGAGTTTAAAAAGTTGAGGGGTGATTTGATTGAGGTATTTAAGTTGATAAAGGGTATCAATAGTGTAGATCCATAGAAGCTATTTCCTTTGTTGGGGGAATCCAAAACGGGGGGAGGAATTAGTCTTAAAATTAGAACGAGGCCATTTAAGACTGAAATCAGGAAGCATTTCTTCACTCAAAAGGTGGTAGAACTCTGGAATTTTCTCCCCCAAAAGGCCGTGTATCAAAAAGGATACTGAATCCATCCAAACCTTCGAGAGTGAGGTTGATAGATTTTTGGTAGGTCAGGGTATTAAAGGATATGGGGAGAAAGTGGGAAATTGGAATTGAAAGGATTAGTTGAGGTGCAGATCAACCATGAATCGTGGAACAGGCTCGGAGGGCTGAATGGCCTACTCCTGTTCCTATGGGATGGACTAATAATACAGTACAGCCCCATTATCACACGGTTCTTTATAACGAAAAGTCACTGTATTTGTGCATTGCCAGCCACTCATTTACTGCAGGTAGATGCTAAAATTGATGACCTCTAGATCATCAGATGGCTGCTGTCGTCATTTCCTGGCTTGCACTTGTACAGAAAACAGCAGGTAATATTCTCAGAAACATAATGACCTGGAAGTTGTTCATTTCTTTTTAAAGGAGTGCGAGAAACACACATGCACCAAGAAACTGGCTAGGACATTAGTTGGGATCCTGGACATCATTTTATAATGGGGCTCCAATGTCATTACAGGCAGCAATATATAGAGAAAATGAAATCTATGAAATGTTGTAAAACAAGATTGATGATACAATACCACAGTGACAATCTCTCAGAAGTCAACAAGTTTATTATTCTGTACATCTGGTATCAACTCAGTAAAGACAAAATGTGCCCAACTGATGCCAAATGCGCAGAATAACTGGGACGTTGTACTTGGGTAACAATTCAATGGATATGCAGTACCGTAAATACCCACGTATAAGGCGCACTTTTTTCACATCGGAAGATCTCAAAAGTTGGGGGTGCGCCCTATACGCAGGTACAAGAAATTTTGGGCATCGGAAATACGGTAAACAGGAGGGGCGGCCGGCGCGCTGGCAGCCGGGCTTTGGACACTGTGTCCAGCAGCGGTTGGGGGGAGCGGGTGATAGAGCTTTGGCCTCGGCCGCCCGGGGAGCGGCAGCAGCAGCGGACTTCAGTGCTGTGCTTGCTGCCTGCCTTCTGCCAAACCCAGTCTGCCTGCCTCCCTCCCTCTCCTGCCTCCCTCCTTCCGTGCCTGCCTCCATCTCTCCCTCCCTCCCTGCCTGCCTGCCTCCCTCCCTCTCTCCCTCCCTGCCAGCCTGCCTCCCTTCCTGCCTGCCTCCCTCTCTCCCTCCCTACCTGTCTCTCCTGCCTCCCTCCCTTCTGCCGGCAATATCATCGAAAATGCTTCCGTTTTTTTTCACCAAAAGGTCAAAAGTGGGGGGTGCGCCTTATACGCGAGTGCGCCTTATACGCGGGTATTTACGGTAATTCAATTGTTGCTTTCCTGGCAATGTCTCACCAACAGCTAGTGCTGCTTCCACCACTAAGTTAAACTTTCTACTTTGTTAGAAATATCAAGTATTCACAGCATATGTTCAAGTACAATTGTAAGTATAATCCTCTCATTTTGAGAAATGTCTTTGAAAAGCAGGCACAGCTGGATTTTGGCTAAATATCAGTCATTCAATTTCACAGTAAAAGCTGTGAAGCACTTTGAGACATGCTCCCAAAATGATAAAGCACTGCATCAAATGCAAGGATTATTATGAGTAAATATAGTGTGCACCAGTTTTCAGTTGGATTGTTCTGGATTCTCAAAACTCCTACCCTGCCACAAGAATATAGCTCTTGCTCAGTTGAGAAGGAAGGCAGCTAAAGGGTCTCCTGACAACTATCGTTGACCTATGACAAGCCAGATTTACAACTCCAATATAGGTGGACAAAAATAAAGGTGACTCAATAAACCTTTCACTCTGCACAAACGTTCAGAAGGCACCTGTACTCGGGAGAATAAATCAAATCCATTTCTCTATATCTTCTCTATATAAACACGCAACAATGAACACACAAGGAGTAAGATCAAACATTGCCACTTGGACCTCCTCAAGCGGCCTTCCTCATTTCATCTGCCCTACCCACCCCACTATCAGCCATCAGACTTTCAGCCTATCTGCTCCCCATCTCTGGAACTCCCCTCCTGCAGTCCCTCCAAATCACTCCCTCACTCACTCATCTCTTTCAGCTACTTCACTCATTTCTTTCAAGGTACCTCTAAAGACCTAGCACTTTGACCGTGCTTTCAGTCCCCTCGCCCACAAATATACAGTCAATTTACTTTACAGTATATTCTGTGAAGCGCTTTGAGATGTCTAGAAGACATGAAAAGCACTATACAAATGTAAAGATTATTATTATTATTACTGGCCCTCGACTCCCAGCCTCACTAACTTGGGATGTCCTCCCAATGTGCAGGGCACTATATGAATGCAAATTCATACTGTATTGAACAAAGGCTTTCAGTAATCCTGCAATATTCATAGTCAAATGTGACTTCAGCATGAAAAGCAAAACAGTAAAAATAGCCAATATTGTCTGAAGCTGTGTTCAGACAAAAAAAAAGTCCAGTTTATATAATGTAGTGATACTACTGTAGACAAGAGGTCTAATGTGGTGCTATCTTACCTCCAGTGTGCAATCGTCTTTCATCAGTGCTACACGTGCTCTTTGTAGGGACCCATCCATTAACTTGTGAAGTCTCATTATGAGCTTCCTTAGTCCCATTTGTTTCAGTGCTTTGTCAACAAAAGGCCTATAAATAGATGTCTGGCAACTTCTGTTGAAAATAGTATCAAGTGTGCATTCAGAAGATTGATTGCTAAGTGAACCAGAATCATCATCAGACACAGATCTCTCAAATTTCTTTGGGAAGCCATCTGAAGGCTGAAAGCAAACGTGTACCTCTTCTTTGAGTTTGTGCACATTGTTTTCTGTGCAATTTGCTGACCCAAAGAACCTGTGCTCATCCTCTTTCTCTTCTTTACTTTCCCCTGAGCAAGTTTCTAAGCAGTCGTCTCCATCATCCTCTTCCTCATCGGGATCATTTGCTCTTGAAGGACGAGGAGATGGGATTTCAAACACTGGCCAGCCAACATTGGGCAATTTCTCGATGCCCAAGACTGTTCTCATTAGGTTTAGCTTCTGGTTTAGGTCCTTAGTTATATTTAACCACAAGCAGAGCGCCTGCACCCTGCTCTGAAAATCCTTTTCAGCGTACCTCTCATAGTCCTTTTGGAGGGCCTGTAATGATGGGTAAAGTGCTTCCACAGACTCTAGCAGCTCCATAATACTTTTTACCTGCTCAAATGCCACTCTCTGATACTGGAGGTGTTCCTGATAATCACTATGACCAAAGACATGTATTCCTGAAGTCCTTATACATTCCGTCTTCTGTTCGACAATCTCAACCACTCCAGCAGCATCAAGATGACCAATTCCTCTAAGAGCACAAAGTTTTCCATAATTTACCTTAAAATTTAAAATATCATTAATAATATCAGGGACAGCCTGGCGCGCTGTGTACAGATAAACATCTTGGTCACTTATACTGCAACCCGCATGCCAAGCCTGCAGCTCTAGCCAGATAAGTTCGTTTGATCTATTCACCCACTCACATGAGGTATTTTCCTGTCCTCTCTGCTCCTTCTCCTTTCGTTTGGAAACTGAGGTAAGCTTAAGAAGTAATCGTAAAGTTTCAAAAAATTTTAAGCGATCCGCTGGGCAATCAGTTCTGGAAGTCTGTCGTGAAGTTCTGCTAAGGGGCACTGAAACTGGAGGGGTTGGGTTACTGCGACTAAGGCAAAGGTAAGGCTTATTTGGAATTGAATTTTTTGATGACCCATTAATAGGGTCTAGCATAAATGCACATTGCACAGTTTTCTTATTGTCTCTTTCGGTGGTTCGAATATTTGAGCGTAGCTTCTTTCCTTGCTTGTAACTGAGCTCAACCTCATTTTCAATGGTTTTGCTGTTGTCTTTAGATGTAGGGTGATTTAATGTAGTCATATTTTCTGGAATTTAAACAAAAAAAGTTATTATTTTATTATATGATACAATACAATTAAATCCTATTGATATTCAATAGTAAAGAAAAAAGAACAGAATAAAACAATGAGTAAAACCACTGTGCCAACGTTTCCTATTTGATTTTGGAGTTGGATAATTTGAGCTGCCATAATTATTGTTCTTATATGAAACTCTCCGTCTTTCAGATGAAACATTAAAACAGAGGTTCCAACCAATGACAGCAGTAAACATATACAGTAGAAGCCTGTTTATCCGGCACTAGCGGGACCTGGCCAATGCCGGTTAAAGCGCCTGCCGGATATTCAGGTGGCCTGCAGCCAAAAACCCACTACAAAAAAATTACAGTTCATTTAACACACACCATACACCAGACTAAGTAATAACAGATAATAACAGAATATTATATTGGTACTTATTGTTAAAACTACTCTATTGCGCTTCTCACCTTTACTGATTGAGGTTTACAGTCCAGCGATTCTTTTTTAAAAGGAGGACACCGTGCGGGTGAAAAAAACATCAGCACGATTTTAAAGTCGCGCAACTTTACTAGCTGGAAGCCAAAGCCCTAGACTCTACTAGTGGCAAACCAAACTACTGCACCTGCGCGACAATGTGGGTTATCGGCTAGTGTTATTGGCTTGCTGCTAGTATGACTTTAAAGTCATACGCGCTCCGTTTTTTTCATCCGCTTGGCATGCTCCATTTTAAAAAGAATCGCTGAACTATACACCTCAACCGCAGCATCATGGCTTCAACAGCAGCATCTAACAGCAAAGGTAAAAAGTGCAAGAGAGTAGTTTTAACAATAAGTACCAATACAATATTCTGTTGTTATGTTATTATTTATACATTTACAAATGCTCCACTGCTATTATTCCGGATAAGTTCCCGTTTATCGAATGGGGGCTTTTTTTTTTTACGTGCTTATGTTCTAAAAGATGCCACTAGTGCAAAATAGATATCTAAAACACATTAAGTAAAACAACAGCAGAATTTTAATTCATAATAATTGATTATGCATTTGATATAGCGCTTTATCACATCTACGAGAAGTCTGAAAGTGCTTCACAGAATATACTGTAAAGTGAATCAACCAGATATTTTATGGGCAATTCGGTATGCTGTTAAGAGAATGAACTTTATTTCCAGATAAATATAAAGCTTTTGTATCAGTTGATCTATATTTCTAATTATCTCAAACTTCTGTTAAATATTGGAAACTAATTAATTTGGAAATTATTTTAAAAAATGTTGACCTTTCATGAGTTTAGTTAATGACTACTAGTTGTGGAGTGCTCAGTGGTTAGAGCACTCACCTCGCAAGCGAGAAACCTCGGTTTGATTCCCGGCAGGGCGAAATCTTGAGCAAGTTTCCTTTTTGCACATACCTGATAATAATCCCTCAAGAAAAAAAGCCAATAATAAATTGATCCCTTCAATGTTTGTGGAACCCTGCTACGCGCATTTGTCTGTCGAGTTTCAATCACAGTATACAGTCAATTAACGTTACAGTAGGGTCCGGCGATATATCGATATATCGGTTATATCCGATATAATTTTCATATCGATATGCCGATATAGGAATTTTAAAAATATCGATATATCGAAAAAAAATCGGTATATCGTGTATGTCGGTATATCGTTCCCAGCATTGCAACATCCTGGGCCTAGAGCATGGAATGCATGCACACTGAACTACAAGACGAAGAATGCTCATCTCTATACACAATGCACAGACCAAGGTGTGAGCTGCCATATTGTATCATAGACCTCGAATACAATATACAGGTATACAAGGGTGGAGGGAGAGAGACGGCAGGGGGAGGGGAGAGACGGCAGGGGAGGGGGGAAGAGACGGCGGGGGAGGGGGGAGATGGCTGGGGAGGGGGGAGATGGCTGGGGGGGGGGGAAGAGAGAGACGGCAGGGGGGGGGGCAGGAGACGGGGGGGGGGAGGGGAGAGAGATGTGGGGGGAGAGAGACGGGGGGGGGTGAAGAGAGATGGGGGGGAGAGACGGGGGGGGGAGAGACGGGGGGGGGGGGGGGGGGGGAGAGAGAGAGAGACGGTGGGGGGGAGAGAGACGGTGGGGGAGACGATGGGAGGGAGAGAGAGACGGTGGGGGGGAGAGAGAGACGGTGGGGGGGAGAGAGAGAGACGGTTGGGGGGGGGGAGAGAGACGGGGGGGCGGGAGGAGAGAGATGGGGGGGGCGAGAGGAGACTGGGGGGGGGAGGTGGAGAGACAGTGGGGGAGAGAGAGATGGGGGGGCGGGAGGAGACTGGGGGGCGGGAGGAGACGGGGGGGCGGGAGGAGAGACGGGGTGGGTGGGAAGAGAGACGGGGGGCGGGGGGAGAGACGGGGGGCGGGGGGAGAGACGGGGGGCGGCACGGGGGGGGGAAGAGACAGGGGTGGTGGAGGGGATGTGATAATATACAGATAGATACATAGATAGAGATGGGGGGGATGTGATAGAGGAGACACAGACAGAAAAACACAGAGATGGAGAGAGTGAGCGTGAGAGACACAGAGAGATATTTACCTCCTGAGGAGATAGGCCCCGAATGCGTGCGCACCACCGAATGCGCGAGCACCTCAGAACGCGTGCGCATGTGCAATATGAAAACCCCGAAAATATCGATATATGCCGATATGAGCCCATCGATATATTGAAATCAGAATATTTCCATATCGACGGATCCTACGTTACAGTATACAGTGAAATGCTTTGAGACTTCTAGAAGATGTGAAAAACATTATATCAAATGCAAGGATTATTATTATTATACGACAACTATCAAAAGGTTTGACATCTTCCATACTAAATTCAGGATCCCTCCCCCAAACATGGTAAAATGACAGTATTTACAATGTAAAATGTTTTATAAGATAATGGGGCTTTACAAACATTTGAGGACTTTGCAAGTGCTGCCAGGAATCTAAAAATGAATTAATCTCTAGCTAAAAATATCCCAACTCACTCAATCCTTTTTAAAGTGTCAAAACGTTACAGAGGTTTTGGAATGAAACACTGCCTTCTGATTTTCGTTTCTACATTATTCATTAAACACTTATTAATCTTTGTATTTTGTCATGTGCTTATGGTCTAAATGAAGATCTGTTTTATGTTCCAAAATAGTGGTTTTGTCTCAGACAAAGAAAGCAGCAGGTTACTTGGTACTGAATGAGATTTTTATGTATAGAAGGGTAAAACTACAACTGTTGTGGTTCCACTGGTCCAGGCAATAGTTGGGGGAGGGCATGTCTTGAAAAAATTAATATTATCCTCTATTAATGGGTGTAATTTGAGACCCATTCAAACGTTGCTGATGGATCAATGCGTGGAAAGATGGTTGGCTTCATCTATAATCGGATAAACAGGTTGCGCTTCAACCTGTCATTTCCAAACCGTTGTTCAGGATTTTCAGGCTTGTAATTAATATTTCCAAATCTCTTCAACTCTGGGGGGTGTGAAAAAATTTGTTACAAAGCATACAAAACTAGATTTCTTATGCAATTATCCAATTTGGCTCTCTGCACGACAATTGGTCATAGGAAGACATATTGTTCCTTGTGACAAGCAAATAGCTAGAAAGTAAACACAGCATTAGGAAAATGCAAGGTGCCAGAGCTACCGTATGCAGTAATATTACATCACACAAACCACTACACTCGTTCTGATGCTTCATAATGTGAAACATATGGTAATCACCACTACATTGTTCACAATTTGATCCAACTTTATTAGACTAACTATAATCTAAAATTAGTTCAGGTAAATGGACTTGATCAAAATAAGCCCAATCAATTTCAGCATAATTAAAAAGGAAACAACAATTTTTTTGCATTGCTTAACGTTTAATAAAAATATTGTTCTTGATCTTACAATATTTTACATGGTGGTGCCATTGTGCAATTTGCTTATACAAGATATTATCAATACAAGGTTCCTTGGGCATAGCTCAAACAGTAGGGTTGCACATAATTATTCTATCTGATAAGTTTATCTAAGAATACCAATGGGACATAATTATCCTTCAATATGATGTGTAATTGAAGTAATCTAAGCATTATGCGGCACAAAACACTGAACACAAAAAGTAATGTAATTGAGACAAGGCAAACTACCTTTATGTACATATTTAATCAAATTCATAAAAACCACACTAGATGGTGTAATCCAGAAACCAAATTCATTGGCAAGGAAACTTGCGTTTTAAAGCATCTTATGTTTAAACATCTCAAAGCACTTCACAGGTAATTGCTGTCAAGTGAAATGACTGGTTTTTATAGACATTTGCCAGCAGAAAGGTCCCACGAGCAGCCACAAGGTGAATCACCAATATGTTTGATCAGGAGAAACTCCCTTCTCTTTTCGAATAGAATCACGGAATCTTTAATGTCCACCTGAAAACAGTTGAACAGAAGAGTGGTTTAACATTTTATCTGAAAGACTGCAGCTGCGACAATGCAGCAATCTCGCGAATTGTCAACAGCGAGAACTTCCACTTATATAACATCCTCCACGCCATCCAGCGTTCAGTGCACTTAACCTGGACTCAGCTCAAGTATACTGACATGAGACTTGTGATGTTGTGTGCAACTGGTGTAAGATAGACTGCACAGCATATAATAATAATCCTTGCATTTGATATAGTGCTTTTCACGTCTTCTAGATGTCTCAAAGCGCTTCACAGATAATACTGTAAAGTGAATTGACTATATTTGTGGGCGAAACGCGACAGCCAATTGCGCACAGCAGTGTCCTACAAACAATCATGGATTGAAACGACCAATTGTTTTTGCTATTGGGTTTTTTTGGAGAGATTATTATTAGGCGTGTGGAGTAAGGAAACTTGCCCATGGTTTTGCCTTGACCTGCCTGGATTCGAACACAGGTCTCATATTTAACATTTGCAGTGCCAAGTGTTCTCAAGAGTGTTCCATCTTTTACTCTCTCTGGGTATACGGTAGGTGAACTGAGGGGACAACATTTGACATTTGTTTTGGGGAGGAATATCATTCCTAAAACAGGGGGTTCTGATTTTGCAGGTTTCTCTCCCTCTCTAATCTTGCTCTAAAATGTTTGTGTTGTTTTCTTTCTTGTCCTTTATCAGAGAACTGAATGAATTCGTTGGGATGTCGGAAAAAACCTGCAAAAATATGAATGGAGCAAATTTTAAAAAGTTGTATTCTGCATCTAACAATGCACTTTAAGATTTCAAACAAGTAATAATTGTTCCATTTGATAGAGCACCAAAATTGTCGAAGCTTCTCAGATGAGCTTTACAGAGAATTGCTGTCAAGCATGTATAGGCAAATACTGCAGCTGTTTTGCATACAGTAATGTCGCACAAACAGCCATGAATTGAGTGAATAACCAATTTAGCTTGAGTTCCATTTTTGATTATTACTGTGGGATCTTTATATCCCAACTGAAAAAGCAGACAGAATGACACCTCTGAAAATGCAGCTCTCTCCCAGCACAGCCAGTGTACAGGGGAGGGGAGTCAGCTTGGACTATGAGCTCAAGTCTTAAATTGCGGTTTGAGCTCATAGCCTTCTGACTCAGAGACTGGAATACTGCCAACAAAGCCAGGCTGACACCTCAATAAAGTAATTTGGTCTGTCATTATCAAGTTGGCCTGTATTGTGTGTTTGATAAATACAGTCATGTCAAGTATGCTTTGAGAATCAACTCACCAGAATCTGAAGAATCAGCTGATGTGGTCTCCTTTCCATTACAATACATATGGCGCTCATTCAGTCTGATGCAGGTAGCTTTTCTTCAATGACATAGGTATATTAAAACCTGATCAAGATGCACCTTTTTCTGCATTCTTGGTTGTGCGTCTTCCTGACCTTTTCCATTTCTTTCTTGATACATCTTGCATTTCATTGTGTGCTCCCATTCTCAATAGTATAATTTAAAAATTATCCTTGCATTTGATATAGCATCTTTGAGACGTCTCAAAGCCTTTCATAGAATATACTGTAAAGTGAATTGACTGTACATTTTGGGGGCAAAACAATGCAGCCAATTGCCCACAGTAGTGTCCTACAATGTCGTGGATTGAGTGACCAATTAAATTTTTGTTATTATTAATCCTAGAAAAGTGATCTGGCAATCGACTAAAAACCAAGTTTCTACTTTACTGTTTGGTAAACAGAGGCATATGGCGTAATGAAACTTGCCCAGTGTTTCTCTCTGCCCGGGAATCAAACCCAGGTCTTCTCACTTGTGAGGTGAGTGCTCTAATCATTAAACTATAGTAAAACCCCGTTTATCCGGCACCCTCGGGTCATGGTCACTTCTGGTTAAACCACGTGCTGGATATTCGGGCGACCAGCTGCCAGAACCCCAACACAAAACATTTTTTAATTAAAAAAAATGTAAACATACCATATTAATAATAGACTAAATAATAACAGAATATTGTATGAATGCTTACCAATAAAGCAATAAATATCGATTACAGTCTACAAACACAGCACACAATCAAAGGGCTACTTGTTTTTTTCTTTCTCTCCCTCCTTCCCTCTCTCTTTCACATACACAATCAGTCTGGCATCTCAATGGCTCCAAATCCAACTCCCCCTCCACTCCTCTCATTTTCCATCTAAATTAATCAACTCTCTCTCTCCCCTCCCCCACCTCTCTTTCTTCCCTCCCCCTCTTTCTCTCTCTTTCTACCCCCCCCCCCCCCCCCCCCCCCCCCTTCCCTCTCTCTCCCCCACCCCCCACCCCTCTCTCTCCCTGCCTCTCTCTCAAACCCAGAAGTTCACTACCGGTAGCATTCAGAGCTACTCCGTGAGGGGAAAAATAAGCAGCGCCACCTTCAGGCACTAGTAGCAGCATTCCAAAATACTGATACGAGGGGAAAAAAATGCGTCCCAGCGAATGTGCCGGATACCGGTTAATTGAATGGGGACCTTTTTTTGAGGTGCCGGTTATACGGAAGTTACGGTTGATTGGGTCATGGATAAACAGGCTTTTACTGTATAAGGATGTGGGCACAAACCCAGACTCCAGGATATGGCTTCCGGCAGCTGACATCAACCATCAGTTACTTCATCAGATATTTGTAAGACATGTGACTTCAATGTGCTAGGGGGACCTTTATAGGACCGCTTGTTACATACCAGCTACCTTGATCTTGTTACAATGTAGCACTGAGCCACTGACCAGAAAGTCAAAGTTTCAATTTCGGTTCTGCGTTCAACCAGAGCAGCATTTGGAATGGTACAATTGGCCTTAGCGTCGCTAGAGATAGGTAGGTGAAAAGGTACATATTCTTACCTCTGACGGCCATCCAATGATCTTGCTAGATAGATATGCGGAAATATTGGCCAGCCTCTTAATCTCCTCTTTGTTTTACCACCCTGCTGTTATTTTCCTCCAGAACTCTAATAAATACTGTAGTTCTTTGATTTGTTTGCATTATTTCCACAAATGACTTGCATGACTAAAATTCCTAAACTACCGTATATCTCCGCGTATAAGGCGCACTTTGTTTCAGGTCGGAAGATCTCGAAAGTAGAGGGTGCGCCCTATACGCAGGTACAAGAGATTTTGAGCCTCGGAAATACAGTAAACAGGAGGGGCAGCCGGGGTGCTGTCAGCCGGGGTTTGGTCAGTGTCCGACAGGGGTTGGGAGGAGCGGGCGACGGGGCTTCGGCCTCGGCCGCCCTCCCTGCCTGCCTGCCTCTCTCCCTCTCTCTCTCCCGGGCTGCCAGCCTGCCTCTCTCCCTCTCTCTCTCCCAGGCTGCCGGCCTGCCTCTCTCCCTCTCTCTCTCCCGGGCTGCCAGCCTGCCTCTCTCCCTCTCTCTCTCCCACGCTGCCGGCCTGCCTCTCTCCCTCTCTCTCCCTCCCTGCCTGCCTGCCTCTCTCTCTCCCTACCCACCTGTCTCTCCTGTCTCTCCTCCCTTCTGCTGGCAATATCATTGAAAATGCGTCCGTTTTGTTTCACCAAGAAAAGGTCAAAAACGGGGGGTGCGCCTTATACGCGGGTGCGCCTTATACGCGGAGATATACGGTATGTTGCTTAACTGTATTTTCTGTTTAAAATTATTGTACATTCAATTTGTACAATGCAAAACAAACTTTAGTAACACAGCTTTCTGTGTAAATACCCAGCTTATGTTTTTACTTATTCTCCCACACCAGTTATTTTTCTCACAGAACAGGAAATGTAAATCTTTAAATTTAAACACATTTAAAAGTGCCTTTTAAAAATCAGGAAACTCTCACACAAGAGAAATACAGATGCACAGGATTTTGTTTGAAGTGCTTATTATGATTTGAGAACAATTACACTTGTATTGTTGGTAAAATGAGGCATTTTGAACCAGAATTTGATCTTCCTCGATTCAAAAACACACATAAAATACAGTAAAAAACAGTTTATCCAGCACCTGATCAACTGTAACTTCCGTATAATCGGCATCGCAAAAAAAAAGGTCCGCACTTGAGTAACCGGAATTTATCCGGAAAAATGCATTGGAATATTTTATTTATTTATTTATTTGCATTTTCGGCCGAATATCCGGCAGGCGATTTAACCGGCATTGGCCAGGTCCCGAGGGTGCTGGATAAACAGGCTTTTACTGCAAATAGATTTGTGGAGAGATAAACCTTGAATTTTCAAGACAATGATCTTATTAAAGTCTTCCAGATTCTAAGGGCAAGAGTCAAGCTAGATTTCCGTATTTTATTCAACATGATCAAGAATCAACAAGGGTTTGTTGTCAAACAAAAGTTTAAAACTTCATACATTGGCACAGAAGTACAAACATTTTCCATTGCATTATTAGAATTCCAATCCAGAAAACCAAGGATAAATTTCCACACATATCATTGATGAATTGTGTTGTAGCCTGAAATCAAATTGCAAAGACAGTATTCGTTTTGTTGTGAAATGAAAAGTTAAACACAAGTAACTTTCATTTCACTTTCTCAAATATGAAGATTAAAATATCTTGCATTATATTAGTACCAGTTGGCAGAGGGCTCCATAGATTTAAATCATCTATGTAGAAAGTGAATGCTATATTTGAAAATCCCAGAGTTTGAACAGCTGTTTATTATCAACTGTGTAATAATAAGACTGAACTTTGATTTGAGGAATTTGGGAGTACACAATCCCTTCATTAATTTTTTGGAGCTACATTGAACAAAACAAATCACAAAATATTTTGAAAGGCAGAAGAGGAGGAAGAGGAGTTTATTGCCGCGGAAGAAGAAACTCTTCAAATAGTGTTTTACATTGCAACTATGTTTTTATGAAACAGTGTACAGTAAAAGCCTGTTTATCCATAACCCGATCAACCGTAACTTCCGTATAACTGGCACCTCAAAAAAAAAGTCCCCATTCGAATAACCGGATCTTATCCAGCACAATCGCGGTGGTGCATTTAATGAGTCGATTGTCGCAGGAGAGTACTATACGATTAGTTCTGAATGTTGCTGGTAGTGGCACTTCCGTTTTTTCTTCTTAAAGGGGCACTGTCAGTTGTTCTCTCTCCTTTTTCTTTCTCTCTCCCTCTCCTTCCTCTCTATCTCTCCCTCTCTCTTTCTATAATCTTCCCCTTTCTTTCTTTCCCCCCTCTCTCTGACGGATACTACATTGCCTGTGTAGCCTGACTGTATCGTGGGTTTATACACTGTTTTGGTGGGGGGTAGGTTGGGAGGAGAGGGTGGGGGGGAAAGAAAGGGAAAGAGGGAAGTGAGAAAAAGAGGAGTGGGAGGTGGAGAGAGGGAAAGTGGAAAGGGAGAAAGAGAGAGGAGGGGGAGAGAGAGGTGGGGGAGAGGGGGAGTTAATTAATTTAGATGGAAAATTAGAGGAGTGGATGGGGGATGGGTTTGGAACCATTGAAATGCCTGACTGACTGAGTATGTGTGTGTGTGAGAAAGAGAGCGAGAGGGAAGGAGGGAGAGAAAGAAAGAAAACGAGGAAATACCGACAGTACCCCTTTAAGAAGAAAAAAAAAAGCTTCTGTCCGCCATTGTAGAAGTTTGCTTTGTGATTGTGTGCTGGGTGTTATAGACTATAATTGATATTTATTGCTTTATTGGTAAGTATCCATATAATATTCTGTTATTATTTAGTCTATTATTAATATGGTATGTTTAAAAAAAAAAAATTGTGTTCGGTTTTCAGCAACTTGCCACCCGAATATCTGGCATGCCGTTTAACCAGCATTGACCAAGTCCCGAGGGTGCCGGATAAATGGTCTTTTACTGTAATAGGATTTCCATTAACACAACACACACTTCTAATCCAAGTTTCAGATATATAACAATTTGCAAAAATACCCATTCCTTCTGATGCTATGCATCCAATTCAGTATGGAAACACTCCCATAGGTGACTATTTGATTTCAGGGACAAATAGATTACTCCAGGTCTCAGCCATTTACATAATGCTCATAAAATAGAGATGCTAGCCAACTGAAAATAGTGGGGCTAACAAAACATGGACATAAAGTTTACAATTATTTATAAACAGCATTTCTACAAACAAAACTTAACTGACAAAGAGATTTTCAAACTACGCAATTTCCAAATCATTTACCGTTTCTTATTTCTCAAATGCAATCTTCTTTGAATCTCAGGAAAATTATTTCATTCTGTAGTCAATTTTCTATAATCATGGAGTGTTTGCACAGCCACTGAGGAGCTTTCTCGAGGGATTACCTCCAGGCTGGCCTAATTAACCTTATAATTACAGAGCACTCTAATCCTCAGAAGTGTGCGGTATCAGAATATCAGAATGCCTCAAAGACAGAGCCAGTAATCAAAGAATAATCATTCATTTTGTGAGATGTTTCAATGTGTTGCATCTTGAAAACAATATTATCCACTTGTGCAATGGATTAAAATTTCTTTCAAGCAAACCCAATTCTGGTATGCTAGGTAAAAATAAACCCAATAACCTTTCTCTCTGATTAAAGTTCTTGACAGTACACTCTTATCAAAAATGAATCTCAAAAATGCAATAGTTGAGTTATGAACAGATACATTTGCAAGTGTGATGTAATGTCCCCATAAGTTAAAAAGCATTCTAATACCATGTCTAATAACAAATTGATTTAAAATTGGTCCCACATCCCCTAGTATCCATATAATATTCTGTTATTATTTAGTCTATTATTAATATGGTATGTTTAAAAAAAAAAAAATTGTGTTCGGTTTTCATCCCCTATGGATATGAATGAATATCAGAAGAATATCTGGGAATAATTACTGAACGCGATACCAAGTAGATTAGTGAAATTCAAGTGCCAATGTTGATCTTATTTATGCCTTATACTTTCTTCTACTGATTTGCAAAGCAGCAAGCATAATCTTTCACAAACTTAGGTTAAAATAAATGATTCAATTGCTCTGTTGATATTAATCTGAAAATAATTCATATATGGTTAATCGGCAGATGGAACCTACAAGAACTTGAATGCCATACAGCTAATTCAACCAAGATCAACAAAATCATTTACTGGAAATCTTTATAATGTACATTAAAAGCCTGTTTATCTGGCACCCTCGGGACCTGGTCAATGCCAGTTAAAGTGCATGCCGGATATTACAAAATATTTACCAATAAAACAATGAAATTTTTTTAAACATACCATATTAATAATAGACTAAATAATAAGAGTATTGTGTGGATACTTACCAATAAAGCAATAAATCTCGATTACAGTCTATAAACACAGCACAAATCAAAGGGGTACTCTCCTTTTATTCTTTCTCTTTCACACACACACACATACACACACACACAGACAGTCTGGCATCTCAATGGCTCCAAACCCAACGCCCCTCCACTCCCTCTCATTTTCCATCTAAATTAATCAACTGACCCCCACCTCTCTCTCTCTCTCTCTCCCTCCTCCTCTACCTTTCTCTCCACCTTCCACTCCTCTCTCTTTCTCCCCCCCACTTTCCCTCTCTTTCTCCCTCTTTCCCTCTCTCCCCCCCCCCCCTCCCCCACCCACCCTCTCTCTCTCCCTGCCTCTCTCTCAAACCCGGAAGTCCACTACAGCAACATTCAGAGGTAATCGTAGTATACTCTTCGAGGGGAAAAAACCAGCAGCGCCACCTTCAAAAACTAGTAGCAGCATTCCAAAATACTGATACATTGTGCCGGATTATTTCTACTATCTACAGTAAAAGCCCATTTATCCGGCACCCTCGGGACCTGGTCAATGCTGGTAAAAGCACATGTTATCGAATGGGAGCCTTTTCTTTTTTAGGTGCCGGTTATACGGAAGTTACGGTTGATCAGGTGCCAGATTATATTTTGTTATGTGTGTTTTTGAATCCAGGAAGATTAAAATCTGGTTCAAAATGCCTCATTTTTCACCAACAATACAAGTGTAATTGTTCTCAAATCATAATAAGCACTTCAAACAAAATCCTGTGCATCTGTATTTCTCTTCTGTGAGTTTCCTGATTTTTTAAGAGGTGCTGGTTATACAGACGTTACGGTTGATTGGGTCATGGATAAACGGGCTTTTACTGTACTTAGCACCAGATCAAAATGTATGAAAGCCAGGTAGTACAATTAAAATCTGCTTCATTTAAAGTGATGGAAAAATAAAAGAACAAAGATTGGACCAGAGTTTCACAAAATAAACTAAACAGCAGGAAATAGAAATAAATACAATTTTTGGGGAAAAAAAACTTTTTTTCTTTTTCATCACCATAGGAAGCCCATGCCCCATCTGAGGAGACAGAGCCAACTTGATCTACTGTAACTAGGAAATGTGTGCCAAAGACACAGTTAAGTCACCTATCTCACTCGTATATGCCTTGCTTCCTGTTAACAGCTATCCAAGACTTGAGGAAAATCTTGCACATGTAACTGATCTCAAAATTTAAATTATACAATCATTAAAACTCCCCAAGTTAGCAGCTTTGCAGAGGATGAATCAGCTCCCTGGAATTTTGGATTCAGCAGCTTATTTAGGTTAGTTTCTCCTTGATAAATTTTTTGGCATGCACTACATTTTTTTTAAAATCTATTCATTCTTGGCTTAGTCCATCTGACTAAGTTTTAGGAGATGCCAGTTCAAAACTTCAATACAATTACCTAAAATACAATTTACAGGAAAACTTGTGATAACAGTGCATAAATGATATCTACACTACCAATTTCATAAACCTCTAGAAAGATGGGAAGCAGGTTTCGCAATTGAATCTAATAATTAAAATTCTATATATTACTTAATAGCCAAAGGAATAGGACGAGTGATCAATCTGTCTGAAACCAGGCACCACTTTGTTTTTGCATCTGTTAGCTTGGTCTAATCATTTTGCTCAGCATAAATGGCAAATGAAAATTGATACAATACATTACAATTTAAGATTGTAAAAATGCACATTCCAGATTCTCAAATTACTAACAACAAGTGTCCTTCACATTTAGGAGCTGAGCAACAGGGCTGAGGACTGCAGTTCCAGTTGGAGCTAGAAAATACAATAACTGCTAAATGTTGGCCTGTACAAAAGACAAATTAAGCGACTGTCAATTTGAAAAGTGTATCAGAGCAGGCAGGAGACTTTGAATCAAGGCTACCGCATCTACACATGTACAATGCACAAAGACATTTAGGAGGTGTCACAGCCGTCACAGCCATCCTCCCTTCTAGGAATTTTTTATCGGTGTCCTGTACTGTGAGAGTATAACACTTCTACTAGGTTTCCCCACAAATTGAAATGCAACAACAACAACAATTTACATTTATATAGCGCCTTTCACGTCGGGAGGACGTCCCAAGGCGCTAAACAAGAGGCGTGTGACCCGAGCTGGGAGGGGAGTGTTTGGGAAAGGGTGAAACACGAAGGGGAGGTAAAAGAGTTTGGGGTGGAACAAAAGGCACGATCGAAGAGGAAAGTCTTCAAATCGGCCTTGAAAGAGGAAAGGGAAGAGGCGAAACAGAGGGATTGAGGGATGGCATTCCATAAGGTGGGAGCAGAGAAACTGAAGGCCCGGCCTCCGATGGTGGGGCGGTTCGGGCGGGGGGCTTGGAGCAGGCCAAGTCCTGTTGAACGGAGGGTCCGGGTGGGCGTGTAGGGGGAGAGTAGATCGGCTAGGTAGGATGGGGCAAGGCCGTGTAAGGCCTTGTAGGTGAGGACGAGGATCTTAAATTCGATCCTCTGGAGGATGGGGAGCCAGTGGAGACGGGCGAGGGTGGGGGTTATGTGGTCACGGAGGCGGGTGCGGGATAGTACACGGGCTGCAGAGTTTTGGATGGCCTGCAGCCTATCAATGGAGGAACTGGGGAGGCCGATTAGGAGAAAATTTCCGTAATCCAGCCGTGAGGTGATGTACGCGTGCACCAATGTTTCGGCAGCGCGGGGGGTAAGATAGTTGCGGCGCCTGGCAATGTTGCGCTGATGGAAATAGGCGGTGCAAGTCAAGGCGCGGATGTGGGGGAGGAAGGAAAGTTTTTGATCGAACATGATGCCGAGGTTCCAGATTGGCTTTGTGAGGTGGAGAGTACAGTCTTGGAGCTGGCAAGGCTGGCAGCGCCCGATGTGCGGAGGCGCTGGCTTGAGCCAATTAGGAGGGCCTCGGTCTTATTCACGTTCAATTGCAAAAATTTGTCCCTCGTCCACGATTCAATGTCGGACAGACATGCTGTCAGAACATCGATCGTCTGGGGGTTGAGGGATGAGGCAGAAAGGTACAACTGGGTGTCATCCGCATACATGTGGAAATTTACCCCATGTCTGCGGATGACCTCGCCCAGGGGGAGCGTGTAAAGGGTGAAAAGAAGGGGATCGAGGACAGAGCCCTGAGGGACGCCGTGGGAAACTGTGCGGGGGTTTGAAGAAAAGCCATTGGAAGAAACAAAATGTAAACGATGGGTCAAATAAGAGTGGAACCAGTCAAGGACTGTGCCTTGAAGGTTGAGGTGGGAGGAAAGACGTTGAAGGAGGATGGTGTGATCGACTGTGTCGAACGCAGCAGACAGGTCAAGGAGGACGAGGAGGCAGAGGGAGCCCTGGTCACAGGCGGTTAGGATGTCATTTGTGACCTTGACCAGGGCAGTTTCTGTACTGTGGATAGGGCGGAATGCAATCAGTAATACTAGGCCATGAACTTATTTCCATATAAAAAAAATTGTTTAAGGCTGCCATTAAGTTTTTTGCAAAGGCAGCCTTAAACAATTCATTCCATATTGAATTCGATGCATAGTATCAGAAGGAATGGGTATTTTTGCAAATGTTTAAAATATAGGTGATGCTTGCAATTTTCACAATTCCAATTAAGTGGACCATTGCACAATAATACTTAAAATCAATGTCAAATTTGGTCTACTACTACTAATAATAAGTAGTAATTGGATTGGATTGAACACCATATCACATTATTGAGACATCTCAAAGCAATTCACAGAATATACTACAAAGTGGATTAACTGCATATTTTGTGGGCGGACTAGAATAAAATGAGAATTGTTCCTCCTTAACAGCGCAAATGGAGCCAAATGTTAGCTGCGTTGCTACCGTTTTCAAAAATCTGCACGAAAAAAAGTCTTATACTATGAGGGAATAAATTATTAATGAATATATTGGATAACTAATTTATACATATCAATTTAGCCTGACTGCTTTGAATTGTTGAGGGCAGTCTACTTTCATCAAGCTGGGAAGTGATATATAACTAGATTGACTGTGATAGATAGAGGACATTCACCATTACAATAAGGGGTGGACGAGTGACCTAATAATTAAGAGCATATTAGTGCAGAAAATTCTCCTCAACCACATACCTTATTCCAAATGTAAAATATTTGTATTTTCCCCCACAAAATCAACCACACTGTTCATAGCAGACCTGCAACTATCCATCTAGTTCTTGTTTAGGAAACAAACCACAGTTCCCAGTTGGCATTTCAGAAAGTAGAATTGTATTCAAATGAGCCCCAGTAAATCTGATATGTTTGAATTGCAAAGTGGTAATTATTCACTTCCACTCAAATACTTGGTCAATGATACAATGGTTTGAATTAAGATTTATCAGTTGACACAAAAAATGGCCGTAACATCTCACTTACCTTTACTACGAGAGCGGCCAATTTCTTTCCCAAGGTTATTCCTGTGATGTTTTGTCGACGAGCGTTTTATCTGCCTTTGTGTACTAGGTGGTGAAGTTCCATAAAATCCTTCAGTGTTGTCTTCATCAGAATATTCATCTGGTTCTGCATTTTCAGAGGCAACCTCTTCTGATGACTTGTCTTCCCTGAAAAAAATATTGCCAAAGCAGTTTTTAAGCAGTATTAAAGCCAGGCCTGAAACTTATTTTCCTTAGCATTGGTTCAAGGAATAAGATTTCAGCCCATACTACCATCTACTTTTAACCCTGGAAAAGAAAATACAGTTAGCCCTCGCCGAACACGACTTTCTCGATTGCGAATTCAACGATACATGAAGAAAAACATGCGTAACGCATTTTTTGATGTAACATGCATAAATCTTGTGCATGAGCACTTCTGAATTCAAGTACAGCAAAAGCCCGTTTATCGGACACCCGATCAATCGTAACTTCTGTATAACCGGCATTGACAAAAAAAAGGTCCGCATTCGATTAATCGGAATTTATCCAGGAAAATGCAGTTAATTTTTTTTCCTTTTTTTTGTTTATAGCCGAATATCCGGCACGCGCTTTAATCGGCATTGGCTGGGTCACGAGGGTGCTGGATAAATGGGCTTTTACTGTATTTGGGAATATTATAGTAGGTAAAGCATATGAGTTAATGTCCAGAGGAATAAATACAAAAGGAAGCAACAACAACAAAATTACATTTGTATAGCACCATTCAAGTAGGGAGGATGTCCCAAGGCACTGGACAGACAGCATTTCGGACCCAAGATAGGGGTAGGGATAGGGATTGGGGAGATTGGGGGAGGGGAAGGAAAGCACAGTCAAAGAGGAGGGCCTCGAGGTGGGTCTGGAAGGAGGCACGGGATGGAAAGAGACAGAGAGACTGTGGGATGGAGTTCCAGAAGGTGAGGGTAAATGGCTGAAGGCCTGCCCGGCAATGATGGGGTGCGCAAGCAGAGGACATGAAGCAGGCTGGAGCCCACTGAGCGGAGTGGGCAGGTTGGTAGACGCTTAGGAAAATGCAGAGGTAGGGGGAGCAAGAGGTGAATAACAGGACTTGTCATTTGTCACTTCGACCAGATCTGTTTCTGTGCTGTGGGCGGCACAGAAACTCGATTGAAGGGATTGGTAAAGGGAATGGCGAGAAGGGAAGGAACAAAGCTGGGAAGCATCGACTTGTTCTAGGACCTTGGAGATGAAGGGAGGTTGGAGATGGGGGAAGTAATTTCAGAGCAGGAATGGGTCTGAAATTTTTTTATATAAAAATATAGTGTTAAATTTATATAAAACATGGTAAGACGACATTTAGAGTTCTGTGATAATTTATAATTCAATGGAGAGAGTGCAGAATAGGTTTATTAGGATGTTATCAGGTATAAGAGAAAATATTCTATAGTCAAATCTGTTCTCAGAAACCACTCAGGCGACTGCACCAAAGTGGCCTTTATGTAAGGATAAACCTGATATTTATGATAAACCTGCTAAGGGTTTGTTTTTTCACTAACAGGGTATGAAACCTTTGTTTAATTCCACTGCCCGGCATGTAGATTAACTCACCTGTGAGGCAGGAAGATGTGCGCATCATGTCAGTTGCTCAGCGCAGCACCGAGGAATCTACGAGGAATCTAACGGGAGTCTAGACGCAGGTCTATTTATCCGGCACCCTCGGGACCTGGCCAATGCCGGTTAAAGCGCATGCTGGATATTCGGCCAAAAACACACACACAAAAAAATTCAAACACAGGTCTCAAACTTGTAAGGCAAGTGCTCTAACCACTAAGCTACAGGACTCCTCATTCACAGTAACTTCCAATAAGTTACAAGTTTTTTGTCTTATTAATGAAACAGTTTATGGAAGGATTCTCAACAGTCAGGCCTTTTTAAACAAGTTTGACAAGTGACAAATTGGATTCAGACATTGCTAGTGTCACCACTTTGAGATGTCTGCAGTATGAATGAAAATACTGTATCTAAATTCTCATCTGCAAATTCAACACTAATATAATTTAATATCACTTGTTTGAACATGGCATGTTTTGCTGCAGCTAAGTTTAATGCTGAAGTTCACAAAATTTCTTCCTTGAACCATTCCCAAAACACAAATAGCAATTTTAGCCCCGAACACTTTTAAAAAATGGCTGGTGGTAATTGGTTTACCATACCCAATAATGTCTTAGAAATTTACCAAGAAATGCTCAGTCTGTGGTTCTCAAGCCACGTGCTGGAAAATTTGCAACCACAAGAAGATTAACTGAACTAATTAAGTGAACTAAAGTTACCAAGACGAGAGACAGAAAAAACACACCCATTGTAGCTTTTGCAGTTGACCTCAAACAAGAACAAGGTGAGGGGGAGGAGCAAAGAGAATAAAAACAATTTTGCAGAATTTTCCATCAAAGTTTAAATACATTGGGTAAAGCCCATGAGTGGCAATCTGTCAGTACTGTGAAAATAACTTATTGGTTTGAATGACCTTCCCATGCCAGATTAAGTTACTAATTCAAAACAGAATTTTAAAAAATCCATCTACACATTATCTGAAGACTTACTGAGATAATGAGCAATATCAAAGAATTTCGAAGACATTATTGGGTATGGTTAACCAATCACCAACCACTTCCTTCCTCCTCAGCCAATGAAAAAAATGTTCTAGCATTGCTGTTCATGTTTTGGGAATAAAAAAATAAATTGGTCACATCAATCCACCACTGTTCGTGAGGCACTGCATGCACAATTGGCTGCCGCATTTCACCCACAAATATACACTGAATTCACTTTACAGTATATTCTGTGAAGCACTTTGAGACGTCTAGAAGACATGAAAAGCACTGTATCAAATACAAGGATTAATATAGTATATTTAAGACTTTGCAAGATTCAATTTAACACTCAATTACCAGTTATACTGTATATAAATTTAGAACTGATCAACAATTGAGGCGTTCCTCAACTCCTTAAATCATCTCTTTACCCTACAATCTGCCGATTTAACTCTAAAAATTGTCATTACTGAGCCACTACTTCTTTGTTTCTGATACCCATTTTAGACTTGGTAGTGGCTTGAACTAGAAGCCTCAACCTCAGACCTAACATTTAAAAAAAATGTCATGCAATTGTTTTTGTATGTGTGATCTGCAAAATATTATCCACTATTATTCTAATTTGGCTGCCAAACTTAATCCTTCAATCCACTGAAGAGAATTTCAAACATTGGTCAAACATAATAGGTTAAACGTCTGCATCAAATTGCTCTAATAGTAATAAATTATATTCTTTTAAGTCCTTATGTTTTGGGTGATCTGAATTAAGTGTGTGTGTTGTACATAAATCATCCAGAACTCTGCAGCCTGTGTCCTCTCCCACACCAGGCTCCAAGACCCCATGACCTCCACCCTTGCCTGGCTCCACTCCCCTAGAGGATAGGAGTTCAAAATTCGCACCCTTGCTTTCAAGGCTCTCCAATCTTACCCCTACCTACCCCTGTGATGTACTGACCCCATATCAACCTGTCCACTCCCTTCACACAGCAGGCCCTGGCCTGCCCAATGTTCCCACCTGACATCCGCAGAGTTTTCAGCCTCTCTGCCCCCACTCCATTGCTTTGCCCCCACCATAGCGGCCTTTTTAACCCCACCCTATGGAACTCCATCCCACATTCCCTTTGCTCCCTCCCTTGCCTCCTTCACAGTGCATCTCATAACACTTTTCCTTTGGCCACATTTCCACCTTTCCTGCGCTCCACCCTCCCCAATCCTGACCCCCAGTTCAGGTCCAAATCTCTGACTCTACAGCACCTTGGGATGTCCTATCAACATGAAAGGCACTATACAATATAATTTTGTATTGTACTGTATTGTAATGTGAATATTGGAATGTCAAATACATTACATAATTGCAAGCCCTTGAAGACTCAAGAGTAATGAGGTCATGAGGCAATTATCTAATCTTCCTTGTTTACTTAAATTTTACATTTTGCACTCCACTTCGAGGATGTTCACTGCACAGTGCGTTTGGAATGACCAAAATAACCCTTCATGATAATATGAAATAAACATGACCTTCAGATTTCCCTTTAGTCCATTCCAACAGATCATCATTAAGAACTAGCTACAACAACAACAAAATTGCTCTTGTATAGCGCCTTTCACGTCGGGAGGACGTCCCAAAGCGCTGAACAGTCTGGTCGGAACCTGAGCGGGGGTGGGGAAGGTCAAAGTAGGGGGAAGGGGAAGGAGAGTGGGAAGAGTTAGTGGGGCAGCCGAAGGCGCAGTCGAAGTGGAAGGTCTTGAGACCGGCCTTAAAGGAAGAAAGGGAGGAAGCAAGGCTGCGGGATGGAGTTCCACAGTGAAGTTCACATGCAAATCTGTTTAAAGTTCACGACTCAGTGCAAATCAGGTGATGTTAAGTTTTCCCTGTATAGGATGGTTCCAATTTGGTTTTCTTTTATAATGGAATGAGTCATATGGTACAAAATCCAAATGGAACAGGATCATTCATCTCAGATGTCCATAAGCACTTGGATCCCAGATATTTCTAATATCATGGAAGCATTTCAATAATTTTCCCTTCGAGATGTCTGTCCTTCTGCTCAACATTACTCTCTCCTGGTCAACAACAACAACAAAATTACACTTGTATAGTGCCTTTCACGTGAAGAGGATGTCGCAAGGCAGACAAGGAGGGAGAGATAAACAAATTCTAAGGCTCAGCATCCTTCAGATACAAGATACTAACCAAGTTGCTAGGATTGGGAGGATAGAAGACTTGCAAGGGAACAGAGACTCCAGCCACCAATCTATCTCTCATACAGGGAGAAAACAGTAATGCAAAAAGAATGCAGAATATGCTAAGTAACGTCCAGCAAATGCCATCAATTGAAACCTGCACTAATACAATCCGCAGCCAAAAACCGGGTGACCTTTCATTAATCTGAGGAATTACAACAACAACAAAATTACAGTTATAGAGCGCTTTTCAAGTCGAAAGGACGTCCCAAAGCGCTGAACAATCAGGTTGGGACCCGAGCAGGGGAGGAAGGGTCGGGGTAGGGGGAAGTGGAAGGAGAGTAGGAGAGGTAGAAGAGTTAGGAGGGGAGCAGAAGGCATGATCGAAGAAGAAGGTCTTGAGACCGGCCTTGAAGGAGGAAAGAGAAGAAGTGAGGCGAAGCGATTGCAGGATGGAGTTCCACAGTATGGGAGCAGAGAGGCTGAAAGCCCGGCCAACGATGGTGGGATGGTTAGGGCGGTGGACGCGGAGCAGGCCAGAGCCTGCTGAGTGGAGCGGACGGGCGGACTGATAGGGAGACAGCAGCTCGGAGATAGGCGGGGGCAAGGCCGTGAATGGCTTTGAAGGTGAGGACGAGGATCTTGGAATTCGATCCTCTGGGGGATGGGGAGCTGGTGGAGACGGGTAATAATCTACATATAAAAACATTTATAATTGATGCTTGTAGAACTATTTTAATAATAATAATAATAATCCTTGCATTTGATATAGCGCTTTCCACATCCTATCAACGTCCCAAAGCGCTTCACAGAATATACTGTAAAGTGAATTGACTGTATATTTTTGTGGGCGAATCGCGGCAGGCAATTGCGCACAGCAGTGTCCCACACACAGTCGTGGATTGAAATGACCAATTTTATTATTGTGTTTTTTTGGAGGGATTATTATTAGGCGTGTGGAGTAAGGAAACTTGCCCAAGGTTTCGCCCTGACCTGCCTGGATTCGAACACAGGTCTCCCCAGGTCTCCCCATTTTGTTGGCAAGAAACAAGAACCATGACAATCATCTACCAGATCAGCTGAACCAGTCAACTATCCAAAATGTACCCCATAAACAGAAACCAAGCCACCAACAGTAAGTTAAGGCCACTCTCTCAAGGAAGATACATTCCTAAATTTAGACACCACTGGGGTTGAGCTCCCATAACTCTCAAAATCAAGCCTGCTGTCTTAAACAACCAAACCAGAAGATCAGTGGAAATAAAAAATAGCTGCAACATGCGCGCTTGTCGAACTTGGCTTCAACCTTATATTCACTCAATATTGCAAAACCTAAGCCAAATTTCAGTATATCTATCACTGGTTATTAGCTTCAAATTTTCTCAAGAGACTGACCATCAATGTAATAAAGTGCTGGAGAATAATAATAATAATCCTTGCATTTTGATAATAGTGCTTTTCACATCTTCTAGACATCTCAAAGCATTTCACAGAATATAGTCTAATGTGAATTGACTGTATATTTGTCCCACAAACAGTCATGGATTGAAATGACCAATTTTTTTTTTGGAGGGATTATTATTAGGCGTATGGAGTAAGGAAACTTGCCCAAGGTTTCACCCTGACCTGACCTCATTCGAACACAGAAAACAGAAGGGAGTTTCTCCTGACTCCTATGAGTGCTATGGGATCTTTTCTTGTCTACCTAAACAGACAGAACGGAGGTTGCATGGAAACTGGTAGATATTTATCTCCAAACAGAATACAGTAGAAGCCGTTTATCTGTGACTCGATGCACCGGCACATCCGTATAACCGGCACGCCAAAAAAGTCCCCATTCGATAAACTGGAACTTATCCAGAACAATAGCAGTGCAGCATTTGTAAATAAGGTGCAGTATTTCAGTTTGCCGCTAGTAGAGTCTAGGGCTTCGGCTTGCAGCTAATGAAGTCGCTCGACGTGCAAGCCGAAGCCCTAGACTCTACTAGCGGCAAATCGAAATACTGCACCTGCGCGACAATGTGGGTTATCGGCTAGCGTTATCCACTTGCCGCTAGTATGACTTTAAAGTCATACGATCTCCGTTATTTTCACCCATTCCATTTTAAAAAGAATCGCTGGACTATAAACCTCAACCGAAGCATCATGGCTTCAAGCGCAGCATCTACCAGCAAAGGTAAAAATCACAAGAGAGTAGTTTTAACAATAAGTACCAATATAATATTCTGTTATTACTTTGTCTGGTTAATGTACGGTGTGTGTTAAAAGAACTTTAATTTTTTTGTAGTGGGTTTTCGGCCACAGGCCGCCCGCATATCCGGCAGGCGCTTTAACCGGTATCAGCCAGGTTCCCGGGTGCCAGATAAATGGGCGTCTACTGTATATCCTTTGATGAGATGTTACCCAGTAGATGTTCTCCTTCAAATACACAATCATAGAAAAAGTCCAAAGCTCTCTGGGACATTCAAAATTATATGTTATATATGCGTGTGTACATATATACTCACACATATATAGTCAATTAATTTTACAGTATATTCCAGGAAGCGCTTTGAGACATCTAGAAGTGAAAGACGCTATATCAAATGCAAATATTATATTTATCAAATGTAAGTGTTTTTTATCAAAAGTAGGCTTAAAAATATTGAGTACAATTTGATAAAACAATATTATTCAGTTTCAATGTCCTCCCAATGTGAAAGCACGATATAAATGTAAATTTGTATTGTAACTGTTTCAATTTGTTCAGCGTTTTTTGCATTCAACTTTTATTCAGATACCAATTTTCCTCTAAGGTCGAGATCAATGAATCCAACTGTTGAACTGCATACCACTTGTGCAACTTATATTTCTAGTTGCCATAGGCCAGAATCTTCTACAGACTCGAATCTGACCCTCATCCATCATTTCAACTGGACATCAGATCTACGCAATCAAATTTGACATTAGATTTGGAAACATACATTGTGGCCTTTCAGCATGGCCCAGACCTGGACACTAAATGGGTAAGTGGATTCCATACTGAATCCCACACATAGAACAATGACCCTTCTGTCATTCCATTCCATAGATTTCCCTCATTATGTATCCTGGCAACAATTCAGGAAGGCCATCTGAAAAAATCTACCAGTTTATTTTTTTATCCCACATTTCTTTGGCTGGTCGCTGCACAGCAGCCAAGATCAGTACAGAGAAAACCACTGTTTAGGAAGATGAGTGGTCAAGGCCATGGTTTCCATTTTTTCCTACCGGTTTCGTAAATCAGCAGGAAAATACCAAATTTGCCTTGTGAGCATACTATGAATAATCTAATCACTGGACACATCACTCATAAAGCATTTTAAAACAAGTAGCAATTTAATTTTATCTGCTACTTTCCTGAAGACAATGCATGGCTGGGACTGCTCCATAGTGACAGAGATCTTCTACACTACCTCATCCAAAGTTGCTATTCGTCATCTGGTCTTAAGACAATACCAAAAAGCTATTCAACCACAAAAGTGTCCTCAATCACTTCTTTAGGCATAATGTTCCAGCCTGTGCTGCTGAGTATAAAAGCAACCAGGAGCATGAAAGTATCCCCCTACCCAATATCTAAACTAGATACTAGGCCCTTTGTAGCATGGCTACTGCCACTCCGGTTCCAGTTGGGGATCATCTGATTTAGCACACATCAGAAATCAAACCTGGGACCTGGATGATCTGAGTAGTTTATAATAACACTATATATAATAATCCTTGCATTTGATACAGCGCTTTATCACATCTTTGAGACGTCTCAAAGTGCTTGTTTATAATGGAGGGGTGGGGTCTCTGATCTAGATCTTTCTGATGGACTATCAGTCTAGACAGAACTCAAAGTCCCAACTTTGGGCTTGATATCCAAACTTTCTGAGTCAAATGCGCCAGGCTGACATAGCATGTTCCATCCCATAATAATAGTACAGTAAAAGCCCGTTTATCCGGCACCCTCAGGACCTGGCCAATGCCGGTTAAACGGCATGCCAGATATTCGATCGAATATCAATGCTGAAAACCCAACACAAAAAATACTTTAAAAAAAATAAATAATAATAGACTAAATAATCATAGAATCATAGAATCATAGAATCATAGAATTTTACGGCACAAAAGGAGGCCATTCGGCCCATCTAGTCTGTGCCGGCTCTTTGAAAAGAGCGATTTAATCCCACTGCCCTGCCCGCTCCCCATAGCCTAATAGACCTGTTCTCCCTAAATAAAGATCTAATTCCCTTTTAAAAGTTGTTATCGAATCAGCCTCCACCACCTTTTCAGGCAATGCATTCCAGATTCGAACAACTCACTGAGTGAAAACATTTCTCCTCAGCTCCCCTCTACTTCACCTTGAAACTATTTTAAATCTGTGACCACGAGTCACAGATTCGCCCACGAGTGGAAATAGTTTTTCTCTATTTGCCCTGTCGAAACCCCTCATGATTTTATAAACCTCTATTAGGTCTCCCCTCAATCTTCTCTGCTCCAGAGAGAATAACCCTAGCCTATCTAGCCTCTCCTCATAGCTGAAGTCCCTCAATCCTGGCACCATCCTAGTAAATCTTCGTTGTACCCTTTCCAATGTCTTCACATCCTTTCTGTAATGTGGTGACCAGAATTGAACACAGTATTCCAGCTGAGGCCTCACCAAAGTCTTATAGAGGTTAGTCAGCACTTCCTGACTTTTGTACTCTATACCCCTATTTATAAAGCCTAGTATCCCATATGCCTTCTTAACAGCCTTGTCTACCTGTCCTGCCAACTTCAACGAGTCACTAACACAAATAACAGAATACTGTATGGATACTTACCAATAAAGCAATAAATATTGATTACAGTCTATAAACATAGCACACAATCACAAAGCAAACTTCTACAATGATGAACGGAAGAGTTTTTTCCTCTTAAAGCGGCGCTGTCAGTTTTTCCTTTTTTTTCTTTCTCTCCCTCCTTCCCTCTCTCTTTTTCACACACACACTCAGTCAGTCTGGCATCTCAATGGCTCCAAATCCAACCCCCTTCCACTCCTCACATTTCCATCTAAATTAATCAACTCACCCTCCCTCTCTCTCTGCCCCCACCTTTTTCCTCTCATTCCACCCCCACCCCACCACCCTCTCTCTCCCTGCCTCTCTCTCCTTCTCCCACCCCACCCCCCCCACCATATAGTGTATAAACCCACGATACAGTCAGGCTACACAGGCAATACGTAGTATCCATCAGAGAGAGGGAAAGAAAGAAAGGCGAAGAGATAGAGAGAGGGAGAGATAGAGAGGAAGGAAGGAGAGGGCGAAAGAGAAAGAAAAAGAGAAAAGGGAGAGGAAAAACCGACAGTGCCACTTTAAGATGAAAAATTGGAAGTGCCACTACCGGCAGCATTCAGATCTAATCGTATAGTACCTTCGTGCAACAATCGACTCATTAAATGCGCCACGGCGATTGTGCTGGATAATCGAATTGGGACCTTTTTTTTTGAGGTGCCGGTTTTACGGAAGTTATGGTTGATCGGGTCACGGATAAACGGGCTTTTACTATATTTACATTTGTTATAGTGCCTTCAACTTCATGAGAATGTCCCAAAGTGCTTCACAGGATATACTATGAAGTGACTGTGTGTTTTGTGAGTTAACGTGACAGCCAATTTGTGCACTGCAATGTCTCACAGTCACAAAATTACCAATTTTATTTAGAGAATTGCTGGCCAGAATATTTGGAGAAATTCCCTTCTCTTTCCAAATTCTGTCATACCATCAGATCTTTTCACTTCAACCTGAAAATGCAGACTAGGCCTCGGTTTAACGCATCAGCCAAAAGACGCCATCTCCAATAATGCAATGCAACCCCCAGCACTGCACTGGAGAGTCAGCTTAGATCAAGGGTCTACAACGGCTCGACCTTCACAAAATGGCACTGTCCCATGTGAGCAGAAAGACAAGAGGAACAGAACCATAGCACTGAATCATTATTGAGTCAAATTGAAATGCATAGATATTTCAAGTACAGTAGAATTACTATTTATCCGGCACCCGTGGGATCCGGTCAATGCCGGTTAAAGTGCCTGCCGGATATTTGGGCGGCCTAAAAAGCCACTACAAAAACATGAAAGTTCTTTTAACACCATACACACCAGTCTAAGTAATAACAGAATATTATATCGGTACTTATTGTTAAATCTACTCTCTTCTCATCTTTACTGATTGAGGTTTACAGTCCAGCGATTCTTTTTTAAATGGAGCCAAGTGGGTAAAAAAAATGGCAGCGCGACTTTACCAGCTGCAAGCCGAAGCCCTGGACTCTACTAGCGGCAAATCGAAATACTGCACCTGCGCGACATTGTGGGTTATCGGCTAGCGTTATCCGCTTGCCGCTATTATGACTTTAAAGTCATACGCGCTCCGTTTTTTTTATCCACTCCATTTCAAAAAGAATCGCTGGACTATAAACCTCAACCACAGTATCATGGCTTCAAGCGCAGCATCTACCAGCAAAGATAAAAAGTGCAAGAGAGTAGTTTTAAGAATAAGTTAATACAATATTATATTATATACAATACAATATTCTGCTATTATGTTATTATTTATGCATTTACAAATGCTCCACTGCTATTGTTCTGGATAAGTTCCGGTTTATCGAATGAGGACTTTTTTTTGGCATGCCGGTTATACAGAAGTGCCGGTGCATCGAGTCATGGATAAACGGGCTTCTACTGTATGTGGAAATAAAATATGATGTTAAAACTGCGGTGAAAATCGCTCTTGCCTCTTATTTGGAATGAGCACGCATGAGATGCCATTTAGCAACAATCGACTGTTTGGAGATTCCTGGGTTAGATTATACAAGTTCTTACCTTCTGTCTCAGAGACGAAAATACCAACTGAGCCAGGCTGACAACCAACAAGAATTTTTCTTGTGAAAGTAAAGTAGCTTTACTTTCACAAGTTCCATTTTCTAGTCGATAAGGGTATAAACGGAGCCCTTTGTTTTTCAATTCACAGCAATGTGCCTTTGGCTGTCGTGTTTTGCTCATAAAATATACAGTCATTAAACCTACAGTATATTCTGTGAAGAGCTTTGAGATGTCTAGAAGACGTGAAAAGCACTATATCAAATGCAAGGATTATCATTATTATCTCGAAGACGTGATAATGTGCTGTATCAAATGCAAGAATTAATTAGTTATTATTTTGTTTTTCTATCCAAGTTAACCGTCCCAACAACCAAAATGAAGCCTGATGCAAAGGCTCCAGAAATTGTAATCCTTTCTCCTCTCTTCCTCCCTTCTCATCCCACTTCAGTGTCTCTTTAATGAAGTTTTGCTCCTTTTAAAAAAAATTAACATCAAAGACCACACATCCTTCTTACTTCCTGCCAACATATACTTCTTACGGTAGAGTTGACAAGGTTTGCCACATTTCTATACTATAGTATATACACAATAGTAACACAAAACAGGTTGCAATGCTCAAAGAATGAGCACACACTTTCCTTTCACAATATAGATGATAGGTATCTACGGCAAGGATTATTCTTATTAGAATAAATATTCAGGTTCATCTCAAACTTAACTCAGAACCAACTTCCTATTCATTATTCAGAAATAGAATGTACTTGTTCTTTAGTGAGTCATGGTTTAATATTTTTCACTCTGGGATCAAGCCTTTGAATGCTCAAGATCATTTTCACTTATTTTATACAGCTCATTACTATAACTAACCACATTCATCTCTAGTCTTCATATTATAAAGCTAAGGATGGTTTTGTTTAATCGAAAAGGATCATTTGTCCCTGACCTAAAGATATTCAGAAATTTTCAAAAGTGTTGACAGACTTTTTCAATGTTTAAGCTTTTATTTGTAGCATGTAGTTATAGTTTTAAAAATTATTGAAACTTTCAACCTAGTTACAGCTGAGTCATTCTGCATTGAGCATCGATTAACAAAGTACATAGGTTAGACTTAATCATTATTTAGATTTTATTCAAGTAGTACTAAATGGATCTACAACAAAAGCTGAGCATATTTTGTACTGTCTCAATTTCAGCCTCAGAACAGGCACAGGGTGTCACTCTCAAACATATTATCTTACATTTACTGGCTCTGGGACAACCCCACCTGCTTGAAAAATCAAGACTTGAATAAAAGCTCTTATAAAATGTGCGTTTGGATGTCATTTTATGTTAAAAAGTATAAATTTGACATGGAATGGCTGTACTGTAGTATGCATTCTACCACACCTGGTTGCTAATCCAGTCAAAGTTTCGGAAACAGTTTTTTCAGGGTTGGCTTCCTTTTACCACATTTTAAATCTATGAAAAATACAATTTCTAATTGTATCTTTTCAAAATCCCCTCTGTGAACTTGCACTTATTTCACCAGACAGTACTGTTCAGGGAAGCTCCATAAATTTCCAATCCTCCATTGACCATTTATTCCAGCCCCACCCCTCACAGAGGCCCCATAACCAACAGTTCATCTGCCATCTGGTGCTATATTGCCCTTGGCCTCTTTTCTCCCTCTACCAATCTTCTGAGTCCATTAAACAGAATGTAAACGTTCAAAATCCTACTTCACAGGAACAGCTTGTTTAACCAGTATTTTAAAATCAAAATTGCCACTAACATTTTATACATCTCAAACAATATTCAAATGTATTCTTTTCCTACTGGATGGATCTTGTATTTTGCCTAGCCTGCTGCATCCACTTCAAGTTTCACACATCACACCATTAATTTCTCTGTGCAATTTTACTTTTTCTAGAGACTACAAACAACAACAACAAAATTACATTTCTAGAGCACCTTTCAGGCCAGGAGGACAAATACACAATGCTGCAAAACTATGCATGTATACATTTGAGATATAACTTCTACTGAAGATTTTAATACATTTTCTCTGTTGCATATAAAGTTTCCCCTTGGACTCCCTTTCAGCAGGACAAAAAAAAACTATGGGACTGGAATCCCATCTCACCCTAGGGATTTTTCTATGATGTGCAGAGTGCTCTGCTGCAAGGACATATAAGTGGTCAGGCCCAACAGCAAAACAGGAGAATTTTTTTTTGCGGGACCTACCTCAACCATGGATTTCCCTGTGGCATTCAAAGTGCTTTTGAGTACGTGAGTAGCAATAGAAGCATCAGGACTCTAAAGGTATTCTAGTATTGAATCATCCTTACAAGTTTGAATTTTCTACCCCTCCCATTACATTAATGGATTGAATGATGAGATTTTCCACTATAACTGTATAGGGAGACAAGAATACAGCTGTCCAACACACACAATTGCTATTGCTAACGTGTTGTCATAGCATATTACAGTTTTGAGGATAACATTTTATTCAGTTTTCTAACATTCTGGGCATTCACCTTTCATTGCTGAGACCAGCTGACAAATCCAGAAGCATTAAAGGTACTCTTTCCACTTCTTGCCCTTCCATTATCCCCTGTATAATGATCTCAGTTTCTACATATCGTTCAGCTGCAGTCACACAGAATTCAGTGCAGCTCCCTCTCCAGCAAGTGAAAGCGCAGTACAAGTCAACATAATGCACATAATTACAGGGACTAAAGTTATCGAGCATGTACTATATTACAGTACTAGCTAATAAAGCCTTTTCTCGACATTATAAGAGATTGGGATAGCTCCAACATTAAGCAGGCAGGCAACCAGTGGAGGGAGAAAAATGCTGCCTTCCGATCATGAAGTTATCACAAGTAAACAGAAAGCCAAGTACAGCTTCTGAACATAGGTGGAAATATTTTTGGAGGGACGCCAAAGGATAATAATAATAATCCTTGCATTTGATATTGCACCTTATCACGCCCTTGAGGCATCACAAAGTGCTTCACAGGATATATTGTAAAATGAATTGACTGTATTTTGTGGGTGAAGGGGCATAATCACTGAAGGGCAGCCACAACGGTGGTGAGCAGGGAGTGAGCAATACTCTTTCCTATGATTACATCCATTGACTGTACTCTGTATACTGTATACTTTAAGAGTGCTTTCACTTGCTGGATTTTGCAGAGCAGACGAGGTGGGGATCAGTAGGCCACTGAGGTAGGGAGAGGCAAGGGCATTAAGGATTTTGTAGGCAAGTGGGAGATGTTAAAATCATTCTGCTCGTGAACAGGGAGTTAGGCAAAGATTGCCTGGTCAAGCAAACGTTAATGCAGGTAAGGAAGCAAATTTTGATGACTGAAGCTTGTGGGTATTAGTACAGGAGAAAGTGACAAGAGCTGAATAGAGGAGCAACAATTTTTTAAGTGTGCATGATCTATCTGGATTATTCAATACATACAGTACAAGTGTATCAGCACATCACAAATAGATACAGTGTGCACTTGTAATAAAGTATAATCAAACCAATGAAACAAAATGGTTCAATCAATCAAGAAGAATCAATATCTGAGCATGGATACAACATAAATGATATCCACTGTTAGTACTGTACATCAGTTTCGGCCGGGAACATGATGTTCATTTAGCCATTAAACCAATATTCCCTGCCAGCGCCAAATTTAATTGCAAGAATGTCAACATGGGATAGAAATGACTGAGTCTGAACTGGAAGCTTCCCCAAAACGTAAAGCGTGTCTCTGCGTTGTTTTTTTTAAAAAAAGAGGATTCCAATAAAAACAACAACAACAACGGGCAATCAATCACACACAGGAGATTTCTCTCGGGTTAATTCCAGTTCCTCGAGATAAACATGAAGCAATCTGACATGCACACACGGAATTGCAAACGACTTGACCGCACCCTTCCAAAAAGGTCAAAAATAATCCGGGAAATGTCGTGCTACCGCCTGTAATAAAATAGCAGGGTTTTTTTTAAAAAAAATACACGCAACTTCTGCTGCGTCCGAGCGACATAGTGTATAACCCCCCCACCCCCGACACACACACACACACCGAAGGGAGTCGGGGCAGTCAGAGTCTGCAGTGCATTATCACAATAACATAAAGGAGGCGTCTCTGAAGTCCCACCATTGATTGAATGCACTTTGGAATCTCCCCTCGATTGCAGACAATGTCACATTGTGGCGAAAACCTCCCCCACAAACACCCAGCCCCAGACTCTCTCACTGCCACCGGGCCGGCGTTCCCACACCATGCTGAAGCTGCTTGTAACAGATCCCAAAATGCACAAGGAGAGAGAGAGAGAGAGTATCAAACGTGTCCCAACACTCACCCCCCATTTTAAATCTCCTTTTCAAACCCATCCGCGCGCGTGTGTGTGAGAGAGAAAGTGGAAAGAAAATTACCCTGTCGACACTGCGTATATATATTTCCACGCAATGTATTGTTGTTGAGTAACTGCACGATTCTCCAGTTCTCAACTGATCGTATCCGTCAAGAGTATATTTGGGGCGACTGTGGCTCTGCTGCTATCCCTTTAAGTTTTTTTTCTTGTAAACAAATGAGCGCAATTGGAATGCAAAGCGCTGCATAATTCATAGTTTCTCGGGAATACGCTTTTGCAAGTTCTCGGGTTACCAGCCGAAAAAAAAACCTGGTACTACGACAATATTTTATGCAAAGTTTTCTACAGCCAAGAAGCTATCGTATACCGAACAGATTTATGTATGCAATGGCCAGAAGACTCCATACCAAACTCCTGAATCTGCAAAGTTTGGGGTTTGTGGAGATTGTTTGCTAACTTTCTATTAGCCATAGGAATTGCAATGTCTGCTGCACGTTCAGAGCTGGTCAGAAGCCAAGACTGTTCTTCTGCAGACTAATGCGGTTTTTGCATAACTTGAACCGATCCCGAAGCACAAAAGGACTTGCTAGAAATCTTCAGTAAACCTTTCCTTAACAAAAAGTATGCATTTCTAAACCTGTATCGGTTTTGCACGTTTTCCCTGCACCTTTCACGACACAGTACTCCATTAGATCGATGGGCCACACGGCAGATGTTTTTACTATTTTCAACTGTAACAAAGGAACGATTACCAATCATCTACTAGCATATCCCGCCCCCCGCCCCCCACTTCTGCATTACCATCCTCGCTTGCATTAGGACGTTTCTTTCATCCCAAACTCAAGTTCCCTTCCCAAAAGTTTGCCAAATTCAGAGGTGAAGCTCGGGAGATGATCAACCCAACCAATAGTCGACAGGGCTATTTACTATCGCAGTCTTTTTAAGTTTTGAAATGTAAGCGAATGCATATGAACCCACGTACCTTCCCACGCATTGCAAAGCCAAAAGAACTTGCACAACTCCTGTATTTTTTAAAAAAAATGTTATCCCAGAAAAACAACAGGACAAGCCAGCCCTGGGCTTGCTGTGGGCCAGACAAACGAGAGGCTGCAGTCAGGTCTCTGGTGCGCACTATGTGGCAGGAAGCCCGCGGGGCAGAGTGCGGCTGCGCGGTGCCTGGCGGCCGCTGCGAAGCGGCTGAGAGGATCACTTTGTGGCAGGAGCCGCCCGCGGCCCAGGTCCCTGATTTTCCCCTCGGGCGGCTGTAACCGCCACCCCGAGCACTCCCGGCATTGCTCCGGCCCCGAATTTACCTTTGCATGTGAAGAGGCTGCAGCTCGGAGGGCTCCATGTCGCCAGGGTTCCTATGGGTGCAGAGAGCGGAGCATGGCTGGAGGGAGGGAGGGATTCTCTTTTGATGTCCACTAAACTTTTTTTTCTCTCCCCCGCCTTCTCTCTCACGTCTTCCGTTCACCTCCCCCCCCCCCCCCCACAAACTAACCGTGCAGACCCCGCGGGAGGCAGCAGCCGCCCAGCTTCTTCTCCCTCGCCTTCTCCTGTCCTCAGCTCAGCCAGCGCTCGGTGCTGGTGCTGCTGCCGCCATCTTGCGACCAGTATGTGGTAACCAGGGGCAACCCAACCCCCCCCCCCCCCCCCCACCCTCTCTCTCCGGGGCTGCCAGACACTACACAGGGTTTGTAGCCCAAAGGCCACCAAAATAGCCCAAGAGTAGCCCAAGCCCAATGCACTTGCTTCCTTTGAGGCTGCAGAGTGATTTAGGTTTGATAATAATAATTTGATGTCACCGAACCAATGCGTAATAATCTTGGCGTCCGGTTCGACCCCCACCCACCGCGACTGTCCTTCCTCCCCACCCACCCTGACCTGGACCATCTTCTTCCGCGTCCACCACATTGCCTGTCTCCCCACCGTACCTTACCCCTAAATGCAGCCGAAACCTTCGTGCCTGCGTTTATCGCCGTCCGACTTGATCACGACAACGCACTCCTCCCCAACTCCGCTGTTCCAAAAATCCAGCTCTTTTACAACTCCGGGGTTGGGGGGAAACCGGGTGTCTGACGCCTGTGGAAATCCATCACCGTGCACCATGAGTATCCAAAACAAACTTTTTTTTCCTCTTACCCACTCCCTTTGAAGACCTTTTCTTACACAGAACTAACTCAAACTGTCCACTCCGATGCCCATGGTAGCTGATGCATAATATTGGGCTACTTTGGGGCTAGTATTTAATGCACATTGGGCTACAAACATATTTCTGGCAACCCTGCCCATGCAGTTCATTCAAAGAAATCTACTGCACACACAAAAAAAATGACCATTCGCCCCATTGAGTTTGTACCAGCTTACAGATCAATAAATTCACCTCAGTTCTACCACCCTACTGTATACCCCATATACCCCTTTAAGCCCCTTTGAAATATATTTGAATTGTCTTATCACCACAAGTCAAGTGCTTTTAAACATTCTTTTATGTGAAAGGCACTGCAATAAAGTACCGGCAAGCAGGACTAATTGGGGGGAGAAAATCCAGTTTGGTTTGGTGAGCTGAAATTTCCAGCCAAGTGTAATTACTGTCAGTAATGCATTTTTTTTGTGAGGCTGTATGGTAAACTTAGTTACCTTCTGCTCACTCACCTGAGCAGGCTTACTTGCAGACATCAACAACAACAAAATTACACTTGTATAGCGCCTTTCACGTCAGGAGGATGTCCCAAGACACTGTTTCAGACCCGAGCTGAGGACGGGGGGGGGGGGGGGGGGGGGGGTTGTAGGGAAAGGGGATTAAGAGTTGCCGATGGCTTCATCGAAGAGGAGAGTCTTGAGGCAAAACTTGAAGGAGGCCCTAATCATTATTGTTTAAGGACAAATCTTTGTGTTTGATATGTAACTAAAGAGGAAGGTATTGCACTTAAATGGTGGGTTCAAAGATTATATCTTTATCTGGTATCTTTTTATTGCATTGTCCAGTATTGCATACTTGGAAATAGAGAGCGTGAATAATTATACAACTGCATCAGTTATCAACCAAATGAACCAAATACACTTTCTGTATCTGAAAGTGTTAACCTGTGTTTACTTTCTCCATGAAGTAAACACAGGTTAACACTTTCAGATACAGCAGAGTGGCAGAACAACAGGGCCCAGGTTCAGGGATGTGAAAGTCAATTTGAGACAGTATTTCTTTAATCAGAGAGTAATTAACAGTTGGGAACAATTTCTAGGAATCGGAATACATCAAAAAGACATAAACTGCAACATTTTCAGGGAGACCTGAGTTCAATTCCAGGCAGGGTGAAACCCTAGCCAAGTTTCCTTACTTCACATACCTAACAATAATCCCTCCCCAAAAAATTGGTCATTTCAATATACGACTGTTTGTGCACAATTGGCTGCTGCATTTTGCCCACAAATGTACAGTCAATTCACTTTACTGTATATTCTGCAAAGTGCTTTGAAATGTCTAGAAGACATGAAAAGCGCCATATCAAATGCAAGGATTATTATTATTATTTTTCTAATCAAGATTAAAATAGTAGCACCTTGAGGCAGATGAGATATTTATCTTTCCAGCTGCAAATATCCTTAGTGTAAACTCAAACCAGTTTTATATGGGAGGGAGAATCAGTAATGTGAAATGCAATTTAGGGTGAAATTTTGCTGGTTGTTAAAGTAGCTCTTGTAATAGAATTTGCTCTTGTAATAGAATTCCCCCAGTATCAGAGCACAATACTGAGGTCAGTAATATTACATACAAGCAGAATATTATCTTTATTGTGCTAACGGATATACTGTACACGTTTTTAGAAGGCTCTTTTTGTTTTTTTGTTTGGAGGCCTTTTCTCCAGACTTTACCAGTTTGGGATTTCCACTCGCTGGCTGTGAATTTTACAAACCATTTTTTTGTCATGTGAAAATGGCAATTAACATAACAAATCCAGTATAGGATGCAACCATATTGACTCATTGTCCCTCTTGCTCCTCTAATTCAGCTGTCTGTTCTAATCCAAATCTGCTGCTCTGTTTCCATATCCTTTTATATTTTATACACTACAGTATATTCTATAAATGCTTTCAGATATCTGGAAAACGTGAAAAGCATGATACCAAATGCAAGGATTATTATTTTATTTTGTAAGCATCTAATTCCCTTCTAAATGACATAATCGATTCTGTGGTAATGTGATCCATGTTATAATAACCCTTAAATTAGGCAACAACAAACTATAGACTGTGATTTAGTTAACACCTTCTTGATTTGTATTTGCACACAAGGCTTCATTTGGGGGTAAAAAGAGGAAGATAAATAAGTTCCAAAAAAATCTGGATAAAAATCTGTACATTTGCCTGATTGCTATTTTTGTATTATGAACTTGAATGTTTGTTTTGGCCTAACATTTTAATTTGCTTGTGGACCGAAGTGGCAAGTTGTTGTCTGAATAATCTTTTCTCATGTGCTATAACGAAACCTCATGGTGTACCTGTAAAATCCCTGGAGAGGTCTCTCTTAAAGTACAGTAGTTTCCAATGCTAAATCACGAGCAATTCCTCCAAATCATAAATATTTTTTGCGAAGAGATTGATTGATTGATTGATTGATTGATTGACACAGCTAGCATATCGTGTGGGTTCTATGCCAAAAGCTGTTGGAGCAAAATACTTTGACCATTAGTAGACTTTGGAGAAAAACTCAGCTTTGTATAGAATTTTCTTTTAATGCCATTTACCACTCTGTCCTCCCCTACCGCCTCTTCACTCACCTCTACCTTCATGATTCTGTCCTTGAAAGGATGAGATCCTACCCCTCACACCGTCTTCACCATCCACACAAATCATGGCTGTATGAACAAGCAATCCTTAGTCCAAAAAAAGAATCTGCCAGCGACATCAATTCCCAGTTACTCAATGCCATCCCTGGCCAAGAAGCTGTGTAAAAGTCCATAGATCCTGTTCCTGACATCGAAAATGTTGTCAAATACCCAACTGAATTTTTAAACTCTTTGCCTCCACACAAATTCATTCTAAAGTTTAGATGCATAATCATGCTGCTGAGGAATCTAGGCACACCAAAGTTATGCAATTGTGGTAATCATGATGCCATTTGTTGTAGAAGCAACTAGTCAGTTCAAAGGAGAAGATGTATTCATTCTTCACATCCCACGGCTCCCAAGTGCTACCCTTTTGAGTTCAAAAAGCTCCAATTCCCTGTCTGAATGTGCTTGGCCATGTCAATTAACAAGATACAGAGGCAGAGCTTAAAGGTTGCTGGCCTCTTCTTGAATACATCCTGCTTTTCCCATGGAAAATATACATCTATGCTGTATTCTCAAGTTTGGTTTCATCTTAAAATCTGTATATTATGGCCAAAAGAGGAAAACCTGGAGATGTTGTCTACACGGACACCTTGAAATAACTCGACTATCTACCACATCACATAATAAACCCTTTAGGTTAGCATAGCTTTCATACAACAACAACAACAACTTTGATTTATACAGCGCTCTCCATGCCGGACTGTGTCTCAGAGCGCTTCACAATAGCGATCCCGGGATCGAGCCAGGAGCAGGGGTAGAAAGGTGACCAAAGGCGCGGCGGTTTGGCATAGGCGGTTTTGCTTGAGGTGTACGTACAGTGGTTATGGCATGTTAAATGGTTTGTGAGTGGTTTCACTGAAATCTACATTCCATATTGGATGCTTTGGTTGCAAGTGTAGCTACAACGAGTACAGATAGTTATAAATATTTGTTTCTGATATTGTGCTAAAGTACAAGGTACAAATACAATGTATCCTCTAGATGGCATTGTAACAAAAAGGCCATTTGAACCCAACCTCATTTTTGTACAATATACTTGACCTCAAAGAGACCTCGGGCCTGACATTTCTCATGTTATTAAGCTTAAGAATTTTGCAACATTTTAGAAAACAGTATCAAAAAAGACTTGTGCAAAAATTATGTTCCAATTTAAGAATCAATTTAAAATTCATACAACTTCTACACCGAGCTAAATTTTAATTCGATGAACTTAAAGCTAAGATCATTAGAAATGGTTTTGTATATATTTTACAAAAGTCAGGTTTCATATTGCAGCAACTGAAAGCTGATGTTTGACTCACTTCCTGCTGTAATATTAATGTTTTTCATGATTAGAGCAAGCAACATAAAAATGTATAAAAGGCAAAAATGGGAACATGGAAACAGGAGTAGGCCATTCAGCTCATCTAGCCTGTTCCACCATTTAATTGGATCATGGCTATCTGTATCTCTACTAATCCTTCAATTCCAATTTCACACTTTCTCTCTGTATCCCTTACTACCCCGACCTAACACAAATTTATCAACCTCACACTTGAAGGTGAGGAAGGATCCAGCCTTTTGGGGATCCAAAAGGATCCACGACCCTTTGGGGGTAGAGAATCCCAGATTTCTACCACCCTTTGAGTGACCAAAATGCTTCCTAATTTCACTTTTAAATGGCCTGCATTTAAATGGCCTACAAAAATACTGCAGGAAAAATACTGCTGGAAATCTGAAATAAAAACACTGGGAACACTCAGTAGATAAGGTAGCATCTATGGAATGAGTGAAGTGTATTTCCTCTGACTTTGAGGTCATCAATCTGAAATATTAACCCACTTTACCTTCTCCATAGATGCTGCCTGACCTGCTGAGTGTTCCCAGCAACTTCTCTTTTCCTATGAAAATGTATAAACCCACTTTGCCAACAGAGAAACTCTAAATTTGACAGCGACAGAGAGGGAAAGTAGGGTGGGGTGGGGGAGAAAGAGAGAGGAGTGGGGAGTGGGGGAGAGGAGGGGAGAGAGGAGATGAGTTGATTAATTTAGATGGAAAATGAGAGGAGTGGAGGGGGTTTGGAGCTGTTGAGATGCCAGACTGAATGAGTGTGTGTACGAAAGAGAGAGAGAGAGGGGGAAGAAGGGGGAGAAAGAAAGGAAAAATCAACATTACCGCTTTAAGAGAGGTCCCCTTCAAAAAAAACTTCTGTCCGCCATTGTAGAAGTTTGCTTTGTGATTGTGTGTTGTGTTTATAGACTGTAATCAATATTTATTGCTTTATTGGTAAGTATCCATACAATATTCTGCTATTAGTTAGTCTATTATTAATATGGTATGTTTAAAAAAAAATTTTAAGTACATTTTTTTAGTGTTGGGTTTTCGGCAACTGGCCACTCGAGTATCCGGCACACGGTTTAACCGGCATTGGCCAGGTCCCAGGGTGCCAGATAAACAGGCTTTTATTGTACTTATCCTTGGATGGTATAGAGTGCTCAGCACAGAGGGAGAGTTTTGTATATTGATTGCAGCTGTCTATTACAGTATTCCTCTCTATGAACACTCATTTCACAGCTTATTAATGATTCACACTTCATACATCTGAAAGCATATTGCCTGAGGACCTCTGCTACACTCTTTTGTTTCAACTCTTTCCCCCAATAAATAACTTGTGGTATCTTCCTAAACCCACCCTGCAGCATCTTTCTGTAAGGATCAGGGAGTTGTTAGAGCATAGAGTAAAACCACAGATTGATATGCCTGCCATTCACAGATGCTCCATTGGTTCCGGTGCTCAATATCTGTAGTTTAACTTTCAATGGCACCTTACTGGTGGAGCAGTGGAGGGATGTCTATAATCAAATGTTAAGCATCATTAAGGAAGGAATTCAAAGGGAGCTGAACATTCACAGGCCTGGTTATAAATATCGTATTACTGCTGGAGAGCCCCGTTCACAAATAGCCTGACCTCTGTAACAAAGAAGTTGATACCAAATCAGTTAAGTCACACCATGATATGAAAGGATTGAATAAATGAGACTCGTTGACCAGCTTGATCTTATGATGGAATACTAATCAGTAGAACACTCAGTATTCTACCCATAATTTTGTTATTGTTCTTTCAGTGTACAGATTTGAGCTTTATATTAAATACAGCAACACCAATAAATCACATTTATAAAGCACCTTTAATGTTACGAAGATGTCCCAAGTCACTTCATGTTGCAATTTGTTGTTGTAAAATGGATATTGTGTCCTGGCTTCAACTACCTTTCATAGTAATCTTTCCCAGCTGTGTGTCCTCTAAAGAAAGATGTCCTGGTAATTGTACCTTCCCTTGTGTCCTGCTGCTTTAGTGCATCTGAAACTATCTTTGGGGGTGCTTTCATTTTCAATTATTTAAGATCTTTCATAACTCTATGTCATTGCCCCAGCGACATCTTTTTTCAAAGCTTATGAGCCTTAGGTTTTCCCTACAAATTCACAGTCACTGTTACATTTAAGGACTTTAAGGACAAAAGTGGTAATGAATAAGGATAAAGGATTCTGGGAAAGTGACTTGACAGGTTTAAATCAGGGTTGATGAACCCAACCAACCTGCCCTTAAAACTCTCTGAACCCATGCATAAGTTAGGCGTCTCGTTCGATCCCCAGTTATCCTTCCTTTCCCATATCCGGTCCCTCACTTGCACCGCTTTCTTCCATCTCTGCCACATTGCCCTGCTCCGCCAATACCTCACCTGAACTGCTGCAAAAACCCTTTTCCATGCCTTTCTCACCTCATGGCTGGACTACTCTAACTATTCACCAGTCTCCCCTCCTCCACCATCCACAAAATTCAGCTCATACAAAACTCTTCCGCCCACATTCTCACCCATCTCAAACTTGTTCCCCGATTACCCCAGTCCTTGCCAAACTGCACCGACTCCCTCACAGAGCAGGTCAACTTCAGGATCCTCACTCTTGTGTTTAAATCCCTTCACGCCTCTGCACTCCCCCTACCTCTTTAACCTCATCTCTCCACATAGCTGAACCTGCTGCCTCCAATCTACTGGGCCCGGCCTCCTCCTTGTTCCCCATATCCTCCACTCCACCATCGTCGGCCGTCCTTTCAGCCACTTCACCCCAAAACTCTGGAACTCCCTCCCTCAACCCCTTCACCTCACCCGGTCCTTTCCCATCTTCAGATTGCGCCTCAAGACCTTTCTCTTCGACCGCACTTACGGTTACCTACCCCCTGGCTCGGCCTTGCACTCCGCCATTGCAAAGCACTCTGAGACACCACCACCCCCCATCCCATCCACTGACCTGAAAAGAGAACTGGAATGCTCATCTCCATACACAATGCACAGACCGAGGTGTCGCCGTCAAGCCGCCATATTACATAGTCCTCGAATACAATATACAGGTATACAAGAGGTGGGGGGAGAGGGGGAGGAGGGGAGAGTGTGGAAGGGTGGGGAGAGAGAGAGACAGGGGGAGAGGTGGGGAGAGACAGGGGGACAGGGAGGGAGAGAGAGACAGGGGGAGAGAGAGACAGGGGGAGAGAGAGACAGGGGGAGAGAGACGGGTGACTGGGAGGGAGGGAGGGAGGGAGGGAGAGGGGCGAGAGAGAGACAGGGGGAGAGGGGGGAGAGGGGATGGGGGGCAGAGAGAGAGAGAGACAGGGAAGAGGGGGAGAGAGAAAGGGGAACAGGGAGGGGGGGTGGAGAGAGAGAGGGAATGTGATAATATATAGTATATATGATAGACAGACAGATAGATAGAGAGAGAGAGAGAGAGAGATTGGGGTGGGGGGGGGTGAGAGAGGAGGGAGACACAGACAGAGAGAGAGATGGAGAGAGTGAGTGTGAGAGACACACAGAGAGATATTTACCTCCTGAGGAGATAGGCCAACACCTGAGCCAGATCCACATCCTCCCCCCCTCCCCCTCCCTCCCTCTCTCTCCCCTGTCACACTCTCTCCCCTGTCTCTCTCTCCCCTGTCACACACACACTTGTCGCATCGAGGACCAACCAAAATGGCGACCTCGGACAATCGGTAGCGACATTTTGTGGAGGAGATGAGCATTCCAGTTCTCTTTTCAGTTCAGTGATCCCATCCCCGGTATTGAGGGTGCTATATAAATGCTGATTGCTGTTGTTGTTGTAAAGTTTGCATTAAATAACATGACAGGTATTACATTTGACAATAGGTTTTTTATGAAGTTCATGGAGACATTTCAATGTAATATCAAATGCAAGTATTTATTAGTTTTCCCAATAACTTACTCCAGTGCAAATTAGTCTTACTGTGTATATTGTGGGCGAAACGTGGCAGCCAATTATGCACAACAATGTCCCACAAACAGTCATGGATTGAGTGACAAAATTATTTTTATTCTTTGAAGGGATTAGTACCCCCGGAAAACGATCCACCAATCGACTAAAAAGTGGGTTCCTACCTATTGCTTGGGAAACAGAGGCACGTGTGTGGAGTAAGTTAAGTTGCCTAAGGTCCCCTGCAAATTGTTATTAACATTATTTTTTAAAACATTAATCAATATTTGGATATAAAGAGGCTGCTATGTTTCAATAGATAGGGGATTAAATAGGATCTGGCTAAAAGCCTTAACTGTAGTAATTAAGAACAAACAGTAGACGGAGAGATGCAGAAAGCAGGTAATTGATTCTTTGCTAATGAGATTTGAAAGGAAGGTTTGTTTGTTAGGACAATGTTTATGGAATATGCAATTTGTGGATTTGAAACAGAGTTTAAATTGCCAATAAATGTTTTCCAATTGGAACAGGAAGTTCAATTCATTTAATTTGGGTCTCTCAAGAATATTGCAAAATGTAAACAAGGAATGGTACAAACCATGTGGTTGAATAAGGTTGACTTGTCCTTTAAGATATGTGTGTGTGCGTGTGCATGTGTGTAATATGCAGAGGATAGGTTATTAATTAGGAACGGTGCAACGACAATTGTTAAGTGCGATTTTATAGAACACAGAGAAACAGGAAGGATAGGAACAAATGAAGGATACAAATACCAGTTCAAGGCTGTATGGTTTGTTTATCCTTAAGTTTTATGGAACAAATTCTCCTCATCCATCTCCCAAAACCCTTAGTCCCCAAATATCATGACTATTCTACCAATCATTCATTATTTATTGTGCAGGTTAGGAGCAAAGTATTATTGACATCACAGGAATAAGTACTGAGGCTAGCTTTCAAAGTTCAAATGTCTCCCAAATTTAGGAGATTTTAATCCATTGTTGGTTTACACTGCCAAGTTCCCTGGTTCTGACTGTTGGCTACTGGACTCTGAATGTCCATTGGTACTATTCAACTCCCAACCTATTTAAAATGTTTGGATTGTTGATGTTTCTTGCTTCTGGGATGCCACAGTTAAAAATATGTCTGCATAAGAAAGTCTGGCAGAAGATTGAAAGTCAGCTTTTAGAAGGCCAAGCTCTTTTCTTAGACATTGTAAACATCCTCATGCTCAAAACCATGCTCATCAACCATTTCATGCATTGTTGTAGAAATTGTAAGCCAGAAATTGATATTGCTTCTCTTTCGCAGGCTCTGTCATGATGTGCATTGCAAAACAGAGGACAGAGAACATCTTCACACAAAGTCCTGTTGCTCAGTGGTTAGAGAACTCACATTGCAAGTGAGAAACCTGTGTTTGATTCCAGGCAGGGCAAAATGCTGAGCAAGTTTCCTCACTCCACACCCCTCTATTTCCCCAGCAGTAAGTAGTAAGCTGGCTGTTTTTCGATTTTCATGGGATAATAATGCTTAAAAAAAACAATAATAAATTGGTTACTCAATCCATGACTGTTAGTGGGACACTGCTGTGTGTAATTGGCTGCCGCATTTCGTGAAGCAATAATCAAAATTATTTCCAGTAAAAGATATGCTTCAAGCGTTACCTTGTGCAGGAAAAGAGGGTATAACTGTTACCTCCTTTTGGAACCTGCCCACAGAGTCAGTCTAATAACATCGTCAATATAAATAATGATAATTTAAATTAAATCGTATTCTCATGACACACAAGAGGGATTTGGAAGGGGGCTAACTGCTAGATAGAGCACTGATCTAATCCCCCAAATCCGGTCTCTCACTAGTACCATTTTCTTCCATCTCTGTTACATTGCCCGTCTCCATCAACACCTCACCCCAAAACCTATTGAATCACTGGTCCATGCCTTTGTCACTTCTCAGCTGGATTTACGCTAACTCCCTCCTCACTTCTCTCCCCTCCTCCACCATTCACAAAATTCAGTGTATCCAAAACGCCACTACCCATGTTCCCACCTGCACCAAACTTCATACCTCGATCACACCAGTCTTTGAGAAACTCCATTGGCTCCCTGTCACAGAGCGGATTGACTTCAAGATCCTCATTATGTTTAAATGTGCTTATGTTTAAATTTCTTCACTCCCCACTACCTCTCTCAACTCCTCTTTCCTCACAGCAGCACCTGCTGCATCCACTCTGCTGGGTCCGGCCTCCTCCTTGTTCCCGAATCCTCCCCTTCACCATCAACGACCATGCTTTCCGCCACTACGCCCCAAAACTTTGCAACTCCCTCCCTCAACCCCTTCATCTCATGCCCTCCTTTCCCATCTTCAGGTCATACCTGGAGACATTTTTCTTTGACCGCGCTTACCTTCCCCCTCCCCCTGGCTCGGCCTTGTGCTCCGCTATTGTGAAGTGCTCTGAGACGCAGCCCAGCATGGAGAGTGCTATATAAATGCAAATTGTTATTGTTGTTGAACCCGCTGAACTCACTGAATCAGTGAACCAACTTGGTATGTTGGTTGACTTTCAGCTCACTTTTAAACCCTATAATTATTGGTTTAATTGGTGATATTCTATCTGTGTATGAATGCTTAATGAGTGTGATTAACAGTTACATTCAACCCAGGATTTAAAAGACCAAATCACATGTTATGCCTAAATTTATTTGTTATTGAATAAGACACAATTTCTATTCAGGTTTACTAGAATTTGCATAGCCATTATCCTCTACAATATGATTGAAGGCTTCAGTCCTAATTCCTAACAGGTAGTTATTTTCATGACCTCACTTTAACCGTCATTGAGACTTTGCAATGCTATAGATCTGTGGCTGTTCTGAAACAGAATACTGTATTAAGGAACACACCCATTACATCTCAATGGAGGCAACTGAAACCCATTCCCCGAGGACTCTTAACAGATACCAGGAAAAAGGTTTTCATTTCCCTACCTACCGCACCACCCAGCCCATCTGGAAAGTTATATTCTGGGATTGAGAGAAAGGAACATGAATCATTTAAAAATAAAAGGAAACCAAACAAAGGCAAAAATTTGTGCTAGGCTACATTGTGACATACTGGAAAAGTACCAAATAGAAAATCTTTTGTATATAATCCTACATCATATCAGATTACATCCCTTTTAGTGGTTGACTCCATGCTATGCACTTTTCAGTTCTATAAGGCATATCTGTACCTAATATTACGTTCTACATGGCTCGCCTGATCAAAGTATTTTTTTTTTACCCAACTTTAAACAACCAAGGCTTGAAAGTCTTAGCATTTAAGAAGACAATTTTGACTTCAAATTTAAAACCTATACAATAGGAGAAGTGTCACTTCCCTCTACAAGTTGCAGGTCATCCAAAACTCTGCAGCTCGTGTTCTCTCCTGAACCAGGCCCAGATCCATCACCCCCACCCTCGCCCAGCTCCACTGGCTCCCCATCCTGAGAATTCAAGATCCTTGTCCTCACAATCAAGGCCATCCATGACCTTGCCCCCTCCTATCTCTCTGACCTGTCTCTTCCCTCCATTCAGCAGGCTCTGGCCTATTCCATGTCTTCCATCCAACCCACCCTACCATTGGTGGCGGGGCATTCAGCCTCTCTGCCCCCACGCTTTGGAAATCTATCCCACAATCCCTTCACCTTGTTTCCTCCCTTGCCTCCTTGAAGGCTGGTCTCAAGACCCTCCTTTTCGACCATGCCTTCAGCCGCCCTCCTGCTTCTCTGCGTTCCCTCATACTAACCCTGCCACCCAACCTCCCCATGCTCGGGTCCTGACCCCTGATTTTTCAGCGCTCTGGAACGTCTTCCCAACATGAAAGGCGCTCTACAAATGTAATTTTGTTGTTTTTGTTATCATTATGTTTTTGTACATTAAAATTACTGAATGCTCATTTTCTGTTGCATTTTCTTCTATTTTCAACATTTTCTTGATTGTTTTTCCACTTTTCTACATTCAATATTGCACTAGGTTTTTCTACTTTCTTCATGATTTTCTCCATTTCCATTCTCTTTGCTATGTCTCTCAATCTTTCTTTCATGGCTTTGGGCACTCGTCTCAGTAGCAGTATTATCGGTTTTACATTGTCCTTTATCCTTATCTCATACTTCCAATTCATTATTCCTCTTTCCCCCAAACTTGTTTGTATTTTCCTATTATTTCCTCTGTTTCTAATCTTTTATTTTCTGCTTTCTTCACATTTTGTAATCCTTTCAACAGTCCAATTTTAATTATGTCCTATAGACCCAATAAAGAAAAACCTTTCCTTTAGAAAACTTAGTGCTGGAGTTTTTGATAACCAATTTAAAACAGCAGTTTTAAAAAATATATATACTTGTGCAATGCCGACTCCGCCTAAAAGGGGAACTGAAAGCAACCACAGAATTTTTTAATTCATTATTTCATGACCGTGTTAAAAAACGTGTGTGTAGGAATAAGTTGTAGTTCTCATAGTCACTCTACAGCAATTAAGAGCAGCAACTATATGCCAACTACAGAACTCATCTGCTGCCCTGCCTGAGATACCTTGGCAGAATAAAGATGGGAGTTCCTGTAGTTTTGAGGTTAGAGCACTCGCAAGTGAGAGGACTTGGGTTCGTTTTCCAGCTGGGCAAAACTTTGGGCAAGTTTCCTTACTCACATGCCACTGTTTATCTAGTACTGTAGTATGTAGGAACCCGGCTGTTAGTCAATTGGCGGATCACTTTTCCAGTGGTAATAATTCCTTCGAAAATAAATTAATATTATTTGGCCACTCAATCCATAACTGTTTGTGGGACACTGCAATTGGCTGTTCCAAAGAGACATTCCTGATAAAATAGTCCGAGGCATTTTTGAATGGCCTGAACATGTAAACAATGAATTGTTGGATTTGGTTTGGGACCATTCTTATCACAGCATATGACAGCTAGAGAAAGGCTACAGTGGAAATTTACTGACATAATAACAATAATAATAACAATCTTTGCAAGATATCTGAAGGCATGCTACTCAGGATTTATTGTAAAAAGCATAGTGACTTAATTTTGTAGGTAAATATGACAGCCAAATTTTGCATAGTAATGAACCACAGACAGCCAGGAGTGAATTAACTATTTTTCTCTAGGGAATTGTTGGACAAGTATTGCCAATAGTGTCATAGATATGAACAGGCAGACTGGGCCTATTACACATCTCCAAAGAAAGTGGAGTCCTGTAGCTTTTTGGTTAGAGCATTTCCCTCACAAGCAAGTGGGTTTGATTCCCAGCAGGGCGAAACCTTGAGCAAGTTTCCTTACTCCACATGCCTGATAATAATCCCTCAAGAAAAACAATAATAATAATTTGGTCACTCAATTGGCTGCCACATTTTGCCAGTCAATTCACTTTACAGTATATTCGCATTTCGCCCACAAATATACAGTCAATTCACTTTACAGTATATTCTGTGAAGCGCTTTGAGACGTCGATAAGACGTGAAAAGCGCTACTGTATATCGAATGCAGGGATTATTATTATACAGTACTACAGTATATTCTGTGGCGTGCTTTGAGAGTCTATAAAATGTAAAAATTGCTATATCAAATGCAAGGATTAATATTATTAATTGAGTCAAAGTGAGGCAGGACCTCCGATGGTGGGGAAGGCAGGGGAAATGCAGCAGGTGAGTACCTGCCGAGCGGAGGGAGCAGATAGATTGGTAGGATTTTAGGAGGTCACACAGAGGTAGGGCGGAGCAAGACCATGAAGGGCTTAGATTTTAAACAAGATTGTCTGGGGAATGGGGAGCCAATGAAGCTGGGAGAGGATGGGGGTGAATGGGTCACAAAAGCTTAGTGTGGGAGAAGACATCATGAGCCTCAGTGTTCTGAATAATCTGCAGTTTAATGGAGGGAAGTTGGGAAGACTGGCAAGGTGGATGTTCCGAAAACATGGATTAGGGTCTTAGTAGCCTGGGGGGGGGGAAGAGGTAGTAGAGGAGGCGGACAATGTTGCGGAGGTGGGGGAAGGTTGAATGGGTCATGGCACGCATGTGAGTGTAAGGAACAGTTGAGGGTTGAACGAGACACCAAGGTTGTTCTGGCTTAGTGAACTGGAGACTGCATCCATGAAAAGTGATAGTGCCAGTGCCTGAGGTAAGAAAGTGCTGACGGGACCCAAGCAGGAAGGCCTTGGGTATGGATAATCACCATTGACTAAACATTTTATTTCTTGAAATGTGGAGAGTCCTACACACCATCTCATTCAGCAGTACTCTCCCTCTTGTGTCTTCCTCACCCTTACCCCCACCACAGACAAAAGAAACATAAAACAGAAAGTTCTATAAAATTCCTGACCACTATTTGCAAAATATTTGTAATGTATATTTGACAGAATAGCTAAGCGATTAATAATTACCTTCTCCTTTGATAGGGAGCTCGCTATGTAAACTGCTGGTATCAATTCAATCAACAGGTTAACATTGCTCAACATGTGACTTTATGTGCCTTGTACGTATTTGATATGCACAATTTAGTGAAATGTCATTAAAATGTGATTGTTATTAATCAAATACAACGCAACAACTGAGACTCAGTTGGCAAATGTGGCTATTTCCACTTTCAAGAATTAATACGTACAGAGACTTCCCATGTAAATTCAGGTCACTGCTAAAATCACTTCCTCTGTGCTGCACATTTGCACTATGAACAGGACACTTGTTTTATAATTGAATCTGGCTTATAACGATGTGCAAGGATTATAGTAATAACAATAATTTTTATATTCGATACGAGCACCTTGTTGGGATGTCTCAAAGCACTTCACATTCGCTGTGAAAGTAGTGACTGTGGATTTGTAGGCAAATGCAGCAGCCAATTTATACAGAGCAATGTCCCACAAACATTCATGAAATGAGTAACCAATTTTATTTAGGGTACAATGGGAGAAACACCCTTCTCTTTTAGAGACTAGTGTAATGGGACCTGAATAGGCAGATTGGGCCTTTTATTAGAATCTCATCTGAAAGACGGCACCTCCAAAAGTGCAACATATCCCAGTCTGCATTGGAGTTGTCAGCATGTGAATTAAAAATTCCCTATTTAGTACTTTATACCCACAACTTTCTGACTCAGGACTCAGAAGTGAAAGTGGTACTAACTGAGCTAGGCTGACACATATTATAAAGTTACATTGCGAATAACTTATAAAATATTATTATTGTAAAATACATCCCCTGACTTATGAATGCTGAGGAGCTTGAATGACTGTGCATTCCATTGATCATATTGGTGGTTGGTAAATTAATTTCACTATGGATTTTATTTAGAGAAATATCATCACAACTGTTTGTGGGACTGCTGTGCGCAATTGACTGCTGTGTTTCACCCACAAATATACAGTCAATTCACTTTACAGTATATTCTGTGAAGCGCTTTGAGACGTCGATAAGATGTGAAAAGCGCTATATCAAATGCAAGATTTATTATTATTATTAGATTGTTTGAAGTAGATTATTGGGAGGAGCTGGGATCTCAAGGTCAGTCTTTGTGTAGAGTGTCAGTCTGGTTCCTCCACAGGTCAGGTCCATAGCACTGAAGATAACAGCACAGCCAGCCTAGTTTATCTGCAGGACCTAGAGGGCAGACCTATTGCTCCTATTAACCCTGCAAGCCAAAACCCTAATGGGTAAGATGGTCCTAGCTAGACAAGGAGCAGGAAGGTTGCCAGACAATGCTCTCGATGGTAATTCATGTGATTTCACCCGGTGCAGGCACAACCAGCAATGCACTGGTAATATCAGCCGACCTAGACTGTGAGTTCCAATCCCAACATGAAACTACAACTTTAAGACTAAAAAGGCAAGAGTTCAATAAATGTATGATTGCTTTTTATCTGATAAAGAGTGTACTCTCCCCCCCAGAGGAATGCACTCACTATATCTTACCCTGGAGAATTTGGGTTCACAAAAAACGTAGGTTTGGGATGTCTGGAATGATCATGGGGACTTTAACCAGCTAAAACCACTGTAATACACACATAGTAGATACTATGTACAATACTTCCAAAGTTAGTAGGTAGTCTCATTTGGATTCCTTGTTAAGTAATGCTGTTAAAAATGTCCACACATTCTTCACGTATGAAATACTTATCTATTGTTATGGTCCCCAGAAGTTTAATTCATATAAAGTGACTATAATTTGGGACAATCACCTCAGATTATCTGAAAAAATATAGGCACTAAAATAATGAATACCGTTCAGAGTTTTATCAGCATCCTGTGAAGTTAGGAAATTCACATTGGTTTTGGTTAGAGAATGATTCACTAGCTCCAAACACTTTGCTAGTGTGCACTGTTTGCTCAATGGTATAAAACCTTCATGTGGTACCATTGTGGTTCAAATCAGAATTAAAATGCCTCCATTTGCAGGACTCCTTTTACTGACTTTGTCATGTTTTGGTGAGTAAAACTAATAACTTGCTACCTGGTTTTGCATATAGCTTGTTGGTGTAAATAACGCATATGACCCTAATGCATTCTTTTTGTACAGTAAGAGCTGATTTACTGTTCGAATACGATAAAACAGAAGGGGCCTGGATTGTTTCTACAATTACATCCACATATTTGGATTTCACCGTTGAAGAATGTGCTACACAATGTAATGAACAAACTACATTTATTTGCAGGTGCTGTACTATTTGGTTTCCTGGTTTCATAATAATCAGATGTAAAAATGAGGAGGAATGTGATAAAGATGTAAATTAGGATGATTTATTATATATTTTGTATAACAAAGCAACTAAATATGATAATAATAATCAGCCTTATATTTGGTATTGTGCTGTGATGTTTAACAACGTGATAAGATGCTCTACCAAATGGAAGATTTTTATTGTTATTATTTTAATATCTTTGACATCGAGAGGATGTCTCAAAGCGTATTCCAGGATTTATTCTAAAACTGTGTGTATTTCCTAATTTTGAGTAAAAACTATGAATTTTGCACCAAATTAATTTTTTTTTAAAAACATATCTTGGTTTAATTAGTTTATGCAGTTTTAATGAAATAAAGTAAGAATAGTACTTTTCACATCAAGTGTTATTCCTGCGTAACGGTTCAGCCTGGCAAGAGTAATTGTTTTGTCCATCAATATTCCTAAACACACATTTTCCTTGATAGAGCCTTCCTCTTCATTCAGAAGGAAAATGAGTGCATTACTACAGCAGATAACAGCAAGACTTCTCAGGTGCTGAGAAAAACTAACACAATTCTTTATGAGAAGAAAGGTAAGTGGAGATTTATATCAATTTGCACGACCGGATAAGATCTTCACCCAACCTACACCCGATTTTCTTTTTAAATCTAACACCAAAGTTGAAACAGAAAAATAGCAGAATGCTGATATAATAATAAATATGGAGCAATAGCAATGGAGCTATTATGTTCTTTGATCTTAGAGGAAATCTATTCAGTTTGATGTTTAATGTTAAAGAGGGAAAAGTCTACTTTGAGGAAATGATATAAGTTAATGCTCTGAGACTCTTATTGGAATAGATCTATGCTTTCTTTACCAGATATTGGGTAGTGGCTCTAACATTTTTTTAAAGATAATTTTTACCCTACTTTAGAACACAGGACAGAGAACAATATACTGTAGTTCTTTTCACATAGTGCGCATGGGCTATGAGGTAGTTCTGCCTTGTCAGGTTTATCTGCTTTAAATCCAGAGTTTCTAGTTTTCCCCCATCACAGTCTTCAATCATTTATTTCTGAGTGTTTTCACTTTGTCTCCTAGAATGGCTTCTCCTTCCACCCTCGCAGTCACAAGCAGCGCTCATCAATGCTCTGGGTTCTCTCCTCTTTATTACCTATACATTTACCCTCAAAATTCCATTAAGCCATAGAGTCCACTTCCACATTTACACTGATGACACAATTCTCTCTCTCTGCCTGTAGCTCAGTGGTTAGAATACTCACCTCGCAAGCAAGGGTTTGAATTTGGGGTTTGAATCCTGGGCAAGGAGAAGCGTTAGGCAATTCTCCTTACTGCACATACCTTTTTATCCAACAATAAATAGGAACCCGATTGTTAGTTGTTTGGCAGATCACTTTTCCAGTGGTAAAAATACGTAATAAATAAATAAATAATAATTTGATCACTCGATTGATGACTGTTTGGGGTGACACTGCAGTGCACAAATGGCTGCGACATTTTGCCCACAAAATATACAGTCAATTTGCTTCACAGTGCATCCTGAAAGCGCTTAAAGACTTGATAAGGTGCGGTATCAAGTGCAAAGATTATTATTTTTATTATTATTACCCTCGATAGTAGGGCCAGGGCTGTTCTGACCAATTGCCGAAGGTCTTACTCTACCTCTATGTCTTTCTGCGATCATACCGCTCTGCACTGTCCTGCTTGAATAACCTTCCCCCAATCTACCCCCCCATTGGTGGCCGATCTTTCAGACATTCTGCTCCCATTCCATCCCAGAGATTCTCAGCCTTTCCCCCTTCCTCTCTGCCTTCCAAACCCATCTCTTCAACTGTGCTTTCAGGTACCATTCGCATGTCACAGTCAGTTATGTGAAACACTTTGACACATTCTCCCAACATGAAACATGCAAATCAATTTATATACTGTACTTCTCCATCCAAGTCCAATGCTTTATGAAGCATCATTTAGCTGTCAAATGGATACTCCACACAATACTGCTAGGATTGATGAGGAGTCAATGTAGCCTATGGATGGAGCAGGAAATGTTGAACTAGTGACAATACAGAATGAATATTGTACGATTTTTGATTGATTAGATTTTGGAAATATGGACTGTCTAGATTTCCTCCAACAGATAGCTTAGGTAGTGTGAGATAGAAGTGGCCAGTACACAACGGGGATTGGTAGATTGTGCATTCTGCTTCTGCTACATCAAATTTTGTTTTCCATTAAATTAATTCCTATGAAAGTTTAATGGGACTGAGTATCTCATGGAACGGGATACTGGAGGTAGAGTGGACCATTTAAAATTAGACTTTCTACTAATACCGGCACAAGGTCTAATATTTGAAGTGGGAATAGATTTTAAAATAGATGCTGGACTTCAGATCAAGTCTATGAAATGGTGAGATATTTTATGTTCTTTTTAGAGCAATATGAATTGAAATAATGCCTCCACGTTTTCTCATGATCTTAATGCACAGATCACTGTGTAGACATTACAGCAGTATGGTAGCTATTTAGCCATTTAGCTATTTAGTAAGGGCCACGAGAGAATTTGCTAATTATATTTCATTGTGGAATGGATGGAGATTCAGGAAGTTGTTTTTATTTATAGTGAATAAATATGAATTATAAGGGAACATGATTAATATGTTAAAATAATGAGAATTAATAATATACAAAGAAACAGGACCATTCATACCAATGAGTTTATATTTCTGTGGGGCAAATTACTATGCTCATGAAACCACCTTTTCTGAGTGCCGTTGGGAGTGGGGTTCAGTGCGATTTATAGTAGACTGTGAGATAGTTCCTAGTACACTCTCCTCACACACAGATCCCCCCACACCCAAACCCAGCACCCCATCCCACCCCCCACATACACTCATGCGCACTCACAGACCCACCCCCACACATACATACACACACATACGCCTACAAATTGTTATCTGGGAGAGCATTTTAAGTTGGTTGAAAGTTCACCATTTGCAAACAGTGGCAGAGGGTCCAAGCAGGCCAAACAAATATTTATTGGGAACATGCAAACAAAAACAATCGTTTAGTCAGCATTTTACTCAGTTGAAATATTTGATTTCAGGCAAAAGCCAGGGTTGAAATCCAAAGAATAATTCTGAATTTCTGTTCACAACCATTATACTGTGCAACATAAGGGCTGTGAACATCAACAAGATTCTGCTTGCACTCTCGGTTCTCACCACTATGTTAAGTTTCGATATCTAAATGTTCTGGGAACTCTGAAAGAGCAGTAAAGCCTGTTGAAGAGAGCAGCTGTGACAGCTGATGCATTGCAGTGTCGAGAACCATTATAGTGTATCAGTATCTTATGATGATGCTATCATCAAAGTGGGAAATTCAATTTGATCTTATTGTTAATGAGAGTCTACAGATCTCTTCTTTTTGTGTTATTTCATACTCTGTTAATCTTTACTAGTGGTCAAGAATATGGGTAGCCATCGAATATATCTTTATTAAATTAATTGATATCAAATGCAAGGATTATTTTTTATTTACTATTATTATCACTCTGCCTTGGACCAGACTCTGGGAGAGGCAGGAATTACTCCACTGTCTAATTGAAAACATCTAACCTCTGACTGCAGTCTGGACACTAAACAGGGTGCTGGGGATACTGGAAATCATCCACATCTTGCCATGTCACTGCCCTCTTGTTGTCAAGACTAGCAATCTTATCTGTTGAGCCTTTACAATAGGATTTCACATTGGTCTCTTTACTTCTGAAACACGGATTCTGATTCAGACGAAACTGATGGGATGCAAGTCTCTTCATTCTGCTGGGTGTGATGTCTGGAGAATGCTATACTTTGACTTACTTTGATGCACATTAGCTCTGGTGCCCAGTCAGACGTGTCAACAACTACAGGACATTCTCCAGATGTGAAAGGCTTGTACAAATTGTAAATTGTATTGTACTGAATTAAATTCAGACACATAATATGAAGCAGGTTTACCTGCAGTTGGCTCATGCTGTATTTGAGCTGGGAGTGCTTGGTGCTAAAATGGAATACAAATAGCATCAATAGTTCCACTCCAGCTCCGAGATCGCTCAATATGGCAGATATTCAACTAATGTATATTTATGAAAAAAAGCTATAACTTGTATATTGTTCTAAGGTTAGATACCAATTTACTTGTTTTGTTTAGTTTAGTTTGCTAATGATTACAGGGAAGGCTGTGGCCACTGAACACACACAACAGATCAGAGACACTGTGAGCTCCTTCGTGAACTTGTCTTTCTGCTTCCTTCAGATTTTCTTTTAGAATGCAAAAGAGGCTCCGGAAGTACCTACAGAGGAGTAAAATCACAAACAGTTTCTGGATTATCCTGCCAAGAATGGAGTGGCAGCACCCCTCATGTCCCAAGGCACGTACCTGTTTAAAGCTCAAATTGTTTTTAAATTGCTTAGTTAAGCAAGCTGCACTATAAAGAAACAATAATACACAACTCACCTCCGTTCCCTCAAGAGCCAAGTGCGAGCAGCTGAACGCATCTGGCTCAAATCTGGCCTCACGGTCCACCAGCAAATCTGGCTGGACCGCATCAAATTTTACCGCTCCGCCCTAGCCACCGCTAAATCAGCCTTCTACTCCAGGATAATCCTGGAAGTGAAGGACAACCATCGCCTCCTCTTCGCCACCACCAACCAGCTCCTCCGCGCCCCCCCATCTCGCCTTGCAGATCCTCTCTTCAAACGCACGCTGCGAGGAGATGTTGGACTTCCTCGAGTCCAAAATCGAGAGAATCCGCTCTGAGATGTCTTGAAGATGCTATATCAAATGCAAGGAATTCTTCTTATTATAATTATTAAGATTCTTAAATTCTCAGTCTCAAATTCATATTACACAGAATTTTGGAAAATTCTTCAATTCCTTACAACTGCTTCCAAATTAAGACTGCAGTTAAGAAAATGAGAATTTTACAATCTGTGTGATTTTTGGGAATCCCCCATTGTATCTTTCAAGTCTCTGCATTTAGTGGCAATAAGTATTTCTTGCCTTAAATTCCGTAACACTGTATCTCACCTTCAAATTATGACCTTGGTCCAATGAAGTCACATTAGTAGTAAGTTTTTTCTGTGATTTCCTACAGGTACACATCAAAGAGTGCTCCAAATGCTGGTCTGGAAGCCAATTTTTGCAGAAATCCAGACAACGATACATCTGGTCCTTGGTGCTACACTCAAAATCCAGACGTGCGATGGGAATACTGCAGAATACCAGAGTGTGAAGGTATGGCCAATTTCTGTATAAGAAGCCTTCTCTCCATACAGCCACTAACTCAAACACATCGAATATTCGGCTGTGACTACAATGATGGAATAAAAGTGCATTTTTCAAAAATATTCAAAACATCAACAACAAAAAGATCACATTTGTACGGTGCCTTTCATGGCGCGAGGACGTCCTAAGGCACTGGATAGTCAGAGATTTGGACTTGAGCTGGGATTGGGATCAGGAGTGATGAAGGGCATGGAGGGTAGAGAAGGTAGGTGACTGAAGAGGGGGGTTTTCAGACATGCCTTGAAGGAGGCATGGGAGCGAGCGAGGCAAAGAGATTGTGGGATAGAGTTCCAAAAGATAGGGCCAGAGAGACTTACATGTTATTTTAATGCAAAATTTTGAATAAATTCCCCTCTTCCTTTTGTGCTTTGCCTTTTCCTGAGACATAAACTGACTTAGTTGGTGGTACTGTTGCTTCTGAGTTAGATGGTGTGCTGTAAGATTCTATGATTCCAGTGCCTTGGGATGTCCTCCACTGCGAAAGGCGTTATACAAATGCGATTTTGTTGTTGTTGTTCAACCTGCATAATTTCAAGACGATGAGCTCACAGCCCAGGCAATCCAATGTAGTGCTGGGAGAGTTCTGTATTGTCAGAGTTGCAGTCCTTGGAAGGAGACAACAATAACAGCAAATTACATTTGGATAGCGACTTCCATGTCTCCTTCTAGGCATTCATCAATACTCCAGGAATTAGCCATTTGATTTGTCAGTGACCCTTAGTTCTTCCCTCTACCTCAAGCTCAATTGTCATCTTCAATTTTCCATCTCTCTTTTTTTGCTGGGAATCATTTTAGCTTCCACTTGGCACCTTTATGCTTAAAAATACAAGATGCATGTAGGTTTGTTTTACTCGGGTTTCACTTTATTTTCTTCAGGAATGTCGGATGGTGAACCTTAACAGGATGGTGAACTTTAAATAGTATAAGATACCATTTTAATGGAAATATATGTTTAATCAATTTGTGAGCATCCACGCTGTCTTATGTACATTCTTATCCCATTCAGTCCTTGGCAGGCTGTTCACTCTGGTTCCTCCAGCAAGAAGGATCCTTTAACACTTGTTAAGAGCAGGGAAAGATCTCAAATGGCAAATGTTTTCCAAGGTAAAATGTTACAAGCCTATGGGGAAAGAGCAGGGAAATAGAACTAATTGAATAACTCTTTCAAAGAGCCGGAACAGGCACAATGGTTTGAATGGCCTACTTCTGTGGTGTAAGATCCTATGATTCTATTTTTCTATGATTTCATATTATCCTTTAATTGTAGAGGATTGTATGCACTGCAGTGGAGAAAGCTATCATGGTCAAGTTTCACAAACTGAGGATGGAGTTCAATGTCAGGCATGGAATTCCCAAACACCTCATCGTCATGGATACGATCCGAGTTTGTAAGTGGTGGAACTCCTCTATGTATTTGTTTCTTTTCTCGTTTTCATTTTTCATCTTTATTTATTTTTTCTTTCTTTATAACAAGTACCAAAACCTTTATAAACCATATGCTGGTAGTCAATCTTTTATTTTGCTCAGCCAACTAAATAAGTTTTCTTATTTGAATATTTCTTGATTCATGTCAATGAATCCGTGGGCATAGTTTGGCGGCACTGCCTTATGCCCTTGAGATGATCAAGACTGTAAAAAAACACATTATTTGCTTCTTAGAAAATTTCAATCAAAACACTACCAAACGATGTCTGAAAGATTATCACTTTGTGAATCAAGTGGTCACTAAGGCTTCCTTTCCCAGCCCTCCCTACTGTCACTAGTTAAAAGTTAAGTGTGAAGTTTTTTATCCCTGGATATCCAGCTTTGTATTCCCAATTCATCCAAGTTTACTCCCGAATTTAAAATAATTGACCACTCATCTCAGTGTTGTTTTGTAGGTTATTGCTGCTGCAAGTTTGGGATTAGGTTTTCCTAGATAACAACATTCACTTGATTTCTAATTAATCTAATTTCATAATACATGTTGAGATGTTTATGTGCAAAGCCCCATATAAATGAAAATTTGTTTTAAATAGTAATAAGGTATCAGTCTGACTTAGTTGGTGGTTCTGTTGCTTTTGAGTTAGATGGTGTGTGTTCAAGCTCCATGTCAAGATGTTGAGCTCATATCCCTGGCAATCCATTGCAATGCTGAGGGAATGCCGTATTGGCAGAGTTGCAGTCCTTGAGAGGAGACAACAATAACAACGAATTACATTTGTATAGCAACTTTCAAGTCGGGAGACTCTCCCAAGACACTGGACAGTCAGTGATTTGGCCCTGAGTTGGGAGTTGGGAATCAGTGGGGAAATGATTAATTAGACTGAGGTCCCATCTCACTTGTTCTGACGGATGTTCATAATCCTATGACACTTTTCAGCAAGAGAAGTCAACTATCCTCCAGATAAAATTGGATATTACTTCATGGCTGATTGCTGGACTCTTTAGCGTTTAATTTGGCTGCTGTGTTTACCTGCACCTTCACTTGAAAAAAAATCTCTAAATTGCTTTGAGACATTTTGGTATGATAAAGCTCCATAGTAATAATTATAATAATAATCCTTCTCTATGTCAACACAAGGATTATCATTAAGATGCTGATTCAGTTTTCCAGATAAATATCTCCAGGAAAACTACTGTCGGAATCCAGATGGAGAACCCAGGCCTTGGTGTTTTACAACTGCTCTTGAACGACGCTGGGCATTCTGCAACATTAAACGATGCAGTGAGTGTTTAATTTCTTCCCCAACTTTGGGCCTCTGTTAGCCTGTTCTGGAGATTTATGGAGGGCAAATAAGGCTGGTAGGAAAGTGGCTTTGGCTTCCATTCCCAGTGTGAGGGAAAAGGCTGAGGTACTTGGAGCTTGAGGGTCATGTGTGCCTTGTTGCTACATCCATCTTTGGCCACATATACTCTCCCCATCTGCCAAAACGTTCAAAAGGTAATTTATCTTGCTGATATTTACCATTGCCCACAAGGACCAGCTGTGCTGTTAATGTAATAATCATTGCTTGCATTATTCCAATGGCTTCCAAACTTTAAATAGCGGTGTCCCACCTAACTCAGCAAAGTTTTTGTTGCGCAAACCCTCCTTCACGTTGAAAATTTTTTGCAAATGATAACAGCAAATTCAATATTTTCTTTTAATAGTTTTTTTTAAGTACAGGTACTGTAAGCCTCTATTTAGGATGCTTCTATTTAGGACATTTTGATTGAAGGACCATTTTTTAAAACCTTTTGATCGATATAGGACATTTGGATTTGTTTTAAGGACCCAAATTTTTTTTTGCGCATGCACAGTATATATCTTACATATTGCAGTCGCATTTCGCGCGTCCTTTTTGTCCATATGCACAGTCCATAGTATATTCACGGGTAAAAGTGCAAGCAGATTAGCAAAACATAGGAGTGATGTGATGTAAAACATGGAAAGAATGCTGAGTGTCTGGATTGAGGATCTGAACCAGCGTAATATACCACTCAACACCCTAGTTATCCAAGAAAAGGCAAAATCATTGTTTAGGGAGTTAAATGATCAGGAAGAAGAAGTGTATTGTGTGAATTACAAATGTGTGGGTTGGATATTGAGAGGGGACAAGTTTGAGCTTGAATGTGATGTCCTTATCCATTCACTGTCCAGACTTACAAAAATCGCCACTTGGGAGATGTACTGGAGATGTTTCTGTGGCCACATTGACACAAGTTACATCTTCAGCAGGGGAGAACATTGGTAAAACAAATAAAACTTCCAGATTACTGAAATTAATTAAGCATGGGTTGGCTGAAGAGAAGGCACATTATAATGATTACTAAAACCACCAATCTTTCATCATTCATTTATAAATGGGCCTACCCCACTGCTATGTGAACATAAAAAATCCTTCATTAAACTTTCAAAATGTTTTTTATGCTAAAGATAGTGAACCCCCAGCCATTGAGGCAGAAACCAAGTGCTACACAAACAAAGGTCAGCTGTACCGTGGGGCTATATCTACAACCATATCTGGTAATACTTGTCAGCGCTGGGATTCAAAATATCCCCACGTTCATTCAAGAACACATGAAAACTACCCTTGCAGGTATGTAACTTTAATCCTAACTTTTGGAAACCTAGTTAGTGCTATTGGGATTTTCAGTATGTTATTCATTCTTATACTCTCTGTGAGTGAGACTGCTGCTTTGTGCTGAGTTTTGCATAGTGTTTGCCCTGTTGCACTTCACCTCCCTATTAAAAAGGTCGAGGCAGCATTTACTTGAACTATTATTTGTATTATTAACCATCATCCACAGACATGGGGTCAACTTCTACTTATATGCGGATGACACCCAACTCTATCTTTCTGCCTCCACCCTCAATTTTAGGACCACTGCTGTCCGGACATCAACAACAAAATACAACAACAACATTACATTTATAGAGTGCCTTTCATGTTGGGGAACGTCCCAAGGCGCTGAACAGTCAGGGGTTGGGACCCAAGCACAGGGGAGGTGCAGGGCATGGGGGAGGGGAGGGAGAGAGGTGGGAGGGCGCCATAAGGCATGATTGAAATGCAGGGCCTTGAAGGAGGTGAGGGAGGAAGTGAGGTGAAGGGTCTGTAGGATGAAGTTTCAGAGTATAGGGGCAGAGAGGCTGAAAGTACGGCCACCGATGGTAGGGCAGGTCAGGTGTGAGACATGGAGAAGACCGGAGACCACTGAATGGAAGGGGGCGGGCAGGTTGGTAGGAAGCCCTGGATAAGAGCTAACTTTCTACAGTTGAATACAAGAGCGAGGTCCTCCTGATTGGCTTGCCCCATTGCCTCCGCACCTCAGGCTGGGAACATCAACCTCCATGGATGCACGCGACGCAAGCTAGTCAAGAACCTAAGTGTCCTGTTCAATCCTCAACTGTCTTTTGTCCCACACATGCACGCCATGACTGGCTGTGCCGTCCCTCACCTCTGCAACATTGCCCAACTCCGCCATTACCTCATTCCTCAAACCGTGGAAACTCTCATTCATGCCTTCCTCACATCCAGCCTTGACTGTGCCAATGCCCTGCTTGGTGGCCTCCTCAATTCCTCTCTCCATAGGCTACAGATCATCCAGAACTCTGCAGCCCATGTCCTCTCCAGGACCAAGCTCTGTGACCCTATCACCCCTATTCTAGTTCAACTCCATTGGCCTTCCATTATTCAGAGGATTCAATTCAACATCCTGATCTTCAACTTTAAAGCCCTCCATGACTTTGCCCCACCCTAACTCTGCGACCTCCTAAATCTCTACCAACCCATCCATTTCTACTACTTAGTGGCTCTGGGCTGCTCCATGCCCCCCAGCACACCTGCCCCACCAACAGCGAGCGAGCCTTCAGCCACTCTGGCCCTATCTTCTGGAATTCCATCCTGGAATGCCTCTGCTTCACCCCCTCCCTAGCCTCCTTCAAGTCCCACCTCAAGAACCTTCTATTCGACCACGCCATCGGTCACCCCCACTTCCCCCCACTTCCCTCCACCCTCACTGTTCCTGACCCCAGCTCGGGTCTGAAACACTTACTGTGCAGCACCTTAGGACGTCCTCCCAATGTGAAAGGAGCTATACAAATGTAATTTTGTTGTTGTTGTTATCAATGTTATTATATAGGACTCAGAATGCAAACATAAGGCATTCAGTCTGGTACAAGTCTCTGGCATTGCCTCTATCAGATAGGCAAAATGCAACTGCTGTTCTGTATGTATATTTCAGAGGACTGGAGAGCAACTACTGCCGAAATCCTGATTCTGAGAAGCAACCCTGGTGTTACACTACCAACACAACCGTAAGATGGGAATATTGCCGAGTGCTAAAATGTGGCAATCATACGAGAGGTGAGATTTTACCAATATTTCCAAAAGCTATTGCTCTGAATTTTGAATCAGCCCTGAAATAATTAATTGTTATTCTGTCTGCTACCCATCCATTGGTTTGTATGTCACCATAAAGGTGTACATGGGCATAAATTTTGTTCATGCCCAATAAGGAAACTGTATCCAGTGGTTAGAGCACTCACCTTGCAATCAAGAGACCTGGATTTGATTCCTAGCAGGGCAAAATGTTGGGCAAGTTTCCTGTCTCCACATGCCTCTGTTTACCTATCAGTAAGTAATCACCTGGTTCTTAGTCGATTGACGGATTACTTTTCTGGGGGTTAAAAAAAATTGGTCACTTCAATCCACAACTGTTTGTGGGACACTACTGAGCACAATTGGCTGCCATGTTTCACCCACAAAATATAGTCAATTCACTTTACAGTATTTTCTGTGAAGTGCTTTGAGATGTCTCAAAGACTGAAAAGGCACTAAATCAAATGCAAGGATTATTACTATTATTATTACTGAAGTGGATTCCATTTTAACCTTTGCCACATTATAATTTGATATTATATCACTCTGCCAATGATTTTTCAAGATTGTATCAGGTTTCCCTTGGTAAACATATTGAAGAATGTGAAACACTTGCATTGAAATGTTTATGGTTCTCTCCTATTGTTTCATTGAAAACCCTTTAGTGCCTGTAGATCAAGATGGTCCTCCTGAATGCTACAATGGGAATGGTGTGGATTATCGTGGAACTATATCTGAGACCATATCAGGAAAACGATGCCAAGCGTGGGAGTCCATGATACCGCACAGACATTTAAAGACACCTGAGTCTTTTCCCAATGCGTATGTATAAAATAACAACAACAAAATTGCATTTATATAGTGCCTTTCACATCAAGAGGACACCCCAAGACACTGGACACACAGTATTTCGAACCTGAGCTGGGGGGAGGGATTAGAGAGGATGGAGTACAGTGGGGATCAGCACAGTCGAAGTGGAGGGCCCTGAGGTGTGTCTTGAAGGAAGCATTGGATGGGGCAAGGTAGAGGGACAGCAGGATGGAATTCCAGAGGGTGGGGTTAGAGTGGCTGAAGGCCCTCCTACCAATAGTGGGGCAGGGAATGTGGGGCAGGGAATTGAAGCAGGCAGGAGCTCGCTGAGCGGACAGACCAGGTTGGTATTGGCTTAGGAGGTGAAGAGATAGGGGGACCAAGGCCATGGAGGGCTTTGAAGGTGAGGAGCAGAATGTTGAAATGTATCCTCTGTGTGATGGGAAGCCAGTGGAGTTGGACGCGAATGGGGGGAGCCTAATGTAGGAGAGCACATGAGCTGCAGAGTTCTGAATGATCTACAGTCTGTGGAGGAAGGAGTTGGGAGTCCAACAAGGAAGGAGTTTATATAGTTAATCCTGGATGTTATGAATGCATGTATTTGAGCATGAATGCATGAGTTTGGCAGCCTACAGTGTTAGACAGTGGTGGAACTAGGCAATGTTGTGGAGGTGAGGGAAGGCAGAGCAGATTAAGGCATGGATGTGGGGTAGAAAGGATAATTGAGGGTCAAACAAGACGCCAAGATTCCAGTAGCTCAGTGAGGTGGGGTGTGCATCCTTGGATGGTGCTTCCACCTGAGGTGTGGAAGCGTTGACGGGAGCCAATCAGGAGGGCCTCGGTCTTGTTGACATTTAATGTCAACATTTGTGTCATCCGCGTACATGTGGAAATTGTGGATAATATCACCATTGTGGATAATATCACCAAGAGGGAGCATATAGACGTAGAAGAGGAGGGGACCAAGGACAGAGCCCTGAGCAACGCCACACAGGATGGTGCTGGAGCTAGAGGAAAAACTGTTTGTGGAGAAGAAGTGGAGTTAGTGTGAGAAGTGGTTCCCTTGAACCATTCGAGGACAGAACCATGAAGATTGTGGTGAGAGGAGAGGTGGTGGATGAGGATAGAGTGGTCAATGGAGTTTAAGGTAACAGGATGGTCGAGGAGGTTAAGGAGGCAGAGGGAGCCCTGGACAGAATGTTGTTCGTCACTTTGGCCAGAGCTGTTTCTGTGCTTTGGATGGCATGGAAACCTGGTTGGAGAATATAAGTAAATGAATGAATTGCTTTCACAAGATCACAGACAGATATGGATCTAAAAGGCCCTTAGTACAATTATAGGCCATCTTAGTCTCTCAGTGATTTAAAATCTATAAATGTACCATGGATTATTTGTTTTGCAACGTAGTATATGATTCTAAGACAAATAATGAAAGCAATCAGATTAGGTAAAAATCTACAAGAAGCAATAGTGGTTGCTGCTTTGCTTTTAAAGAACATTTTTCTGTGTACAGGGGACTGGAAGACAACCTCTGTAGAAATCCTGATGGAGATAAAGCTCCGTGGTGTTTCACAACTGATCCATCAACCCGATGGCAATACTGTAAAATTAAAAAGTGCTCTACTGTTGCAGTTTCACACCCTTCCCCATCTCAATTGAATCATCCATCTCAGGCACCAGAGAAAGGTAACTTGTACCAAAATGATCAGGAAATAAACATTGAGAATACAGTAACTCATCCCTGTATGTCAGTGATGCTTCCTGTGCCCTGTGTGCATGTGGAGGAAATGATGTCCTTGAGACCTGATAACCTACAAATGCTGAAAGTTGGCCACTTTATAGTCCCCTATTATAAGCCTGATTACGCCTCCACAAACACTGCGTTGTAACATGGTCTGACTGTAGAATTTGACTTAATTCCAATGCTGTACTCCCATTCTTTAATGCAATGTCCCTATATTTAAACTGTCCACTGATACTGTTCAAACTCAAGATATGGTAAGTGACCAATTGATCCAGGCTCTGTAGGATTAGAAATATGTGCAAGACTGTATTCAGCTCCTGTCAAAAGATCCTAAGAGGTTTAGATGAAGACGGCCTTTCAGCCCATTTATTTTCAACTTTTCAGAAAACTCACCCTATGTCTTCCCAATAAAGCATGAGCAGTTTATTTAAACAAGGCCAGAACCCTAGCCTCAGCCACCCTTCCTGTTTCAATGGTTAAATAAGCACATTTTGTATTGGAAGGACTTCTCAAAACGCTTGTGTAAGGACTGTATAATGGTTGGAATATGCCTTAATTTCTCATTGGGTAAAAACATATTTCCTGTTGTGTGCCCTGAAAATGCTCTTTGCAATCCTATACCCATGTCCTTTTGTTCCACTGTTTCAGTGCACCTGAAATTATTGTTCTGGGTTTACTTTCTCAATCCAATAAAAAATCTGGTAGAGCTGTATAAATCTGAGATCCTCGTTTTAAGTCTGAAGAGCCCTAGCTTTACTAATCATTGTACATAGCTCATTTCACTAACAATGGGGGATCAAACTCGTAAGAACACCCTTTGTACTGTCTATGGGGATGGTTACTGATTTGAAGAAGTGAAAAAAGGGGATTTATTTTTGAATAAAAGCAAATTTAAATTGCCTTGTTAGGAATAAGTGACATGTAGACATGTCAAAATATTTGGTTCAAGATCAGTAAAAGAACATTTGACGTTCTTAAAAATTAATACATAAATCACTCACTTTGTTGTTCGACTTCATTCTGATGCTGTTCTCTATTCCTGTTTCTCTCCTGATGGTTAACACAGTAGTTCATCAGGCCATGTTCTAAACCCGTTATGATTTGTTTGTTGAAATGTTTTTCTTAAAAAAGCAATATAGAGCATTAAGCCAGGGAATGATTCTTCTCTGTTCATTTACTTCAATAGAGTGTGTAGTAGGTGATGGTTCAACTTATCGAGGCACAAGATCAGTCACATCTTCTGGCAGGACGTGTCAAGAATGGTCATCCATGACCCCGCACGTGCATCTTACTTTTACTCCTCAATCAAACCCGAATAAAGGGTTAGAGGAAAACGTGAGTTGCCAGTGAGCCTACAGAAATGTGCCCTCCGCTTCTATTGTAATCATATGTAATCCAGGAGAACTGTAGTTCAGTGGTTAGAGCACCCGCCTTACAAGCTTCAGACCTGTGTTCGAATCCAGGCAGGTCAAGGCAAAACCTTGGGCAAGTTTCCTTACTCCACATGCCTAATAATAATTTCCCCCCCAAAAATTGGTCATTTCAATCCACAACCTTTTGTGGGACACTGCTGTGCGCAATTGATTGCCACGTTTCGCCCACAAATATACAGTCAATTCGCTTTGCAGTATATTCTGTGAAGCACTTTGAGATATCCAGAAGATGTGAAAAGCGCTATATGAAATGGAAGGATTCTTCTTCTTGTTATTCTGTACAATTCCCGATTGCATTAATTCGCTATGAATTAATTTTGTTGCTAAAGCTGATTTTCTCATGATATAACAATAATGTTTTTTCAGAAATTGGAAAGTTACAAACCGGTAAAATTTGCAATAGTTTCTTAACTCATTTCTTATGTTGATTAGCACAAAGAATGGCTTCCTAAACACCACAAGTTTATTCCTATTATTCAATGACCTGCAGCTAATACACTGCTTCCAACCTCTGTTCCTACACAGGTTATCCTCCTAGTCTGCTGGCCATTTCCAAGTGCAGAAACACATAGGAATACAAATCTATATCATTAAGTTCTTCATGTAGGCAATTGAAAATAGGCAACTCCAAATCACGAGTTTTAATTCTAGAATAAGGGTATTCAGGTACAAGACTGAAATGACTAAGGATACCTTGTGTGAAAAATGTAATACATGTGAAGTACCCCGGGGGGGTGGGGGAATGGGGGGTGGGGGGGTAATGGGGGATGGGGTGGGGGGGTGGCGGTGAGGCAAAGTACGAAAAGCTTTATTTTGCATCTCACCATGGGATAATTGACCCTGGGTGCTCAAAATAGAACTGTGCTTCAGTTTCCAGTACAAATCTTAAGCAAAATGTAATTTTATAAAGAATCAATACAATTTACAAAACATTTACTGAATTATATTTTAAGAACTTTAATGCTGCAATGTAAAAACCTCTAAGCTTGGATTACGGAAACTGTACAAAGTTCACTGCATTTGAATTAGAAGTGTAATTCATTGTCATTTGAATGTAGTATTGCAGAAATCCAGACAATGATGTGAATGGTCCATGGTGTTACACAACAGACAGATCTAAGAAATACGACTACTGTGATGATATTCCCCAGTGTGGTAACTCACCTTTCTTATTTCTCTGTTATCTTTCACACGTTAGAGCTGCAGACATGCCAATATTTACTTGTTTATTAGTTTATTTCAATCACATTTATTAGTTAAAGTGTACAGCATGTTTTCTTATGTATGTCGCTGGATACAGTATGATATTGAATATATTTCCTGTTCAATGTATATTTGTCAAATATAGTACAATCAATTGAATAGAAATACACATGTCATTACATCATGGAAACACATCATTTGGTCCAACTAATCTCTGTAGTGTTTATACTTATACTCTACACGAGCCTTCAACTGTCCTAATCCCCTCTCCATACCTCTGTATTCCCCGGACTCCTTGTTAATGGACCAGGACCTCAAATTCATTAGACATTGGCTATCTGTGGACTCTCTACCCTTGTTTGGTGAGTTTAGTCTGCAGGCAAATCCTGAGTTGCAACACTATGTCATTAATGATTGATCTATCCTAGTAGGAGAGGGGAAATCTTACAAAACAAATGCTGGTTAGTAGACTTAAACCATTAGTCCTCTGATAATGACCACGGAGAAGGTTGGATTAACTTGAAAACATCATGGTAAGTGTGGATTTAAGGGAAAAGCATTGCAAACTATGTTTACTTAAAAAAACAAGCCAAGGATAAAGCAAATGTTATTTGTTTATGCTAGAACCCAGTACTAAATGTGGAATACCAGCACATAAACCTAAGAACTGTTATGGAAGAATTGTTGGTGGCTGTGTATCCAATCCATATTCCTGGCCTTGGCAAGTCAGCGTTCGGACTAGGTGAGCGAATTACTTCAAGATGATATAAAACAAGTCATAATCATGTTGCAAATGCTGTCATGTGGTTTGGATAATTTTACTTTTTCTGGAGTTCAGATTTATTTTACCAACTCATCTTTAGAGAGACCTGGGTTTGATTCCCAGGAGGCAAAACCTTGGGCAAGTTTCCTTAATCCAAACTGCTAATAATAATCCTTGAAAAAATAAAAATAATAATTTGGTCACTCAACCCAGGACTGTTTGTGAGACATTGCTGTGCACAATTGGCTGCTGCATTTTGCCCACAAATGTACAATTCACTTTACAGAATAAAATAAAATTGAAGCATTTTGAGAGGTCTAGAAGATGTGAAAAGCATTATATCAAATGCAAGGATTATTATCATTAACAGAATTTGATCTGACACATGTACAATAAAGTGATGCCAATAAGTATGGCTGGCTCCAGTAATGCCTCAACTATGAATTAAATTAAAGTGGTACAGTAATTCACTTCATGGCTGTTTGTAGAGTATAGATGTGCACAAATTGTTGCCATTTTCATCCACAAAATACTGTAGAGTCATTGAACTTTGCTACATTATGTCCTGTGAATCACTTTGGGATGGCCTTCTGATCATAGAATCATAGAATTATACAGCACAAAAGGAGGCCATTTGATCCATGTAGTCTGTGCCGGCTCTTTGAACAGAGCAACTCAATCCCACTGCCCAGCACCCTCCCCATAACCTAACAGACCTGCTCTCCCTAAATAAAGATCTAGTTCCCTTTTAAAAGCTGTTATGGAATCTGCCTCCACCACCTTTTCAGGCAATGCATTCCAGATTCGAATAACCCGCTGAGTGAAAAAATTTCTCCTCAGCTCCCCTCTGCTTCATTTTGAAACTATTTTAAATCTGTGACCACAAGTCACTGATTTGCCCACCAGTGGAAACAGTCGTTCCCTATTCACCCTGTCGAAATCTCTCATAATCTTAAAAACCTCTATCAGGTCTCCTCTCGATCTTCTTCAAAATGAAGCAGAGGGGAGCTGAGGAGAAATTTTTTCACTCAGCAGGTTGTTCGAATCTGGAATGCATTGCCTGAAAAGGTGGTGGAGGCAGATTCCGTAACAGCTTTTAAAAGAGAACCAGATCTTTATTTAGGAAGAGCAGGTCTGTTAGGTTATGGGGAGAAATCTGTGCAGTGGGATTGAGTTGCTCTGTTCAAAAAGCCAGCACATACTAGATTGGCTGAATGGCCTCCTTTTGTGTCTTATGATTCTATGATTCTATGTAGGGCAGGGGATATGAATCAGACAGGTCTGAGTGAAGGGAACAGCCAAGTTGGTAATGTTTGTGAAGGTTGCAGAGATAGGGTGAGGTGAGCCTGTGGAGAGATTATGTGAGAACGTCATAAAGAATGTTTTGCTTTATGATATTGGGGTGTTCATGTTTGCAGGGCTACAAAGTGAAAGCAGGGAAGGGGATTGATTTGGTTTGCTTTTTTAAAAAGCCGACACAGACATGATGGGTTGAATGGCCCCCTTCTGTGCTGTTTAATTCAATGATTCTACGATGTAACATTATTAACATTAATTGTACTTGTTCCTAACTCTGAACTTGGTGTACATTGCAGCTATGGCCATCATTTCTGCGGAGGAACTCTTATTCATAAAAAATGGGTTCTCACAGCTCAACACTGTCTAAAAAGGTAAAGGGCAAAAAGTGTATGTTTCTCATTTTGAGAATGGATCTTAAGAATTGTCAACATTTAATCAAACCACCATATCCATTGCAGATCCACAAGACCTTCTGCTTACAAAATCTATCTTGGAATTCACAAAGAAATATCAGACGAGCGTTCAAAGCAAATTAGAGACGTTGAAAAAATAGTTCCAGGACCAAATAATAAGGATATTGCTTTACTAAAGCTTAGGAGGTAAATATTTTTTAGCAATATTCAAATATTCATTCACAACTGTGGAATCTCTCCTCCAATACCATCTGTTTCTGAAGCTGAATTCTTCCTAGGGATCCTTGGGATTTTAATGAGATTCTTTATTGAGGAATTCCTTATAAGAGGAATTTCTTATTAAAAAAAATGTTAAGAAATGCTATAAATGAGACCCAGGATCTAGAACTGCTCTTGATTTAATCAACACTTTCTTCCTATATGCAGTTATGCCAAGAGGTGTAAATAATGCATGGTTGAATAAATATTTTAGATATTTGAATATTAACAGAAGCAACAGTAAAATATGAACATAGATCCAAATTGCAGTTCTGTTTTATATTTGCAATAATAATGGATGTGAAGTTTTGGGGCGAAAAGAGAGAGACAACATGCCAACATGATAAATATAAGGACCGACTATTGTCTTTGGGAAATGGATCTCTTAAATCAAGGAAATTATTCATATAAATAAATGGATCTGTTAAGCCAAGTAAACTATTCATATAAATTAACTTAAATTGAACTCTGTTTAGTCTGGAGCTGGAGTAATGCTCACAACAACATAAGTACATGCCCCTACGTGGCAGCACAGAGAAGAACAAGCAGGTCAATCTCCAGTTTTGAAGAGATGACCTATGAGGAATGATTAGATGAGTAGATTCAGTTATTCAGTTTGGCATCATTAATGGAAGAGAAATTGTTGCTTCCGGCAAGATAGTCAGATTGGAAGAACAGAGCAGATTGGCATCCAGTGTTTTTAGTAGTTTACCAGTTTAAGAGTAAAAAAATATATAACTTGGATCCAATTTGTGAAACTCCCAAACAAATGCATATGTAAATAGGGAGTCCTCAAGCACCCCTTTTTGGAGGGACTGATACCTGCACAAAGACACTCAGACTTCAATCTCAATACTGTATTAATTTTGATCACGTCGAATTGTGACCAAAGTAGAATCTAGACACCTGCCAGTCACAAGATCAACATCCAAGTACAATTCCAAAGGTCTCACCTTGGATACTATCAGGTACCCTTGGCTTTGCTACTTATATTCCAAGTTGTATCCTCTGTATCTATATATATTATATATATACACATAACACAAATATATATCTATATGGTGATAGTTAAGTAATAGTTTAGCATAAACACAAAGTAGAGTAGAATGATTTCATCACATCTTCTGTTTTTCAGGTCAGCAATCCTGAATGACAAAGTATCTGTAATTTGTTTACCCGAAAAGGACTATATAGTACCAGGTGAAACTGGGTGTTACGCTACAGGATGGGGTGAAACACAAGGTACATTTTGAAATTGAAACAACGGGAGTTTATAATCTTATTGAAGCAGTATTGGAGTTTGGAGTGTGGTACAGTAAAACCTTGGTTTACCATGCTCCAGGTATCCGAAATTTGAAACTAGCCGAACCAGGCCTGAAACCCCAAATTAAAACGTTATTCCTATGCCCATGGGCCCAACTCTCCTTGCACACGGCAAAGCTGCACTGAGGAGCCCCTATGGTTTGTTTCCCCCCCGCACACCATCCTTGCTAAGGATATCGACTTTGTCTCAGATTGTTTGAATCCGTGAGCTGAAGATACTTATTCACTGTCTTCCAATTGAAACAACTACAAATGCATTTTTCAGCACTGAAAAAAGCCAATATTTAAATGCTAGTACCACCAAGCATTGTAATTACCCTTAGCTAGAAATTCCATCTCACTGCTCTCATTAGTCTGGTTAGTGGGGCTTTTAGTGTATTTCTTAAAAGGATTTTAAAGAGAAGGGAGTATTTACTGGTGTCCTGGTCAACAACACCCAAATATAAAAATGCAAAATACTGCAAATGCTGGAAATCTGAAACAAAACAGAAATCACTGAGGACACTCAGCAGGTCAGGCAGCATCTATGGAGAAAGGAAAGTGAGTCAATGTTTCAGGTCTACGACACTTCGGCAGAACACCCCCAAATACAATTGGTCACTCACTCCATGGCTGTTGGTGCTGTATTGATGCATGCAAATTGGTTACCACATCCACCCACAAAAAACAGGCACACCACTTTATCTATACTTCTGTTGCAGTCCACGTTGTGAAATCCTTTGCGACATCTCAATGAAGTGATATGGCATTATATCAAATGCTAGAATTATTACTAGCATTAAGTGGACATTTATACATCAGCATTATATACATCTGGTTACCATAATAAATTCCCATTTGTTTGAGTCAAGGGTTGATGAAAGAATTACTGCAAATTAGTTCCATTGAGCAACAATGGAACTAATTGTCCTGCCTTGGTTAATGAGTAGTTGCTAGCTATTTTATGAATAGCTTCTGAGATTCAAATACATTTTATAAATACATAAGGGACACATGTACATATCCTTTCATTGAGATCAATTTTTTTCAAATTTAAAGCCTTGAAAGTTATGCCTAAAACAAGAGGTGAAGCAAAGTCACTATTTAATGTTCACAAATGTAAAATACTCTTACTTTTCCACATTCATTTTAGGAACTGGAGGGGACAGATATCTAAAGGAAACAGGCTTTCCAGTCTTTGACAATAAAGTTTGCAATCGTCCTGAATTTCTGAATGGAGTAGTTACTTCCAAGGAAATGTGTGCTGGAGATATCGATGGTGGTCATGACACCTGTCAGGTATGGTTCCCATCATACTCAAAATAACAACAAGAAAAACAAATTACTTTTGTATAGCGCCTTTCACGTCAGGTGGACATCTCAAGGTGCTGGACAAGGTGCTGGGATTTTATTCATGGATGAGACAACCAATTTTATTTCTTTCTGAAAAAAAAGTGTAAAACATTAGAAGCAATTTCATCTTTAGAGAAGAAGTTTTGACCAGTAACGTAGCTTCTCTCTATTTACTTAGAATGTTGAACACCTCCATCAGGTCCTAGCTCAGCATTTTCTGTTCTATTGAAAACAATCCTAGTTTTTCTAATGTATCCTTATATGAAAACTCTTTTATTTAGTATAGGTCATCCTAACAATTCTCGTCTGTCACCAGGGCCGGCGCAAGGATATTTGGCGCCTTAGGCAAGCTTTCAGATGTGCGCCCCCTAGAAACTTTTGATAAGCTAATGGTAATACTATAAATTAATATGAACGCTTCCTTCTCCCTCCCCCGCCGCGCCTGATAATGGTTATTTTATTTGGATCATGCTTCGAGATATCTATATATATGCATAATTATTATTTTATTTAAAAAGAAGTGAAGTAACCTTATTAATTGATTGGGTCAATAGCAAAGGCCCTTGAGGGCAGGCTGTTAAAGTGAACTCAACCTAATGCCCTAAGGCCCTTGACAGTGTCTGTCTGATTTCCTGCACCTCTGCCCTCACCCTTTCCCCCACACCTCGGAACTGTGATAGGGTTCCCTTAGACCTCACATACCACCCTACCAGCATCAGTATCCAGTAGGGTCCGTCGATGTGGAAATTTTCTGATTTAGACATATCAATGGGCTCATATCGAGATATACCGAGATATCGATATTCTCGGGGTTTTCGTACTGCACGTGTGCATGCATCACGAGGTGCGCGCGCATTCAGGGCCTATTTCCTCAGGAGGTAAATATCTCTCTCTCTCTCTGTGTCTCTCACACTCACTCTCTCCATCTCTGTGTTTTTCTGTCTGTGTCTCTCTCCTCTCTCACATCCCTCCCATCTCTGTCTGTCTGTCTGTCTGTCTAAATATTATCACATCCACCCCGTCTCCCCCACCCGTTTGTGTCCCCCCCTCTTCTCCCCAGTTTTGTTTAAACCCAACCCCTTTTGTTTCACATTGTTATCACCTATTTAGTCCATCAATTCACACATTATTACTTTGTCTTCTTTGTCTCCTTTGTCTTCCTTGTCCTGTCTCCTTCTCTCTCTAACTTGTCCTTAAAAACCTCTCTCTCCCAACAAACCCCAGTTCTGAAGAAGGGTAGTGGACCCGAAATGTTGACTTACTTTCCTTTCTTCATGGATGCTGAGTTTTCCCAGCAATTTCTGTTTTTGTTTCAACCTAACGTGTTGGCGGGGCATGAACAGCACCCATCTGATTGATGTGAGTGGCGACTAACGGGACGCCGAGTTGACGTAACTGGTGGGGGCCATTAGCCAATAAGTGTACAGAGAGCTAGAGGGGGGCATGAGTTCAGGTACTATACCCTCAACCGTTGCAGCATTAATATGCTGATCAGGGCCGGTGCCCCCCAAATTTTGGCACCCTAGGTGACCACCTGGTTCGTCTAGTACCAGCCCTGTCTGTCACCTTCGTCACTCCGCTATCCCTCTCCTCATTGCCTCCAATCCTACCACCATCTTCTACCGCCCATGGAAGAAGATCTCCCCACAATCTCTCTCCACTGCCTTGGAGCGACCCATCCTCCGCACTCACTCTCCTCCACAACACCCTCTCCACTACACTCAACGCTCTTGTCCCACTCACCTCCTGAGTCATCTCCTATTCTTGAAACTCACCCTGGTTCACCAGCCACCTCCACTCACTCAAAGGCCAGGTGCAGGCCACTGAACGCAGTTGGCTCAAATCTGGCCTAACGTTCCACCGGCATATCTGACTGGACCACATCCAAACCTACTGCTCCACTCTGGCCTCCACTAAAAACGTCCTTCTACTCCAGAATAATGCTGGAGGCAAAGGCTCCAGGCTCATGTTCTCAATGACAAACCGGCACCTCCACCCTCCCCGCCATGCCTCACAGATCCTTTCCTCCAATTCCCACTCTGAGGAGATGATGGATTTCCTCAAGTCTAAAATCGAGGGAATCTGCTCAGGTGTCATCACCTTTCCAATTTCCACCCCCTCCGCACCTTACTCCCACACTCTAACTCCTACCCATTCCTCCTTTAACACTTTCAAACTTGTCTCCCCATCTTCTGTCATCACCACCATATCCTCCATGAAGCCCACCACCTGCTCCATGGACCCCATCCCCACCCTTCTCTTTAACTCCCAACTCCACCTTCTTGCCCTACTACTTGCCAACACACTCGACTTGTCTCTTTCATCGGCATCATTTCCATCCCTTTCAAAACAGCAACTATCACCCCCATCCTTAAGAAACCTTCCCTTGATGCGTCGCAGCTTTCAAGCTACTGGCCCATCTCCAATCATCCTTTTCTGTCAAAGATCCTTGAAAGAGTAATTGCTTCCAGCTTCGCTCCTTTCTTTCACCCCATTCCCTCCACGAGCCCCTCGGATTGGGCTTTTATGCTGCCCATAACACATAAACTGCTCTGGTCAAGGTCGCAAAAGATATCCTGACCATTTGTGACCAGTTCTTCCTCTGCCTCCTCATCTTCCTCGACCTATTTGCCGCCTTCGATATCGTAGACCACTCAATCCTCCTCCACCGCCTCTACTCCCACCTCAACCTTAAGGGTTCTGTCCTTTACTGGTTTCAGTCCTTCCTCCACTTTATGTCTGCCAATGGCTTTTCCTCCAGCCCTCGCACAGTCTCATGCAATGTTCCTCAGGGTTGTGTCCTTGGCCCTCTCCTCTTCACCCTCTACATGCTCCCCATTGGTGACATCATCCACAGATATGGGGTAAATTTCCACAGGTATGCGGATGACACCCAACTCTAACTTTCCACTTCCACCCTTAACTCCAGGACTATTGGCTTCCTGGTTGCCTGCCTGTCAGACATTGAGCCCTGGATGAGAGACAACTTTCTCCAGTTGAACATCCACAAGAATGAGGCCCCCCCCGATTGGCTCATGTCAGCGCCTCCACACCTCAGGCACTGGCAACATCTGCATCCAGCATCTGCATCTGCACTCTCCACCTCTCAAAACCAGTCAGCATCCTGGGTGTCTTGTTTGACCTTGAACTGTCCTTCCTCCCCCATATCTGCACCATTACCAGTACTGCCTTTCACTACCTCCACAACCTCGCCAGACTCTACCACTGCCTCACCCCTCAGGCTGCCAAAACCCTTGATCCTGCATTTGTCACATCAAGGCTCGACTATGGAAACTCCCTCCTCGTCGGCCTTCTCAGCTCTTTCCTTCACAAGCTGCAGATCATCCAGAACTCTGCAGCTTGTGTCCTCTCCCGCACTAAGCTCCATGACTACATCACTCCCACTCTTGCCTGGCTCCAATGGTTCCCTATCCACCAGAGGATTGAATTCAAGATCCTTGTCTTCACTTTCAAGGCCCTTGACCCCCTCCTATCTCTGCAATCTGCTATCTCCCTCTGAACCTGCCCACCCCATTCATTCAGAGAGCTCCAGTCTGCTCAATGTCACCCATCCAACCCACCCTACCATCGGTGGACGGACTTTCTGCCCCCACACTCTGGAACTCCATCTCACAGTCCCTTCATCTCACTTCCACCCTTGCCTCCATTCAAGGCCAGGTTCAAGACCCTCCTCTTTGATCATGCCTTCTGCTGCCCTCCCAACTCTTTCCCTCCCCTCCTAAACTCTCTCCCTCCCCTCCCCCCTAATCTGACCTGACTGCTCAGCGCCATGGGAAGTCCTGCCGACGTGAAAGGCTCTCTAAAAATGTAATTTTGTTGTTGTTGTTGTTGTTGTTAAGATCCTCTGTAAAATAAAACAATTAGAACTGGACACAATACTCAAAACTATGTACTAGCTAATAACTTGTATTGGTTTTGTATTGCCTCTTTGCTTTTCCATTGCATATCTTATTTATAAAACCTAGGAACTACTGTAATTAGTTTTTTTTCAAACCTGATGGGTTTATCTGATTTCCTGTAGAAGCGTTTCCATCATGTGTATATTTACTTTCTTTTACCTTACTTTTCCAAGTCAACAAGGTCGGAATAGGGAACTGCCCAGAGTGCAAATCTACATTCCATTGTTTACTTAAAAATTTATATAGGTTGACACCTTTTGATCAAAGTTAAGCCATTATATTCAAGGGTAACTGCACAGTGAAATGTTTATGGATTACAGATATAAAGATACAAAGCATAGGTTTTTAAGAATTTAGATGACTAAAACTAAAATGATTATTGATCTACTCCTGAAGTGAAAGGTGCTATACAAGTATAATATTGTTATTTTGTTGTTGGTTACGATTGTCTTCACTTTATTCTTTATTCTTAACAATTGAATGCTAATCTTTTCCTTATGTTTCTTTCTAGGGTGACAGTGGAGGCCCCTTAGTTTGTCCGGGTGGTTCGGATCAGTATGTTCTTCAGGGAGTAACATCATGGGGTTATGGATGTGCAAGGCGAATGAAGCCAGGAATATATGTGCGAGTTTCAAGTTTTATTGACTGGATTAAAAGTAACATATTAGAATATTAAAAAAGATAGTAAAGCACGAACATCCGAAACAGAATGAGGTGCTTCTTTTCATTTGCAATGTAAAATTCTCAATGCAAACAATTAAACTTTTCCTTCACTACATGCGAGATGTGCCTCTATTTATTTTTTAAATAGTAATAACAATAATCCTTACATTTGGTTTGGTACCTTTCATGTTGAGAGAACATCCCAAAGCATTTCATAGGATATACTGTAACATGTAGTCACTGTTTTTTTATCTCGGCAAATGCTGCTGGTAAATCTGAAAAATTCCAGTTAAAAGTTCCATAAAATAATATATAGAAGCTGATGTCTGACTCTTAATTTGAAATCTTAGTAACAAATCCCTACCTTGTCTCAAGCTATTGATCTTAGAGTTATATTTTTTTATTCATGAGTCACGTGTGAGAAACATAAATCTGACTCCACGGATGTGGTGTTCATTTATTTTTATACTTTCATTGTTCGACTGTTAGTCTCAATTAAGAGATTTGTCATAGTTCGATCATTAATCATATTTGTTTTATCTTCAGAATGGGATTTCCATCGCAACAATCAGGTGTCATCTTGGGTCAGTCGATAGCACACTTAGTCAGTAGATTGTGTGTTGAAGCTCCAAGTGGAGACTTTGAACTCACATAGTTTAGGCTGACTTTCCAGTACAGTGCTGGGGATATGTTGCATTATCATAGATTCAGTCCTTCAGATATGTTATTCATCTGCTTTTGGTTAAGTATTCCAAAGCACTATTTGAAAAGTGAAGGGAATATCTCCCAGTGTCCAGGTCAAAAATCCCAATCAAATAAAATTCACTTCATGGCTATGTTTTGTAGCCAATCATGGTTCAAGTTACTCCAATACACATCAAGGTCTGTCTCAAGACCTACCTCTTTGGTCATCTCTCTCCTCTGCACCCCACTTTGACTTCCAGCATGGGTGACCAGCCAGTACTTTTAAGTGCCTTGATACGTTCCCCCAAGTGAAAGCCACTACATAAATGTAAGTTTGTATTGTATTATAAATAATGTCCGGAGATATATCGATATATCGGTATATCTATATAATTTTTCATACCGATATACCAATATCGGAAATTTTAATATATCGGTATATCAAAAAAAATTGTATGAAAAAAAATCTGTATATCGACAAAATATTGGTATATCGTCAACAAATGCCACGTTACAGCATACAGAAAATATACAACAAAAGGTTCAAATGCCCATTATGCTCCCTAAAACTAACAAAAAACCATAGATAACATTTAACGGACCTTGTCACTGGCATCGCAAACCTCCTGGGCCTAGAGCACACATATCAGACATGCGCAGACCGATAATTCCCCCACTTCCCACTAATCACCATTTCTGCGCATGCGCACAAGATAAAAAACCCGGTGATATCGATATGAGCCCACCGATATATCGATATCGGAAAAATTCCATATCGCCGGACCCTAATTATAAATTAGGAAAATTACAATTTTAGAATTTGAGAGAATTCAGCATGACGCACAGCAAAGTTACACTTGATTAAAGAATCAGGATACTGTGTGCACAATTGGCTGCCATATTTTGCACACAAAATACAAAGTCAATCCACTTTGCAGTATATCCTGTGAAGTATTTGAGACGCCTCAGTGACGCAATAAGTTGCTATAGCAAATGCCAGGATTATTATTAGAATTAACATTCAGTAATGTAACAGGTGAAAGATTTATTTCTGGATACCTTTCTGTTTTGATGCATCAACATTTCTTTAATAATCTGGATTTGTTACATGTGCACCATTAAATTGGCAGCCATACATTTTTATTACAGCGATGTAAATAGTATAAATAATGTGCATTTTGCTTTAGTGGTGCTGACGGAATTAAATTAAGGGGTTGAATTAGGTAAATATGGAACAGCATGCTTGTTGCTTTTTAATAAATATTTGCAAAATACACTTTCAGCTTGTAAACACTCATTCCTGAAAGATGATAGTAGCAGTCAATGTAATGACAAACTCACTGATTGGCTCTCAGGGCACCTGCCCTTCACATGGCTACCATAGCAACTGTGTCTTATCTTATAAAGGTAAAATCACTGGGTGACATTGCCCTCTCCCCCAGTGGGATGCAATAACAACAAATCAGGGAGCGAGTAGATTTGTAGGGGGTTAGGAGGTCACAGAGGTAGTGGGGAGTAAGGCCATGGAGGGCTTTGAAGGTGAAGACCAGGATCTTGAACTGTATCCTCTGTTTGATGGGAAGCAAGTGGAGTCAGATGAGGATGGGGATGATAGGGTTGTGGAGCCTGGTGTGGGATACGGGCTGCAGAGTTCTGGATCATCTGCAGCCTGTGGAGGGAGGAGTTGGAGAGGCAGACAAGCAAGGAGTTTGTATTGTCAAGCCTGGATGTTATGAATGCATGTATTTGGGCATGAATGCATGAGAGTTTGGAAGGCGTAAGGTGAGAGACAGTGGCAGAGCCAGATGATGTTGTGGAAGTGGGGGAAAGCACAGTGGGTCGTGGCATGGCTGTAGGGCTGTAAAAAGGAAAGTTGAGGGTCAAACAAGATGCCAAGGTTCCAGGCTGGCTTTGAGAGGTTGAGTGTACATGCATGGATGGTGATGCTGTCAGTGCCTGAGGTGTGGAGGCGCTGATGGGAGCCAATCAGGAGGACCTTGGCAGTTGTGATGTTCAACTGTAGAAAGTTAGCTCTCATCCAGGAGTTGATGTCTTACAGATATTCTGCCGGGACAGTAGTGGTCCTGGAATCGAGGGTGGAGGCAGAGAGATACAGGTGGGTGTCACCACCTACCTGTGGACCATTTCTACAGATAATACAGCACGATGGTGCAGGGGCTAGAGGAGAAACCTTGTAGAGATGGAGACAGTGTGAGACGTAAGATCTGAAACATTCAAGGATAGAACCATGAAGGTTGAGGTGAGAGGAGTCCTGCATCATAAATCACATTCAATGTCCTCCGTTACAAATCCTTCCCACCTGTGGGAAACTCTGAAGAGTAGCACTGAAGCATTGGCAAAACAATAAAAAAAATTAAAAAAAACTTGCATTTAATATAGCACCTTCCACATCAGAAAAATGACTCAAAGTGCTTCACGGATACACTGTAAAGTGTTGTGACTTAATTTTGTCGGCAAATGCAACAGACAATTTGTTTACAGCAATGTCCCACAAATAGCTGTGAAGTGTATGATCACCTTTAACTGAGGGATTGTTGAGCCTACTCCACCAGTTTATAAGTTTATGGCAAATATTTTCTAACCCTTTCCCTGACTTTTCGCCATTATTAATTATCTTTTACCTATTAATAGTCTTACTTTCCAAGTACCAATTTATTTCCTTTTTAGACATCTTGAATAGTCAGAAGCAATTGAAGATGTTTGAAAGGAGATAAGTAGACCTCCAATCCTTCTGTGCATTCCAAGTTCTCTAAACCTTCTCTATTTGAAATGTGGAGCAAAATGTTTTCTGATCTCTCTCATAACTGTCCTTGCTCAATGTTTGCTTTCTCCTTATCTTATCCTTATTTGTTGAACTCAGTGGTCATTGTGAAAGTAAACGCAAAATACAGTAAAAGCCCGTTTATCCGGTACCCTTGGGACCTGGCCAATGCCGGTTAAACCACGTGGCAGATATTCGGGCGGCCAGCTGCCGAAAACACAACACAAAAAAAATTACTTTTTTTTAAACATACCATAGTAATCAAAGACTAAACAGTAACAGAATATTGTTTGAATACTTACTAATAAAGCAATAAATATCGATTACAGTTTATAAACACAGCACACAATCAAAAAGCAAACTTCTACAACGGGCCATGGGGGAGTTTTTTCTTAAAGCAATACTGTCAATGGTTCCAAACCCAACCCCCTCCACTCCTTTCATTTTCCATCTAAATTAATCAACTCACCCCCTCTCTCTCCACACCTCTATCCCTCTCTCCCCCTCCCACTCCTCTCTCTCTCTCCCCCTCCCACTCCTCTCTCTTTCTCCCACCCCTCTTTCCCTCTCTTTCCCTCCCCCACCCTCTCTCTCCTTTTGGTGTGGGTGGGTTGTCCCAACCCCACCCCCACCAAAACAGTGTACAAACCCATGATACGGTCAGGCTACACAGACAATATAGTATCCATCAGAGAGAGAGGGAAAGAAAGAAAGGGGAAGAGATAGAAAGAGAGAGGGAGAGATAGAGAAGAAGGAAGAAGAGGGAGAGAGAGAAAGAAAAAGACGGAGGGAAGAAAAATAGTGCCCCTTTAAGTGAAAACCCGGAAGTGCCAATACCAGCAGTATTCAGAACTAATCGTACAGTACTCTCATGCAACAATCATTAAATGCACCATCACGATTTGCCGAATAAGGTCCGGTTATTCGAATGGGGACCTTTTTTTTGAGGTGCCGGTTATACGGAATTTACGATTGATCGGGTCACGGATAAACAGGCTTTTACTGTACCGCAGATGCTGGAAATCTGAAACAAAAACAGAAATCGCTGGGAACATTCAGTAGGTCAGGCAAGAACAACAACTTTGATTTATATAGCGCCCTCCACGCTGGACAGAGTCTCAGACCAACATTCAGTAAGTCAGGCAACATCTATGGAGAAAAGAAGGGAGTCACTGTTTTGGGTCCGCGGCTCTCTGAAGGCTCATGGAACTTGGGCAAGTTTCCTTACTCCTTATGTGTAATAGTAATCCTTAAAAAAAACAATAATAAAAATTGGTCATTTCCAATCCACAACTGTTTGTGGGACACTGCTGTGCGCAATTGGCTGCTGCGTTTTGCTCACAAATATACAGTCAATTCACTTTACAATATATTCTGTGAAATGTTTTGATATATTGATAAGATGTGAAAAGCGCTATATCAAATGCAAGGAGTGTGCTGAAATATTAGTTAGATGCTACCTGACCTGCTGAGTGTTCCCAGACATTTCTGCTTTTGTCGTTGAGAAACTGTTTACTCTGTACCTGTGTAATAAATTATTTGCGATCTCGTTTATAGTTCTGTGGCCTTCAACTCAAGTTTATGTAACAACATAATTTAGTATATATACATGCAGACAAATCCTGGAGCTGGAGCTCACAAGTCAAGTTTAAAATGCTCTTGCAAATAGGAATCATTCTGTGGCTAGAATGTTTAAATTCAGGTAGGTAAAATCCTTAATTTTATGTGTACTTATGCAATCTTACTATACTGCTGTACGAATAATGATTATACAGCAAAAGCCTGTTTATCCATGATCTGATTAACCGGATTGCGCGACCCCCTCCTGGGGAAATTCCCCATTCAAGCAATCGCGAGTATGCTCACTTTGCGCATGCGCTCCCTGCGTGCAATGCGTGCGCATGTGCACTTATTAAACTTATGAATTTGGAGTTCTTTTTAATCCCCCCCCCCCCCCCCCGCCGGAGTGCCGGATAAACAGGCTTTTACTGTAGTAATAATAATACTTGCATTTTTATATCGTGCTTTTCATGTCCTCTAGACGTCCCAAAGTGCTTCACAGAATAGGTGGAAACAGAAGATATTGTGGTGAAAAATGTAATTAGTAAAGTTTATAATTATTATAATTACCACTGTGTGTGTGTCTATGTGTGTGTGTGTCTGTGTGTGTGTATGTGAGTGTGTGTGAGTGTGTGTGTGTGTGAGTGTGTGTGTGTGTGAGTGTGTGTGTGTGTGTGTGAGTGTGTGTGTGTGTCTATGTGTGTGTGTGTGTGAGTGTGTGTGTGTGTGTGAGTGTGTGTGTGTCCGTGTGTGAGTGTGTGTGTGTGAGTGTGTGAGTGTGTGAGTGTGTGAGTGTGTGTGTGTGTGTCTATGTGTGTGTGTGTGTGTCTATGTGTGTGTGTGTGTGAGTGTGTGTGTGTGTCTATGTGTGAGTGTGTGTGTGTTATGTGTGTGTGTGTGAGTGTGAGCCTCATTCAGTTGGCAGGACCCTTGCCTCTGATTCACAAGGTTGCAGATTCAAGCCCCACATTGGGTGGCCCATATATTTATTACTTGTTGAGTTCTTACATAGACTTGACGTCTGCCTGTTTAGGTGGGCATTAAAAATTCCATGGCACTGATGGAGAACAGAATGGAGTTTCTCTTGATGTCCAGGCTAACAATCCCTCAAATAAAGTTAGTCACTTACCTTGTGGCTCTTTGTGGGACTTTGCTGTGTGCAATTAGGCTGTCATGTTTGCCTCCAAATACAGCTTTTGCTTGGGCACGTATATTGAAAGCAGTGCCATTTATTATACAGGGTGTTCATTTCTTAGTTCAATGCCAAAAAAGCAAACAGCATTGTTTTCGATTTGGGGCTCACAACTATTGATTCTTTTAAAAAGCCCCACTACAACAATAATTTGCGTTAACAAAGTGCCTCGATTGGAACACAGGTCTCATGCTTGTAAGGCAATTGCTCTAATCACTGAGCTACAGGACTCCACAATGATTGTCCAGCGCCTTGGGACGTACTCCTGACATGAAAGGCACTATACAAGTGTAATCTTGTTGTTGTTGTTAATTTACTTTTCATATCTTGTCATTACTTCCAAAATACAAACTACTAACACTGCTGAAAAGTGTTACAGTGGAGATGGTGCTACATACCAAGGAACTTTGTCTGAAACCGAATTAGGTAAAACCTACTAACGCTGGGATTCACGGATACCGCACAGGCATTCAAGAACACCTACAGGCTACCCTAACGGGTTAGTGATAGCTTTTATATCTATGATCTATACCTAGAACAAGGTGGCATAGTCTTAAAATTAGTGCTAGGCCATTTAGGAGAGAAATCAAGATGCATTTTTCATGCAAAGGGTAGTGGAAATCTGGAACTCAAGGTATATGATTGCACATATCTGAACCAGTGCACAATCTAGGCGATCCACAGCTTTCCTTCCTCTCGCATATTCGGCTCCTGACTAGCACTGCCTTCCTCCAACTCCGATCTATTGCCTGCCACCGACCGTACCTTAACCCAAATGCAGCAGAAAACCTTGTGCATCCGTTTGTCACCTCCCACCTGGATTACTCTAATGCATTCCTCACTGATCTCCCCAGCATCACCATTCAAAAGATCCAGCTCATTCAGAACTCTGCCATCCATATACCGACATGGACCAAACTCCGTACCCACATCTCACCAGTTCTGACCAGGCTCCACTGACTCCCCATCACCAAATGGATCCACTTCAAGATCTTCACACGTGTTGAAATAACTTTAATTCTCTGGCACCTCCTTATCTCTTCAACCTCCTCACTCTTCCACCACACGGTGCCTCCGTTTGACTGTCACCAGCCTCCTGCTCGTCTCTTGCACCTTTGCCCCACCATCGGAAGGTTGCGCTTTCAGCCACTAGGTGTCACACCTCTGGAGCATCCTCACTCAATCCCTCTGCATTGCTGTCTTCTCCCATTTTTCAAGTCCCCCTGAAAACCTTCCTCTTTGACCCTGCTGACAGCCAGCTGACTCCCCCCCGACATGACCCGGAGTCAGGATCTGCCACTGTTAAGTGCTCTGAGATGCTACCCGTCTGGAGGGTGCTATATAAGTTTTGTGATATAAAGTCAATGGCAGTGGATGTTTTGTGAAGCTGTAGAGGGAGCAGGCTTGAAGGCCCAATGGCCTTTTTATGTTCGATGCAATGTAATTCTCTCACATTTTCAAACAGACAAAAAGTGTGGAGATGAAGTAGAGGAAATCTGTTATACTAGCACCAGCCATGCATATAGAGGAACAGTGAATGAAACGCAAACTGGCAAAATATGCCAACACTGGGATTCTCAGGAACCTGATAACCATTAAAGGACGGTCGAAAACAAACCAAATGAGTAAGGGACATGCTTGTTATATATAGAACTAGGGCACCAATATTTCCCTCTAGTCAGGCTTATTTAGAATTGTTTTTATGAAACCATAGCAATTAATAATATTTATATATAATATTTAATATTAATATTAAATAATAAATATTTATATAAATATTCATGTCAGAAATCTCAAAGCACTTCACATGATTTATCATAAAGCATGGTGATTATGTATTTTGTAGGCAAATGTGACAATCAGTCAAAAATCCCATGTAGTGCATCATTCATTTATCTTGAGAATTGTTGGTTACGGCGTTGGCAAAATCTATTTTCTCTTTTGTAAATGGAGCTTCCTTGATGGGAGATGGGACCTCAATTTAATGTCCCATTCAAAGATGACAATTAAGTGCTCCCCTACCATTGCATTTAAGTAGAAGCCTAGACTCAGAGCTCAAAGTCTCGATTTAGGACTTGAACACACAACCTTCTGACCCAGAGGTGAGAGTGCCACCAATTGCACTGAGCTATTAATGATAGTAAACAATAGGTACTGCACTTTACCTGCAGCAAAGACAACAATTTCCTCGTTTCTATTGAAACCTTGTTTGAATAATCCTTGAATTTGATATAGCACCTGTCACATATTTGTGACGTCTCAAAGCACTTCACAAAATATACTGTAAAGTGAATTGACTGTATATTTGTGGGCAAAACGCAGCAGCCAATTGCACACAGCACCGTCCCAAAAGTAGTCATGGATTGAAATGACCAATGTATTATTGTTTTTTTTTCTTGAGGGATTATTATCAGGTTTGTGGAGTAAGAAAACTTGCCCAAGGTTGCTCCCTGCTGAGCATCAAACCCAGGTCTGTCGCTTGTGATGTGAATGCTCTAACCAGGGAGTTACAGGACTCCACAGTTTTCAAGGAAAAGAGGACGCAGATTCAGAGTTGCAAAGTGCAATTTCAGAACAGATTGTAGGAAGAATTTCTTTACACCAATAGTTGGGATGTATTCTCAGGAAGGGTGGTTGAAGCCAATACTGATTAAGAAATGGCTTGATGTTGTAATGGGAAGATTGTATTCTGGATGAGTGATAGCACATGGTGCTTTGATGTGTATACAATTCACTCATTTCAGAGACCTGAAACACAATTACTGCTGGAACCAGATTGTGAAAAACATCCCTGGTATTACACCACTGATCCTGAATCTCGATGGGAATATTGTGATGTGCCAAAATGTCAGCAAACATATACTAAAGGTGAGAGTTTACAGTCAATTCAGTGAGCAGTGAAAGCCATACACTACACACTGTATTACCGTATATCTCCGCGTATAAGGCGCACCTCCCGTTTTTGACCTTTTCTTGGTGAAAAAAAACGGAAGCATTTTCAATGATATTGCCGGCAGAAGGGAGGAGAGACAGGAGAGACAGGTGGGTAGGGAGAGAGAGAGGCAGGCAGCCAGGCAGCCAGGGAGGGAGAGAGGGAGGCAGGGAGAGAGAGAGGGAGAGAGGCAGGCCGGCAGCCCGGGAGGGAGGGAGGGAGAGCGGCAGGCCGGCAGCCTGGGAGAGAGAGAGGGAGAGAGGCCGGCCGGCAGCCCGGTAGAGGGAGAGGGAGAGAGGCAGGCCGGCAGCATGGGAGAGAGAGGGGGAGAGAGGCAGGTCGGCAGCCCGGTAGAGAGAGAGAGGGAGAGAGGCAGGCCGGCAGCCCCGGAGAGAGAGAGAGAGAGGGAGAGAGGCAGGCCGGCAGCCTGGGAGAGAGAGAGAGGGAGAGAGGCAGGCCGGCACGTAGGCAGGGAGGGAGGGAGAGAGAGCGGCAGGGAGGGAGGCAGACTGGGTTCAGCAGAAGGCAGGCAGCAGGCACAGCACTGAAGTCCGCTGCTGCTGCCGCTGCCCAGGCGGCCGAGGCCGAAGCCCCGTCACCCGCTCCCCCCAACCCCCGCCGGACACTGACCAAACCCCGGCTGCCAGCGCGCCGGCCGCCCCTCCTGTTTACTGTATTTCCGAGGCACAAAATTGCTTGTACCTGCGTATAGGGCGCACCCCCCACTTTCGAGATCTTCCGACCTGAAAAAAAGTGCACCTTATACGCGGAGATATACGGTAATATTAAATGAAGTAAACTGAAAACTGGAACTAGTTAGGAAACCATTGTTTGGGCAGTGGGAGATAAACAGTGTCTCCTTGGAGCTTAGTTGAGACAGGGATTCTTGCCATGCTATTAATTTTGCAAGATAATGCAAACTATTCATGATTAGAATAGTTCTAGCTGGACACCAGGAAAGCTTGCCAGGCAAGCTCTGCAGTTGTAGCTGATTACGACTCCTGCACACACACTCTGTGGTCCCCAAGCCTTGGCTCTTGCCAACTTGCTCCTTAGACATTATGTAATTAGAGAAGCAAGATGCATCCCTCCAGGGAGAGAGTGCACAATCCATTCCGATACATGGGAATTGCCATGTGTAATTGGGATGCATGGAATTCTCAGTTTAGTTTGAAGTATGATGATGGATTTTCACATGTGTCAGATACATAGTTGATTAATAAATGCAGTAAAAACAATTCATATGCCAGGCAAGAGAAGGTAACATTGCAGGCCCTCACATATTACAAAGAGCTTGCTTGTTGGGTATGTTCTGTTTTGAATTGGGAATGTCTTCTCTTTTGGTTCCGGTTTAATATTTTGTCACTGATGTCAGCAACTAAATTGGTAATTACAACAACAACACTAGGATTTACATAACACACTCCATGCCGACTGGTGTCCCAGACTGCTTCCCAATAACGGATCCCGGGGCACAGCCAGGGGGAGGGGGAAGAAGGTGACCAAAAGCGCAGTCGAAAAGAAAGAACTTTAGCCAAAACCTGAAAATAGGAAAGGAGGGGGCGAAGGGAGTGAGGAAGGGAGTTCCAGAGCCTCGGGCATGTAGTGGCTGACGGCACGGCGGCCAATGGTGGAGCAGAGGATTTGGGGGACAAAGAGGAGGCCAGATCCGGTGGAGTGAAGGCAATGGGTACTGTTGTGAGGAGAGAGGAGGTCAGAGAGGTAGGGAGGTGCAGAGGAGTGAAGGGATTTAAAAACAAGCATGAGAATCTTGAAATCGATCCGAAATTGACAGGGAGCCAGTGCAAGGACTGGGGTAACTGAGGAGTAGAGTTTGGTATGTGTGAGAATGCAGGCAGTGGAGTTTTGTATGAGCCAAATTTTATGAAGGATAGTGGAGGGGAGACCGTGAGAAGGGCATTTGAATAGTTCAGCCGAGAGGTGACAAAGGCATGGACTAGGGTTTTGGCAGTTTTTGGGGTGAAATATTGGCGGAGATGGGTGATACATCGGAGTTGGAAGAAGGTGATGCTGGTGAGGGATTGGATATGGGGGAGGAAGGATAATTGGGGGTCGAGCCTGATGCCTAAGTTGCGTAAGGGTTCGGAGAGTTTCAGGGACAGGTCGGGAAAGTGGAGGAAGTGGGAACTGTGTGATTGAAGAGGTTGACAAGAGCCAAAGAGTATGGCTTCAGTCTTGTCAACATTTAGCTGAAGGAACTTTGTGCTCATCCAGCCCCTGATGTCTGACAGGCAGGCTGGAAGAACATCAGGGGACTGGGTGGGTCGCAAAGTGAGGTGGAAAAATAGAATTGGGTGTCATCTGCATACATGTGCAAGTGCACCCCGTGTCTGCGGATGACATCCCCAAGAGGGAGCATATAGATGAGGAAGAGGAGGGGGCCAAGGATTGATCCTTGGGGTACCCCGCAGGTAACTGGGTGAGAGCAGGAGGAAAAGCTGCTTGTGGAGATGTACTGCCTGCGGCGTGTGAGGTCGGACTTCTTGTTTGGGGTCAAACAAGACACCCAGATTCCTGACTGGCTTCGAGAGGTGGACAGAGCAACCTTGAATGCTGATGTTATCAGTGCCTGAGGCGCGGAGGCGCTAATGCAAACCAATCTTGTTGACGTTAAGTTGGAGGAAATTGTCGCTTGTCCAGGACTCAATGTCAGACAGACATGCAGTCAGGATGCCAGTAGTCCTGGAGTTGAGGGTGGAAATGGAAAGGTAGAGTTGGGTGTCATCCGTATACATGTGGAAATTTACCCCAAGTCTGCGGATGATGTCACCCAGAGGGAGCATGTAGAGGGTGAAGAGCAAGGGGCCAAGGACAGAGCCCTGGGGAAGCAGGGAGTCAACAACTCTTTCAAGGACGTTGGACACAAAAGGCAGGTTGGAGATAGTACTTAGAGAGCTGTGATGAATCAAGGGAAGATTTCTTCAGAGTGGGATTGATGTTGGCTGTTTTGAGGAGGGTGGGAACGATACCAGTTGAAAGGGACCAGTTAATAGTGTCAGCAAGTAGTAAGGCAAGGAGGTGGAGCTGGGAGGTAAGGAGAGGGGTGGGGATGGGAAGCAGGTGGTGAGTTTCATGGCGGAGGAGGGGGAAGTAAAGTTCAAAGGTGTGGAAGGAGGGATGTGGGGAGGGGATGGAAATTGGAAGGGCAGTGGCAGCTGAGCGGATTCCTTCAATTTTGGATTTGAGGAAATCCAGCATCTATTCGCAGTGGGAATTAGAGAAAAGAATCCGCGAGGCATGGTTGGGAGGGCAGAGGAGCCGGTTGGTAATAGAGAACAGGAACCTAGAGTTGCTGTTCGCTTTCAGGATTATCCTGGAGTAGAAGAATGATTTAGCGGAGGCCAGAGTGGAGCGGTATGTTTTGTTGTGGTCCAGCCAGATATGCTGGTGGACTGTTAGGCCGGATTTGAGCTAAATGTGTTTGGCGGCCCGCACATGGCCTTTGAGCAAGTGGAGGTGGCTGGTGAACCAGGGTGAAGTTCAACAGGAGGAGGCGGATCGGGAGATGAGAGGGGCAAGGGCGTCAAGTGTGGTCAGTGGAGAGGGTGTTGTGGAGGAGAGTAAGTACAGAGGATGGGTTGGTGCAGGAGGTGGGCCAGAGGGGATGGAGTTCAGAGGACTCCAAAGCAGCAGAAAGGGATTGTGCAGAGATCTTCTTCCATGGGCGATAGAAGATGGTGGTAAATTAGGAGGCAGTGGGGACAGGGATAGATGAATTGAGGGAGATGAAACGGTGGTTCGAGATGGCCTTGTTGGTGATGATGACATACGAGACACTGAGGTCATGGGTAATTAAGCAGGTGGCCGTAAACGTGGGTGGCGGTATGGATGTGGAGAGAGGCGAGTAGAGAGGAGAAGTGTGAGGAAGTGGAGCAAGAGGGAGTGAAATGGAGGTTGAATTCGCTGAGGATGATGAGGCAATCAGAGCAGAGGCAGAAGGAAGCTAAGAAGGTGCAGATGTTGGAGATGATGGGGGAGGATTTGGGTGGGGGGGGCGGTTAATGAGGAGAATTTTGAGTGAGACAATGTTTCAGAAGCTGAAAAACTAATGGAGTGTTTGATATATGTGTTTATGTGTTTTTTTAAATATTGGGATTCTCGAAAAATTAGCAACTCCTGGTAGCAAGAGGTAAATTCTTCCAACTCATGGGAATACTGCTTAGACACCATCTAAGTTTCTGTGATTTGGTGCGATTTCCAATATTATTAATTTTATCATTCCATTAAGAAGATCACAGTTTAGCCCTATAGATTTTTTTTCTTTAATAGTTCTCTGATACTGAATCAAGCATAATATTCAACATGCGTAACTATTTTATTTTCTTTCTTCTCCTTCCCCCAAAACAGATAGAAGATCATAATAAATACGTTGTGTATTTGCTAAAATACAATATACGATAAAAGTCAGGTATTTGCTAAAAACAGCTATTTTTAGATTCAATTTATCCAATGACAGATTCTGTTGTGGTCAATCATAAGTTGCATTCTTGTGCCTTGTGGTTCAGTAACTGTGCTTTTAACAAGCATAACTTTGCTGTTTTTTTGCTTTTAGTGTGGATCCTATCTTTCCCATAGAGTGTTATTTAATTTCCATTCTCTCAACAAAAACAACAACAACAACTTCGATTTATATAGCGCCCTCCACGCCGGACGGCGTCTCAGAGCGCTTCACAGTAGCGGATCCTGGGACCGAGCCAGGGGCAGGGGCAGGGGCAGAAAGGTGACCAAAAGCTTGGTCGAAGAGAAACGTCTTCAACTGTGACCTAAAACTGGGAAGAGAGGGGGCGAGGCGAAGGGAGTGAGGAAGGGAGTTCCAGAGCCTCGGGGCGTAGTGGCTAAAGGCATGGCCGCCAAGAGTGGAGCGGAGGATTCGGGGAACATGGAGGAGGCCAGACCCAGAGGAGCGAAGGCAGCGGGTGCTGGGTTGGGGGGAGAGGAGATCAGAGAGAGAGGCGGCTGCAGAGGAGTGGAGAGATTTGAAAACAAGGGTGAGGATCTTGAAGTCGATCCTCTCTGGGATCTCAATATTAGCGTTGCACAGGAGAAGTTTAAACACAAGTATATCATTGGTGGGGAATATGGCAGGTTTCCCATTTCCTGGAGTACAGGAATGAATGCCATTTCTGAAAGGCGTCTTATCTAGAACAATGTTGACGGCAGCGTTTGAAGAGGAATGAATACAATGATTTGCTAACCTGCTCAAGTAAAACGACTCATCATGGTTTAACTGGATAGAATCTCTCTACGTGGAGCCTTGTTTGAAAATCAGATTTACATTGCAATCATTTTCTTTATTTTGTATTAACATAATAATAAAACAATAATCCTTATATTTGATATAGCACTTTTTGCATTGTCTAGACGTCTCTAAGCGATTCACAGAATATACTGTAAAGTGGATTGACTTTACTTGTGGGCAAAACTTGGCAGCCAAATGTGCACAGCAGTGTCCCACAAACAGTCATGGATTGAAATGAGCAATTTATTATAGGTGTTTTTTTGGACGGATTATTATTAGGCGTGTGGAGTAAGGAAACTTGCCCAGGGTTTCACCCTGACCTGCCTGGATTCGAAACACAGGTCTCACGCTTGTAAGGTAAGTGCTCTAACCACTGAGCTACAGGACTCCATCTATTCTTTTTGAAAGAAAACAAGCAAAATTATTAAACGTTTTCTGTATATCCTTTCATTCTCCTGCTCCCAAAGGAGTGAGTCTTGGCTGATTTGCTGGTAAAATCAGAAGGAGTATCTGGCAAGTTGCAATTGTCATTATACATTGCAGCAATTAAATCTCTTTTCTGCAGACATGTTCTTCCCCCTCTACATTTAAATACTGTAATACCCAATTTATCCAATACAGAGTGATATAGATCGATTGTGTGTGTGAACTTAGTAAAAAAAAATCCTTCTGCAAATTTATTTAAACCCATTTATACGTGTTACTTATTTGTTCAATATTGGATTTGACATGACATTTAACGCCGCTGGTGATTTAATTATTCTTAATATGTTTATGACTTTGTCCAGGGTGACAAGCATTTAGCTCCGATGAGTCATGTTAAGTACAGACAATTTTAGGCTTTTCTGTCAGTTTCTCCAGCAGCACAACTTAATCCTTTCAGCAGCCATTTGATCATGAAGAATAAACATAGCTATCAAAACACCTCTCAATAATTTTCTTTTGTTTTGTTCCAGTGTCTTGTGACGTCCTCATGATGTGAAGGGCGCTGTATGAATGTTACTTGTTGTGATTTTTTTTGCAATAATGTCCTAGCTCTGGAAAGGATGCCCTTTATAAATTAATATTGTGGATTTTTTTCCACATGATTTACTCTTGTATTGCTCTTTCAAAATCCCTTCGCCTTACATTCTAGGCTATATAAGCCTTGATGTTTAACCTAGTGTTCATTTGTAAACACTCAACTGGATTCGATTCCAGGCCAGGATGAAACCTTGGGCAAGTTTCCTTACTCCACACGCCTAATAATAATCCCTCAAAATAAAACAATAATAAAAATGTGATAATTTCAATCCATGACTTTGTGTGGACAAGGCTATGTGCAACTGGCTGCCGCATTTCGCCCACAAAAAATAGTCAATTCACTTTACAGTATATTTTGTGAAGTGTTTTGAGACGTCTAGAAGATGTGAAAAGTGCTATTTCAAAATGTAAGGATTGCTATTGTTATTAAAATCATTTTCTCTTGAAACTTCAGATTAGATGATCATGCAGTTGTGGAAAATCCTAACATTTAGTCTACAACAATAACAACTTGCATTGATATAGTGCCCCTCGTGCAGGATAGGGTCGCAGAGCGCACGACAACGGCAGAGCACGATGTCTTAATTCTGTAATAGGCCAACCTCATCGTACAACAACATATTGGATTTATATAGTGCCTGTCACATTGGAAGGATATCCCAAGGTGCTGGATAGTCAATGATTTGCATCCAAGCTGGGACTTGGATTCGGGAGAGGTGGGGACCAAGAGGAGTTGGGGTGGGGGCTGATGATGACCAAAGGTAAGATCAAAGGGAAAGGTCTTAAGGGAGTTGAGGAAAGAGGCGAGGTATAGGGACTCCAGAATGGAACTACTGTATTTGTTTGATTCTGTACCAAGGCTAGAGTCTGTACCAAGGCTGTTCTGCCAAACATAGTTTTGATTGATGGACAATGTAGAGTACACAGACTCCAACACTGGTTGTGATGAGAATATGGCAACCTTTTCAGTTTGAATAGGATTTCATTTTCAGTATTGTCACAATTTCTGCTGATTTAGATTCATCCACGATTATCACAGACTGAGCAGGTTAAGAGCAGTGTCTGGCAGAAAGAAACCTGCGTCAATGTAGTTATAGTGCAAGTTTTGTGGATAAAGTTCACCTGCCAGTTTGCGCACAGTAATGTCCCACAAACATCCATGGAGTGGGTGATCAATTTTATCTGGGAAATTCTCTGCCAGGACCCAATGACGGAGAAACTCCCTTCTCTTTTTGAGTCGTACCATAGTATCTTTAAAATCCATCTGAACAGGCGGATGGGACCTCAGTTTGATGGCTCATCTGAAGGATGGATTTAGTTCCAAGTTACTAGATTCTCACAGAACCTGGGATTCACTTTCTGTATCCTGATGAAATCTCCCAAAGAGACAAGAGTTATTGTGCTGAGTTGCAGCATAGGAGTTGCCAGGTTATTATTAAACATTTCATATGTACTTCAGTGAGGTACTCATTTAACCACTTTCTTTCCAATGTGTGAAGCCTTAAGTTCCTCTACTCTTTCTTTCGAATTGTATTGTATTTGTGGAGTCCTGTAGCTCAGTGGTTGGGACACTCACAAGTGTAAGACCTGTGTTTCGAATCCAAGCAGGTCAGGGCAAAACCTTGGGCAAGTTTCCTTACTCCACACGCCTAATAATAATCTGCCAAAAAAAACTATAATTAGTCATTTCAATCCACGACTGTTTGTGGGACACTGCTGTGCGCAATTGGCTGCTGCGTTTCGCCCATAAATATACAATCAATTCACGTTACAGTATATTCTGTGAAGCCGCTTTGAGACGTCCTCCCGACGTGAAAGGCACTCTGTAAATGTAATTTTGTTGTTGTTGCTGTTGTTTGTGTTTGATCTTTCTGTAAACACATGTATGAACAGGACCAGAAGATACCAATGAGTTTAATTTGGGCCTGTAGAGATTATTAAATATTAACTATCCTTGGAGAATTGATCGTCTGCCATCTTCATTGTGTGATAATCCTGGAAAAAATCTACACCAACCAAAAAATCTGTTAATCCGTTGTGGGACAATGCAACACTTGAGTGTCATTGTTGAGTACCTCTATTGCAAACATAATGAAAGTCCATTGGATTTGCACTCTCTTCCCCTAAAAGAGAGTGTGGAAGAAATAATTATTGATTTTATTTGCAATGGGCAAATATGGATGGCCATCGTGCCATGTAAATAATGACATGAATAATGTGAAAAAGGTTAGGAACACTGGGTCGTGCTTAGTATCAGTAATGCAGTGGTAATGTAACTATAAATGGCATGGGATTCAATAGTTTGTCTTGAAGTATTCTCTACAAACAGCTGTGTCACTTACTTTAATTGTAGTTTATTTTTTGCTTGATAGCTCCATCTCGCTACATCTCATTTGCTTACCAAATACACACCCACTGCACTTAACAGTCGAGCACTTTGACACACCCTTTGATGAAGAAGTGCTTCATCAAATGCAAGGATGATTTTTATTATTTCATCTTCACATGACTGTCCATTTTAATATTTTCAGAGAGGAAATTAACCAATGATTATATCAAAAATTGACACTCCCCTCCTATATCATGAGAGAAGTGTTTGTTTGGAGCCACTTTTAATGCAGTTATAAAACAGTTTCCAGGAATTAGCGGCCTCTTTTTGGTATCTCATTCTATGGAGTGCATGTCTGTGACTGAGATTATTTAATTGAGCAATCATTTCATTGTGATATTCACCCTTGCTCTCTTCCTCCACTCTCATATCTTTGCAGTTGGTATATGTCGAAATACAGATATATTTCTTTACATTTATTTTTGCCCAATCATCTGACAATGTTCTGTTCTAAAATAAGATGTAACAGTTACCAATCTTTCAATCTCACCCTGTTGTGAAAGATGCTATCCCTATTCCATGTGCTGTAAATTTAACTCAGATTATTTGCAGCAAAAATAAATATTTAATCATCCTTACAACATCTTTTCCTGTTCAACAGATTACAAGGAAAACTATGATGTTTCCAAAGGCTGAGAAAAAGATAATTTATTTAGATTAATTACAGTACTAAGTGCGGCACAGACGAATTGGATCCAATGATCTGTTTCTGTGCTATTCTACTAGAATGCTAGTATCTACTAGAAGACATTCAGAATCCCAACATCTGTTCAGCTTGTTAAAGTTTACTTGTTTTAATTGCCTGGCCATACAGTTTATCGTGTCTCACATCAGTTCAGTGCAGCATCCGTTTAAACCCATGATAACCACATCACAACAATGCACTTGCTGTTTAACTGGTTTATTCGGCCAGCCGTCCGGATATGAATATTGAAAGGCATGCAATATCCTCTCACTTTTGTGTGATTTATTTATATTGCTTTCAACTTATTGCCCAGAATTTAATACTCTCTTGACAGCTCAAAACATTATGGCTTCAATCTATTTGTCCACTGGCCAAGATTTACTATGGTATTTCTGCTGGTTTTGTAGATAGATATGAAATGTTTTCAGAATTAAAACTGTCATGATTGTACCAGCTGTCTTAAGGAAATTTGCTTTCCCCTCCCCACTTCAGTAGTGATGATGGATAATTATTTAAATGTTTGTAGTTGGCCTCTGTACTGTCCTTATACTGTACTTAAGTTTGACAACCAAAGTAGTATTGAGAGGAGTGATCAATTCATAATAATAATAATCCGTGCATTTGATATAGCGCTTTTCAAGTCTTCTAGAAGTCTCAAAGCACTTCGCAGAATATACTGTAGTGAATTGACTGTATATTAGTGAGCGAAATGCAGCGGCCAATTGTGCACAGCAGTGTCCCACAAACAGTCGTGGATTGAAATGACCAATTTATTATTGTTCTTTATCAAGCGATTATTATCAGGAGTGTGGAGAAAGGAAAGTTGTCCAGCGCCTTGGGACGTTCTCCCAATATGAAAGGCGCTATACACATATAATTTTGATGTTGTCGTGTGAAGGATCAGGGTGGCTATTTTACAAACTTGAGTTGCAAGAATGGAGAGCAAATATTTAACCTCATAGGAGGTGTGTTCATATTGGGTGACTGGTTGGTCCAGATGAAGTGTCCCACGGAAAGATGAGTGTTATAATAGTAATCCTTGCATTTAATAATCATAATAATGATAATAATCCTTATCACATCATTGAGACGTTTCAAAAAGCTTCACAGAATATACTGTACAGTGAATTGACTGTATTTTGTGGTTGAAGCAGACAGCCAATTGTGTACAGCAGTACCCCACAAGCAGTTGTTGATTTGAAGTGACCAGATTTTTATTTAAACAAATACGTTTTAAGGGATTATTACTCCCTGAAAAGCTATCCACCAATCGACTAACGACTGAGTTCCCACTTACTGATAGGTGAACAGTAGCCAGGGCCGTACGCAGGATGTTTTTTGGGGGGGTGCGAATTGCTAGTGATGGGACCAACAATGGCCGGGGGCTTGGGGGCTGCCCCCGAGGGCCCCTCGAGGCTCCGACGTTTTACACAGTTTGAGGTCTTATTTAATCGGTTCAGAAGATCCGATATGAACGGTATTTATGCCCTTGGTGTTTAAGAGCATCATTATTTATTCAGTGTTTTTATTTTCCCCGGTAGTCCGTGTCTAATTGGGAAGGTCGAATGTGTTCGCCGATAAAAGCAAACACGATTGTTGACTCGATGATGTAAGGAATGCGAACGATAAAGTAAATTACAATCCAATTAACACAGTACAATGACGAATGCTTGATAAATGTAGGCGTATAGAGAAAATGATCATAAACTACAGATTGACGGTAATTAATAAGTTGTTCTGCATTGTTATCCTAAGACTAAATTTCTTTCGGACTGTAATGAACAATAATGTAAGAGTAAAGTATGAATGATGTGCTCAGATATTCCAGCAAAGCAAATTTTATAAAAGACAAGAAAATATACAGAAACTGAAAATCAGTGTCAAACAGTTAATTCACACGTGTTACAGGCATGTTATCAGCATTATCCTGAAAATATCGTTGAACTGTGAGCAATAGTGTAGTTAGTTTTAATTATTTAGAATCAAAATTAAAGGAAGTGACCCATCGAGCAATACTGATCTGACGAAAAAATACTTGAAAAAATAAGGGAGGGGAAATTAATTCTTTAATAGCGTTCCGTATTCGAGACGCCTCGGTCGCTTTGAAGCCAATACGTCAACCGCTCTACCAATATCGATTTCCATATTATAATGAATGTGCATTAACGCGAGGGCTGAAAGTCGCTCCTATATGGAGCAGAATGCTGGACACTTAGGCAAACCCAGGAGATTAGGTGACTCATGAGGTATATACGAGGCTTCTAAGAGACGCCCTGAACGTTTACTGGCGACAGCATCTGACAAATAGTGAGCTATATGGTACACTACCACACTGGTATCACAGACATTACTGCAGAGGCGTCTTAGGTTTAGCGGACATAGCTGGAGAAGCCGGGAGGAAACTGTCCATAGTGCTACTATCCTATGGGAACCATTGCACGGTCACAGAACACGAGGTAGACCGACCCTAACCTACCTCGCTACATGAAATGCACGGATTATATTATTATTCAAAGAGAGAAAGAGTGACTTTCAGAGGAGTCACGTTGAAGAGATTTGTGTAGGAAGAGCTGTTGCTTTGCAGACTCGACTGCACCTGTCCTTTATATCCCGCTGGTGTGAGGCAGCAGTTCTGGGGACCTCAACTCTAACAGGTGCAGGTTAACAATCCTTTAAGTTATAGCCAATTACGTGACACTGCCCACAAACCCTGAAAAGAAATCTCAGTTGTCAATCAGTCAGATATGCAACCTCGACCTTGGGAATGTCTTCAGATTCAGAGGCACTGAGTAGGAGGGAAAGAAAGTTTCCCACAGGTGATAGAAGACAGCAGCATCACCTGGCGAGTCGCCTGGCACAGTGAATAGCACTCTGGCCTCTGAGTCAGAAAGTTGTGGGTTCAAACCCCACGTCGGCACTCGGTATCACACAGAGGAAGCTGACACTTCAATGTGGTGCTGGGGGGGGGGGGGGGGGGGGGGGTTAGAGGCTGTTCTTTTGGTTGAGATGCTGAACCGAGGTCTGATCCGTCTGTTTAGATGGATGTGAAAAGATCCTCTGACACTACTCGAAAAGCGGAGGGAAGTCTCTCTCCTGTTGTCCTGGCCAACAAACGCCCCCAAATAAAATCGGTGACTCACTCCATCGGTGTTTGTGGGACAATCCTGGGCAAAAACTGGCCACTTTACAGTACGTTCTGTGAAGCCTCTGAGCTGTCTGACAATGTACTAAGGCACTATTATCAATTGCTAACATTATCAGATTAAAATACGATTTCAGCTTCCACAAAGTGGTGCTACCTTTTTATGTAGTGACTGTATACGGGATGATTTCCGATTGACACACCACGTGGAATAGGCGCTAAAGCCTAGGTCTATGTCCATGCGTATCTTTTTTAAAGATAGGCATTCCCGTCCAGACACATATAACTTTTTTGTTGGGTTCTCAAAAGCTTTAATTTCTCAGAAGCTTGTAAATATGTTGTCATTGTTTGCTAGCATTACAGTCACACCTCTCAACACTTGAGTCATTTTTACTTACGGTGATCAGATGAAAAGATGATTTTAACTCCAGAATTGGTGCTGCCCCTTGTGGCTGTATACGGGATGATTCCCAAACGAGGATTTGAGTCTTGGCGCCTATGTTTATCCAATCACGAGTCACAGACTCGCCGCGTCATGGACTGGTCTATTGACGCGGTATGTTTTGGGGTAGACGCCGATTCTGGTGCGCGACTCGATAATTTTATATTAATACTAAATCATTCAAAGATGTGTATTTATAATTTATACATAGTTTTGAAGAACTGATTGTTACTCAAATGCTCAATAAATTTACTTGGTATTTAAATTTGATAAAAAAATGCAATTCTCTACCCCGGAAAATGTGGACCTTTTATAATTTGGGGGGGTGCGCACGCACCCGTCGCACCCCCCCTGCGTACGGCCTTGGTAGCGTATGGAGTAAGGAATCTTGCCCATCACCACTGACTCTCAAAAGTGCTCCAGAGGATACACTATAAAGTAGTTTGATTATATTTTGTGGGCTTTATAACAAATAAAAGAGATAATATGAGACAATGCTCTGTATATAAAAATATATATCTTATCAAGATTTTTTAAAGCTAGGAATTCAAACTCGTACCTTTTCCTTTTTTTAAAAAAAACCCACAAGCTTTATTATTTTGGTAAAACCGTTTAAAAACAAACAAATTGTTAGCATTCCTTGAAACTTCCTTAAAAGATCCATGCTAGGATTTTGCATTATTGTCTTAAAGTAGAGAGGTTTTACTCTCTGCACAGCTTGCCACTTATGAGACAGCTGTTTACATTCATTTCTCAACCTCTGCAGAGAAGCAGAAGACCACCACACGTTTGCAGGGTGCTGAAACCTGAAAATACAAGTGAGCAGCACGTTTCACAGAATTTCCATCCAAAGCTCCTTCAAATACTGCAGATTGTAGAATAATAATGATCCTTGCATTTGATATTGCACTTTTCATGTGTCTCAAAAGCGCTTCACAGAATCTGCTATAAAGTGAATTGGCTATATTTGTGGGTGAAACGTGGCAGCCAATTCCGCACAGCAGTGTCCTACAAACAATCGTGGATTGAAATGACCAATTTATTATTATTTTTCTGAGGGATTATTATTAGGCACATGGCATAAGGAAATATGTAACATTCTGTGTATTCTGTATAAAATTTGATGACTGATGGAAAACGTACTTTTGTTTTTTTTCAAATAATATCGTGGTTAATTTATAATGTCCTATACTAACTACTTATACATGTACCGTATTTGCATTTATTAAAATACAAAGCACGCACACGTCATGGAGCAATGTGGAATTCAGTATAGAATTAATTAAAATCTCTATAAACATTTCACATCTCTGTTTAACAGACAAGGAACTCAACTGGGAAGACGATGACTGGGGAGCGTGGGAAGATGGTGAATTGAAAGAACCTGTAAGAATTTGAGATTTATGTTTTTTCTTCTCAATTGACAATTGGAAGTTTTACTGAGTCAAGAGAGTGCGGGTTTTGAGGGGGTGTATGTTGGTGTATACATCAGATATATACAGTAGATCCAATGGGAACCTTTGAAACTGATGAATTCTCATAACCGCTAGTAACAGAATGCCCATTATTAAGGGTAGCTGAACACAAGCTCTATGAGTGAAAGTACTGTACGTTCTTTTGTTGTGTATCCCAGGAAATATTTTAGCTGTGGAGTCTGATAGGATGAGCCTCACTGTTGGCATATCCTCTTGACATGAAATGCGCTATACAAATGTAATTTTTATATTGTATTTTGGGCTATCTTTGTTCAGACCTGCAGCTGGGTTATAGATCTGAGCAACCAACAACACTATCTCCTGCTGGTGAATCTACCCCTATATTTCTCTATTTCTCCACTTCATTTTGCGACCCCCCCAGTCCCCTGATGTTCTGTCAAGGGACAGAATATCAGGTGACTGGGGTTGCAAAGCAACCCCTGGATTATTAATATTTATTTTTACATTGATAGAGGGAAGCTGCTTTGTAAAAAAAAAGGAATATAGGAATGAGACATCCGTGGTCCCATTTGCCTATTTGACGTAAAATATCCATAACATTCTTTGAAAAGAAAAGCTTGACTGAATTGGTCAAAAAACAACAACCATAGTTCTTGACAAAAACAGTGATTACATTTCACTGTACAGTATATAGTTTGGAGACCTTTCAATATGATGGTGGTTAGAGTACAAATACATCATATCACAAAATTTACGTCGGCATTCACAAAAATAACAAATTGCAAATCCCAAACTGGCAAACTCTCCACCCCCACCCCAAAAGTGGAATGTGGGATTCTGGATCTTCTGACTTGTAAACAATCACATTTTACATCCATTGCGATCTGAAAATAACTTTTGGAAGTTGATCAGTTATAGTATAATTGTAAACTTTTGTAAAGAGTGACAGTGTCTTGTTCTGATATTTCAGAGGACTGATAGAAAACTACAGCAGAAATCCTAGTGGTGGTTCAGCTCTATGGACCCAATGAAAGATGGGAGTGTTGTTCAGTTCTACCCTGTGAGGAATATAACTCTGGTGAGATAATAATTTGTTCTTATGCATCATCTTTCACGTAAGAAAACCTCTTAAAACCCTGCAAAGGATGAAGTCTGAGCAATGTGAAGGATGAGAGGATGTGAGGAGGGAAGTAGGGACTGTTGGGAGATGGGGGAAGTGGGGGAGATGAGAGTGAGGGACGGAGGAATGGAAGGACAGACGGAGGTGGTTGAAGGTGCAGTCAAGAAGCAAATTTGTAGACAGGTGTTGGTGTTGATTTATTAAAGTGAGTGAGCCAGATGGATTTAAGTGAGAAAGTTGCAGAGAGTTGGATAAAGTGGCTGATTGTTCATCAATCAATGATGGGTGGGGAACATGAACCAACATGAGTTGGTGTGGAGAAAGGGTCAGGGCAAGAGAGGTAGAGTGGGCAAGACTGTAGTTGGACTTCAAGGTGAGAGTTGTAGAACTCTGTTGTAGAATAGGGAGCCAGTGTAATCAAGTGAGGATTGGGGTGATGGGATATTGAGTCTTGTTTTTCAAAGAGTGTGGGCTGCAGAGTTATATGATTTGGAGCTTGTGGAGTGCAGAGCTGGGTTGGAAAGATGGAGGTGAAAAGAGCACATGTGAGAGGAAATGATGGGAGCGCAAATTAATTAGAAAATGCATTTAAACATGAAACATTTAAATGTAGACTTCTGGCTACAAATTGCCTTCAGCTCTATCAACGAGTACAGTAGGGCTGGAAAGTGCAGTATTTTGGCATCAGGTGAGGATAAAATTGGGCACAGCTATTATGTTCCTAATGCCTGAAAATCATCCAACAACCAGTCTACCCTTGCACATAAAGAATAGTCATTGGTTAAAGCAGGTGCTTGTGGAACTGTCCCTAAGTAAAGAACATAAGAAGCAGGAGTAGGCCATTCGGCCACTCGAACCTGCCCCGCCATTCAATTAGATCATGGCTGATCTTCTAGTCTAACTCCACCTACCCGTTTTATCCCCATATCCCTTAATCCCTTTATCCACAAGAAATCTATCAATCTCAGTCTTGAATATGTTCAAGGACTGAGCATCTACAGCCCTTTGGGGTAGAGAAATGGACCAGAGAATTCCATAAAAAGGTTTTCCTCAACTCAGTGCGAAAGTGCTGAACCCTAATTTTAAGACTGTGACCCCTGGTTATAGTTTCTCCAACCAGGGGAAACAGACTCCCACTATCTACTCTGTCATGCCGCTTAATAATTTTATAGATTTCTATAAGATCACCTCTCATTCTTCTATATTCTAGAGAATATAGGCCTAGATTTCTCAACCTATCCTCATAACTCATCCCCTTCATCCCAGGTACCAACCTAGTGAATCTACGTTGTACCCTCTCCAAGGCGAGTACATCCTTTCTTAAATAAGGAGACCAAAACTGCACATAATATTCTCGGCATGGTCTCACCAGGGCCCTAAAACGTTGCAGCAAAACTTCCCTACTCTTATACTCTAACCCTTTTGTAACGAATGCCAACATACTGTTAGCCTTCCTAATTGCTTGCTGTACCTGCAAACTAACTTTTGATGGCTGGTGTATAAGGACACCCAAGTCTCTCTGAATGCTAACACTATCTAGTCACTCCCCTTCTAAAAATAATCTGCTCTACTATTTTTAGCACCTAGGTGGATGACTTCACACTTGTCTACATTATACTACATCTGCCACCTACTTGCCCACTCACCTTAGCCTATCTATATCGCATTGATTAATACTATTCAGGAAAGAATGAGGGGAGAAAAGGAGAAATGTGAAATTGGGATGAGGAGAAACGGCAGTAAAGGAAGAAAATGGGAACAGCAGCAAATGGGATAAAAAAACAAACTTGGGTAGTTTGAATCATAATGTTAAAATAACATTTGTTTTTGTTCGTCAATTAAGTTATGCCCGTTTAACTCAAGTAGTTGATCAAGTCCAATGCTTCTTTGTTTTTCCTTCCAAAGTTCACAATCTGCCCGTAGTTGATGTTGAGGCTTCTTGTTTTAAAAAAGACAACTCCGCATACAGAGGGACTGTAACAAAAACCGTATCAGTGCTGGAACTCACAGGACCCTCATAAACATTCAAAACCTCCAGAGAACTATCCTGACGAGTAAGAATGGTCAATTTAGAGAATTGAAAATGCAGAGTTGTTAACAATAATCCTTGCATTTTATATAGCGCTTCATCATGTCATCGACAAATAAAACAAAATTACATTTGTATAACGCCTTTCACGTCGGGAGGATGTCCCAAGGAGTTGGACAGACAGTATTTTGATCTGAGCTGTGAATAGGGATCAGGGAGTGGGGAGGGAGGGAAGGAGGTTGATCAAAAACATGGTCAAAGAGGAGGGACTCAAGGTGGGTCTTGAAGGAGGCAAGGTATTGGGCAAAATGGAGGGACTGGAATGGGGTTCCAGAGGATGGCTGAACGCCTGCCCACCAATCGTCACATCCCACTGAGGAGAGGGAGCAGGAAGGTTGATATAAGATTAGGACGTAGCAGAGTTAGGGGGAGCAAGGCCATGGAGGTCTTTGAAGGTGAGGACTAGGATCTTGAACTGTATCCTGTGTGATGGGAAGCCAATGGAGTTGGACGAGGTTAGGAGTGATATGGTCATGGACCCTAGTGCGGGAGACATCACGAGCTGCAGAATTCTTGATGATCTTCAGCCTGTGGAGGGAGGAGTTGAGGAGGCCGACAAGCAAGGAGTTTGCATAGTCAAGCCTGGATGTTATGAATGCATGTATGAGAGTTTCAGAGGCCTGCGGCATGAGGCAGTGGCGGAATCAGGAAATGGAATGGAGGTGAGGGAGGCAGAGCGGGACATGGCATGGATGTGGGGTAGAAAGGATAGTTGATGGTCAAACAAGATGCTAAGATTCCAGACTGGTTCAATGAGGTGGAGTGTGCATCCATAGATGATGATGATGTAGAGTTCTGTAGCTGTGGAGTCCTGTAGCTCAGTGGTTAGAGCACTCGCCTTACAAGCAGGAGACCTGGGTTCATTTCCAGGCAGGGCGAAACCTTGAGAAAGTTTCCTTACTCCACACGCCTCATAATAATCCCTTAAAAAAAGCAATAATAAATTGGTCATTTCAATTTGCGACTGTTCTGAAGGACATTGCTGTGAGCAATTGGCTCTGCGTTTCACCCCTATATATAGTCAATTCACTTTACAGTATATTCTGTGAAGTGCTTTGAGATGTCTAGAAGATATGAAAAGCACTACATCAAATGCAAGGATTATTATGATGATGATGTCAGCACCTGAGGTGTGGAGGCTAAGAGGAGCCAAGCAATGGGTCCTCAGTCTTGTAGATGTTCAAACTGAGGAAAGTTAGCTCTCATCCAGGACTGAATGCCTCAAATTGCTTCACAGAATGTACATATTCTGTATATGTATATAATATATAATTAGCTGAATGCTTCTCATTTTATCAAAAGATCACAAGATTGGCTTTGACAGAAAGGTTCTTTGGCCCATCTGACCTCATCCCTCCAGAACAATCACCCAACTGCGCCAGCATCACTACAGCAAGCTCTTTTTAAATGAGTCTAATGTTCCAGCTTCTACCACCTTTCCTGGCAACCTATGCCAGTTGTTGATTACCCTCTACGTAAAGAATAATTTCATGCTATCTGTCCTGATATTGACCTTCACAACTCTACCCCTATGTCCTCTTGTTCTACTATCATGTTGTAAAATAACGACCTACGTCTTTGGAAAAAGTGGTTTGACTTGATTCCGACATTGCCAGATGGAATTGAGAAAAAAAAATTGTAATGGAATTATAAAAAGACACAATATGAATTTATTTACATAGTGCTTTTCACGTCAGAAGATTGTCCCAAGGCACTTAAGATTCTGGCTTGGCACCCAAACTGGGAATGGGAGGCAAAGTGGGGTGGGAAGGTGACAAAAAATACAGTCAAAGAGGTGGGTCTTGAGATGGACCTTAAATGAAGTAGTTAGAAAGGAATTCTATCCTCAGATTAGTATTCTTTGATCATTTCAGAGGACTGGTGTTAAACTACTGCAGAAAACTTGGTGAAATAACACCATTGTTCTCAAAACAAGATGGGAATATTGCGATATACCAGTCTGTAAGGAATAAATTGATGGAAAAACCATTGAAATTGGCGGAAATATTCTACTTTCTTTCGTACCTTTGGTGTCTAATAGATTGAGTTCCAATTTGCAAAGTTTGTTTGTATAAACCCATGTGTACAGAGTGAAACACAAGGGGACTTGATTATGGGCTTAACAATCAATGTAAATGCAATCTTTTTCACAGGCTTTTAATAGTAATAAAACTTTCGCATTTAATATAACATCTTATCATCGAGATGTCTCAAAGCACTTCAAAGGATTTCAATGTAAAGTGTGGTGACTGTACTCTGAGGACAAACGCTGCAGCCAATTTGTGCACAACAGCCATTATGTCATGGGATCTTTAATAACCACCTTAATAGGTGGATGGGACCCCAGTTTACCAACAACAAAATCACATTTATACAGGGTCTTTCACTTTGGGAGGACATCCCAAGGTGCTGTACAACAGCAAACAACAAAATTACATTTGTATAGCGCCTTTCATGTCAGGATGTCCCAAGATGCTGGACAGGTTACTGCTTCAGACCCAAGCTAAGGACAGGGGGTGGGGGAGGGGAGTCACCGATGAGACCATCGAAGAGAGTCTTGAGGCGAGACTTGAAGGAGGCCAGAGAGGGTGCGAAGCGGTGTCACTTTGGGATGGAGTTTCAGAGGTTGGGGGCAGAGTGACTGAAGGCTCGCCCGCCAATGGTTGGGTGGGTGCGTCGGGGGACATGGAGCAGGCCAGAGTCTGCTGAGCAGAGGGTCTGGCAGGTTGGTAAGGGGATAGGAAGTCAATAGGGTGAGGTTGTGGAGGGCTTTATATGTGAGGACCAGGATCTTGAATTGGACCCTCTGGGTGATGGGGATCCAATGGAGTCGGGCAAGGATGGGGAGATGGGGGTCACAAAGTTGGTACGGTAGAGGATGGGCTGCAGAGTTTGGGATTAATTACAGCCTGTGGAGGGAGGAATTGGGGAGGCCGACCAGCAAGCCATTTGCATATTTGAGCTGGAATGTAATGAAGTGAGTGGATGAGGGTTTCAGTGGCTTGAGGGATGAGGTAATGGCGGAGTCGGGAAATGTTGCGGAGGTGGGGAAAGGCAGAGCGAGTCATTACTTTGATGTGAGGGAGGAAAGACAGTTGAGGGTCGAACAAGACACCTAGATTCCTGACTGGCTTGGTGCAACAATGGAGGTTGATGCAGCCAGCACCTGATGCAAGGAGAGATTGGCGCGAGCGAGACAATCAGTAGGGCCTCGGTCTTGTTGACATTCAACTGTAGAAAGTTAGCTCTCATCCAGGACTTGATGTCTGATAGTCAGGTCAGGACCCGGGGAAGGGGCAGGATAGGGGCCAGGGGAAGGAGCGAATTAGGAGGGGAGGGAGAGAGTTGGGAGCGCAGCAGAAGGCAAGATCAAAGAGGAGGGTCTTGAGACCAGCCTTGAAGAAGGCAAGAGAGGAAGCGAGGTGAAGGGACTGGGCGGTGGATTTCCAGAGATTGGGGGCAGAGAAGCTGAAAGCCCGTCCACTGATGATAGGACAGGTTAGGCAGGGGACATGGAGAAGACTGGAGCCCGCTGAACAGAAAGGGTGGGCGGGTTCATAGGGAGACAGCAGGTCGGCGAGATAAGAGGCAGCAAGGCCGTGAATGGCCTTAAAAGTGAGGACAAGAATCTTGAATTCGATTCTCTGGGTGATGGAGAGCTAATGGAGTCAGGCGATAAACCTTATCCAAAGGAAGGCACCACTGACAATCTGGCTCTCATCACTTTCTTCAGAACCATGAATTTCTATTTTTTCTACATTTTAATGTACTTTTTCAACCCTGGAAGCAATGTTTGAATGCTGTTTATTTGCATAACTGTGGTGTCAAGTCAATACTACACCTTGTTTTTACCTGTACAAATAAGCTGTTCTCTATGATCGGGAGCATGAAAACCTTCAGGCTTAACTATTGTGCTATCGTTAGGGGAAACACTAAGAGGAGGAGGGGAGCAGATGCAGACATAAAAACAATTAAAAGTTATTCATTGAAATTGCGGTAACATTTCACATTTATTCTGTTACGAAAAGTCACATTCTTCAATCCCTCTTCCTCGACATTTATGATCTCAGCTGGAAATAATACCATCTTTGGATGAACACATCACCTGTGTCATGGTGGCCTTAGCCCAGCACACAATCCCTTTCAGTAGGTGAACAATCTAATGCTTGGTATTTCTGCCCCTGTCCCATCTTCTCTCCCCTCTCTTTACTCCTTTATTTCCATGCAGTTTTGCAATGTGGACTTGTACTCCTCCATGGCCTTGCTCCTCTCTACCTCTATGACCTCCTAAAGCCCTACCAACCTGCTCACTCTGTCCGCTCAGCAGTCTCCCACCTGCTTCATGTCTTCTGCCTCGTTTGACCCACCATTGGTGGGTGAGCCCTCAGACACTCTGCCCTCACCCTCTGGAATTCCATTTCACAGTCTCTCCACCTCACCCCCTCCCTTGCCTCCTTGAAGACCTGTCTCAACACCTTCCTATTGAAACCATGCCTTCGGTCACCCTCCATTCCCCTCTGCCCTCCACCCTCATGATCCTGATCCGCAGCTCAGATCTGAATCCCTGATTGTTCAGCGCATTAACATGTCCGCCTCACATGAAAGGAATGACTGATTCCTGCCTTCGGCATATCCTATGTTCCACCATTGTCAGTCTCGTTTTCAGCGACTATGCCCCAAAACTCTGAAACACTCTTCCTCTATCCCTCCTCCTTGCCCCTCCCTCTTTAACCATACCTATGGTCACCTCTCTTCTTCCCAGTTCGGGGTCGTGCTTCACCATTGTTTAATTGCTATGGGATGCTATGCTACATGAGGGGTGCTATATAAATGTGAGTTGTTGTTCTGTCTGGAAGTGGCCAAGCATGGGCCAATCATACAGGCTCACTGATCTCAACATATGCTCACCTGGAGGATTCATTCCCCCTTTGTCTCATAGTGTTAACAAAGCGATCTGCCAAACAATTAACAGATTCCTACTTACTGCTAGGTTAACAGAGGCACGTGGAGTAAGGAAACTTGCCCAATATTTCACCCTGCTGGGATTCAAACCCAGGTCCCTCGCTTGTGAGGCAAGTGCCACTGAACTACAGGACTCCGCATCACTGAGTTATAGGACTCTACAGGATTATTATTATTATTAGAACTGGCAAAACTAACACATTTTAAAAATTGTAAACTCTGAAGTTGCTAAGTGCTTAGCATTTTTATTTAAAAAAAACATTTTATTCAGTCATTGATATTATCCTGTAATAAACTAAGGAAATTGTATATCATTGCTTTGAAAATTTAAGAGAATTGGTAGCACAAATAATTTGAAACATTTCATTGCTAGTACGTTACATTGGCTACAGATCAAAGGAGTAATTTGGGATGAAGTATCACCATTGCTGGAACCATCAAAGCTAAAACAAAGCTTCTTCTTTTCCCGCCTTTCTATTCACAAATTCTGTTCTAAGTCAAAGGGCTGGTCAGACTTGGAGGAATACGATAGTGGAGGACTCTCTGCTAATTCAGCCTGTTTCGGACAGTGTACGTACGTATTGTGTAACTGTGGGCTCTTGTCACTGTGTGCCATTTTAGCAGGGTGCCGTCTAAATATGGGTGCAGAGCATCTGGTCAACTCCTTGCTGACATTATCATTCATCAAAGGGCTTCTAGCTGGGAGCTCAGAGCTTGTGTAGCAAGGGCTGATTCCAGTGGCACTGTGAGCTCTCAGGATGGAGTGGGCATTTTGTGCATAGCTGGAAGACTGGCTTGCAGGGATGTCCTTGATATTCACAGCAGAAGTCGTCTTCAGCAAGCCATACGGCCTTATTTTACTTGGGTTCACTTTCGATGTACAAGAGACGGCATCGCCCTTGGAAGTGCAGTTGATCGTTTGAGTAACATGTAGGGCAGTACTTTCATGAGCCTCGGAACCTCCTTCAGCTCCGTTCAGGGTCCAAATGTCAAGTGCTTCATGTTTCCTATTGGGAAATTTTTCTGCTTTCATTGCACGAAATTGAAAGGGAATGGCTTTTATTTGAGCTCTTATCTGGCTGACATCTAAGTGATTGGTTCCGAATATAACCCCAGGCAGTTTCTCACTGGGATAAGCTGCATCACGCATCGAACGATTCAGACATGTGCTGATTTTTTTCGACGTCTGTAAGAACACGGCGTGGTTGGTTTCCTCAGAAGCTTCGGTGGCATATGATACCAGCCTTTCCAAACTTACGGTAAAATTGTACGTCTGTTTTATCAATTCATCGGTTTCTTTCATTTGCCGTCTCTTCTCCTTTGCGATCATCTCGTTTATCAGAGACTGTTGCTTATTCAATTCTTCGTGTAGTGACAGAAATGTGTTGGCCACTTTCGCCTTCAATTCTGTCTCCACGTGTTCACCATTGGTTTTTATTTCATTCAATTTCAGAATGTTTTGGTCAAAAATCTCCTTGACTACAACAAAATGAAAATGAGTTAGTTCAATGGTAAACTCTGCTTCATTCCAAAATACAATAAAAGCCTAATTATCTGGCACCTCGGGACCTGGCCAATGCCGGTTAAAGCGTCTGCCGGATATTCGGCTGAAAACGCAAAAAAAATTAACTTTTTTTATTATAATTTAAAAAAAACATAGCATATTAATAATAGACTAAATAATCATTTATATGATAATATAATATATAAATACTAATAATAATCCTTTTACACACAGCGATCAGGCAATTCAGAGAGATCTTTAAACTAGTGCAAAAGTTACACGTCTGAATGACACTGTTCTCATTGGGGGCAGAAGAGCAAAGCAAACGTGTTATTGAGAAAGCAGAGCATGAGCGGCGGCCGCCGCTGTCACTGTACAGTTAACTTACTTTCCAAAAAGCCTTGTGATGCCTGTGTGAGTGTACTAACTTGAAACATTGCACTCTGTAAAACGAGCAGATTGGGCATTGCAGGGGTGTGTCTTTTTTTTAATAAAATAAAAGCCAAGGCTGTGATATGCATTGATCTGCAAGCTTTGCTCAGGGTGTGTATGTATTTTGTTGCTTTGTGGCTACTCTCATTTTCCATCTAAATTAATCAACTCACCGTCTCTCTCGCTCTCTCTGCCTCTCTCAAAAAGTACACTCCGGAGAGTGCACTGCTGTGTACCAGCAGTATTCTGAGCTACCACCACTTTCAGGCACCTAGTAGCAGCATTCCAAAATACTGACGCTAAGCGATATTTTTCTGGATAAATTCCGGTTATTCGACTGGGGACCTTTTTTTTGCGGTGCCGGTTATACGGAAGTTACGATTGATTGGGTCACAGATAAACGGGCTTTTACCGGATATTGTTCCCTAATATACATTGTCAGCACCTTAGCACATTCAACCTTGTCAGCTAATTACTGTCAAATGTAGTTAGTGACTGCTTTAGGAGGTGAAGACAGCAATTATGCAAGGAAGCTCCCAGAAACGGCCATGATATGAATGATGAATTTCTTTGGACGATTATTGGCCAGGACACCAGGAGAAATTAACGTGAATAGGCAGACTGGACATGTTAATGTTTCATTTGAAGGACTGCATCATCCAACAATGCAGCACACCCCCACTATTGCATTGGGGTAGCCTAGAAGACTTTATGAGTTCAAAATTTCTGAGATGGGGCTTAAACCCACCACTTTGTGACTATGTGGCAAGAGTGCTACCAACTGAGCCAGCTGACACAAAATATATTCGCCAGGTTCACAAGAAGATATTAGCAGTGCAAAAATAAAAGTAAGAATTAAGTTGAAAGAAGATATATGTTCAATTAACATTGTATTTTCAAAAAGGTTTTCACTGAACACTTCAACATTAACTTACAATGAAATTGTTCTAGTAAAAACCCATTATCCTGGAACACTTTGCTATCCATATGGTGCAGTTGAATGTGAGTTGGTCAAAATTGTTGACGGCACTAAAATAGGATACTCAGATGGTGTGGCAGAGGGGTTGCAAAATGATTTGAATTGGTTATGTAGTTTGACAGACACAAGACATATTGGGCCATGTTATGGTGTCAGCCTGGGTTACTTGGTAGAACCCTCGCCTGAGTCACGTGGTTACAAGTTCAAGCCCCACATTGGAGCTTTGAACTCACGGTCTCAGCTGACACTCTAATGCAGTGCTGGGTTGTATCCTATAGATGAAGCAAGGACATAGGGAAAAACTAACCAAGCATTCTTTAATGTCTACTTGAATAGATAGATCAGAGTCCTGTTCTGCCTATTCAACTAGATGTTAAAGTGCTCACGGCACTATTCAGAAAGAGAAGGGAATTTCTCTTGGCGTCTTGGCCGACAATACCCCAGATAAAATTAGTCATTCGAGTCATGTGTTTTTTGTGGGACATTGCCGTGCGCAAGTTGACTGCTTACAGTCACTACACTTTAAAACGAATCCCGTGAAGCTCATTGAGAGATCCCGCCAGGAATTATACGGTAACATCTGACCTCTCTCCTCAAACCAGCTTCCGTTGCCTCCGCTCCACTGGGTCTGGCCTCCTCCATGTCCCCCGAATCCTCCGCTCCACCCTCAGTGGCCAGGCCTTTAGCCACTATGCCCCGAGGCTCTGGAATTCCCTTCCTCATTACCTTCGTCTTGCCCCCTCTTTTCTCAGTTTCAGGTCCCAGCTGAAGACCTTTCTCTTCGACTGCACCTTTGGTCACCTTTCTACCCCTGCCCCTGGCTCGGTCCCGGTATCCGCTATTTTGAAGCGCTCTGAGACGCCGCCCAGCGTGGAGGGCACTATTTAAATCAAAGTTGTTGTTTTGGAATTAATCTCATAAGACTCATCTGACACTCTTAATGCAACAATGTGAGAGAACCAGAGCTGGCAGTGTGATCCTTCAGAAGATATATTAACCTTGGGTCCCAGCTGCCTCCTTGAATTGATTTCAATTATCCCAAGAGAGTTTCTCCTGGTTTTCAACAAACCTCCAGTAAATTAGTAATTTGCCACTTGGCTGTTTGTGGGACTTGCTATATTCCAAACAAGTGTTGTGCTTGCCTAAAGAAACAGTCTGCACATTTCACTGCAATTATCCTAAAGAGGTTTAAGCTGGTTCAATACCGTAACATTTATGTTTTTTCTGACAATATGCATTGTAGATTGGCAAAATAAATGAGGACATTGGTTTACATTGAATGATTGAATTAACAGGTAGGTTACAAAATGAATCTGGGTTCAATTTTGCCAGCATAAACTCCAATTTCAATATCCATAATGTGGTAAAGCAATTAAGAAGCCAATAGGATACACTTTACAGTCAGAACAACAGAAGAACACAGATGTTAACAAAAAAAAAGGCTTGTTGGTAGCAGGATAGATGGGGGAAGCATCAGTCTGCTTCGGCAATAGTTATAAGATTAAAAGATGTTTAGAATTTATAGAAAAATTATTGCTGATCATCTTTCATTCTGGGTCTGTGTAATAAGTACAGTATTTATTATAAAGCCATCCTCGTCCGATTCCATTGGCTCCCCATCACCCAGAAGATCCAATTGAAGATCTTGGTCCTCACATTCAAAGCCCTCCATGGCCTCTCCCCATCCTACCTCTACAATCTCCTAACCCACTACCAACCTGCCCACCCACTCCATTCGGCAAGCTCCGGCCTGCTCCATGTCCCCCGACCCACCCACCCCACCATTGGTGGGTGAGCCTTCAGCCACTCTGTTCCCCAATCTCTGGAACCATCCCGCAGTCCCTCCTCCACACACCCTCTCTGGCCTCCTTCAAGTTCCACCTCAAGACCCTCCTCTTCAACTGTCCCATCGTCATCCCAAATACCCCCTTTCCTTCCACCCTTCTCGTCTGCAACCCCAGCTCGGGTCTGAAACAGTGTCTGTCCAGCACTTTGAGAAGTCCTCCTGACGTGAAAGGCACTATAAAGTACAAGTGCAATTTTGTTGTTGTATTACAAGTAACCATGTTTTAAAGGGATAATTTCACACGTGAAAGTAGGGTCCGTCGATATGGAAATTTTCCGATTTAGATATATCGATGGGCTCATATCGAGATATACCGAAATATCAATATTTTCGAGCTTTTCGTACTGCGCATGTGCGCACAACGCGCGCATTCGGAGTGCGCGTGCGTTCCGGGTGCGCGCGCGTTCCGGGTGCGCGCGCATTCAGGGCCTATCTCCTCAGGAAGGAGGTAAATATCTTTCTCTCTCTGTGTCTCTCACTCTCTCCATCTCTGTGTTTTTCTGTCTGTGTCTCTCTCCTCTCTCACATCCCCCCATCTCTATCTATCTGTATATTATCACATCCACCCCATCTCTCCCCCCAACCCCACCCCCCCGCCGTCTCTCTCCCCCCTCCACCACCCCCAGCCGTCTCTCTCCCCCCTCCACCACCCCCAGCCGTCTCTCTCCCCCACACCCCCCCACCCCCCCACCCCCAGCCGTCTCTCTACCCCCCACCCCCCCACCCCACCGTCCCTCTCCCCCCACACCCCCCAAGCCATCTCTCCCTCCGCCCACCCACCCCAGCTGTCTCTCCCTCCCCCCACCCCCACCATCTTTCTCCTCCCCCACCCCCCCCAGCCGTCTCTTTCCCCCTCCACCCCCCGCCATCTCTCTCTCCCCCCCACCCGCCCCCCGCCATCTCTCTCTCCCCCCCACCCCCCCCCCCAGCCGTCTCTCTTCCCCCCCACCCCCCTTAGCCATCTCTCTTCCCCTCACCCGTCCCAGCCGTCTCTCTCCCCCTCCCCCCCCCCCCCACCAGCCTTCTCTCCCCCCCACCCACCCCTTGCATACCTGTATATTGTATTCGAGGACTATGAATACAATGTGGCGGCTTTGCACCTCAATCTGTGCATTGTGTATAGAGATGAGCATTCTGGGTCTTGTAGTTCAGTGTGCGCGCATTCCGATTTTTTACCTCGATATATCGATTTATCGATATTTTTGAAATGCCTATATCGGCGTATCGATATGAAAATTATATCGGGTTTTAGCGATATATCGCCGGACCCTACGTGAAAGGTGTTTCATACACACTCAGCCCTTGACAACAAATTCCTTGCCCTCTGGAGTAAATCCAATAACCAGTGATCATGATTACCTGCACAGTATTCTGCACAGTATTCTTAGCAAGTTTTATTAGTTTAGGCAATAAAATATGTCAATAAGTAAACTCTAAGTCTGCCACAAATACAATTTTATACAGTGAAAATTGCAGTATGTGATGCGACAACTATCACTTGTGCTAATTGCACATCACATATGGGGATTTTCTCTCTGACATCACAAAATAAGTTACAGATATAAACTGCTTTTGGGGAAAAAGCGAGGTATAGGGATTGGGATTGGAGGAGATAGCACCAGTGCTAGCTTTCAAAAGAATCAGCACTTATTCAATTGGCCAAAAGACATCTTCAAAAGACATCCTGATTGTAGGAGTTGAAAGCAACAACATCAGGTCAAATGAGCAGAGTGCCTCTTTCTGTGCTTCCTTACAAAATCAATTCCTACACATTTTAACAGGACAACAACCTTCAACGGTGGCAGGTCTATTTAACCACATTTGTCTCTGATGCAGAATTTGACTTAGGACTTCAAGATACCGGCAACATAAGTTTTGTAGTGCACATACACACAAGGTTATTGGGTTTAGGATTTCCCTGGATAGTGTGAGTCACAAAGCAGAGTAACCTCATGTAAAATATGGAACGTTCAGGTAACAAAAAATAGTTTACCTTCAAGATTGGTTTTGTTGCACTAACGAACCTACCTTTTTTGATCTGTGAGGTACTCCAAGCTAGCTCTCTTGTTACTTGCTGGTAAGCATCCTGTAGACAATATAGGGGATGGCCCATGTGATCCGACACCTTGCATTCCTGGCACACTGGTACCTCGTCCAACATACAGTACTGCACCAAGTTAAACTCAGGATGCAGGTCACACTTTACTAAACCCTCCTGCTCTGGAGCCATCAGCCTATGAGCCTCGAAGGCCTTGTTGTGTACTTTTTTCAGGCACTTCTCACAGAAAGTCAAGTTGCAGGTAGCACACTGGGAATGGCAAGGACTGTTGTCACAGATCTGGCAAAAGACTATGGTTTCACCAGACCCTCCATTCCCCATTTTCTTCTTATAAATCTGGAATGCATTTAGTTCTTGGTAGTGCTTTGCCTCGCTGCTCTCAATCAAACACTCCACTGAGAACTTGGCTTGATCCTGTTCGCTCATAAACAGGCTCTCATGTTTGGTGCCCTTTTTGCTCTTCTTGCGGTCTTTATTTTGCTTCATCCGACAGTTGGTGCACAATCTCAGCTCACACCCTTGCAATGGTGGTGCATTGTCAAGTGTTCCACACATGGGGCACGTAATCCTATCGTACAGCGATTTCCTAGTCTCTCTGTTCTTTTCAATGTAGAAATCATCGTCAAACCTGTCAAGAACAAAGCATGGTGAAGAAGCATTCTGTATAAAATGTAATGGGTGCAATCTGCGCTTTGCATACATAAGTTCCAACTTATATTGCCCATCTTAAAGTATCGCGGAGCACATTCACTTAAATTTTTATGGATAAAGATTTAATTGAGTTTTGCACATGATACTGGATATATTTTGCATTGTGGATCAGTGCAGTGATTCAGAAATGCAATTGCTAATGCTGTCCAGTTCAAAAACCTTACTCATTGTGAGACACCAAAGCTCTTTGTTAGTATAGGGTTATGATCAGGAATAACACAACGTATTTATACAGAGCCCTTCACGTAGACTAACATCACTAAGAACTTTACAGTGATGGGGACAGACACTGAGCATAAGGGAGGGGAGATTGGGGAAGGAGGGGAACCTTAGGTATGGTTGAAGGTGTCAAGAAAGGTAGACAGGTTTAAAGTAATAGGAAGGAGGGTTCCAACTAGCAATCTAGAAGGAATTGCTTTATGAAAGATGGTTTTCTTTTAATGTATTTTAGGACTAGGTATTATTCTTGCCCTCTCGAGTTAAGCCAGCCATCCCATGAGAATGAGGTCCCAGGAGCTTTCAAAATCAGTTCTGATTTGCTATTTACCTCGCAGTAAGGGTGGAGCCTTGTGGTACCCCACAAGTGACCAGGTAGGTGCGAGAGAAAAAACCATTCTCTGAAATTAAATTCTGGCAGTTGATTAAGATCCTACTGTATCGTTACCACACTGTCCCCAGAACACACTCAATGAGTCAGATTTCCGCTGTAACCTATTGATGAATCAGATTCCTTGGAGCATAACAATACATCAATATTTTGTAATATCAGCAACTCCTCTTACAGAAGCTGAAGTAGATACAGGTACCAGCAGCCTGTATGGAGTGCAATATGTTCGCCATGATTTGTTTGCATTTTTGTGCATCATGTTTCTGTTTTTTCCAAGAAAACTCCTCAAGGTAGACTAGTCACAGGCTACATTAAAGATATACCCTCTACCCAAAATCATGACTAAGGTCAGCACTTCATGACAGTCTCCCAGGGCAGAAGCTTCACTAGGTTGGCGGTTAAAAGAGCAATTTCATTGGGCATAATTCAGTGGAGAAAAAGACAGTTCAGTGAAAGCTCTTGATAATCTAGTGAGCCCTGTGAATTGTGACAAGAGACCTATTAATAGGAACAACTTTGAACTTAAAGTAAGTTGATCCTCCTTGAAGGTTTGTTCATTTTATGTTGGAAATATTTTTAGAGTTTCTCGGGAAGCACAGACATTGAACAAACCTTATTGTCTTGACGTTCACAACAAAAGTCCTTGGGAGTTACAGTGGCCCCCGACTGGTTGTCGATATGTAAAGAGTATGAGAGAGCCCTCCATGATGTCATGTGCTCTGTACTCTATTGTCTGAGATCATAATGTCAGGAAGAGTGAGAGGGGTTGAGAATGAAATTAGATTCAAATAAATACAAGACATCAGACCATAGGCCTGCAACTGGATACAGAACTATCTACAGGATGGAAACTTGATCATTAATCGATATTTTCATGGTTATCCATATAAATTTTCATAATGTAACATTTGTTGAAATCCCCACCTGCCGGACAGATTAAGGCATTTATAATTCAAGCCTTGTGGATCTCCAATCAAATAGATTATGGCTCACAGTCTTTACATATCGACAGAGAGAAGGTGTTTTCACCATATCACTGAGGGCTCAATTTGATCCTTGTTCCTACAGGTAAAGGACAAATGTGGAAATAACTCACCGTCTTGTGTTGATGCTTTTATATGGAGACCACAGCAACTTGCATTATATAATGCCCTTCACAAGGAATAATGTGTCAGAGTGCTGAAACATGATTTTTTTTTAATACATAGTACACCTTACCTCATTTCTGCATTTTCATAAGCATCACAGTTGATTTTGAAATGGGACAGCATTCTCATGAACAGCCCGCAAGAGCCCTGTCCCTTCATTGCTTCATGACTATATCTGTCATCCCATTCTTGAGTTGATTTCTTGCACCCAAAGCAATTTGTCTGATTTTCCTGACTGCCCTTTTGACAAGGCATCTTATGTCAAAATGTTCACAAAGCTGTTTGTCCTTAGGCGCAGACACCAAGCTACAACTTCATCCTTTGGCACAGTGTCTCTGACCAAACTGCTTTTGGTGCTTCCTGTGGCTCACCCTCCAGTGTCATGTGCTCTGAGGTCACAATGTTAGAGATTCTGAGAGTCGAAGGGGTTAAGAATGAAACTTCATTCAAATAAAATCAACCCATAACCAATAGGATCACGAACAGGAGGGAATCGCACCGATTCTGCTAGTGTACAAGGGGATGCTGCATCCTGCAATCCCATTTCACCGAATTTACCTTGTGCGCCTTAATGCCTTAACTAGGTATTACTTATCCTGTAAGTAGTACCCTTACTCCACGTGTCTATCTACCTCCAAACCCTTGACTAGCCAATGCCTTGCGATGTCCTCTTGACATGAAACGTACTATAGAAATGCAATTTGTTGCCGTTAATTGTTGCACATACTCAACAAAAACAAGAGCTTGCATTGATACAGCATTTCACACAGGATACAGTATAGAGTCATGGAGTGTTTAACAGTGGCCGAGCTTGATGCTGAGCCGAACTTCCCATTTAAACCCAAATTAATTTTGCTTCTGTAGCCTTCTATGGCAGAAGATTTCACATGTTTACAAAGCTTTATGTGAAGAAATGTTTTTGATCCCATTTCTAGATAACCTATCTGTAATTTTGAGATTCGTAGAACCATCAAAATTGTTCGCAGAGAATTTGGGAATTCAGCTCAATGTGCATGTTTTGGATCTCTGAAATAATAAATCCATATACTGTAATCCTTTTTCAACAAGGAAGGTGTTTAGGCTGTATTTGACGGTGAGGAGGGAGGGGGCAAGTCGGTGGGATTGAAGGAGAGAATTCCAGAGATTTGTGGTGTAGTGTGTTGGGAGATGTGCTGAACGTGGAGTGGAGGGTATGAGGGACAAACAGGAGTGGAGGCAGCGGATGGTGAATGGGGGGTAGCAGGTTGGATAAGTAGGGAGGTGCAAGGTAATTTGAAAATGAGTGAGGATCTTGAGATCAATCCATTTAGAAATTGGAAGCCAGTGGAGCCTGGCAAGGATTGATATGATGAGGACCACCTTTCTTGTTTGGGCTTTGATTTTCATGGTTAAAAGGAACTGAGTGGGAGGAATCACTGCCTCCAGTAATTGATCAATCCCTCCAGGTCTGTTTGTTAAGCTGTGTTGGTTGGTCTGTCATCAGTAGTGCCCTGCAGACTCGCCTGACTCAGAAACTGGATGACACAGAAGAGTTCGATATTCTATTTCCAAGTATGTCACCTTGGAGCCAGTTCAACAACAATAACAGCAAAATTACATTTGTATAGTGTCTTTCAGGTCGAGAGGTCGTCCGAGTTCAGCTACAACAAAATCCCGCTTAACCTCTCCCAAACGAGGATAGCCTCCAGTTGGTCATTGGATCCGTCAAGCGCAGGTGTGATTCTCACTAAGTGGATGGTAGGTACTAGGAACACCCTGTGAGCATCCTGGTGAGTAACACAGCTCAGCACAAAATGTGTGAGAACACCGTGCCATTTTCTTGACCACAACTCGGACATACATCCCTTCCCATTAAGCAATGGTTTCACCAATTAGAGCCGTGGAGCTTAAACAGCTGATGTAAATCAGTTTGTAGCCCTTGATATATGAACATGTTTTCACGAACACAGACTCCAGGTAACGCCTTCCAGCAGATGTCATCCCAAGCCTCAGAGTTTCCTCATCAGCTATTTGACAGACAGTCATCTGCATTGCACGAGGTGGTATCTCAAAGCTAACCTTTATAGGACAGCTTGTGACATACCAGCCAGCTGTTCTCTAGGTCCAAATCCAATGCTGTGTACAAGGTTTATTCAGCACTAGCTGTGTTTTAATCCAGGTTCTCATGTGAGGTGCATGGCAAATAGAAGTGAAGCCAATTTTTCCTCAGCAACAGTTTAGGTCAGTTTAGGCCAGAGTTCAAAACTCTTATCCACCGTTAATAACATGAAACTACAGTTTTAAGTTCAAAATTTTATTTTTAAAAATAAGTTCTTGTTAAACATCTACAGCGTGTATAGTGCAGCACTAGAGAACTCGTTAAATATTTTGATTCATATTAATTCTTGATCGACTTCAATTATTTTGGTAATTCGAATGGGTACAACACATTAGAAAACAATACAAATTTGCCATTGTCCTATCTGTAGTTTAATTGTTTGCCACTAGGGCCTCTTAATACATGTCATTTAAAGAGAATTAATCGTAATTTTCTTATGGTTGGATCATTATAAATGGCTGCCATGTACCTAAATTTTAGAGTAAAGAAAAAAATAATGACATGCCTGTAGTGTAAAATGTACATATATTTTACAATGCCCCACAATCAGCTATGAAGTGATTGACCATTTTATCTGGAGGATTGTTGGCCAGGACACTGGGCAAAACTTTATGGATGGCATAGAACTTGACAATGGAGAACCTGAAAATAAGTTGCTGTGAATAATAATGATAATCTTTGCATTTGACATAGGCCTATCAATGCGCTGAGAATGTATTGAAGCATTTTGCCAAGTTTCTGTAAAGTATAGCGACTATTTATTGGTAGCTATTTTCATCCAATTGGCACAATTCAAGATTTGAGGTTAATCTTCACCGCGGCAGGTTCCTTCTTCCCCGTTGAAGAATTTAGAGCAACGTGCTGGTATTGGGTTTTTGGTACCTTTTTCTTTTGTCTGAAGAAATAATGCAACATTAATGTTACAATAATACAACATCTTTTAGTAAGTGGGATTCAAAGTAGATGCTTCTACTCAAATGATCTCATTCTTACCGAACACTCTCCCCCCACCTCCCCCGCCCATTTCCCCACAAAACTGTTGAGCATCAAAGCATCAATTAAAACAATCCATCTCTAAAACATTATCTTACACTATCTCTTATCTCAGTACACACTGAACCTTGAATAAACAAATCTGATAGATTATCCAACACAAAACCATTCTATATCTTCCAGCAGAGAACCAGAATAGCATTCAGATTTTCTCAATGCAGAAATGTAGCACTAAGAGGACAACGCTTTCATGAAATGAACTGGTACCAAGTATCATAGTGAGTCAGTAGATAGCTCTCTGATTACTTACACCCTCAAGTTTTCCACATCCTCAATGGTATCTGGTAAAAGCAAACCCTTTGTTTCAGGTAAAAGCAGCACTAATCCGCCAGCTACCAAACCAATACCACCTGCAAATGAATGGATAGAATGAAAAATATTTAGTGCATGAATACTCCATTAACCAATACACCTTTTGTTAAATAATGATGATTAAAACTGGTTTGAAGTTGCATGAGAAGTCCATTGATGGTTCCCTCTGCCTCGCTCCCTCCTTCACTTAATTCAAGAACTCTTATTGATCCTGCTTTCAGTCATGGAGGGGACACTATACAAATGCAAGCTTTTGATGTTGTTGTTGAAGTTGGGGATGTGGAGGGCCTTGAAATCCACCTAGATTTAGCCTCCAGCACTACTTTATCTTAACTTTTAAGCTCGCCCAAAAGTGAGGAAACTCCGTAATTCATTCATAATTTGGAAGAAGTTTTCTGCTGTTCTTTGAAAGAACCAGCTCCAAATTAAGATTGTAATTAACAATTTTTCACAATTTGCGCCGAACTAATAACAATCTTTGCATTTGATTTAGCGTCTTAATATATCATTGAAATGTCTCAAAGGGCTTCACAGAATATACTGTACTGAAAAGTGGTGTCACTCTTTCGTTGGCTCCCTAAAATACTGTAGTAAGACAATATATTCTTAAGGTTAAGAGTAGGTGAACATTATTGACCTCAGCAATGCTTGGCTCTGGTGGTGGAGGGGAAACCAGCAGGATAGATGAGACACAGACATATCATTATATATTTTTGTTAAATGTTGGGGTCTGTTGTCTTACTCCTTCTCCCAATTGAGGTTTCACCACCTTTTCTCACACCTGAAGAATTACTACAGTACTTGGAATGGGGAGGATGGGTGAAAATCAGATTATGGTGAGGATTTGGAATTCAAAATGAATATGCAATTTGATCAATATTCTAATAAAAAGGTTTGAAACACTCACCAAAAACCACCATAGGCATCTCTATCCATATAGCTGCCAGCCTGTACAGAATGAATGGAGCTACTATTCCCCCCATATCACATAGGGATGAGCATACCGAGACAGCAAAGTTCCTGTCAGAGAAATGTCACACGTTTTATGTCGGAATTTATTTCAACTCTTCAAATTGTTTAATTAAAAGGAGAATCTGTTATTTTACAAAACATAATAAGTAATCCTTGCATTTGATATAGTGTCTGTCTTATCATGTTGTTAAGACATCTCAAAGCGCTTCACAGAATATATTGTAAATTCGGTGTATTTCGTTGGCAAAATGCAGCTTCCTTTACTCGTGGTAATACTGTATACTAATGTCTATGGAAATAATCTCAAACTGATATATTTTCTTTTTGAAATATTCACTTGACAATTAGCATATTTTCTCCACACTTAAATTATGGTTTGAAAAATACTTTTCACAGTAGGTATTTTAAAGAACGCACACATTCTTTTGACACAGTGTAACAGTGCCAAGCAACACACCATACACCTTTTGGTGATCTTTAAAATATTGATATTATCCTGTAAGGTGAATAGGGTATTCCTCCTGCTAAATACTGTACAATGCCAAAACTCAACTTTACAAGCATTTAAATACTTCTTGTGAATTAGCTATAATGTTTTTCATTCTGATCATGAGAGCAGCAATTTAATTGACAATACAGTAATCTGCATCACAACAACAACAAAGTTACATTTGTGGAATGCCTTTTATGTCGGGACGACGTCTCAGGACACTGAGTTGGCATTAGTAACTTTATTGTTCATTAAAAGGTTTCTGTTATGGTATTTTAACTTACCTTAAAAATGTGGGGTATAATTCAGTATTTACAAAACAGACCATTTCAAATGTTACAGTTATTCCCAGTCTACCCAAACACGCAATTGCGGTTTTCAGCCACAAGTAATCTGAATCGGAAAAAAATACAAAGAATTTGCAAAACGAAAATTTCATTTAATAAGAAATCAACATTTTATTTACTAAATTAGTGTAACAATTTCACGTAAAACCATAATGTAATCAGCTGGATTTAGTGAACTATTTTGATCTCTTTAAGAAATATATTCTTTGCAAAGTTGTGTATTATTTTCAACATTATAGCACACTTGAATAAGATAGTGTAAAACTAAAAGGTAAATAACTTTTTACCAATTGTTTTGAAGAAAAACTCTATTAGTAACTTAATGATAGTAATATAATAATAACTTAATAATACTCAGAACAACATGGGTATCTTTCTAATGCTGTTAATAAACAAACCAAAGGAGTCTAAATACATAAAATAACATGTGATGGGAAAAGACTATTCAACTTAGGAAGCCCATTTTCCTATACAGCTCATGGATGAGTTTCCTATAATTACTATCCCCGATTTCCCAATAACAAGGAGGTTATACACACTTTGCAAAGCCCCTGATAATAATCCTTGCATTTAATATAGCATTTTTCTAGATGTCTTAAAATACTTCACAGAATATAGTGTAAAATGAAAAAAAAATACTGCAGATACTGGAATTCTGAAGCAAAAACAGAACACTCAGCAGGTCAAGTATATTGGACTGTATATTTGTGGGCAAAATGCAGCAGCTAATTGTGCACAACAGTGTCCCATAAACAGTTATGGTTTGAAATGACCAATTTATTATTTATTTATTTTCCAAGAGATTATTATCAGACATGTGGGGTAAGGAAACTTGCCCAAGGTACCACCCTTGCCTGGAATCGAACCCAGGTCTCTCGCTTGCAAGGCAAGTTTATCCACCGAGCTGTTAATATGCGCACAGTCCAATCATTTTTCTCAACATATATCAAACCTGTTCCGTTCAAATATATAGGTTGAACTACTTGGGTCAGGAAGTTTGTTCCACCTACGTACAATCTTGTTCAGGAAAAATGACAATAACAACTCTGTGATTTTTCCTCATAATGTGGAGATCAAATGCCAGAATCATCTTCCTTACTTTCCCCTGAATTCACTCCAACACACAACACAATTTGCTTTTGATGTTGTAATGCCCAAACCTGTGCACTGTATTGAAAACGTACTTTATAGTGAGCTGAACAAGGTTAGAATAACTTACTTGCACTTGTGGTGCATTTATGCTGCACACTGCCACTTTGCAATTCACTGCCAAATGTGGAGTATAAATGGGAGCTCTAACACTATTTGCTTAAATTCTGCCAGGGCTGTTTTGAGCATCTAAGATATTTACACCTTCACAGTATAAAAACAGCAATGATCAATTCTTCCCATTAAAGTAGCAAGTGTTATTTTGATGTTTCCGTTGGATATGTGGCTTCCCACTGTCAAAATATCACTTCCTCAATATATGAGTTGCCTTTGCATAATAGATACATCATCTGTAAAAGCATCTGAAAGGAGTCTAATTTTATCCAGGTTTTGGCAGTGGATTATTTGCTGTGGTTTGGTCGGAGCAAAGCTTTATCAGTCCTGAAATCAGCTCCAAGAGTAGTTGAAGAGAATCCCAAGAATAACATTCAGGTAAAATCAGATGACATCCCGGAAACATCAAAGAAGTGTACTCATTAAGGAAATATCAAATGCAACAGCCAATATATGGAAATTTGGCAACATCATGCAAATATAGACTAGGGAATCACCAACTGGTGGATCGTCACTAGGTGGCGCTGTCATGCATGATCAGAAAGACACAATAATAATAATCATCCTTACTAATAGTGCTTTTCACATCTTCTAGACGTCTCAAAGCGCTTCACTGCAAAGTGAGTTGACTATATATAGACGTTGATAAGACGTAGAAAGCGCTATATAAATGTAAGTTTTATTATTATTATATGTGTGGGCGAAACCTGGCAGTCAATTGCACATAGCTGTGTCCCACAAACAATCGTGGATTGAAATGACCAATTTTTTTTAGAGAGATTACTATCTGGCATGTGGAATAAGGAAACTTGCCCAAGGTTTCTTCCTGCCTGGAATCGAACCCAGGTCTCTTGCTTTCAAGGCGTGTGCTCTAACCACTGAGCTATAGGACTCCACATGACATGATCAGAAGGAGCGATAGAACTATATTGTTATTGAGTCAAATTAAAAACAAAGCCAAGTGCACGAGTATTTCACGTTTCTGCAAATAAAAATATAAACTTTGTTTGAATTGCAATAATTATCGCTCGTGCCTCTTGTTTTCATTGTAACATAGTTTGGAGACATCTAAATTATAGTCAGATAGATTTTAATTAAACTACCCAAGTGGAACTGCTGGAGTTTGATTAACTTATAACCCATTCAACATTTGGCCATAATACTGTACAGTATATGGTTATGCAACCTTCTGCACAGATTATTGCGATTGTTGCGATTTCTGAAACTGCTACACAGGTTAAACGGTGCAAACTCCATCAGCAGTTGAAAAGCAGCAGAGTCTGCAGTGTATAATACCAATTCTCGCGTTGAGATAGCACCTATAACGTCAAAACATCTCACAGAGTTTCAAGCGTGTAAATGCCAGTGACTGCATTTAAAGGCAAACGAAGCAGCCATATAGTGCAACATCATGTCCTACAGTTTATGAGGACATTAATTTGGCCAGGAAACCAGGAGAAATTCCCTTTGCTTTTCAAATTGTGTCATGGGAACCTTACCGACCACCTGAATAGGCAGACTTCGTTGGTTTAACATTTCATCCAAATGATGGCACCTCAGACAATATACACAGTGACCAAATCGTAGTGATACCATTGTTGGATACTCCTTTAAGTGTAACTTGACAACTAACAAAAGGCCAATTAGAAGAAAGGTAGGAAGCACAAAAGCAAACAGGCAGTGGGACAAAGTGTGTGGTTTAGAGTGTTGGATTATGCAGTGGTTTCCAAACTGTACGGCCCACCTCCCTTGGAGGGCGCGTACCGTTGGCTGGGGGGGAGCGGAGCCATAAAGTCTCCAGCCACCGAGTGTGTGTGGAGCCGAGGACCCGACTGCGTGTGGAGCCGGGGGTGGGGGTGGGGGACGCAACTGAAACTTTGCTGAGTTGGGGGGGGGGGTGGGGGGCTTCACTATTTAAAGTTTGGAAGCTACTGGATTATTGAGAGTTTGGATCGACAAATAAAGAAGCTACTAACACACCCTTGAGTTATATTACAACCATTATAGCGTATAATGAGTCTTAAAGAAATGATGACACATATATATTATATATTTAGATAATAGCGTAGATATCATGACTTTTGGTCATCCTCTAGAACTCCACCCCCCCACCCCGACATTCTACTGAAGTGTCAGCCCTCAATCATGAGCTCAAGTCTCGATGTGTGTTTTGATCAAAGAACCTTCTGACTCAGAGGTAAATGTGCTACCAACTGAGTTAAGCCAATACTGAGTTGTTTCTTATTGAAGCTGGTCTGTCATATAGAATCATTCCAGGACTTGATCAGCTTGTCTTGGTGAGCAATTGTAAGAGAGAATACAATCCCTTGGATTTTTAATAGCATCTTTGAAGAACAACCCTCTCGGGCAGTCACCAACTGAAATTTGGGTGGATTTGGAATAAGAATTTGTTTTGCTTCCTTTTCTTTTTCTCTCACCTCTTAGCTCTCTCTCTCTCTCTCTGTCTCTTTTTCACATCCCAGCCAGTAATTTGCCAGGTACTGTGTATGAAACAAAAGAATATACTCAATCCAAATTGGAGGCTGACAGGATGTTAGAACATAAGAAAACAGGAATATATGGAAAAATGAAGAGGCCATTCAGCCCATCCAGCCTGTTCCCTCCACTTGTTCCCTTCACAGACACAAATAAACGCCCCCAGTCCCTACAGGAAATCTAGCCCAACAGCAAAATGTTAACAACTACATCCCTAGCAGTGCTGCAAACTTTTGAGCATTTTGAATTATTGTAAGAATCTATGCATATGATATAATGCTTTAAAATATCATTCAGACATCTCATTCAACAGATATTACTGTTAAGTGTAGTGACTATGTGTTTGTAGGTGAAGACAGTAACTTGTTTGTGCACAGCAATGTCCCTCTTTATATATAAATAATCCTTCCTTGCATTTGACTTATTTATGTAATATTTCAGAGCATCCAGATTGTGGAAGACTATTGAATTGAAGGGTTTTCCAAATTCTGGATGCCCTGCAGTGTTACAAAAATAAAGTAAATATAGATTGAGGTGGAATTTGATATAGTGCTTTGATATAGTGCTGAAAGCATTATATCAAAGAATGTCTCAAAGCACTTCACAGGATCTTACACAAATGAGAGGAAATCTTTACAATCATCATCCTCACTGTTTCTCACTTTATTTTTTATTTTATTGATTCTATGATAGGGTAATTGTATAAACATTTTAGCATAGGAAGAAGCCATTTGTCCCATTAGGCCGAGCTTTCGCACTGGAATTGATTCATAGCATTCTTCATACCTCCTTCTCCCTCTGGGCAACGTCATCCGCAGACATGGGGTAAATTTCCACATGTGTGCGGACAACACCCAGTTGTACCTTTCTGCCTCATCCCTCAACCCCCAGACGATCGATGTTCTGACAGCATGTCTGTCCGACATCGAGTCGTGGACGAGGGACAACTTTTTGCAATTGAACGTGAATAAGACCGAGGCCCTCCTGATTGGCTCAAGCCAGCGCCTCCGCACATCGGGCGCTGCCAGCCTCAACATCCAAGGCTGTACTCTCCACCTCACAAAGCCAATCAGGAACCTCGGCATCATGTTTGATCAAAAACTTTCCTTCCTCCCCCACATCCGCGCCTTGACTGGCACCGCCTATTTCCATCTGCGCAACATTGCCAGGCTCCGTAATTATCTTACCCCCCGCGCTGCCGAAACACTTGTGCATGCTTACATCACCTCACGGCTGGACTATGGAAATTCTCTCCTAGTCGGCCTCCCCAGTTCCTCCATTCACAGGCTGCAGGCCATCCAAAACTCTGCAGCCCGTGTACTATCCCACACCCGCCTCCGCGACCACATAACCCCCACCCTCGCCCGTCTCCACTGGCTCCCCATCCTCCAGAGGATCGAGTTTAAGATCCTCGTCCTCACCTACAAGGCCTTACACGGCCTTGCCCCATCCTACTTAACCGATCTACTCTCCCCCTACACGCCCACCCGGACCCTCCGTTCAACAGGACTTGGCCTGCTCCAAGCCCCCCGCCCGAACCGCCCCACCATCGGAGGCCGGGCCTTCAGTTTCTCCGCTCCCACCTTATGGAATGCCATCCCTCAATCCCTCCGTTTCGTCTCTTCCCTTTCCTCTTTCAAGGGAGGTTTGAAGACTTTCCTCTTCGATCGTGCCTTTTGTTCCACCCCGAACTCTTTTACCTCCCCTTCGTGTTTCACCCCTTCCCAAACACTCCCCTCCCAGCTCGGGTCACACGCCTCCTGTTCAGCGCCTTGGGACGTCCTCCCGACGTGAAAGGCGCTCTATAAATGTAAATTGTTGTTGTTGTTATGGACTCTTCCTCCTACTTGAACCCTCACTTAGGGTAAAATTAAAGCTTATCACGTTCTCATACACTAAACTAAAACAAAAATTGGCCCAATAAAATTATGAACCTTGCAAGCAAGCCACAAGTATAGATTTAGCAAGTCGCAAGGGTTAACATACCACAAGTACAAGAACAATAAATTGCAATTTATATAGCACCTTTTATATCGGGAGCTTGTCTGAAGGCGCTGGACATTGAAGGTTTTGTGCCCAAGCTAATTTTTAGAATCAACAGTGGTAGAGGGCATGGGGAGATAGTGATGGGAGGATGATCAAAGACACAGTCAAGGAGAAAGGACTCGATATGGGCCTTGAAGCAAGGAGGTGGCGAGTTGGGGGGGAAATGGAAACCCAGAGGGTTGGGGCAGAAAGGCTGAAGTCCCAATCACCGATGGTCTAGTGAGCAGGATGGAGGACCAGTGCCTACTGAGCCGAGAGCGTGGACAGATTGGTAATGGCTTAGTAGGTTGCAGGAGCAAGACCGAGGAGGGCAAGACCGAGGAGGGCTTTAAAGTGAGGACGAGGATCTTAAACTCAATCCTCTGGGGAATGGTTGGGCATTAGTAAGCCACAAACCACGCTTAAACAGTGGTGTGTGGGATCATCTTGGAGTCTGTGTAAGAACCTATAAAGGCAACACAAACTGACCACATACATTATCGTACCATGATATGTTTGAGATGCTGATTTAGAATCCCAGCGTTTAGGATGTCACTTACCATTGGGTATTAAGGCAGCTATCAAACAGGATCCTCCTGCAATCAGGCCACCTGCAGCAAAAGGAAGTCGCCGGCCAATCCTTTCAATTACTAAGACAATAATCACTGACGCAGGAATTTCCACAGCTCCCGAGAGAAAAAAATTAAGGTAAATGTTTTCGCCCAAAATTCCCAAACGCAAGATAAGGCCTTGATAAACCAATGCACTTGCAAACCTAGAACGACAACAATAACAAAATTACATTTGTAGAGCGCCTTTCATGTCCCAGGGCGCTGAACAGTCAGGTCGGGAACCGGGCAAGGGGGAGGGGCAGAGTAAGGGGGAGAGGAGGGAGAGAGTTGGAAGGACAGCAGAGGAGGGTCTTGAGACCTGCCGTGAAGGAGGAAAGGGAGGAAGTGAAACAAAGGGACTGAGTGATGGTAGGGTGTGTCAGGTGGGAGACATGGAACAGACCGGAGCCTGCTGAACGGAGGGGGTGGGGAGGTTCATAGGGAGGTAGCAGGTTGGAGAGATAGGGTGGGGGGGCAAGGCTTAAACTAATCTCAGGATTGAGATGAAAAGTATTGATCATTTCTGCTTGGAGTCCAACAGGAGTTAGACAAGTGCAAGTATTATTATTATAAATTAGTTCACCTTTAGAAGATGTCTCAAAGTGCTTCACTGGATTTTACTGCAAAGCACAGTGACAGTGTATTTTGTAGGTAGACATGGCAGTAATGAAGTAACGCACAGCAATGTCCCATTAGCAGCCATAAAGTGAATGACCAAATTGGTGGTATTTTTTTAACAGATTTCTTAATAAGCATTATAGCAGTGAAAGCTGACAAATCTGCTTGTATTTAGCTCCAAGGAAGTCCATTATTGCCTCACGTTTGGAGTTGAGGATAGAGGGAGCATAGGAAGGTAGGCAGAGGACATGGGTGGTGGTTGAAAAAGGGATCTTAAGATTGTTTAAAGATCCAAGACCAATGCCATGCACCATTCACTCAACAGAAATTGCTTAATTCAGGTCCTCATGTGATGGGGCTTGATAAATACACCTCAGTGCCATTAGGCTGACTCTGCCTCCAAGTTGCTGAGGGCAGATCAGCATATTTGGCACCCTCTCTCTATACAGTAAAACCTCGATAATCTGTCATTCCAAAAGCCGGCAACAACCTAGAACTGGCAAGATTTTAAAATGTGACAGTACAGTGTTACATTTTTTCCCGATGTCCGGCACGAATCACAAATCTGGCTTAATGTATGCTCTGGATTTAGTAAATTAGCAATGTAGTTGCGGTAGTTTGCAGTGATGCTGTCTGTGCTAATTTAAGGATAGGGCAGGATAAGTTCTAAATGCACTTACATTGTTGTCGCATGGGAAATGTCCATATTGTATGCTTTAATAGCATTGTAGCTTTTCATTTCTATTGAATTGGTCATTTCAACCTACAACTGTTTGTGGGACACTGCTGTGCACGATTGGCGGCCACATTTTGCCCACAAATATACAGTGAATTCACTTTTCAGTATAGTCTGTGAAGAGCTTTGAGACGTCTAGAATACGTGAAAAGCGCTGTATACAATTCAAGGGTTATTATTTATTATTATCATATATTAGATGTGTAATGTCATAACTGCAAATTCTATCTGGTGCTAAATTGCTAAATCAACATTGCAAGCATTTCTGAAAGCTTTCTATAAATAGATCACAGGACAATGCTTTCAGATTAATGGATTCCCTTAAAAAAAGACATTAAAGCTCAGTTTGTGAAAGCTCCTTTTATCACTGCCAGCATTGTGGAGAGGAGTGTTTTTAACCAGCAGCTGAAAATAACGTTCAGATTCTACACAACACAATGTTTTCGAACACATTGATGAAACACAAAATTGTGAGGCGAACAAATGTAACAGCGTATGCCAAGCAACCAGCTAAAATGTACAAATAAAGGCAAATACAATGGAATGATTTCAAATCCTTAATCTAATCTCAGGATTGAGATGAAAAGTGTTGACCGTTTCTGCTCGGAGTCCAACAGGAGTCAGACAATTGTAGTTTGTAACATCATTTAAAACTCCTTGATTAGATTACAAATTTAGAATTGATCCTGGTTCTTCAACGCTCTATGAGATTACTTATTAGTGACTTTCCAGATGCCTGCTGTTGAATCCTCTGCACAAGTATTTGCGAATTCAAATTGTTTTTAACTGAGCAGAAACATCCTCACTGTAAAACTGAGAACAGTAATATAGGTGACACAAAATAATCTGTAACTTTATAAGCAATCGAGGCTGGAATTTTTCTTAGCCTTAGACCACTTGATCCTAAAATGTAAGATTGCACAGAATTGTGGAAAATGTCTTCAATTTGGTTATATTGGAATCCTGTAGCTCAGTGATTAGAGCACTTGCCTTATAAGCGTGAGACCTGTGTTTCGAATCAAGGTAGGTCAGGGCGAGACCTTGGGCAAGTTTTGTTACCCCACACGCCTAATAATAATCCGTCCAAAAAATCCTATAATAAATTGGTCATTTCAATCCACAACTGTTTGTGGGATACTGCTGTGTGCGATTGGCTGCCGCATTTTGCCCACAAATATACAGTTAATTCACTTTACACTATATATTATGTGAAGCGCTTTGATGTCTAGAAGATGTGATAAGGCATTGTATCAAATGCAAGATTATTATTATTATTATATTATGTTGAAGATTGATATCACCCAAGTCCATGCATATGGCACTAAAGAGAAATGTTATCACCGGGTGGAATATCAAGCCTTCTCCTGTACAGATATGTGTATATATATATATCCATACTAAATGTGGATCTGTCAAATTTACTTAATATACAGGAAGAATACAAATAATTAGTTGTACAAAGAAATGATCTCACCAGTTAAACATCAAAATAAGGGTTTGTTTCCTCATTTGTGGGGTTCTGACAAGATCTATGAATGAAGGAGAACCAACTTCCCTACTGCACTCTTCAACTGTAATTGCCTGAAAAAGCAAAAACATAACAATAATAAAAATATTGGAATAGTGCATTTGATATAGCACTTTTTCATGTCGTCAAAATGTCACAAAGCGCTTCACAAGATTTCACAGAGAAATGCAGTGACTGTATATTTGTAAGGGCACAAGCAGCCAATTTGGGCACTGTAATATAGCTCAAACAGCTAAGGAAGTGAGTAACTAGTGTTTTGGGAGTGTCAGCCTAGACTGTGAATTCAAAGTCCCAACCTATGGCTTCAACCCAAAACCACCTGACTTAGAGGCAAGAGTGCTACCAACTGAGTCAGGTTGTCGTAAAACATATTTTTGCAGGTTCACAGAATATATTAGCAGTGATGTGACTGTGCATATTTTGTGAGTGAAATGCAATGAAAATATAATCATATATGATTGCTCACAGTGGCATCATGACTACCGTGTACTTTGTAGTTTTCTTTACAATGTTCCACTGAATTTTCAATGAAAACATTCTAAATTAGAGGTTAATGGAACAAATATGTTTTAGATTACATACTAAATTGCAGCAATCAAGAAGGAGAATCTATGAACCAAAACATATCCAAGTCATAGACAGTCATAATGCTTATAATGCAGGAGTAAGCAATCCAGTACAAGATGTCTGGGCTGGGACTAATTCCCCCACTGCCGCTGTCTAAATTATTCCCATTCTGCAGCTCTTTTCACATAGCCTGTAATATTATTCCTTTTCAGGGGTTAATCAAATTTCTTTCTAATTGTGGTTGTAGACTTGGTTTACTGTGCCCAGGTAACTATGAAAAGACAGATGATCATGCTGGCCACTAATGTGATTCCCTTATTAAAATCATGTATATCCACACTTAACAATGCTTCCCTATAATCCACCGCTTAATACCCTTACACTGGTTACCTCAGAACTGGTTGTGAGAGTTTTCCCATTTCGTTTTGCCATCTTCTGTAGAACCTTCACAACCTCCGCATTTTTCTTTCGAGTAAGCAACCATCTGGGAGATTCTGGGATCAGCCTGTAACATAATGATTCCAGATTACTGTTACGTCAGCCATTTCTGTGCCAGACATGGTAATAATTGGTAACCATTGCTTTCATGGACTGTTACCAGTAGTAACTCAGAAAGATGAAGTTTGGTATTGTAGCAGCCAATTGCAGATTTCTCCAATCTTGGATAAAATACGCAACAGCTGGCATTATCATCATCCCAATGCTGAACCACATCTGATTGAGTATCCCAGCTGTTTTTCTGTACTCCGATCCGACAATTTCTGTGACTGTAAAAGAAAAAGAAAATAGTCCTTTGTTAGCTCTGTGCACAAATGAGAGCACGCTTGCCGTACCCGGTTTAACAATCAACAACAATTTACATTTTTGTAGTGCCTTCTAGATAAACAAGAGTTTCTGTTTCCTCTGCTGCGACTCCTTGGCTGATCAAGTGGAGTCAATCCTTCATGTTGGATGCTCTTTGTGGCCTTCAGGTGTGTGTTCTTGTGAATTTAATTACTACTACATTGGAGTGAAGGGATGTCGTATCAAATTGATGATAATGGAGTTTAATATACAACGATTCTAATAGTTCAGTAGGGAATTTGGAAGAAAAGAAATTGGAAGAACATCGGAGTAACTTGTGGGAATTCCACACTGAAAGCAGACAGCATTGTGGTGGAGTTCTCATAAGATGACTTGACATACAATAGAGCGCTGCCTATCATGTTCACTTCACTGTCACTGGGGCACAAGTGATGTTGGTACTGAAATGTGTATTTTTTTTAAAATTAATTGGATATAGCACCTAATCATGTTGTTGAAATTTCTCAAAGAAATATCCTGTAAAGTTGCGTGTTTGTGTATATTTTGTGAGTGATCGCAGCTCACACTGTTCAAAATTATGATTGATGTGAACACTTCAGATGAATTAACCATATGTTATTGTCACCTAGGGACAATGCAAGACAATGTCTGCCTTTGTAATTGTGTGAACACCATTTGCACATCTTACAGCAACATGGGAATTGACACTTATTCGAATGCCTATCTGTGAATTGGTGAAAATAATTGCCTACTCCACGCTTAACTATGAGTGAATTGTATTTCTATTTCATACAGGTTTGCCTCCTCAGCTACAGATCATCCAGAACTCTGCAGCCCACATTTTCTCTTGCACTCTGCGAGCCCATCACTTACATCATTGGCCAGCTCTACTGGCTCCTTATCACTTAAAAGGTGGATTTTAAGATTCTTGTCCTGAAGACCTCCCTGGCTTTGCCCCACCCGACCACTGCTGTCCCTTTCCCACAGCTACCTCCTCCACTCCCCCTAATCTTGCCTTTGTCAATTGTATGTGAGCTTTGTTAGGTCAGCGCTTTGGGATGTCCTCCTGACGTGAAAGGCACTCTATAAATGTAATTTTGATGTTGTTGTTCCTCTCTCCCAAACCCCGTCACCTCACTCTCTCCCTATCTGCTTTCAAAATCAATCTACAAATCGATCGTGCCTTCCATCATTTCTCCCTACCCTCCCACACACCCCACCACCTCCCCATCTCTCCTGTCTCTCTAAAAAGCTTTGAGACATTCTTTTACATGAGTTATAAGTGATGGCAGTACTACCAACCTCATTTAGAAACAAGTATGGACCTGTGAATTAGGAAAGTGCTACCTTTGTGAAATTTCGGGTATTGCATGTCTATCAGGAAATGCAGATTATATTGCAGTGAAACCCATTCTACTGAACTCTTATTCAAAACTCTTATTTTTGTGGCACTTCAAACTGACATTCTCCTTCTTGTCATGAATTAGTAAATGATCCATTTTTAGAGTGAGCCAAGAACAAGCTTGCAGAGTAGAGACCAGCTATATGCCATTATTAGATGCGAGAAAGTATACTTTTTTTTAAAAAAAGTCCAATAATCTACTGTTATGATGTGGAAATCTGTTCACAAATTCATGCAAGGTTGCGACATAAGGAGGAAAGATTTGACATGCTGGAGGAAATTAATGTGAGATAAATGGGGAGATTAGGAGGGATTTCTTTTAAACACAGAATTGTTAGGATGTGGAATGTGCCGCAGGGTGCCGTGACTGTTAACAGAAACCGTATTAGCTTTCACGAAAGAACAAGAGATATTGTAGATAAAAAGAAGGAAGGGGAAAAGGCATGTAAATGGGATTACATTTGTATAACACCTTTCACGTCGGGAGGACATCCCAAGGTGCTGGACAGACAATGTTTTGGACCCGAGCTAGGGTCGTGATCGGGGAGGGTGGAGGGAAGGGAGTGGAAAGGGGGTGACAGATGGGACCGTCGAAGAGGATGGTCTTGAGGTGGACTTTGAGGAGGCTAGGGAGGGGGCGAAGTGGAGGGATTGCGGGATGGAATTTCAGAGGTTGGAGGCAAAATGGCTAAAGGTCTATTCTGACCTATTCTGTCTTTTTGAAAGACGTGATAGTCATTGCATGCCACGTTTAACCCCCATGAATGACAGATGACAAAATCATCACTGGTTGGTGACAGCCTGATTATATTTGTGAAGTAACCTTGAAAATTTGACATGGACTGAAGTAAATTTTAAAAAATACCTCTTTTCGATCTTATTGATAAACACAACTCACCACCCAAAGCTTCCACCACAGATAACAGCATAATTCTTACTTAGAACATAGCCACAGAGCCATCCTCCTCTGCTGAATAAGCCTTGGAGAGTTCGGAAGATCACAAACCACAAATAATTTGGTGAAAATGCCACGCAAAGCCCAGATATTGAAGTCACAAGGATTGCAAAGAGGAAGCATATTTTTCTGCCAAATCTGCCAAATAAAAAAAAGTATCAAATATCAAGATATACGTAGTGATATTTAAATATTAATTGGTCCAGTAAAGGGCAACATTGCTGAGAATCATACATACACGTCTGCTGCATAGCCCATGAATATTGTTCCGATCAGAAATCCCAGATTCAGACAGGCTTGAGAGAGATCCACCTTCCAGGCATCAGCACACACCAATTCGAACTGTATGCATTTCATCGTTAGAAAGATATGACGATAAATTATTGATTTCTAATTGCACGTGAATGATGGGTCATTAAAACCACAGACACATACAAATATGTCTCACAAACTTGATTTAAAAACTACAGAAGCTGAGCATGGGAAGGGTTAAAGCTGCTTAGCCTATTAGACCCTGGGTCTAATTTGTGGCATTTCTTTATAAAGATTCTGCTTAAAACTTCCAGAAACTTATCTCAACAGGTAGATTGGATTGGAGTAAAGTCCAACCTCATCTTTCAATGTGACATAAATACTGGGGGGTTTTAATCAGCCGGGTGTCTGACACATGCAGAAAACCCATCACCCATCACCATAAGTATACCCAACGCAAACTGAGAATTTCATGTATCCTACCCGTACATGGAAATTCCTGAGATATTTATTCCACCCACTGCCTCCTTAAGGCATTCGCCCGACATGAAAGGTGCTATACAAATGTAATTGGTTGTTGTCTAGAAAGACATATCCTGCCAACCTAATTCCAGAGAGTTTTAGGCACGTAGCTTGCCATGGAAAGCAAACAGCAGTCTACCTATTATTGCTTTGTCTTCCATGGTTAAAAGGAGCTGACTGGGAAGAAACCTTCTGTTCTGCCTTTCCAAGTCCTGTCCTCAACTGGAATACTGCAGACTCACCTGGCTCAGAAACTGGACCACGAGACTGCAACATCAGAGTGATGGCACAAATCTTCATAGCTTTGTGCCATAGCTCAACATGTCAGCTCAGAGCCTGTTCAGCTCGAAGGAGACCCTGCATACCTCCCACCACCAAGAGATTAGTCACAGGTTACTTGTTCTGGGATAGGTTCCCATTTTCATCGAATTAAGGAATTTCATAGAAATATTACAACCCTGGGTTCATCCACAGTGCAGGCGCAATGTGCTCTTTAATCAAACTATTCAATCTCCTAGGGAGGAAGGGGACAGAGTAGCTTCTGAAAAGTTTCAGAAATGTCATAGAATCACAAGGGCAGAAATGTGCAGCCCACAAGGTCATTTGGTTCATCAAATGCAAGGATTATTATTATTGTTATTATCTGCTTCTGCTGTCTAGTAGATTCAGACCAGTTTTATTTCACATCTTTAATGAAGCCTATGATCAAAATTGTTCCCTTTACTTTGTAACCTTTTCCAGAGAAAAATTAACTAAAAATTTTAAAATGGGTTACACTCCAAAGTTCATTGTTTTAAACTCTTCCAATGTTGTTTTTTGCCTTAGTTTTCATCACAATATCAAATCTAACTCTTTATTTCAATGCTCACAATGTACCCAAACACTCACCCATGTGTAGAAGTGTAAAGCTTCACTGGTTGGTGAAGTTATTAACTTTATCAGTAACCTTACAATAGGTACAGTTAATAAATATATTGCCTGTGTTCGCTATGGGATTATATTTATTTTATATTTGTTTATATTAATTTTAAGCAATTTTTATCTGATTTCCCCACTTTTGTCTTTATTTTTTTTCTTCCTCAATTGTCAACTGACTTAGGTGTGCGTCTCGCTCTCCCTCGCTCGCATGTCCGAAAACGTACCTCTTTGTCCACACTTTTGGTCATTCTTCCCCTCCCCACCCCCCTCAGTAACTACCCCAGCTCAGGGGCCTATCAAACTTTATTAAGTGCTTTGATAAGTCCTCCTGACGTGAAAATCACGAGATAAATGTAAATTGTATTGTATATGACTCCCAGGGTTCACTGCTTTTGATTCTTTGTACCTGAAAACTTTAGCCGACAGGAATCTACTATTCGTGATTCAATATTTTGTTCTATATATTGACTGTCTTTTCAACATCTTAATATTTGCGTTCAACATCATGCTTTATTCTTTTAAAACATCTCAAAGTGACCAATCTTCTCACAAGTTCCTTTGACCCACAATAACTGTTGCTATATAAGTAGATGCAGCAGCTATTCTTAACCAACAATATCAAACAGCTATCAAAGTAAATTTGGATGAGGAAAGACACGAGAAGCACAGGATTGTTTTCAAAATACTGTAGTACAATAGGTTATTTAGTAATAATCCTTGCATTTTGGAATAGAGACTTTCACAATGGGAGATCCTCTCAAAACATTGCACATGGTTTAATATGTATTTGCAGGCAAACATGGAAGTTCAATTGTGCACAGCAATGCCCCACAAACAAGCAACAACAAACAAATTGCATTTGTAAAGCTTTTTCATGTCAAGAGGACCAACAGACATGAAACCTGAACAGGCAGATTGAACCTTGTTAATGTTGCATGATCCTGCAGGACTCCCCCAGTCACCTAGAACTACATAGAAGTTATCAGATGAATGAAGATCTTAAGATCTGCATTGACTTGAACCTTCTGATGTAGAGGTGAAAATGCAACGAACTGAGCTGCACTGACTATGTCCTTATACTAATGTTAAAATGATCTGTTTTGGGTTTCTTGCTTTTCTTCTCATATTAACTCCAAATTTATCCTCCCCATAATGCTCCTCATTGCTCCAAAGTTCACTCTTCCAAACCCCTACATATCTGTTGTTTTTGGCATTAGTATTTATCACAATATCAAATCTAACTATTCAATGATCCCAACAGTTCAAACACTCACCCATATGAAAACTACCAATCAATGCTAAGGGCTTCTAAATACTAAATCTAACAACCTACCTTTCATGGCATATCTTAATTCACATGGTGTGTTGAGTACTGGTTACTGATTATCTCTATTAAGTTTCTTGTACTTTCACCCCTGCTTTTCAGTTGGCTCTAACTTGTCCACTTTAGCTCCAATATATTAAATTCCCCCAATGGTGGACACATTAGCTTCACTGCTGCCTTTCTTTCTTGTCTAAACAGTTCTGTAAATGTCTTGCGTTGGCAACCTTTATCAATTGCTAGTCTTTATTTTGTTACCTGCTTTACAATGTAATGCCCTGACTGCGTTTTGCTCTTCTCTGCTGTAAATTCACCCTATCAACAACAAATTAGATTTGTATAGTGGCCTTCATGTCATCAGGGCACTATCGGCACCTATCATAAGATCCCTATCCACTGGTGGTGCCAATCCTTTCCCCAGCCTAATTTTGTATAACATTCTTTCCCTGCTTAATTCCATCCTTTGTCCATCTTCATTTTGTAGCCATAGTTTACCTAGATTTGCATACTCTGTACAACACGATAACAGGCCATTTGGCAAAACTAGTCCATGCCGGTGTTTATACTTCGAATCAGTCTCCACCCACTCCTTACTCCTTCCCATACCCTTCTATTCCCTTCTCCCTCATGTATATATAGCTTCCTCTCAAATCCATCCACACATCTGATTCAACCCTATTTTGGAGATTTTCTGTGTGCACAGTTCCTCCTAAATTCTCATCTAGATCCCCTAGTCACCCTAGGGTTATATTTATCAGCCCCAAATCTCTGGCATTCTATTTCTTCTCCTTGAAAATAAAACAAAAGTTATATGTACCCCATATATTGCACAAATATAACACACACACAATCCATTATTCAGATTAAAGACAATAGAGTCGACTTTATAATGAACAGATCACCTGCATCGTTGATTAATTGTCAGCCTCACTCAGTGAGTGGCATGCTGACTTCTAAGTTAGGACGTTATGAATTTAAGACCCACTTTCGGACAGTGTTTTATATAAGATGACCTTCCAATGCAGTGCTTGGGTTTGTGCTGCTTTGCTGGAATACTATCCTCTGGATGAAATGCTAAACCAAGGTCACATCTACCTTTTCAGGTGAATGTTTCAGATCCCATGGCACTATTCAAATAGAGAAGGCAGTTTATCCTGGTTTTCTAAACTAACCCCACCTCCTCCCATCAATAAAAAATGAGTACTTATTTCATGGTTGTTGGTGGGACATTGTTGTACCCACAGTTGCCCACAAAATACAGTCACAACAATTTATAGTAAATCAGGTAAAGCCATATGCCCAATTTTGAATGCAAGAAACAAACTACAAATAACAAACAACAAATTGCATTTATACAGCGCCTTCCATGTCAGGAGGACGTCCCAAAGCAAGGGATAGTGAAAGCAAGGATTATTTTATTTTACCTTCTGATACTATCAGATTGTCTATTTGTTTACCTTGTGCTCTTCACTTGAACATCATTCCTTGTGGTGCATTTAGTTAATGTGTCCACAATCGGCACCCATTCAAGACTTCACTAGCACATTGCTGCTGGAGGCTGCATATAGTGTGAGCTTTATTGCTGTTGCCTAAAGGAATTGTTATCAGTCATGCTGCTCTTCTGATAATACTAATAATAACTACATAGTCAAAGTTTGGGGCATTCCTGTCCCACTGGCCCATTTCAACATTCTACAAGTATAAAGTAAGAACTTTACTAATGTACTTTCTTTATGGATCTGATTCAACAATTCAATCTTCCATCTAAATGTTCCCTGATCCCAAATTCAGTGAATGACAATAATATTTCTTACATTTGGTGTAGCAGGAGGACGTTCTATCGCACCAGGCCATGTGCCTTCTACAGACAAGATTTCTCTACGCGATAAAATTTTAACTGGGTCTAAAGTTACTTATTAAATCATATTTCAGATGATACAGAATTTGTCAAATTCTTAAACACAGCCCTACTTTTGAGGCCAAATTTCCGTACGTAGCCTAAAAGCTGTAAAACAAAGACTTCAAAATTAAGAGTAGTGTGAAATGTGGACTCCTGTAGCTCAGTGGTTACAGCACTCGCCTTGTAAGCGAGAGACCTAGGTTTGATTCCCAATAGGGCGAAGCCCGAGGCAAGTTTCCTTACTCCACATGCCTGATAATAATCATTCAAGAAAAAAAAATTGGTCACCTCAATTCATGACTGTTTATGGGACAGTGATATGTGCAATTCACTGCCGCTTTTTGCCCACAAATATAGTTAATTTACTTTACAGTATCTTCTGTGATAATAATCATTCTTGCATTCAGTTTCATAACTGTCAAGTCAGGGAGACTTCTCAAAGCACTTCACAGGATATATTGTAAAGTGCAATAGTGTGTTTTGTAGGTGAAATGCAATGGTAATACAGTAGAATGATTCCAAATCCAGATGAAATTTTACCTACCTGGTCTCCAATCCCAAACCTTACCTCAGTCACAATGCTGGGGAATGAATCATTTTCAAATATCCACCCATCCTGGCACCCAGTGAGCGGCAGGGCTCTGGAGCTATTTGGCAGTGGATTATCACAGCTAACAGAAGAAACATTCCAGTCTATATCATATCTCTCACACTGACTGTATGAGGAGTGGTGAGATCTGCTCAGGGGAATTGTGTAATTCTTCTCCATTTCTAGAGTCCAGTTGCACTTCTTACTCAGTTCAGTCACTCCAGGATTCCGGCACCAGTGATCTGGAGTGATTGCCAGAAAAACAAATCCAACATACAAATAGGAAAATAATGCCGATGTCAAATAAATTAGAAAAAAAATGGTTTTCTGGTAAATTCCAAATACTCCTGCTTCCTCCAGGACATTGTCAAAGTTTGACATGGCTGAGGATGTTTTCGCCCAAAACTAAAGGTGAAGAAGCAAGTTACTTCTAAAAGAATGTCTCATCCGCACACAGATCCTTTTAGCTGAAGATTATCAGCAGCTCTGTATTCCAGCAAACGAACTGCAGACCAAAGGTCTACAAATTAACTGTTTAAATCAAGGGTTTAACTAAGTTAATAAATGAAAAGACAAGCTATTTGTCACATTCATGTAAATAGTTCAGGTCGGATCTTACAAACGATAACAACTATTTTTCAAAACTTGAAAACTAAAATGTGTTTTGCTGTATGAATAATTTTACTTTTATTTCAGGGTCTTTATGCATTTTAAGAAGGCTGAGAAATTATCAGTGCAATTCACCATTTCTGCTCAAATTAGAAAGTCACGCTAATCATGTCAAAGTTGATTAAAATTTCAGCACATGTGATTAGGTTAGATAGTTAAGTTGCTGTTATTATCAGTTTTATTTTTAAAGAAAGACTGCTGGGAAATATAAATCACGTTTCTCTACAATTTCCTGTTGATGTCACATGAGAAACTGATAACAACAACAATTTATATAACGGCCTCATGCTCAGTAGCATCTCAAAACGTGTTACTGTGGTGGAGCTTGATGACGAGCCAGGGAGAGAGGGGAGGTGATCATCGGTATGGACAATGAGGAAGGTCTTCAAGTGCGATCTAAAGATAGGTAACGAGGAGGTAAGTCAGAGGGATTGAGGCAGAGAGTTCCATAGTTTGGGGGAGCAGTGGCTGAAGGCAAGGCTGTCAATGGTGGAGTAGAGGGTTTGAGGGATTTGGAGGAGGCTGGAGCCATATTTAATGACTATCACGGAATTGGCACACTTTGGTGCTGGGACACCAAAAAAAATACCTTCTGTGTAAAATTAGAGCAGTTTTATTTACTTACACAAATGAAATTTTTAGAGTCTATAATGTTGAAACATCTCAAAAGAACTTGACAGTAATTATTCTCAATCCGTTTAGACCATCATCAAGAGACTTTTAACGTTCACGTCAAGAACAGGCAGATAGAACTGACTTTAATATGACCAGCTCCATGTCTCCCACCTGACCTGCCCTACCATCATCAGCTGGACTTTCAGCCTCTCTGCCCCTACCCTTTCGAATCATCCCACAATCCCTTTGCTTTGATCCCTCCATTACCTCCTTTCAACAGTGCCTTCAGCCGCCCTTCTACCTCTCTGCCCTCTCTCATCTTAACCCTGCCCTCCCATGCTCAGGTACTGATCCCTGACTGTCCAGCGCCTTGGGACATCCTCCCTACATGAAAGGCACTTTACAAATGTAATTTTGTTGGGTTATTGAGTTGGCGTGGCAGAAAGGAAGGAAGTAGAGTTAGGGGAACTAAGTTAAAATGGGGAGAGGGGGGTACCTCGGAGGTCTCTACTGCTAGCCCTTGATCATAAGCATGGAGCTTAACAACAATGAGGTGGATGGGAGAAGAGGGCTGTGAATCAGCGGAGGCAACAAAGTTTGATAGGCTGTACACATTGGCTGATTGATAACTGGCAAATTAAGTTTAATACAGATAAATGGTGATTACTTTACAAATAAGAATAGGAAACATAGATAGAATTTTAATGACTCATTGGTTTGAAGAGAGGTAAGCAACTCAAGCTCTGCACTTCCAACTCGTGGAACCATCCCTCAAGGGAAGAGATGTATGTCTGAACTGTGGACAGGAACATCATGGCAACGCTCTCATATTTCATAATGAGCCGTGTTACCCACTAGGAAGCCCATAGGGAGTTTCTGGTATCTGCCATCCACCTAATGAGGGCTAAACCTTCACTTGTCAGATGTCAAGTGACTATGCTCCTTGGGGGGAGGCAAGTGGGGTTTCCTTGGAGCTAAACAGGCTTGTTGTTGTCTAAACCTAAGCAAGCCAAAGCCCTAAAAGGTCGGGTGATCCTAGCTGGACAAGCTATGTGATTCTAGGTGGATAGACTCTAGCAGACCCCAGTTCTGGGGTCTTCAATCTTACGCTACGTTGGGTTCTTGCAAATCTGTGGCTAATATTCACCAGATTTAGCTCAGCGGGATCAGTGTCCTAGGCAGAGAGAGTACATTGCATTCCAATAAATATCCCAGGGATTTTCATGTATGTGTGGGATACACGGAACTTGCATTTGATATAGCGCTTTTCACATCTTCTAGAAGTGACCTCATACTGTAGTTCTAAATCTAAACCAGTTTGGTTTGGATACTCCTAAGCATTGTAATCAGACACCCAGCTGACGAAAAGAAAACAAATCCTTAACCTTCAGGCCTTTAATTTGTGTGATTGAATATTTGAGAAATAAAATGTAACTTTTTAATTTGTCTTTGGATCAGGAATTCAGTCAAAGATAAATGAAATTGGAATGATTCTGCAAATTAGTAACCACATCTTGTAATACTATACAACTTCCATGAGAAGTGGAGCAGTAGCAGATACTGAGAAAAGGAAATTTTCATAAAACATTAATTCCTGACATTTGCTTCTGTGCACAGTATTCTCAAATATATCAGAATAATGCTTCAGCCAGGAGAACATAAACAACTAGATATTGTTTTATCATTGATATCCTCCCCCACTTACAATTCCTCTTAGATCAGTGCACAACTCTACTACTGTGAAACACATTGAAACCGTATCCTACCATGAAGGGCAAATAATTGCTAGTTGTTGCTTTATTTTATTTCAACAGGTATATAATTATATATCCGCATACATGTAGAAGTTGACCCATGTCTATGGATGATATCCCTAAGTAAGAGCATGTAGGTATTAAAAAGGAGAGGAACAAGGACAGAGCTCTGGGGAATACCACATATGATGATGCAGGGGCCAGATTTGGAGCTGAGAGGAGAGGGATGCAGGGTCAACAGTTTAAAAGGCAGTAGAGAGTTCAAGAAGGATGAGAAGACAGAGAACTGTCACAGAATAGAGTGAAGCTGGGAAGCACCGACTCGTTCCAGGATCTTGGAAGGAAAGGCAATGTTGGAGATGGATCGATAAGTTAGATGGGTCCAGGAAAGTTTTTTTGAGGGGTAGGGTGATGATAGCTGTTTTTAAGGGGGTGGGAAAGGTCAGAAGGAGGTACATAATGTCTATTAGTAGGAGACAAGGAGGTGGAGCTGTGAAGTAAACAGAGCTGTTAGGGGTGGGGTAATGGGCTTCATTTGGGAAATCATAAAAAGGTGAGAGAAGAATGGGTGATGGGTTTAAAAATGTGGAGGGAGGGATAAGTAGAAGCTGTCATGAGGGGGGTGGGAGGAGGTGGTCGAAAGGGCAAAGACAGCAAAGTGCATGCAGCCCCTCGGTTTTGCACTCAGTGAATTATATGATCTCCTCACATTTGGAGTTGAGCAGAAGATGGGCGAGGCATGGGAAGGTGGAGTGAGGAATTGGTTTGTGGTGGAGTATAGGAGCCTGCGATTGTTCGAAGTCTCAAAGACGATCTTGGAATATAAAGACAATTTAGTTGAGGTGAGGCAGGGAAGTAGATTTTGACCCAGTCCAGGCAAGTGTGGTGGTGGACCATGAGATTGGGTTTGAGCCAGGTGGGTTCAGCAGCATGAACCAGTGATTTGAGGCAGTGGAGATGATTGGTGTAGGTGGCGATGCGGGGCAAAGATGTTGAGTGTAGCAGAGAGGGAGTTGTGGAGGAGGGTGACTGAGGAAGTAAGGTCATTATGGCTGCAGGAATTCAATGTAATCTCGTCTTTGCCTCGTGTGTATTTGAGGTTGGTTTCTAAGTGCTTTATCTTCCAGTCTCCATTCTGCATACTGCATTCAATCCCTATGAAGACATGGCTAAGTGATGATGGACAAGTATGTGGAGTCTTGCCAAATCAGGATTAAGGTGGATGATTGAATGAACAATTTGAAGGTTGATTTACCAACTGATCTTTAATTAAGACAAGGCATTCCATACAAAGGGCACAATTTGCAAAGATTTTCAACTGAGACAACTTTCCTCTACTGTCTCAACACAAAGGGCTGAATTCTTCAGAGGGTCCGTTTGCGGCCATTTCACTGCTTTGTTAAACGGGGGTACAAGCAGGTCAGAGAGGTAGGGAGGTGCTGGGTAAGAAGGGATTTGTAAACGAGTGTGAGCATAAGCATGGTTGAAGAGGAATGTTTTCAGATGGGACTTAAAAAGGGGGAGAAAGGGGGCAAGGTGGAGGGATTGAGGGAGAATGTTCCATAGTTTTGGGGCATAGGGACTGAAAGCGCAACCTCCGATGGTGGGGCAGAGGGTTTGAAGGACCCATTCAGTTGGGTTCCCAGCGAGACAGAAGCCAGGTGGTTTTGCAGGACTTCAAGGTACTGTTGATGACTGACCAATTAACAGCTAGTGGTAGAGAATCTTCCTACTCTATTATTGTTAATCCTACACCTATTTCCCTAATGAGTAGGATGGTTTTAGCAATGACAAGCGCTGAGTTTGCCAGCTAGTGTTCAAAACTGTGAGCTGCAGTTTTAGCTAGTTAAACCCAAGCATCCTGTCAACTCGCACTTTATATTTTTCAGGATTAGGTGAGTTCCCTTGGGGAAACAGTACACATATAATTCTTACAAGTTCTGACCATCCAGGCATCAATTCTGCTGCTCACAAGTGTAACGCTACACACAAAAATCAAAATGTAAATTAACTGCAAGAATAACAGCATTCAAGCCAACACAGACGTCAACAACCTGGGTTTATCCTGCTCTAAGAGACTGACTGGCAATTTAAGTCTTCAGAAGATATGCCTTCACTTTAAGGATTATGCTCTCTTAGTTCGTGAGCTAAGTATTGATTGGTGATTAAGAATCTGATGTGAATACTTCCACTGCTCTATTCACTCAATGAATGAAACATTGGAAGTTGTATACATACATGAAAGAAAAAACAGAAAAGAGTCACTATATTCACTATTTTTCAAGACTTTCCTCTTCGATCGTGCCTTTTGTTCCACCCCGAACTCTTTTACCTCCCCTCCGTGTTTCACCCCTTCCCAAACACTCCCCTCCCAGCTCGGGTCACACGCCTCTTGTTCAGCGCCTTGGGACGTCCTCCCGACGTGAAAGGCACTCTATAAATGTAAATTGTTGTTGTTGTTATATTCCCAAATTCTTCCAACTGACAGACAGCTTCCTGAAGTAAGGGAAAACTCATTGCAATATTGGCCAAGAATTATAGAATATTATGGCACAGGCATCATTCTGTGCCTACTCCTTGGAAGAGCTACCCAATCAGTCCCATTCCCCCACTCTTTCCCCATATCCTTGAATGTTGTTCCTATTCAAGTACCTATCCAATGCAGTTTTGAAAGTTGTTATTGAATCTGTTTCCATCACCTTTTCATGCAGTGCATTCCAGACAAAAATTCTACTCTCCTCCGTTTCTTTTATTAACTACCTTAAATCTAAGTCTCCTGATTACCAGCTCACATGCATCATCTGGAGCTCCTATAGCTCAGTGGTTAGAGCACTTGCCTTACGTGTGAGACCTGTGTTCGAATCCAGGCAGATCAGGGCAAGTTTTCTTACTCCACATGCCTAATAATAATCTGTCAAAAAAAACACAACAATAAAAATTGGACATTTCAATCCACGAACCCAGTATCCCACAAACAAGTGCCTTGTTTGTGGGATACTGCTGTGTGCAATTGGCTGGCACATTTCTCCCACAAATATAGTCAATTCACTTTACAGTATATTCTATGAAGCGCTTTGAGATGTCAATAAGATGACATTTCAAGGCCACTCACGGCCTTGCCCCCACCTATCTCTCTGACCTACTGTCTCCCTATCAGCCTGCCCAACCCCTCCGTTCAGCAGACTCAGGCCTGCTCCGTGTTCAATCATAGGCGGCCGGGCTTTCAGCCTCTCTGCTCCCACACTGTGGAACTCCATCCTGCAGCCCCTCTGCCTTGCTTCCTCCCTTTCCTCCAAGGCCAGTCTCAAGACCTTCCTCTTCAACCGTGCCTTCGGCTGCCCCACTAACTCTTCCCCCTCTCCCGCTCTCATTCCCCTTCCCCCTACCCCGATCGTCCCCCTCTACCCCCGCTCGGGTCCCAACTTGACTGTTCAGCGCTTTCTGACGTCCTCCCGATGTGAAAGGTGCTTTATAAGTGCAATTTTGTTGTTGTTTTTTGTTAAGTAAAGAGCACTATATCCAATGCAAGGATTATTATTGTTATCTCACTCATCTCTGCATTAAACTTCAGCTGTCATATGTCTTCCCATTTCACCGGGAACTCTATTTCCTCCCACAGTCTGTTACCATACTTCTCACTGATTACTGCATGGTTGTTTGGGTCAGTAAACTTCTAACCTGCTTTGAATGGACATGAAGACAAGGATCCATCATTCAGGGCACTCTTTTTATAGCAGGGTCTATTGTACTAAGAATGTTGCATATTCTTTAGAGTTGTAATGTTATTGCACTCTGAAATGATCCTCCAAGAAGCAGTGGCAATTGCTGCAATAAAATGCTTTGAGTTCGCATTTCCATAATTTCTATTCCTACACGACAATACAGTTTACAGTTGTATCATATATTCCATGTCAAAGACTGTCTCAAAGCCTCGACACTGCTGGCTGGGTAAACAAGCTGAGGATGGGTGCAAAGAGGATGGGGAGGGGAAAGATGATCGTAAGAGGTACAGTGCATCAATAACACAACTTGAAGATCAGACTGTATGATTTTCCTACAATAGTAGAGGGTATTTGAAAATGTCGCCAAATGAAAACGACTAAACTGAACCAATGAACTGCTTAAAAAGAAGACTTGGATCAGTAGGACTGTTGGCTCTATAAATGTTAAGTAGTATGCAAAGTGTAGATAGGAGCCCTGACCACCAACCCTAATGATCAACAGATATGGTAAACGATGGCATGGCCTTCTAAGTGTACAAAATATTTAGTAGAGCTTTGCTGGTAACTTTCTGAACACTTGTCCTTCAAATCGGAAGGCTAACAAACTGTTGACTGAATGCAGCCTAACTACCTGCATCAAATGTTCTGGCTCGACGGAGTCTACAGTAAACACTTTGTCCGGGGTGGAGGGGCTATATAAATCCAAGTTGTTGTTATTGTTGTTCATTATTTATGTATGTTATTCTATAATTATGCCTCCAATTGCAATGATAGTGGGAGTGATAGTAAAATATAGCATTTTTCAAAGTGTTTCAAAGTGATGGGTGTTTTATCCTATAGCTCCTATAGCTGGCGAGGGCTCTTGCCAAGGCAAGGTTTAGTTACCGGCAAAGTGAAATGTTGGGCAAGTTTCATCATTCCACACGCTTCTGTTTACCTAGCAGTAAGTAAGAACCCAGTTCTACGTCGATTGGTGGATTGCTTTTCAACAACTCCAGGACCACTGGAGAAGTCTGTCAGACATGAAGCCCTGGATGAGAACTAATATTTTACAGTGGAACATCAACAAGACCGAGGCCCTCCTGATTGTCCATCTCAGGCATTGATAGTTTCACAGTCCATGGACACTGTACCTCACTGAATTAGTCCAGAACCTTATGTCTTGTTTGACCCTCAACTGTCCTTTCTATCCCATATCTGGGTCATGACATGTTCTGTCTTCTCCCACCTCTGCAAAGTTGCCGGTTGGCTGCTGAGACCCTAATCCGTGCATTTGCCACATCTCGGCTTGACTATGCCAACAACCTGCTTGTTGGTCTTCTCAACTCTTCACTCCACAAGCCGCAGATCATTTAGAACTCAGCAACTTGTGGCCTCTCCTACACTTCCCTATCAACCCCAATCTCTCCTGGCACCACTGGCTCTCTATCCCCCAGAGGATAGTTCTAAATCCTCATTCTCGCCTTTTCAGCCCTTCCTTACCTCTGTGACCTGATAACACAGTAATAATAATAATACTCCTTGCATTTTGATATAGTGCTTTTCACATCTTCTAGAAGTCTCAATGCACTTCACAGAATATATTGTAACTTGAATTGAATATTTGTGGGCGAAACGTGGAGGCCAATTGCGCACAGCAGTGTCTTACAAACAGTCGTGGCTTGAAATGACCAATTTATTATTGTGTTTTTTTAAAAAGGGATTGACCTGCCCTCTCCCTATGCTCAGTAGGCTCCTGCTCCATGCCCCTGCCCACCCCATTTCACCATTGGCAGTCGGATCTTCAGCCTCTCTGCCCCCAACCTTTGAAACTCCATCCCATATTCTCTATGCCTCGCTGCCTCCCTTGCTTCCCTCAAGGCAAGTCTCAAGACCCTCCTCTTCGATCTCACTTTGGGCACTCTCGTATTCCTAAACTCCACCCCTCCAGAACCCAACCCTCAGCTCAGGTCCAAATCGCTGCCTGTCCAGCACATTGGGACATACTCTCAGCATGAAAGACGCTATACAAATATAATTTGTTGTGGTAATAATGCCATAAAAAACAATAATAGTAATTTAGTCACTCAATTCACACTATTTGTTAGACACTGCTGTGTGCAATTGGCTGCCATGTTTCGCCCACAAGATATGCAGTCAATTTACTTTACAATATATATTCTATGAAACGCTTTGAGACACCTCAGCCAGTGAAGTCCAAGATCAGGAACATTTTCTCAAAAAAAAGTGACTATTTTCCAAGATTTCTGTCTTGATAATAATAATAATCTTTGCATTTGATATAGCGCTTTTCACATCTTCTAGACATCTCAAAGCGCATCACAGAATATACTGTAAAGTGAATTGATTGTATATTCGTGGGCGAAACATGGCAGCCAATTGAGCATAGCAGTGTCCCAAAAACAGTCATGGATTGAAATGATAATTTTTTTTGTTAATTTTTTTTGAGGGTTTATTATTAGGCATGTAGAGTAAGGAAATTTGCTCAAGGTTTCGCCCTGATTGAACACAAGTGTCACGCTTGTAAGGCAAGTTCTCTAAGTTCACTACAGGACTCCAACAACAACAGCAACAATTTGCATTTATATAGCGCACTCCATGCCAGATGGCGCCTCAGAGTGCTTCACAATAGTGGAGTCCGAGGCCGAGCCAGGGGGAAGGTGACAGTAAGCGCGGTCGAAGAGAAAGGTCTTCAGGTGTACCTGGAAGATGGGAAAGGAGGGAGTGAGGCAAAGGGGTTGAAGGAGGCAGTTCCAAGTTTTGCGGCGTAGTGGTTGAAGGCACAGCTGCTGCTGGTGGAATGGAGTGGAGAGTTTGGGGGACAAGGAGGAGGCCAGACTCAGTAAAGTGGAGGCAGTGAGTACTGCTGTAAGGAAAGGAGGTTATTGAGATAGGAGGGTGCAGAGGAGTGGAGGGATTTAAACACAAGAGTGAGGATCTTGAAATCGATCCGCTCGGTATACTTCTAAATAAGACAATGTTTTCGAGTACATGACTTCATGTGCTCTTAAAAAATATGCTCAGGGTGTATTGCTTATGTGGACATACAGTAAATGTATGGCAGAGGGTGGGGCTGAATGAGTCCAAGAATAAAGAAAATATTGTTAACACAATAAAGTACAAGTTTCAGCTCACCTTTGTAGATCGGTGCCATAAACAGTCCCAGAGTGGATGGCTGAGTGATCATCGATTGGTTTTCTGCGGCCTATACAGTCAATCCGATCTAATCAAACTTTTAGTCGGGATATTATCACTTTTGATCTTTAACCACAAGTTTTAAAAAAAATAAAACGTTAGTATTAAATCATTTATTCTCAGCTGTCACTTTTTCTTGGTAATAATGATCCTTATTATTCTTCAGAAGAATGCCTAAAAGTGTTTCATAGGATTTACTGTGAAGTGACAATGTATTTGTAGGCAAACACAGTAACAAAAATCCTTGCATTTGATATCGAGCCTTTTTACATTTTCGCACAATTTAAAGTAATGTGTAGTGAAGGCGAATGTTTGCGACCGAATGTGGCAGTCAATTTGTACTCAGTAATGTCTCACAAAACAGCCAATTTTAAGTGAGTGACCAATTTTATTTATTTATGATAGTTTATTTATCATTTATAAATTAGTCAACTTTTTGTGAGTCATTTATTTTAATGAGTTGCAATTTGTTGGGTTTGAGCTACTTTTATAATGTTCATTGCAATACTAAAGTACATTAAACATACCTGAAAGTTATTTCGGATTTGTTGCATCCATCAGTGGATAGAGGAAGCAGTTAAGATCTAATTATGATAAAGAGTTGGCAGTGTACGGTTACATCACCAAAGGTCATACACATAATACTCTTTTATACCCTTAAATCTCTTTATTTATTTGGCGATTGTTGGTTAGAATACCAGGATAAATTTCCTTATCTTTTGAAATTGTGCCATTAATAGCCACCTGAACAAGCAGGCAATTTACATTATTGTGCTTTAGCACCAATAATGTACTGTATATTGATCACAGTTTTGCTGTTATAATCATTTATAATAACATAACGTCCATGTCCACAACAGGACTATGATACAATTTTTCATCCAGGTGTATAACAAACTCTCAGAACCCACCTTGATGTATTTGCAGCTCCATCCACTGGACACAACAATGTTTTATATCCTTATGTCTCTTCATAAGATTACATTTGAGGCATCAGCCTTCACAACCCTCCGCAGCTTGACCTAGTTCCCCTTATGACTCACTTCTTGCTTGTTGAAGATGATGGGATGTAACAGGCTATTCTTTTCAAAGAATCTGGCCGTGAGGATGCAGACTCTTAGCAAATAAATCAATATGTATTTGCTGCGAGTCTGCATCCCCACGCGGCCTAACAGAGGGTTGTGTACTTGAGCCCTGCCTTCAAACTGAATGCATAATCTAGACTTCAATGCAGCCCAGTGCATTGGATTATCAGAGGTGGCATGTTTTAATTGAGAAATTGAGATGTTGAACTATGGTCCACATTCTGGAACTCCATCCCGCAATCCCTTCACCTCACTTCCTCCCTTTCCTCAAGACCTTCCTCTTCGACCATGCCTTCTGCTGCCTTCCTAACTCTCCCCCCTTTCCTACTCTCCTTTCCCCCGACCCTACCCCGACCCTTCCCCCCCCACACCCCACCCCCGACCTAACTGTTCAGCGCCTTGGGACTTCTTCCCGACGTGAAAGATGCTCTATAAATGTAATTTTGTTGTTGTTGTTTACCGATTTATATCGACATTAAAAATCCTAATGATCTTATATCAAAAATTTGGTTTGAATGGAAACCAGGAGTTCTCCTGCTGTTCTGGTCAGCAAACCTCCAGTTAAATTATTACCTTCAAGACCATCAGTTGGCAAATTGGCTGAAGGGGCTGCCTACAAGGTCACAGTGTGGCTTTCAATTATCTGAACTTATCAACATTAAAGGCGTTATATAAAAATACAAATGTTATTAGTTCACGTCTGATTACATCTTTACGATATATACATTCACCTTCAAAATGTGCAGTCGCTGCACATTAGAGTAAATCTCTCAAACCACTTTGAGATGCCAATCCAATGCGATCAGGTGTCAGTATCAATAATTATTATTATTAGACACATTTACTAAGACTATTTCTGGGAAAAACAACAAAATAAAAATTTGAGAGTGCCGTTCACGTCCGATATTCCTTCCATCATGCTCTATGTCCAATTGGTTGACTATTCTTAAGTTGTTTTTGTAGTTAACCCACTGTAGCTCAGCAGTTGGAGCACTCACCTCACAAGCAAGACCACTGGGTTCTATTCCTGGAAGGGTGAAATGTTGGGCAAATTTCCTTACTCCACACATCCCCTTTTCACCTAGCAGTAAGTAAGAACTTGGTTGTTAGTCAATTGGCGGATCGTTTTAGTGGGGATAATAATCCCTAAAAAAAAATCAATAGTAATATGGCCACTCAATCCACTGTGGGACACTGTTGTGTGCAATTTGTTGCCGAGTTTCGCACACAAATATATAGTCAATTCACTTTACAGTATATGTGAGTGCTATATCAAATGCAAGGCCTATTATTGTGCAGTCCTGTAACTCAGGGGTTGGAACACTTGCCTTGCAAGCAAGATGCACGGGATTGATTCCAGGCAGGACCAAATCTTGGGCAAGTTTCCTTACTCTACACGCCTAACAATAATTCCTCAAAAAAAAATTGTCATTTCAATCACGACTATGTTTTTCTACGATCTGGGTTTTTCCAATGGAAGTGATTTGCCATTCAGTGTTGGTTGAGGATTTTTTTTAAATATAAGAAGCACTGCAGTTTACAGAGAAACAAAACAAATACACATTTAATTGTTTTTAAGCATTTATTCGCTTATCCATCTTAACATAATAAGACTTAATAGATCTATATCCACATTGGTACACCACTAATGTAAGTGGGCGAAACAATATTTTCAAACAAAAAAAATTGAACGTGACAACATGCCTTTAAACGTACACATTATGAAATGGTCAGAGTTCATTTTTGGTGATAAGGTCAAATTCACGAGTTGAGGATAATCTTCACTGAGACGGATTCCCCCTCGGCACTTATTGAAGAATGTTGAGCAACCTGATGGTATTGGGCTTTTGGCTCCTTTCTTTTTTGCCTGAAGATACAGGTATAAATGCACTATAAGTCTTACAATATCTCACACACTCATCTGAAAAAAGTATTTAACTATGGGTATAAAGTACTGTACGTAAATAATAATAATACATGCATTTGATAGTGCTTTTCACATCTTCTAGATGTATGAAAGCACTTCACAGAATATACAGAGTAAACTGAATTGACTGTATATTTTGTAGACGAAAAGCGGCAGCCAATTGCGCACAGAAGTGTCCCACAAACAGTCGTGAATTGAAATGACCAATTTATTTATTTATTGTTTTTGAGGGATTATTATCAGGCGTGCGGAGTTAGGAAACTTGCCCAGGTCTCTTGCTTGCAAGGCAAGTGTTCTAACCACTGAGTCTCAGGACTCTACGGCAAGTAGAAATTCCCATTAACTTTTATGGATAATTTGGTTGCATTTACAAGAAGTCTCATTGTAATTAAACTAAATATTAGGGTCTAGAACAAAACAACACTTGGTGCTGAGCTGGCTCTGATATGACATGCTTAGCAATGGAACATCCAAATCTAGTAAATCCTCTGCGGCAGTCACATCACTGTGTATTTGCTGGCAAACATGGGAGTCAATTTGCATCTGTCAAAGTCACACAAATAGCCAGGAAATGAATGGCCCTCACAATAGCCCTGGTCCGTTATATGTTCTTATATGTTAAGAAACTTGAGATCCAAAATAAGTGTAAGTACAAACATTGCTACCATAAATGATAGCCAACATGGGTTCAGAAAGGATAGGTCTTGTCTGATCAAGCTCATGCCTTTTTTGAGCAGTGTTGGTTTAGAGTTATAAAGGGCAATTTGCAGATACCAGGACATTTTTCTTTCACATTTTCATACAAAATACAGTCATTACACCATTACAGTATATCATCTGGTCGATTGAGATGTACCCGTGACATGAAATAATAATTATTAATAATAATAAATGTGGACTATATTAGCTGTGCTAGCAGTGTCCCAAGTGTTTTTTAATATTAATTTATACAGGTCTTCAGTGAGAGACACTAATAACTGAGACAGGGGAGAAAATGATGAGGCCAATCCACTTTCACAAACTGGGTCAAAAGGTGCATCACCTCTCTTTGCTGGGAGATAGTATGTGGCACAATTGGGGAATAACAATAGAAGGGAAACAAAAGAGATGAGAACATGGAGTCATCTGGGGCCAAACAACACTGTGGTTCAAAGCACAATTCTCGGATTAGTTACCAGGCAAACCTTTCCACATCTTCAATGGTATCTGGTAAAGTCAGTCCTTTTGTCTCTGGTAAAAGCAGCACAAGTCCACCAGAAATCAAACTAATTATCCCTGCAAATGAAGTGACATAATAATAAGAATTGGTGCAAATGTATTTAGTGTAAGTCTGTCAAAGAACCTAAATGTATTCAAATCGCATGAAGTCTGAAATTCAAACACCATTAAGTTGGGATCCTGTCTTTATGCTTACCATTGAGCAGACACTAAATGAGAGAGCCTCTCCCTCAAAGTAGCCTCTCCTAACTGAAGCTTTCAGAGATTGATCAGCAGCCATCTTGAAGCAAAATTTCAGGCGAGATGATTGAATTGTAAATTTTAGACATGGGATATTGTTAAAGTTTATTTTCTTCTTTTAATAAGCTATCTTCCGATGATCTTCATCAAAAGATAGTGATCTTCCAAGGTGATAAGAAATCCGTGCTCTCCTCAGTCCACAATTTACCACAACAGCAAGAAATTACATTTGTAATCTGCCTTTTATGTCGGGAGGACATAACAAGGTGCACAGTCAAAGATTTGCAACCAAGCTGGGGTTGGGGACAAGAGGGGTGGAGGGCAGGGAGAGAGACCAAAAGCGGGGTCAGAGGTGAAGATCTTGAGATGGGTCTAGAAGGAAGCAAGAGACTGAGGTACGGAGAAGCAAGCATGTGGAAGGCTTTTTTTTTATCATTTGACATTAAGCAATGTCCTATAATCAGCCGTGAGGTCAATTACTTCTTTCTTATCTAGGAGATTGTTGGCCAGGACACAGGGAGGAACTCCCTTGTCTTGTCAATAGTATCACAAGATCTTTATCATTAACCTGAACAGGAAAACAAAGCCTTGGTTTGACATCTCATCCTGAATTTATGCTGTTTTATCAAATAATTTGATTCACTAAGAATATAAAGCTATTTAAATCTAGAGCTAGTGGAAGAGGACAGTAGTTATGCCCAGTGTTAGAGGAATGAGCTTTGAACAATCATTAGATAAATCAGGGCTCTCCAGTTTTGAAAGAGCTGTCACGAAGGGTCCTTGTAGTAGTAGATCAGATTTTAAATGGGATTGAGAAAATAAACCCAGAGCAAAACTTTCAGATGTTCTAACACAACAAAACAAGAGGCTAAGGTTCAGGGTTGCAAAGGGAAACTTCAGGACAGATACCAGGAAGTATTGATTAACCTAATTTAATTAACAACTGGAACAGTTTGCTAGGAAGGGGAGCTGAGGGTAGGACACTGGGTTCATTTGAAAAGTAGTTTGCTGTTGGGATGGGAGGGTGGGTGGTCTGGAAGGATGAGATCAGATGGGCCAAAGTTTTTGTCATCCAAACCCCTCTTTTGTTCATAAGAAATTGAATTCATTTAAGCAAAAACTACCAAAAGCCACTCACCAAAAACCACCAGAGGCAGATTTGCCCAAATAGATGTCAACTTGTACAGAATGAAGGGTGCTGCCATTGCCCCAATGTCACACATTAATGTGCACACTGAAACGCCAAAGTTCCTGTCAGAGAAATATTGTTACTTAAAAATACGTTCAAATACTCTCAAGTACAAACTTATTCTTTTTTAAATAAACTAATCATATTTATTAAGAAAAGGAGTTATCAATAGTTAATCGTATAGGTAAACTATAGTTGAACAATCCATTAAAAGTTTATTGCATTGTATAAAATGATTGTTTTTCTGGATTTACCTTATAACTGTTGGATATAATTCAGCATTTACAAAAATAACCATTTCAAGGCTTACAGTAATTCCAAATTTACCCAAAAAGCCTATAGCCGTGGTCAGCCAACCGATATCTAAATTGGAGCAAAAAAGGATCATTAGCAAAATAATTTCTGAAAGAAAATGGTCACTTATTTTCCAATGTAATATCCCGTGCCTAGATCAATATCCTATTCACCAAAATATTTTAGTAATACTTCTTGGAAGTACAATCTGCAGTTAAGATGAAAATAGTTACTTTGGTCTCTTCGTTTTTTGTAGTAGAATTCCTACACTCACCTGTTCAGGAAAAAAATTACAATTCAGTTTTCATACACAAATCAATTTGCAAATGACCTTGTGCTCTTCAAAGACATTTTAAATCTCTTAAGACAGTGCCACAATATGGATATCAGTTTGGAGATCAAAGCACTTCAGTTAGTACAGTAACCAATAATATTAACAATCCTTGCAATTGATATGATTAAACCAATGTCCTGTCTGCCTGTTCAGGTGGATATTAAAGATACAATGGCACTATTCAAAAAGAGAATGGATTTTCTCCCAATGTCCTGGTCAACAAATCCCCCAAATAAAATTGGTCACTCACTCTACGGCTGTTTGTGGGACATTGCTATGCACAATCTAGTTGCTGCGTTTCCCCTACAAAATGCAGTCACTTCACATTACAACATATTCTGTGAAGGACTTTGAGACAACTCAGCAAAGTGATGACACTACTGTATGTCAAATGCAAAGATTATTATTTATCATTATAATACCAGTGTTTGCAAGGCAACTTACTCTCAGGTATAAGGGTAGCTATCAGACAAGATGTCCCCGCCACTATACCTCCCAGGGCAAATGGGAGACGCCGTCCGACACGGTCAATAACTAACATAATGAAGATTGCGGCTGGAATTTCAACAGCTCCTGAGGTAAAGAAATTGAGATAAATGTTTCCTCCCACAGTTCCCAAACGAATGACGAGTCCTTGATAAACCAAACCAGCTGCAAACCTGAAAGGGATTAAATGGAATATCTTAGTTTCATGTCACACAGTAAGTAGTTATGCTATTGGTGGTGCCACTGAAACAATTTACTGAGAACATTACCACACGAAGGGATCGTCTAAAATTGGGGTCCAATTTACAAGATTTGCAAAAAAAAAAGGATTTTAGATCATGAATCCTCCAGATACCCAGATAAGTCTCAACTTCAATTAAGTCTTAATTCAACCAAAGTAAACTCCACAGCACATTGGCAGCTGAGGAGATTTTAATAGTCTCAGTGTGAGACACATCAGTTTATAGTAGACTAGAAACAGACAATACTAATTAATATCGGTACTGGAACAATTAGTAACTGATGAGGATAAAATACTATATAATGCAGGGTTACTTTGAAAGAAACAATAATTAACTACCATTGGATGCTACTAATTAGCATCACAAAATACAAATAGATTTGGGGAGGAGGGGTTGTTAACTGTATTGAGTGGTTTAAGGGGAAGGGGAAGAAATACTACATGGTTCTAGATTTATTCTATTGTCTTAGCATTTCAGAAGGCTTGGAATTTAACAAATTGTTGCTGAATTAAATGAACTTGCTGAAAGCCAGCTTGAAAATCAAGATTATATTTACAAGAATAACAAGTTGTAGACCTGATCAAATTGTACAAAACTAGAATAAATCTAGATTCAGGTCTGTCCTGACGAAGTATCTTGGACCCGACATGACTCACTTTCATAAGAACATAAGAATTAGGAGCAGGAGTAAGCCATTCGGCCCCTCGAGCCTGCCTGCCATTTAATAAGATCATGGCTGATCTATTCTAGCTCCACCTACCCGTCTTATCCCCATATCCCTTAATCCCTTTATCCACAAGAAATCTATCAATCTCACTCTTGAATATGTTCAAGGACTGAGCATCTACAGCCCTTAGGGGTAGAGAATTCTATAAATTCACTACCCTCTGAGTGAAGAAGTTTTTTTCTCAACTCAGTGCGAAAGGGCTGACCCCTAATTTTAAGACTGTGATCCCTGGTTATAGTTTCTCCAACCAGGGAAAATGTCTCCCACTATCTATTCTGTCATGTCCCTTAACAATCTTATAGATTTCTATAAGATCACCTCTCATTCTTCTATATTCTAGAGAATATAGGCCTAGATTGCTCAACCTATCCTCATAACTCATCCCCTTCATCCCAGGTACCAACCTAGTGAATCTACGTTGTACCCTCTCCAAGGCGAGGACATCCTTTCTTAAATAAGGAGAGCAAAACTGCACACAATATTCTAGGTGCGGTCTTACCAGGGCCCTGTACAGTTGCAGCAAGACTTCCCTACTCTTATATTCTAACCCTTTTGTAATGCACGCCAACATACCATTAGCCTTCCTAATTGCTTGCTGTACCTGCAAACTAACTTTTTGTGACTGGTGTATAAGGACACTCAAGTCCCTCTGAACGCTAACACCATCTAGTCTCTCCCCTTCTAAAAAATAATCTGCTCTACTAGGTGGATGACTTCACACCTACATTATACTTCATCTGCCACCTACTTTCCCACTCACCTAGCCTATCTATATAGCATTGCACTTTTTTAATGTTATCCTCTGTGTTTACTCTCCCTCCTAGTTTAGTGTCATCTGCGAATTTGGATATTTTAAGTTCGATGTCCTCATCTAGATCATTGATGTAGATTGTAAATAGATGAGGCCCAAGCACTGATCTTTGTGGCCCTCCACTAGTCACATCCCACCAATCTGAGAAGGACCTGTTTATCGCTACTCTTTGTTTTCTTCCTGCTAGATGCTTTCACTGTAGATGCTGCCTAACCTGATGAGTGTTCCCAGTGAGTTCTGTTTTTTGTTCTAGATTCAGGTCATATGTACCCCCAAATATCAGAGTGAGGCTTGATGAACCAAACTTACTCTATGCGTGCTCCCAAGAGAGCATCAAACCCATTCTGCATCAAACCCATACTTTTATTGCTCTGTGTGATGCCTTTGGTCACCCTCCAACCCTATCCTCCGTGCCCTTCACCTCTCCTGATTCCCAACCACCAGCTCAGGTGTGGATCCCTGATTCTCCAGCACCTTGGGATGTCTTCCCAACACGAAAGACACTATACAAACGTAATTTGTTGTTGTTCGCATGGTGTTTTGTACTGGTGGCCATTAAAGAATTATTCAATCGTACAAATAGCATCATCTCACCAGTTTAACAATAAAATAAGGGTGAGTTTCCTCATCTGTGGAGTTCTGACGAGGTCTATAAATGAAGGACGCCCCAATGCTTTATTGCAGTCATCAACAGTAATTGCCTGAAATGAAGATAGAAAATTACCTGAGGTTATTGTAAAAGTATCAAATGACAGGATATCATTTGTTTGTGGCAAGCTGAATACTGTATTGACCAGTTGCAAATGATCCACTTAGATTTTAGAAGGAAATTATATCCCGAAATAAAATTGGTGATTCACTTCATGGTTGCTTGTGGGACATTGCTGGCCGCAAATTGGCTATTGCAGTCGCCCACAAAATACAGTCACTAATTCCTGACATGAAAAGCTCTATACCAATTGAACTCAGTAGTTTAGTGGGTTAGAACACTCGCCTAGCAAGAGACCTGGATTTGATTCCTGGCAAGGTTGCAATGCTGGGCAAGTTTGTTTACTCCACACACTTCTGTTAACCTAGCAGTAAGCAGGAACGCAGTGGTTCATCAATTGTTGGATTGCTTTTCCAGGGGCAATAATTCCTTAAAATTCCACTTCAATCCACGACTGCTTGTGGGACACTGTTGTGCGCAATTGACTGTCGCATTTCACCCACATAATATACAGTCAATTCACTTTGCAGTATATTCTGTGAAGCGCTTTGAGATGGCTCAAAGAAGTGATAAGGCGCTATATCAAATACGAGCATTATTATCATTACAACTGCTTTTTGAGAAATGGAGCATTTAGCAAAATAGTAAAAATTAATCACCTCAGAGTTCTTTGAAAGAGTTTTCCCATTTCTTTTTGCCATCTTCTGTAAAACTTTCATAGCTTCTGCATTTTTCCTGCGAGAAAGCATCCATCTGGGAGATTCTGGTATCAGCCTGTAAAATTCCTTGCATTTTGATATAGCACTTTTCACCTCTTCTCGACATATCAAAGTGCTTCACAGAATATACTGTAAACTGAATTGACTGTATTTATGTGGAAGCCAATTGCGCACAGCAGTGTCCCACAAACAGTCGTGGATTGAAATGAACAATTTATTATTGCGCTTTTTTGAGGGATTATTATCAGGCGTGTGGAGTAAGGAAATTTGCCCAAGGTTTCGCCCTACCGGGGATTGAACCCAGGTTCTCTCACTTGTAAGGCATGTGCTCTAACAACTGAGCTACAGGACTCCATCAATGTATCCCAACTTTCAGATTTTAGTTTACTTTCTTACTTCGCAACTGTAAGTTTCTTAGGTCTCAACAAGTACCTCTTTGACCATAATTTTAGTCATCTCTCTCCACCCGCCCGCCCCCCTTTCCCACCATCAGCTTGTGTGCCAGCCTAGCCAGTACTGTTCATTGCACTGGGACATCCTCTAAATGTGAAAGGTACTTTGATAAATATAAATTTCTACTGTAATTGGGAATTATTGTCATTGTTTCATGTCCTTTACCAGTAGTAAGTCAGAAAGAGGAAGTTTGGTATTGTGGCAGCCAATTGAAGATTTCTCCAGTCTTGTATAATGTAGGCAACAGCTGGCAGTATCATCATCCCCACACTGCAGGCGAGTTGGAATAAAATTCCCGTTGTCCTTCTATACTCCGGTCCAACAATTTCCGTGACTGTAAAAACAAAAGCTCAGTACAAGAAGTTTCTCAGTACAATTGAGATATTGTCATTCCTCAGCATTGGCAATTGTTTGAATAATCCAATTTGCTGTACGGTTATGTGGAAGAGGTGATATAGCCCTAAAAGATGAAAATGTCACTGAGCTAACAGTAAGGGGTAAGGAAGGAGGTCCAACAACAAAACAACTTTGATTTATATAACGCCCTCCATGCCGGACGGCGTCTCAGAGTGCTTCACAATAGCGGATCCCGGGATTGAGCCAGGGGTGATCAAAGGCATGGTCAAAGAGAAAGGTCTTTAACTGAGACCTGAAACTGGGAAGAGAGGGGGCGAGGCAAAGGGAGTGAGAAAGGGAGTTCCAGAGCCTCGGGGCGTAGTGGCTGAAGGCACAGCCGCCGATGGTGGAGTGGAGGATTCGAGGGACATGGAGGAGGCCAGACCCGGTGGAGCGAAGGAAACAGGTGCTGGTCTGAGGAAATCAGAGAGGTAGGCGGGTGCAGAGGAGTAGAGGGATTTGAAAACAGGTGAGGATCTTGAAATTGATCCTCTCTGGGACAGGGAGCCAGTGAACTCTGGCAAGGACTGGATGGGGGAGCAAAGTTTGGTGCGGGTGAGAATGTGGGCGGCAGAGTTTTGAATGAGTTGGATTTTATGGATTGTGGTGGAGGGGAGACCGGTGAGGAGGGCATTGTAATATCCAGCCGCGAGGTGACAAAGGCATGGAGCAGGTTTCAACGGCTTTTGGGACGGGATATTGCTGGAGACGGGCGATCCATTGGAGATGGAAAAAAGCAGTGCTGGTGAGGGACCGGACATGGGGGAGGAAGGACAGTTGAGGGTCGAACCTGATGCCTAGGTTGCGCATGGTTTCAGAGAGTTTTAGGGGCAGGCTGGGAAGGTGGAGGAGGTGAGAGCCGTGCGATTGAAGACTTTGACAGGAGCTAAAGAGTATGGCTTCCGTCTTGTCGACATTCAGCTGCAGGAAGTTTGCGCTCATCCAGCTCCTGATGTCTGACAGGCAGGCTGACAGAACATCAGGGGACTAGAGGTCGCAAAGTGAGGTGGAGAAATAGAGTTGGGTGTCATCCGCATACATGTGGAAATGTACCCATGTCTGCAGATGACGTCCCCAAGAGGGAGCATATTGATGAGGAAGATGAGGGGGCCAAGGATGGATCCTTGGGGTACCCCAAGGTAACTGGGTAAGAGCAGGAGGAAAAGCCGTTTATTGAGATGGACTGCTGGCGGTTTGTGAGGTAGCATTTGAACCAGGCAAGTGCGGTCCCACTGAGGTGGATGACGGAGGACAGGCGGTGGAGGAGGATGGCGTAGTCGACTGTGTCGAATGCAGCGGACAGGTCCAGAAGGATAAGAAGGCAGAGGGAGCCTTGTCACAGATAGAGAGGACATTGTTTGTGAGTTTCACAAGTGCAGTCTCTGTCTTTGGGCAGGCTGGAAACTGGACTGGAGGGGTTTGAAAAGGGAGTGGGAGGAGAGGTGGACACGGAGTTGGTTGGCAATAACACGTTCGAGTGCTTTGGCATGGAAGGGCAGGTTTGAAATAGGGCGGTACTGGCGAGGGTTTGAGGGATCTAGGGAAGGTTTTTTGAGGAGGGGGTTGATGGCAGCAGTTTTGAGGGGGGCAGGCAGTGATCCTATGGAGAGGGACTGGTTGATGATGTCAGCCAGCGGTGGGCAGAAGAGGGGGTGACCAGTAAAGCTGGGTGATCAACGCCACTGTTGCTACAATTTATGAAGTGTCAAAAGTATGAGCTACATTTAGAATTTCTGATGATCAGAGACTATTGAGCAGCCCTTCCCAACCTTTGCCCCAGCATGACCCCATTTCAACACTGAAAATATTTGGGGACCCAAATAAATTTTAACTGCTAATGAACCGATAGCTAGATGGTATTGCGACCCCATTTTTTCAAGTCGCAACCCTAGGTTGGGAAACCTTAATATTGAATTATCCACCAACTAGAACACATTAATAAATCTTGCATTTGATATAGTGCCTTATCACTTCTTCTAGACGTCTCAAAGCGCTTCACAGGATATATTGTGGGCAAATCACAGCAGCCAATTACGCACAGCAGTGTCCCACAAACTGTCTTGGCTTGAGTGACTAAATTATTATTTTTTAAAAAGAGGATTATTACCCCTCATCGATTATTCCACCAATCGATTAACGACCGGGTTTCTAGTCACTGCTAAGTAAACAGAGGGATGTGGAGAAACAAAATTTGTCTAGCATTTTGCCCTGCCCGCAAATCAAACCCAGATCCTCTTGCTTGTGAGGCAAGTGCTCTGACCACTAAGATACAGGACTTAAATTGCTTTCTAAATAATTTTCACCAAAAAGTCCACTTCAGAAGACTTATTCTATTTTCTAAGAGACATGACTGACTTGTAAGCATGCCCAATGCGTTTATTATACTATTTCATGGCCTACACTGAATGATCTGTTTGCAGATTTTTTTTTCCCCCCTTTTCACTTAATTTCTTCTCAGGTATTATCGTTTATGAGAATATATATATGGTATATATATGTGTGTATATATATATACATATATATTTTTTTGTGTGTGTATGAGAATGTATCTATGAGCCTCCGAGACAGTACATTCTATAATCTTATGGAGTCCTGTAGCTCAGTGGTTAGAGCACTCGCCTTACAAGGTAAGACCTGTGTTCGAATCCAGCCAGGATGAAAACTTGGACAAGTTTCCTTAGTCCACACTCCCAATAATAATCCCTCAAAAAAACACACTATAATAAATTTTAATCTACGACTGTTTGTGGGACCCGCTGTGTGTGATTGGCTTCCGCGTTTTGCCCACAAATATACACTCATTTCACTTTACAGTATATTCTGTGAAGCGCTTTGAGACATCTAGAAGATGTGAAAAGCACTATATCAAATGGAAAGATTAGTATTATTATGGAAAGAAGTTCAACTTCCACATACAAATACGTACAATATCCTCACCCCCATGGCAGGAAGGAGGGAATCAAGAGGTAAATGACTTTTTAAATTTCACACTTATACTGTAGTAAGGTAATGAGTATTGGCTCATAATTACAACGTATGCTACAGAATTAAGAACATTTGATACAGACAACTGTGATAGTTAACTGCACGGGACAATAATGTTTATTACCACTATAGGTGACAGTATCATTCTTACCCAAGACATAGGCACAGAGCCAGCTTCCCTTACTGAAGAAACCTTGGAGAGCACGGAATACCAAAAGAGACACATAATTTGGTGAAAAGGCCAGCAAAATGCCTATCACTGAGGACACGAATGTAGCAATCAAGCAGCTTTGTTTTCTGCCGAACCTGCAAGCAAGTACACAAGTATCAGATGAGGAATGCATTCCAGTAATCAAAGGTTCACTTGAAAACTAACATACAACCTGAGAATTTTACTTACATGTCAGCTGCAAAGCCCAGGAGTACTGTTCCAAACAAAAGTCCACCATAAAGGCAAGCTTGAGAGAGGCCCACCATCCAGGAATCAGCGCACACAAGTTCAAACTGTATGAATGGTGTGGTTAGATATACAATATTAATGGGTCATTTCATATTTGCAAAGATGAATATAGATGACACTTTGACCAAATCTTATGCATCGTGCTATAGTATTGAAGTCAGCAATGCCTCAGGAAAGCGTGATAATAATCATTGGATTTGGCATAATATCTTTTCAAGTCAGGAGGACATCTCAAAGCGCTTGACAGGATACATTGATAAGCATGATCGTACTTTTTAAATGTAAGGAATATCAACTACTATAATAAGTATAATTTGTGCTATTGTTAGCACATTGTTATTATTAAAATTATTTCCAGTTCAAGGTTTGTTTGGCTGCATAAAAATGATTTGATATCAGGGTATTGTCAAATTTTAAAAAAATTAAGTACACATGAATGTGTCTGTCTAGATTTACCTACAAAAACAAAGATGGTGTTAATATTTTAAATATCTGTAGAAAATAATGAAATGTAGTTGGAAAAGATAATCTGAATCATTCTCAGTGCTAATCACACCAGATTACTAATGTACAACCAATGTACATGCATCTTCCCCATGTTCGCTATTATGTTTGTAACCTCTGGAACCATTGACAGTAGTCAATGGTTCCAGAGGTTACAGTCTAAGCCCTTTGCATCTTTATCCGTGCACTTAGGCTGAGCTCCTCCTGTCCGACCACGTAAAGTGCACCAAGGAGTTATCCGACATAAAGGGCACTGTATACACATGACAAGCTGCTGTGGTCTGATCCCCAAACGCAGCCATGCAGAGTTCATAAGCAGGAGGAAAAAATATTTGTTTTGGGGACGGCTCAGTGAAACTCAGTTAAAAGTGACTCAGTTTAAGACAGGCGAGCTTGAGTGGAAGTGGACGGGCACTGATGATGAGTTGGGAGAGGGGCAGGGCTATTCAGAGGACTGTATGTGGTCCTTCTCAGGGCTTCACCTTCCCAGATCCCTTTAAAGATGTCAAAGGTGGCATGGCTGAGAATGTTTTCTCCCACTCCCAAGGGAAAGGAGCACTCCGTAAAGAGGTGAGCAGCTGTTAGATTTGGGAGGTGGCAAGCTAAGCTCACTCTAGTCCTAGCCACCAACCACATATGGTGCAACTACAGAACATTGTTCCACCCAACACAGACAACAAACCTGGTCTCTTATTTCAAACCTTACCTCAGTCACAATGCTGACAAATGTATCATTTTCAAACACCCACCCATCCTGGCACCCAGTGAGCGGCAGGGCTCTGGAGCTATTTGGCAGTGGATTATCACAGCTAACAGAAGAAACATTCCAGTCTATATCATATCTCTCACACTGACTGTATGAGGAGTGGTGAGATCTGCTCAGGGGAATTGTGTAATTCTTCTCCATTTCTAGAGTCCAGTTGCACTTCTTACTCAGTTCAGTCACTCCAGGATTCCGGCACCAGTGATCTGGAGTGATTGTCAGAAAAACAAATCCAACATACAAATAGGAAAATAATACTGATATCAGACATAAAAGAAAAAAGATTGTTTTTTGATAAAGTCCAAATCCTCCAATTTCCTCGAGGACATTGTCAAAGGTCGGCATGGCTGAGGATGCTTTCTCCCACACTCAAGGTGAAGGGAGTAAATTACCTCCAAAAGAATAGTTCATCTGCACACAGATCCCTTTAGCTGCACACTAACAGCAGCTTTGTATTCCAGCAAATAAACAGTAGACCAAAGGTCTACACAACTATCTATAAGTTTTTAATAAAGTTAATACGTTAATGGTTAATCTTTGTGGATGGACCTCAAAGTCCAATAATCTTTTTTGTGTGCCTGATCAATAGCAACAACTTAGACTTAGATAGCGCCCTCCATACGGCGTCTCAGAGCACTTCGCAATAATGGATCCCAGGGCCAAGCCAGGGGAGGGGGATAAAGGTGACCAAAAGCATGGTCGAAAAGCAAAGTTTTTAGGCGTGATCTGAAAATAGGAAAGGAGGGGGCGAGGTGAAGCGAGCTCCAGAGCTTCGGGGCGTAGTGGCTTAGGCACGGCCGCCAACGGTGGAACTGAGGATTCGGGAGACAAGGAGGAAGCCAGACCCGGTAGAGCGAAGGCAAAGGGTACTATCGTGAGGAGGAGGCCAGAGAGGTACGGGATGCAGAGTGAAGGGATTTGAAAACAAGAGTGAGGATCTTGAAATCAATCTGCTCCAGTGAAGTCTGACAAGGGTAATCAGGGAGCGAAGTTTGATTCAGGTGAGAAATACGGGCGGTGGAATTGTTGAATAACCTGGATTTTATGAATGGTGGCATCTTTGAGACATCTAAAGCTCTTCACAAAATATACTGTAAAGTGAATTGACTGTATGTTTTGTGGGCGAAACGTGGCAGTTCTTCACAAACAGCCTTGGATTGAGTGATCAATTTATTATTGGTTTTAAATTTTTTTAATAGGAATTATTACCCCCGGAAAAGTAACACACCTATCGACTAACAACTGGGTTCCTACTTACAGAGTAAACAGAGGCAGATTTACAAAACATTATTAGTATTAATTTATTTGTTAATTGAAATTACTTTAATCATAGAATCTTTGAACATTCATAGGACAGAAGCCCTGTGTTGTGTGCTGGTGTTATGGCACAATGAACCAGTCTGCAGTTTTCCCATACCCTTTAAAGCATTTTCATGCATTTATCCAATTGTTTAAAAAAACACGCATAAATGGACTCCACATCCAACAGCTGCTTGTTGTAAGGGATTCCACATTTCTAACAATCTGCTGTTCATGAATGATCTTCTACATAAATTTTTCTGTTGTTTCTTGTGATAATATGTTAATAACTCCACAAAGATTTTGTGGACTCCTGTAGCTTAGTAATTAGAGCATTTGCCTTGCAAGTGAGGACCTGGCTTTGATTCCCGGGAGGGCAAAACTTTGGGCGAATTTCCTTACTCCACATACCTGTGTTTATCTTGCAGTACAAAGGAACCCAGTTGTTAGTTAATTGGTGGATTGCTATTCTGGAGGTAAAAACCTCTTTCAAAATTTTGCAATTACAATAATATGGTGCCCAAGACGATTGCTAAACAAATACAGTACTTTATCTAATTTTTGTCACTTTAGTATAGGCACTGAACAGGGAACCACAACAAAATTACACTCTTATAGACACTCTTATAGAGCCTTTCATGTTGGGAGGACATCCCAAGGTGCTGGACAGTCATTGTTTCAGACCTGAGCTGGGGACGGGATTGGGGAGGATGAAGGGAAAGGAGGGGATTTCGGGTGACCGATGGGACCATCGAAGAGGAGGGTTCTTGAGGCAAGACTTGAAGGAAGCTGGGAGGGGGGCGAGGTGGGGGGATGGAATTCCAGAAGCTAAGGCAAAGTGGCTGGAGGCTCAACCACTGTTAGTGAGGTGGGTGGGTCCCGGGCCATGTAGCAGTGCGGAGCCTGCTGAGCAAAGTCAGCTTCGCTGACGATTATTTCCAAGTGCAAAGACTATTTTTGCATCACAAAAGTTGCACAAGCAGCCATGAGGTCAATGACCGATTCAGTTGGTTTTCAAACTATAAAATAATGTGAATAACTAACCCACAGCAAACCTTAGAAGGCACATCAGCTAATATTAGAAATCCAGCATTTCGATTGCTTATGTTTTTGATGGACAAGAAAAGGCAATATTTTATTTTGCTGACAAAAGGCAATCTTACATCTAAAAAGGTTACATGTAGCAGAACTAAAGTGAGGATAGTTCATCTTTTATTGAAATGTACATTTCAACAGAATTATTAAACCTGAAGTAGGAAACAAAATCACAAACCTTTGATTGACAAATAAAAAGAGCCTCTGAACTCAAACCAGAATTACATACAAAACGTCAGCAAAACATCTGCCCAACACATTTATTCCCCCACTTTGGCACCAACCCAGCAAAGCATGGAGAATAATAATTTTGAGCACACTTGGCAAGGGGCTGTGCAAAAGGCCTGGATCTGACAGATACCTAATTTCCTGCTGGTTTATAAACCTGCAAAGAACAAGATTCTCACTGAAATAGTGCAATTTACTAATATTTGGTCTAACATTTCCTTCTCCCCCCCAAATTGACTAGGAAAACAAAGGTAAACATAACACCTCCAAAGGCCTGTCAGATCCAAATCTTTGGTACTTCCCTACATCACACTATAATACCATTTCTCATCTGGGAGGAAGATCAAAGAATCAGTATGCATTAACCTGTGCTACTTATTTTACTTCCAATAAATAATGTATGGGGGGGCAGTGCTTCATGGAAGCTAAATCGAACATACTCAGCTGTAAAGTAACACATTCCTTTACTTAACTTTTCTCCCCTCCTCATTTGGAAAAAAAATGGTTGATCAAAGTTAAAGAAAGCATTGCAGAGCTCTTTGCAATACTTGGGAGTCAACAAATATTGTCCCCAGAGAAATGGCCATGTGCACAAGCTTTTTCTAATATCCTTTAGGCAACTGCTAAGAATTCAGCAAAAAATTTGTCTTTACACATCATTGTAAACAATAGGAGTGTTTATGCAGGTCCCTTCTTTCGTATATCTTGCAGAAATCAAGTCCAAACATTCAGCAGAGTGCATGACAGGCAGATTTCCTCCCAATCTACAAGGCCGGGCGTTCCACCTAGCTCACTAGGAGACAGGCATGAGAGTTAAACGTTTAGCATGTCTTCGTCACTGTCATCGTGAAATGACGTGAAATTGGCTGAGTTGTTTGCCTTGCCATTCGGTTTGTTTTGTTGATTAGTTTTGCTTTTTTTCTTGCTCTCCTTTCTTTCTTTATGTAACCCAATCAAATCTTCATCACTCCCATCGTGGAATGACTTCCTTTGCCCATGCCACGGACTGCTGGCATTCCTGGACTCTTGCGTCCTGGAGGAGTTGATTTTCACTTGGGGGACCGTCAAGACCTCATCTTCACTGTCCTGATCATCTAATGCAAATGATCCTAAGACATCAGCGTTCACAGTTTTTGTGGTGACATGGGTCAGACCATTTCCATGACTCTCCTTTGCTAACATCTGTCCATTCTCAGATGACGTAGTTTCTTCCATAAGCCATTCGGTCTCATTATCATCCCCCTCCTCTTCTCCGTTTATCTGAGAAATATTTCAATAAAGGACATTTACTTGGGGTTTCATTTCAGTAAGGAATCAGACTGACAATCTTAAAAGAGAATTGATGTATCTTCTCCCAGTGACAATGTGCTAAGTATGGATTCTCCCGTATTCATTTAATCTCTTAAAATATTGTTTTTTAAATTTATTAAATATTTCAGTCAGACTTCTCACTTTAAATAGCGAAGGAGCACATTAGGAATTTGATCAAGTGGTAACTTGTGTGCTCAAAACTCCATCCAACCCTGCTGCAGAATACCAATTACATGTTTGACCAGTACTGAATATAGATTCAATTCACAAGAATTCTAACAGAATCATTCATAAGGAATCATAAATGGGAACTGAGGAACATAAGAATTAGGAGCAGGAGTAGGCCATTCGGCCCCTCGAGCCTGCCCCGCCTTTCAATAAAATCATGGTTGATCTTTTAATCTAACTCCATCTGCCCGCCTTATCCCTATATCCCTTAATTCATTAGAAATCTATCAATCTCAATCTTGAATATGTTCAAGCACTGAGCATCTAGTCTTTTGGGGAGAAGTGAAGAAGTGTTTCCTCAGCTCTCTTCAAAAAGGCTGACCCATAATCTTAAAACTGTGACCCCTAGCTACAGATTCCTCTACCAGGGGAAACAGTCTCCCACTGTCGACTCTATCATGCCACTTAAGGATTTTAAGGGTTTCTATAAAATCACATCCAATTCTTCTATATTCTAGAGAATATAAGCCTTGTTTACTCAATTTGTTTACTCAACCGATCCTCATAGGTCAACCCCTCATCCCAGGAACCAACCTAGTGAATCTACGCTGTACTAATCTAAGGCGAGTATGTCCTTTCTTAAATAAGGAGACTGCACAAAAACTGCACACAATATTCTAGGTGTGGTCTCACCAAGGCCCTATACAGTTGCAGCAAGACATCCCTACTCTTGTATTCTAACCCTTTTGCAATGAACGTCAACATGTCGTTAGCCTTCTGTACTTGCAAACTAACTTTTTGCAACTGGTGTACAAGGACACCCAAATCTCTCTGGACACAGTTGTGGGATGGGATCAGAGAGGGATGGAGCTAAAAGGGGAGGGTTAGAAAAAATGATCAAAGGCACAGTCAAGGAGAGTCATATTGCGCCACATCACACCGTTGAAATGTCTCAAAACGTTTCACAAGATATACTGTAAAGTGGGTGAAACACAAAAACAACAACAAATTACACATAAAGCGCCTTTCACATCGGGAGGACGTCCCAAGGCGCTGCACAAGAGGCGTGTGACCTGAGCTGGGAGGGGAGTGTACGGGGAGGGGTGAAACACAGCAGCTAGTTGCATACAACAATGTCTCACAAACAGCTATGAAGTGAGTAACCAATTTTATTTGAGGAATTGTTGGCCAGCACACCTGGAGAAATTTCCTTGTCTTTTCAAATAGTGCTACGGAATCTTTAACGTCCATCTAAACAGGCAAGACTGGTTTAAGATCTTATAGCACCTTCAACAATGCAGCACATCCCAGCACTACAGCTGAGACTAGGCAATTCCAAATCCCAATGTGAGGCTTGAACTCACAACCTTCTGATTCAGGGCAAGAGTGCTACACCTGAGCCAGGCTGACATTAATTCTTCAGTTGGTATCAGCAGCAATGCACAATCCAAGAGCTCCTCGTTCATTTCTGTGACCTTTATACCTTTACCTATACTATAGACCTATACACACATACCTAGACAACCGAGAGCGTCGAGGGCTTTGAGGTCTCTAAAGTAGGGCTGGGATTCGGGGCCTCGAGCGGGTCCTGCAGCTCTTGATCACAGCTGAGTGTGACCATTTCCGCAATTCAAAGGAACCAGTGTCTAGAGCAGTCCACACATTCAAAGCCCTTCACAGCCTTGCCCCACTCTACATCCCCACTACCAACCCGCCCGCACCCTCCGCTCAGCAGGCTCTGGCTATTTGCCCCGACCCATCCGCCCCACCATTGGCAGGCAATCTTTCAGCCACACTGCCTCCATCCTCTGAAACTCCATCCCGCAGTCCCTCCGCCTTGCCCCCTCCCTGGCCTCCTTCAAGTCGCGTCTCAAGACCCTTCTCTTCAACGGGCCCATCGGCCACTCCAATTTCTTCCCTTTTCCTCTACCCTCCCTGGGGTTCAAAGTGATTTTGCTGGACTGGTTGAGGTCAGCTACTGATTACATTTCATATTTTCCTGGGAAGATGTTCGTTGCTCTGAGACAATGAGCAGTTGGTTCCTTGAGCAGAGATGTATGAACAATGGACCACAGAATGAAAAGGCTACAGCCTCATACACCTGCTTATCTCAAGGCTGAAAAACAAGCAGGATGTGGAAGGCTGCCTAAAGGTGTGCATCTCCAACTTTTGTGAAATAAGTATTTTCTTCCAGAGTAAAGACAAAGAAAGCATCTTGAAAAAGATGAAGTAGGTGAAAGGTCATCTACCAAATGGATAAAGAGAGATGGATTCAGGAAGAGAATCAGAAGAGATAGGGAGTTGGAACTTGGGAGTCACGAACCATATTCCAGCTTCTAGAGAAGGAAAATCATGACAAAGACTTCGACAACTGTCAACAACTTTATTGACGCTCTCAAACTAAGTAACAGTACCGTAGTACTTGGCTTTTTTTTGCTGATTGAATCGGCAGCAGTAGCAGTACCCAAATACCTTTTTGGTGGACATTAAATTGGACATTACTCCTCTATCTCTTCCGCAACATTGATAAGATGTGAAAAGCGCTATATCAAATGCAAAGATTATTATTATTATTATTTGCTTTTGGCCGACCTTGATCGATGTGATCTGCATGTGGATATGTAAGCATTATTCTGGTGTATTCCTTTAAATACCTACAACCATTGCTGATTTGATTTAATAGAACAGGAGGGGTTAACTGAACAAAAACACTGGCAAGAGATTTAGTGTAAACCTAATAACAGAAAAGACAAGCTTTTTAAAAATAAAAGCGATTAAAATGTCCTTTGACAAAAACATCAGCACAGCTTTGTGCTGGAAAGCTTGCATTAGGCAAGCTCTCATGAATGCTCTCATGCTCCTTGATCCCCACCTTCTCTCCTCTCTTTCCTACCCATACTCCTGACTTTATTTTCATCAATGGCTCCAACATTTCCATGGACAACAAGTCATCAATACTCCTAAGGGTTTGGTTTGTATAAACTCATCTGTTGATAAAGTAAAGAGTTGTTTCAAGTTTGCTCCTTTCACTCCAAAAATGTGAAACCCACGCTCTTATGAAACAAGGTGGTTGAAGCAGGGATACATATGGCTATTTACGAGCACTCTCATTTCTTGCTCATTCCTTATTAAAAAAAAATGCTCAAGGTCACTGGCTGTTTGGGATGAGCCGAGATGTCACTGTAGCTGTACTTCGATTTTTTTTTATTAGGTTATGAACCTGAGCAACTTTAAAAAGTTTCGTAAATTTGGGGGAATTTTTAAATCTTAAAGCAAGTGTTTATTATATGCTTAGCCATGTTATGTTACAACAGATGATTGAATGGACAATCGAAAACCAAACGTACATTAATAAAGAATTTTTAAAAAATGATAACAAGATTGAAAATAAAACCAGATATTTTTTCCTCCCCAAACTGGCAAAGATGCCATGACGGACACACACACAGAAAACTGTGAAAAGAAATACAGGTTCCAATGTACAACAGGAACTAAAGCCCCGGATGGCCACCAAGGCCTCCCCAGACTGCAATGAGTTTCCTTCGTCTCTATGGGGATTGTTGCAGCCCTTTTGATGGGTATTTGGGAAAGGCAGACAGTCACAGCATGCGTTTGAAACCACTCTGCATATTATTGGTCAACTCATGTGCCTCCCTAATTGTTCTCTGTGAACAGCAACCCGAACAGTCACAATAATCCTCAGCTAGTGTTTCCCTACAGGATGTTGTGACTGAATGGTCCATGAGAATGCCAGAGTAATTATGGTTGGATGACATGCCCATACCAGAACTGCAAGGTTATTACGCTTGAAAATTATATAAGTAAGTTAGCATAGGATAGTAAGCTAGTAGCAATAAATAAATCTGGAAAAGCAAGCAAACAATGTAGATAACAGAAATAGCAAAGAAAGAAAGATTCACCATATATAAAGTGAATGATATTGCAGACTTGTTGAAACAAACTCAGAATAAGATTAGCGGAAACAATGCTAAAGAAAATAATAAAATTGCTTTATCCGTAATGTGTAATATGGATCATACATTATGCAAATGCTTGAAAATATGTTACATGATGTTAAGATGGGCCTAGTGCCGATGAGCCAAATGGCCTTCTTCTGTGCTGTACGTTTCTACTTCAATCCACCGATGTCAGATAACTATCCTCCTAAGTAGTGGAGTGGGGGAATGTAATCAGGATCTGTTTGGACTTGGGTTGACTTCAAGCAATGGATTGACAAATAAGGTCAACTCTCCATGGTGCCTTGATGATCAGGTGCCTGAGCCAGGCAGGCTCACAGTATTCCAGGGCACCTCTGATGGAAAACAAGACTCTTGGAGGGGCAGACTGGAGCCAGAGATTCCTTCCCTTTATCTCTGATGAAACGCTAGAAGCCGGAACAATTTGAGGACCTGAAGCCTCAACTCTCCCTCTGTGCTAATATTCTCTGGAATTAGATGAGCAGAGTGAGCTTTCAACAACATCCATGGAATTATTCACTGGAGCCTTACCTTGGTGTACTTGTATGAAACGCCTGATCCTTTCCTACAACAACCAGTCATTTTCTGTAGAACCATTTCCCTAGAAAAATGCAGAATAGCAATAAAGGTTCAGGCATGCAAGATAACAAATAGTAAATTTTCATGTGTAGGATTATTTTAACTAATTCAGAGCAAGCTAGAGCCAACATCGGAACCAATATAAGACTGTATAACTCAGGGGACAGCAGGATTCATAGTATACCCCTCTATTACCTCAATGGTTAAGGATCCAGCTTTTTACATTTTTAAAAGGTGGAGTCCTGTAGTTTATTGGTTAGAATCCTTGATGCGCAAGCGAAAGGACCTGGGAGCAATTCCCGGCAGGGCAAAACTTTAGGCAACTTTCCTTACTCAATACACCTCTATTTACCCACCAGTAGGTAGGAACCCGGTCATAGGTCGATTTGTAGGTCATTTTTGCAGGGGTAATAATCCTCTTAAAACAATAATACAATGAAAGCCCGTTTATCCGGCACCCAATCAACTGTAACTTCCGTATAACCGGCATCGCAAAAAGAAGTCCGCATGCGATTAACCCGAATTTATCCGGAAAAATGCACTGAAAAACATTTTTTGTTTTTTGCGTTTTTGGCCGAATATCTGGCAGGCGCTTTAACCAGCATTGGCCAGGTCCCGAGGGTACCGAATAAACGGGCTTTTACTGTAATTTGGTCACTCATTCCACAACTGCTTGTGGGACACTGCTGTGCACACTTGGCTGCCGCGTTTAGCCCACAAAATACTTTTCAGTATACTCTGAAGCTCTTTGAGATGTTGTGAAGACGTGATAAGGCACTATATCAAATGCAAGGATTAGTATTTTGACAGCAAGACTAAATTGGGAACTTTGCCGGGAACTGCATATACAAAGAACCCTGCACCCTGGAGCTCAATGTGTTGTTCCATCGGGCTACAAATATCTTTTATGGCAGTTGCAAATAGAAAATCCTGAAGGTTTAGACTGCACCGTGCAAGATCACCGAATATTACCAGGGGAAAAAAACCTTAAACTTCAGTGTGCAAGATGGAGCAATCAATTTATGTCATGTAAAACTAGAGATTATCATGTGTAATCTCAGATTTAAAATGCTCTAAATAACATATTGGCTATTCTGGAGTTTTGCTACATCAAATCAGTGGAGTTTCGCTCAATTTTGCATTTTATAGTTATATAAACAGATAACTTTAAGAGTATATTTAAACATAATATGCAATTTATTTGTAGGAACAGAAAAAAACATGCAGTAAATACTCCGTATTTAGTGAAAACTAAATCTTTGTCCAGCATTCCCTGTAAAGTCCGTACACGTGTCCCTGTGTAGTGCAGACATTTGTACCTTCTTTCCCGTTTGTAGAGTAACAGGATCAGCAGACAAGCAGTCAGTATCACCAGCAATACACTGAGCATTGCCCCAACAGCTCGGCTCCTTCCAGACAAACCCGTGTGACCGTCTCCATTTGGCAATTTACCCGAATTTTTTGAAATGTCTGGCCTGTCCAAAGCAACAAAAAAAAGGACGGTCAGACAGCTGTCATTTACAAAGTTTTAGCACTCCCATCTAGACCTGGCACAATTCTGCTAAAAACTAAAGAATGAATCTTCCAACTGTACCAGGTTCATGTTTATTTTAAAAGCAGAAGCACTTACTACCTGTAGTCAGCATTGAAAGAAATGGAGAACTCTCAAAACGCTTCACAAAAAACAGTCGCTTCAATGCTACAGTATCAGGTTATCAAATAAATATTATCGCACAGAAGGAAGCCATTCGGGTTCTGAGCTTTGAAAGATCTAATTAACTTAATTTGTAAGTAAGTACCTTTCCGGTTATGATTTTAAATAAACCAGTGCACTAAAAAAATTGGAAATGGTACATCAAACAAATTAATATTTCAGATGCAAATTTGCAAACGATTATGGCCAACCTATTCTGTATTTTCTTTTAAATAACTTCAGAAGATCTTATGAGCATCAAGAGTTATGTAAAACAGATTCCAGTCAGTGGTCATATTTTTACACCACTGAAGGCCAAATTTTATGGTGGACCAATAAAATAAATTCTTGATTATACCATAAATCAAGAAATATTCAATCAAGAAAAAAAAACTGAACGCACACTACTGATCAAACACTGACTTACTTAGACTCGTGGAAACATTCAGGCAGCTGCTTTTTGATGGCCAATATTGTTTTGGACTTTAGTCTCAAAGCGATTCAGTAAATATCTTAACACGAAAATTTTATCACCATATTCAAAACTAGAGAACATTAAATTGCCAAACTGGTATTAAAGTTGAAAAGTAGCAAACAAGAGGAACTTACACAAGGGCGCAGACAGCTGATGTATACCATGAAAACTGGTACTGGCAGTCTAAGGTCTCGTGGAGGAAATCGGGTTTACCTTCGCCCGCTGACCGACTGCAGTGGAGAAATAACGTAGTGGAGACATTCTTGGAACTCTCTCGCCCACAGGGAGAATTAGAAGAAAACACTATGTCCAGGTCATCATCTGGAGACAAGGTAGTCAGTCAATAATCAATCCCATTGGTACAATAGATCATAACCTCAATTGTAATCATTGGGGTTCTTAAATGCAGGTTGGGTTCAGTGCATGGGCTGACCATATTCAAATCACGCAGATGCTTTTACTTACATAATTAATCAATGAAATGATTGCAGGGGAATCTGGAATGTTTTATTCATTCGTTAAGCAAGGGCACCTGTATTATCTTAACATTGTCAATTGATAGACGATTTGCTCAAAATGGAGTTTAAGACTCGCCAGTGCAGCAATGGAGGGAATGCCATTCAAAAAAGTTTCCCCACCCAATAGTTTCACCATTAAAGCCTCTTGATGTTAACTCACTAATGTCCCCCACCACCCCACTTCCAAAATCTCAGTGTTCCTGTAAATTCAATTTGTCTTCTGCAAGCACTAAATAAATCACTCTTTCAACTTGTCCCATTGCAGTGTTCTCCTTCTAGTCCATGACCTGAAGACTAGAAGTCCTCCCTTCCTTCATGCTTTTAGCCTGTTAAACTGTTAAAAATATATGTTGCTTAGCTTTCACGCACTCGCGCACTCCACTATTGCTCGTATTGAGAAACTTAAAAGGTTAAAGTCACTAACAAAGTTGGAGAGAACTAAATTATATTGAATGACAAAAAGATTAAGTTTGCATGAAACTCATTTCAGAAAAGTTAGGATTAATAAATGAGAACATTTATATTATATATATATTGAAACAAAAAGTGGGAAAGGTAGATGTGAGAAACCATTAAACAGAATTTAACATAGAGAAAGCATTTACCTTCAAAGTAGTATGTTGCTGCAGAGGCTTCTCCAATACGTCTAAAATAGGCACCATTAGATTTGACCTGGCAGATGTTAGAGCCATGGCAATGAGGGTGTTCAGTATCTTGGATCCCAGAAAGCTGAATATCGTAGACATATTGGTCACCACTTGATCGTATATCACCTGCAGCTCTGTAAAATCTTGAGCAAAGGAAGAAGCAAGTTAACAGGTAAAACACACATTCAAATTTGGATTCACTGCTATGTACATTTCTGAACTAGAATCCAAGCAAAACAATTTGAATATATAGAACGCTTTTCATATTGGGAGGATGTTTCAAACAGTGAAATTATCCATTTATACAGTCTTATTTTTGAGCTGTCTCTGCATCCATTCCATTAATTTAACTAATAACACCTTAATTTTCACAACCGGTCTATGAAGCAATTTGAACATCACACACATTATATACTCAGAATTCCATTAAAAAAGTCAATCATAGTCTGCAATTTTTAAACAAAAATTCCAATCCTCAAGATCAATCCCCAAATGTTCACAAATTTGTGACCCAGAATAAAAGCAAAGAATTAAGCTTAGTGATTACGTACATAAACATGAAATTGAATAGAATGTAAAATGTGATCAAATTAAACAAACTAAATATAAACGCTTACTTGGAGTAAATAGCTGACAAATCAACCACCTGGTCAGTTGATGGATTGACAATGGTTCCATTCACCATGTTAACCACTTGGGGTTTGACAGCACAGGCTGCACGTGTCTGCCACAGGATTGAAAACTCACATTTCTCTTCATTAATACTGCAAGAAAAGTTGTTTGAGAGTTATATTACATACATTCCACAGATTGAAATATAGTAGGAATATTACACTAAAACTAGTTTTGTTACATAGTCTTAAGGTTTGATCATCCAGGTTAACATTTAACAGATTCTCACAAAACCATGTGTATATAAAAAGTCTAGTCGAATAAAGCTAGTTAGGAAAGCCATGAAGCATTGCTAGAATCTCTTGGCAGAAATTATTCAATTTATTATTAAAAGTTGAAAGCCCATTGCAGATGTTTATTTTGTTTTATTGGTAAATTGACACACAAAACATTTTCACTAATGCTACCTTCAATAGTTGGGTTGACAGTGGGTAGAAAAAAGAATATCTTTTGTAGAGGCCACCAACAATTTACAACTGTTGAACACTTTCTTGGTTTTCAAATAAGATCACAAATAGAACAAGTTACCAATTAAAAGGCAAATGGCTGACTCTCAGTTTCAGAGTGCAAACAGCGCTCTGAGACACTTCCCTGTGTGGAGGGCGCTATATAAGTGCAAGCTGTTGCAGTCTGAGGAATTGCAATACCTTTACAGTTCTTTTTGTCAATCCCAAATTATTTTTCATCTGGTCAGTGACCATGCTTAAACAGACATCCGTGCATCTCACCTATACAAGGAAATTTTCCAAGATATTTACAGGAATGTGCATTTTCTCTCTGGATGGATCCACCTTGCTACATTAGGTATTAGGTTGAGGTCAGCAAGAGCCAAGGCTTGGGGATCCCAGAATGTGTGTTTGGTTATTGCTGTAGTCCAACCAGCTAAAACATAGCAAGTCTGGCAACATTTCTCTCTGCTTGTTCAGCTAGGGCCACCCTAACCATTAAGGATTGGGTTTACAGGGTTAACAGGAGCTAAATGGAACAAAATGCTTGCAGTGACTGGTCTGTCCTCCAAGTCCTGCCAACTGGCAGGAATACTGCATACCCATATGGCTCAAGAACTGGAAAACCGAGACCATCACAGAGGATGAAAGTGACTGACAGACTGTTGTCAAACAAACGTCACCTTGGAGACAGTTCAGCCACAAGGAAACCTTGCTTATCTCCCCTCCCCATGGATGATCCAAAACATTGAAATGAGGCCAATCCATCAAGCCAGCCATGAGGCCAATCCATCATGCCAGCCACAAATGTTTTACTCAACTAGTTGACTTAGAAAGTTTCTCACCTTTGCAGCTTTGGTGAGCCACCTGTTGAGGAGCACTGTAGTTGTAGAGTAGTTGTTGCGTGGTTGCCACTTTTACACACTAAATCACCATTTGAATAACGAACATAAACATTCTCATCTGAAAAACAAATTGTGAAAATTTGCCCAAATGTTCTTTAGAATCAATAACAGATTTTACCTTTCACGACAGCAAGAATGTCTCAAAGCATTTCAGACAGATTGTTGGAACCTGATATATTTTTTGGGAGAGAGAAAGAGAAAAAAAGAAAGAAAGCAAGAAAGAAAGAAAGCGAGAGAGAAAGAAAGCGAAAAAGCGAGAGAGAAAGTGAGGGACAGAGAGAGAGGGAGAGAGAGAGAAAGAGAGAGAGAGAGAAAGAGAGAAAGAGAGAAAGAGAGAAAGAGAGAAAGAGAGAAAGAGAGAAAGAGAGAAAGAGAGAAAGAGAGAAAGAGAGAAAGAGAGAAAGAGAGAAAGAAAGAAAGAAAGAAAGAAAGAAAGAAAGAAAGAAAGAAAGAAAGAAAGAAAGAAAGAAAGAAAGAAAGAAAGAAAGAAAGAAAGAAAGAAAGAAAGAAAGAAAGAGAAAGAAAGAAAGAAAGAAAGAGAGAAAAAAAGATGATTATAGTGCTATCCAAGACCCAAGCTCTTAAGTTTGATCAGGAAGAAGGCAAGACAGATGAATACAATGAACTGCTTGTTTTAGATACCTTTGGAGGTTTTAAAAAAAATCATATTTCAGAATATCACCATACTGTTTAAACCACTATGTATACAATTCAAAAGCTTTCATACCTTCAATGGTAATCTTTTGAGTATAAACGATCCCTAAAACGTTTGTTTCACCATTCCGAACTCTACACACACTGGCGTGTGCAGGGCAGCCTGTGGGTCCCTCCCGAACCCCCTGGCAGAGGTTTATGTAAAACCTGAAAGAATTAAAATCAAATGGAAATCTCTGCAAACACTATAAAACAAGGACAATTCATTGACATAAATGAATTTTCCCAGTACAGAATTGTATACGCATAACAAGTCATTTTACATTAGTTAATCTACTTCCATATTGGTCAATAGACCAACTAGCAATCTGCACATTGTTTACCAGTTTTGAACAATACCTGCAATTCATGTTATCCTTATGAGAATTTTAGGGCAGGTAGAAGGCTATGGCTTCTAGAAAATGATTATGTGGTGTGTAATTAATCATATCCTATTGCACGAACATTCAGTACATCACAAGACCATGTATAATGCAGTTGTATTTGGGACCCACAGAATACCAGAAATGTAGCATTGAGTAACTTGCACACCCACACACAAGGCTACCCTGAGTTTGCAGCAATTCATGATGTTAGTCAATCACAACTTAGCTTGAAAGGAAAAAAAGCCTCAAGGAAATAAACCAAGAGGGTTCATCAATGTACCGAGATATCAAAATCCTCGCATTTGATATAGAGCTTTACACATCTTCTAGACCAGCAGTTCTCAACCGGTGTACATGTACACCAGGAGGTACAAAATTACTTCCAGGGGGTGCAGGTGCTGATACATTCATTTATTCAGCTCTCTTATTTAGCGTTTTATAGCCTTCCAAATTGTATATGTAATTGTTATTCCCCTTGTTTTGTATGTGCTAGTTATTTTGTTATACAAGAAAAGCTTGGTCATAAAATACAAGTGGAATGAAGGTGGTGGTGTGTGTGTGTATGTAGTTGAGTGGGGTACACAATCATGTTGAAAATTAACAAGGTTAATTACGGTACATTACTGGAAAAGGTTGAGAACCACTGTTCTAGACGTCTCTAAGCGCTTCTCAGAATATACCGTAATTTGTGCGGGAAACGTGGCAGCCAATTGCGTTCACCAGTGTCCCACAGTCGTGGATTGAAGTGACCAATTGATTATTATTTTTGTTGTGGGATTATTATCAGACGTGTGGATGAACTTGCCCAAGGAATTGAACCTCGCTTGCGAGGCGAGTGCACTAACCACTGAGCTACTTGACGGAGGACTATCATGGAGGAAACACGCCATATAAAGAAGAAACAATGATAAACCATTCCTTGTGCATGTGAAATTAGAATCTACAACCCCAAAGTGACATTGCTTAAAGGAAAAATATATACAGTACATAGTAGATCATTTTGCAACAATTCTAAATTATATGAGGAACCAAAAAGTGAAAACCTTCCCCCCGTAGAATGAGAAAAATAACCAAACTTACGTATCAGTAAGATAAGCAAACTTCCACGATCCAGTAAGAGATGAAAGCATTCTCAAGTCATAGATTTTGTGATTGGAGATTATCTTGCATTCCATCTGTTTAGGTGGACAGACCGCACTCGTCTTCCATTCAAATAAGGTCGCACAATCAAGGGTTTCACTCAGTACTTTAGGTGTTCCCTTGCCAGCGCTTTCGTCACACTTAAAGATGATGGCTGATGATCGAGTAGATGTTATTGAATACACTGAAGAAAATTGTTAAATATTTGGGTGAGTAATTGTAAAAGGAGAGACAGCCTACTGTAGGCACATCCTATACATTCCTTGATAGACAACAACATGCATTTTATACAGTGCCCTCCAAAACTCAGAGCATTCAACTATCAAGACCCAAAACAAATGTAACAGAATAGCAATTATCACTAATAACAATGTCTGCCATACAATCTGAAATGCGCAAAGGAGGTTTCAGTAATAATAATCCTTGCATTTGATATAGCCATTTATTACTTCTTCTGAGATATCTCAAAAGTGCTTCATTGAATATACTGTAACGTGAACTCTGTATATTTTGTGGGTGAAATGTAGCGGCCAATTGCGAATTGAGTGACCAATTTATTATTTGTTATTATTAAATATTATTATTTCTTTATTCCTGGAAAAGAGATCCGCCAGTCGAGTAACAACTGCGTTCCTACTTACTGTTAGGTAAACAGAGGCATGTGGAAACTTGACCAACATTTCGCCCCGCTGGAATCGAAACCAGGTCTCCCCCTTTCTAGGCAAATGCTCTAACCACTAAGCTACAGGACTCAAGCATGTAATGTGCGAGTAACGATACATGAATGTTTTCAACCCCATCTTGCAGTGTTTTCTGGATTTTAGCTTTTAAAACTCAATTCCATATCAGTAAATAAACATAACTTGCAGCTAATAATATACCCAGTTTTTATTATCCCATTGATGCTGTAATAAGAGCACATTCAAGAACTGTAGAAGTTACAAACCATTTACACAGAATCCCCATTCTTTGTTCCGATCGTAGTCATCAGTTTTTGAGCACCACAGGCGCCCATCCGTTCTTCCATCAACTGTGCAATCAGTATATTGTTTTCCTTGAAATTTGAAGGGAAATTTGCAGAGCACTCCATCTACAGTTTCTGTTGAAGTGATCAAGCAAATTTAGTGAGCTGAATGTATAAATGTGTTGCCAAACACCGGAGCATATTGCCTTCAAATGTCAATGAGGCAACAGTCCACACTGGCAGTAAGTTTAGTACACTGAACAGAGAGAGTTACAAAACGTTTCCAGTTATGAACACATCAAAGTTCACTAAACTACACGCTATGCAATTCTCTCCTTATTCACAACTGTACTTTCAAATTCTGGCAACTTTTTCTAAAAAAACACACATCAAAAAGCTCCTCTCTCAAACGCCCTAAAGTTTAACCATCTCCAAGGTCTGTTTGCACTGTTAATTTACATTTCTCCAATATCTTTTCCAACAGGTAGCTGGTGTAATATCATATATCCATAACTTTTGGCAAGTTTGTTCCAGACTGATTCCGTGTAATAATGATTCAAATGCCATTTGTGCCCAACACCATAATTCTGCTTAATAATAATAATCCTTGCATTTGATATAGCGCGTTTCACATCCTATCGACATCTCAAAAGCGCTTCATAGAATATACTGTGAAATTCCTTAGCTCAGTCGTTAGAGCACTCGCCTTACAAGTGTGAGGCCTGCGTTTCAATCCAGGCAGATCAGGCCAAAATCTTGGGCAAGTTTCCTTACTCCACACGCCTAATGTATAGTGAATTGACTGTATATTTGTGGGCGAAACACAGCAGCCAATTGCGCATAGCAGTGTCCCACAAACAGTTGTGGATTGAAAATAACAGAGCTGCCAACCTTTTTTTTTAACAAAAAAAAGTACTCCTGAATGCTAAAAACAGTATTTTGTAGTAAAAAAAGTAATTTCCCCAGAACCTACTGGTACTTAACGAAAAAATTACAGCGCGAAAAGACACCAAGTAAAATGCCAACTTACAAACAAGTACATGAACAGATGACAATAATCATGGCTTATTTCTAACTAAATGTAACTACATTTTATAAACATGACACTAGGGAAACAAAACTATTTTCCAGAATGTAATTTATTGTATGATACACGCACCCCCGATACACACCGGGATACGGTAGCCTATAACAGAGCGCTGTGCAAGCTGGCAGCATTACAATGGATACACACTAGTAGAGTATCTTGTAGAGTTAGAGGTCTAGGTATACGTGTGAGCGAGCTGTATGCTGTATTAATCTAACTTTCAAACTCGTACGCACACAGTTGTGAGCAAAGACGCATGTCTTTCATTGCGAAGGTGAAGAAATGCGCGATTGCAGCCAATAGTGTATTGCAGCAGTCAGAACGGCGCGCGCAACTCCCTATATATACACAGGTAACCCTGCTTAACAAAGGGGCTAGGGACTTCAAAACCCCTCGTCAAGTGAAAATTGCATTAAGCGGGCAGGAGGGAGGTCCCTACTGTGTTTCTGTATATGAAAAAAATCGTTCCCAGTAATGCCTTGCGCCTAGCCTAGCACCTAGCGCTAATATTTCCGGTGTACCAGCGACGGCATAAGGTAGGTAGCACTGCTATTGGAAGGCAGGGAGAGAGAGTCAAAGAGAAAGAGACTGAGACAGAGAGAGAGACTGTGAGTGAGATTGTGACAGTCAGAGACTCAAACAGAGAGAGAGAAAGAGACACAGAAAGAGAGAAAGGGACACAGAGAGACTGGGACAGAGAGACAAAGAGAGCGAGCGCGACCGAGACAGAGAGAGGGAAAGAGACACAGAGAGAGAGAGAGAGAGAGAGAGAGAGAGAGAGACACACACAGGAGGAGACTGAGACAGAGAGAGAGAGACTGAGAAAGAGAGAGACAGAGAGTAGGAGAGACAGACAGACAGAGCATGGAATATATTCGGATTTTCCAAAAAACGTTACCAAGAAAAATTGTACTGCCGTATATACTTCAATTTACCGTACTAAATACAGCAAAAACATACTGGTTGGCAGCTCTGAAATGACCAATTTTTATTATTGTGGTGTTTTTGAGGGGGATTATTATTAGGCGTGTGGAGAGTAAGGAAACTTTCCCAAGGTTTCACCCTGATCTGCCCGGATTCGAACACAGGGCTCACGCTTGTAAGGCGAGTGCTCTAACCACTGAGCTACAGGAGATTAATCTTGGTAAAGCTCACAGATATTTTCCACTCAGACAGGCTAGGCTAGGTCTGTAACCTCTTCTAAATTTTTGTTTGAATAAACAATGCAAAAGGTTTGCAAACGATAAGGTTTAAATATAAAATATGTGCAACTATCACCTTTAAAGACTGAGTAAAACAAATTCCATTTAAATGATTGGTCCTGTCAAATATAGCAAACTTAAAGAACAGTTATTATGTATGTGTACATTGGCACCATTGGGTTGCACTTTTGCCACTGCTGAAGAATCAGAAAGAGGAACATATTTCAGGGCTTTATTTCAGCTTTAGTTCAGATCAAGAGCTTTTTTAAAAAAAGTATATATATATATATATATATATACACACACACACACACACACATAGTAGAAGCCTGTTTATCCGGCACTCGCGGGACCTGGCCAATGCCGGTTAAAGCGCCTGTTTGATATTCGGGCGGCCCGCGGCCGATAAACCACTACAAAAAAATTTAAGTTATTTTAACACACACCATACACATCAGACTAGGTAATAGCAGATAGTGGCAGAGTATTGTGCTGGTGCTTGTTGTTGGGGCTGCTCTCTTGCGCTTCTCACCTGTACTGATTGGGGTTTGCAGTCCAGCGATTCTTTATTGAATGGGGGACGCCAGGCGGGTGAAAGAAGTGGCAGCGCGATTTTAAAGTCGCGCGACTTTACTAGCTACAAGCCGAAGCCCTAGACTCTACTAGCGGCAAATCGAAATACTGCACCTGCGCGACGATGTGGGTTATCGGCTAACGTTATCAGCTTGCCGCTAGTATGATTTTGAAGTTATCCGCGCTCCATTTTTTTCGCTCGCTTGGCGTGCTCCATTTTTGGAGGGATCGCTGGACTGTAAACCTCAACCACAGCATCATGGCTTCAAGCGCAGCATCTACCAGCGGGGGTGGGGGTGCGCAGGAGAATGGTTTTGACGGTGAGTGCCAATGCAATATTCTGTTATGTTATTATTTATGCATTTACAAATGCTCCACTGCAATTGTTCCGGATAAGTTCCAGGTTATCGAATGGGGACTTTTTTTGGGCGTGTCGGTTATACGGAAGTGCCAGTACATCGAGTCATGGATAAACGGGCTTCTACTGTATATTTTTTAAAATACAGTAAAAGCCTGTTTATCTGTGACTCAATCTGCCGTAACTTCCGTATAATCGGCACCTCAAAAAAAGCTCCTCAGCACAATCGGGGTGGTACATTTAATGAGGCAGGGACAGAGTACTGTACGATTAGTTCTAAATGCTGCCGGTAGTGGTAGTTTTTCATCTTAAAAGGGCACTGCATTCGCTCTCCTTTTTCTTTCTCTCTCTTCTTTCTTCCTCTTTATCTTTCTCTCTCTCTTTGTATCTCTTCCCCTTTCTTTCTTTCTCTCTGATGGATACTACGTATTGCCTGTGTAGCCTGACTGTATCGTGAGTTTATACGCTGTTTTGGTGGGGTGGGACAAGGAGAGAGAGAGGCAGGGACGGAGATGGTGAGTGGGGGAAAGAGGGAGTGGAGAAAGAGAGAGGAATGGGAAGGAGAGAGAGAGGTGGGGGACAGAGAGATGGGATGAGTTGATTAATTTAGATGGAAAATGAGAGGAGTGGAGGGGGGTTGGATTTGGAGCCATTGAGATGCCAGACTGACTTGAGTGTGTGTGTGAAAGAGCAAGAGAGGGAAGGAGGGAGAGAAAGAAAAAAAAGACAGTACCACTTTAAGCCACAAAGGCATTATGGTCCGCCGTTGTAGAAGTTTGCTTTGTGATTGTGAGCTGTGTTTATAGACTGTAATCAATATTTATTTCTTTATTGGTAAGTATCCATACAATATTCTGTTATTATTTAGTCTATTATTAATATGGTTTGTTTAAAAAAAGTTACTTTACTTGTGTTGGGTTTTCGGCAGCTGGCCGCCCGAATATCCGGCATGCCTTTTAACTGGCATTGGCCAGGTCCAGAGGGTGCCGGATAAACGGGCTTTTACTGTAGGTAGATTGTTGCTATTGTTGAATTAATTGCCCTATTAACTTACCTTTTGGACATGGGTCACCACTGCCATAGTGCAAAACTACAGCACTTTCCTGCTGCAAGTATTCTAAAGTCATTGCTTTGGGATTCCCAAATGAAGCCGCTTTGTTGCCAGATATCAGGCACACAGCACTGTCCTTACACTTCTTCCCTGATAGACCAGATACTGCTGCACATACATCAAGGTGATAGGTTCGGCTTCCAGACGGTACCTGGGGGGAAAACAAGAAAAATGATAATACTATTATGGCAAACCAAGAGAAGACAATAAGGTGAAAGAACCAAAAGCAAATGGCTAATTTAAAACTATATTCTCTTGACATCCTAAATGTTGATCTATTGATGGAGGAATAAAACTAGTTAGTGTGGTACAGGCTGTTTGACTGAACTAGATGTTTAATGCTGCTTGATTATAGAAAAGGGCCATTCTCAGATCAAACAGTTTGCATTTGATAATAATAATAATAATTCTTGCATTTGATATAGTGCTTTTCACATCTTCTATACATCTCGAAGTGCTTCACAGAATATACTGTAAAGTGAATTGACTGTACATCTGTGGGTGAAACGCGGCAGCCAATTGCACACAGCAGTGTTCCAAAAACAGTTGTGGATCGAAATTACCCCCCAAAATTATTAGTTTTTTTTAATATAAGTACTCTGGGAATTACCCTATTCCACAAACTAGCTATATGAAGATCTGGAGTCACCACATGAAAGTGAGCAATTGTAGTTTGAATTCAAGCTACGACAGCCATGATAGCAGAATCATAGAAATTTGCAGCACAGAAGACAGCCATTTGACCCACTGTATCTTTGCTTTCTCTTTTGTAATTCAATGCTTTCAGTCCCATTTACCTACCCTTTTCCCCATACCCCTGTAGTTTAAGTTATCCTACTAGTTCCCTTTTAAAAGGTAATATCAACCACTACTTCTGGCAAGGCATTCCAAATCCTAACAACTAGGCGTGAAAAATATAATTCTTATAAAATATTATAAAATCTCCCCATTTGCTAGCTATCTTAAATTATTGGGAGAAAACAGCTTCAAAGTTAACCCTGTTATACATTCATTATCTTGCAATCGTAAAATAAGAAACCTGGTATCTTCCTCCAGTCAAAACCGACAGATTGAATGTGTACTGTAGCTGCTCATCAGTCAGCGAGCAACCAGAAGTTATAAAAGAATCTGGACAGACTAATGGAGTTCCCCATTCAAAGACATAGCTGCATTCCGATCGTCGCATCATCTTTGGTCGTCCCTGCAAAGGTGAAAAGAGTCAACGTCATCTCCTACTTGTGGTCACCCAAGGGTCTACGAAATTCGTGGAAGAATTACTTTGCGTCAGTTTGCAGATGCGTGGATTGAAAAGACTTTGCAAAGAAACCAGTTACACCATGCAATCCATTTCAGAGCCAGCTTTCGCCCAATGTGTGGAGTATAAACACAACATGGACTGGTTAGGCTTAATGGTCCATTCTCATGCCTCACAAATTATGTATGTAAACTTGCCGAAACCTTCAGGCTATTAAAGGCCTACTACAACACCAACTTTCATTTACATAGCACACTCCATACAGGGAAGTATCTCAGAGCGCTTAACATCAAGCTGGGGGGAGAGTTGCCGTAAGCATGGTCGAAGAGAAAGTTTTCAAGCGGGAATTGAAAAGGCGGGAGAGAAGCGGAGGGAATGAGGGAGAGTGTTCCAGAGTTTCGGGGTATAGTGGCTGAAAGCGTGACATATGACAGTGGGGGTGGGGAGGGTGTAAGGGACGTACAGGTGGCCGGTGCCAGTCGAGTGGGGACGCCAGGTGGCAGATTGGGGAGTGAGGAGGTTAGAGAGGTGAGGAGGTGCCAGAGAGTGAAGGGATTTGAACACGAGTGTGAGGACCTTGAAGTCAATCCATTTGGTGATGGGGAGCCAGTAGAGCCTGGTCAGAACTGGTGAGATGTGGATACGGAGTTTGGTCCTGGTCAGTATGCTGACAGCAGAGCTCTGGATGTGCTGGATCTTTTGAATCGTGGAGCTGGGAGACCGGCGAGCAGTGCGTTGGGAGTAATTCAGGTGGGAGGTGACATAGAGGGTTTCAGCTGCATTTAGGGTACAATTTAGTCAGAGGCGGGCAATGTGGCAGAAGTGGAAGAAGGCGGTCCTGATCAGGGAATAGATGTAGGGGAGGAAGGACAGTTGGGGGTCAAACCAGACACCTAGATTGCACACTAGTTCAGTGAAAGTCAGGGAGAGTCCAGGGAGGTTGAGTTCAGATCCGCAGGAGTGAAGATGCTGACATGAGCTATGGGTTCCATCTTGTCCACGTTCAGTTACAGGAAGTTTGCACTGATCCAGGCCCTGATGTCGGCCAGATAAGATGATAGAGCACCTGGAGTTGGTATTGGAGAAGGCAAAGTAGATTTGTGTGTTATCCATGTACATGTGGAAGTTTACTCCATGTCGGTGGATGACATCACCCAGAGAGAGCATATAGATACGGAAAAGAAGAGGGCCAATGACGGGCAACCCCGCAGGTGACCAGACAAGGGCAGGTGGAGAAACCATTGACCGAGGTGAAATATGGGGTGGTTGGTTAAGGAGGACTCGAACTATGTGAGTGAGGTCCCACTAAGGTGGGTGAGGGAGGAGAGGCAGTGTATAAGCATGGCGAGGTCGACTGTGTTGAACGTGGTTGAGAGATTCAGGAGGCAGAGGAATCCCTGGTCACAGATAAAGAGGGCCTCGTTTGTGACTTTGACAAGTGCTATGGGCAGGGTGGAAACCAGACTCCAGGGGGATTGAGGAGTGACTGAAGTTGACCTGTAACAATGCTTTCCAGGATTTTGGCAAGGAAGGGTAGGCTGGAAATGGGATGGTAGTATGATAGATTAGAGGAGTCGAGGGTGTGTTTTTGTTTTGAGGTGGGGTGGTGTGATAAGAGGGAGAGTGAAACAGAGCCTGAGGAGACAGACTAGTTGTTGGCTGCTGTTGGCCAGCAGGTGGGAGAGGAGGGGAAAGTTGAGTGACCAGTAGCCAGGTGGGGAGGGAGTGAGGGCAACAGGTGATGAACTTCATCCGGTTGATGAAGAATATTTAGAGTACAGCAGTCTGGGTCTATAAAGTTCCTTCCCCCACACACAGCTGCACCCCCACATATCTTTCCCTTAGTCAAGTTGGCAGTAATGCCACTTCCTGCTCGCTGCACCTGTACTTTGGTTTCAAGAAATGCCGCTGACGTCTTTCTTCATGAAACAATATCAGTTACACTTCCTGAACCCAACGCTCATGCAGCAACTTCACAACCCTGGGAAGCAGCCTTTCAGTGCAGGAAACCTGCAGGTCATTGCTGGATGCCTGGTGTATCATTCTTCCACAGTAGGTCCCATTATAAACAGACCAATATTAAACCAGGTACCTTATACCGAAGACACCTAGATTCATGTAAAATAATACGTCCAATCTGTACTTTATCTAGTTTGTTGCAATTTAGATAATCGGAAAAATCAGATAACTCAAGGCAACAGTAGTTCTGGGTTGTAGGATCATATTTTAGGACAGGAGTGGTTTCTTTACACATATGTACCCCCATCACATAGCAGAGCTGCCAACCTTCAAGGAAGATTTTTAGGAAGGTTGTAGTAATTTTTCAGGAAGGTTTGTTACGTTTTCAGGAAGGATTTTGTTATTGCCTCTATCACTTCAGTATCAGCCAATAGTTAAGCCAGGGCTCAACATTAACAGGCATCCGGGCACCCTGGACACCATAATTTTAGCGTTGGGCGCGCAAAAAAAAGTTATGATCTACAACACACTTGAGCGCCTTGAAAAAATCTGAGGGTCCAGCTGGGCGTCCTAAAAGAAAGATTTAGTGTGGCTGACGTGATGACGTTTTCACGTGTATGGCTGATGTAATGACCAGTGGCGGGGGTGATGCTGACGCGCTGATGCCGGTCGGGACGCGCTGAAGTGTGACGCCACCGGCGTGGGAGCGGGAAGACAAGATGTCGAGTGATTTCTACCTGCGGTACAGTGAGTAACTATACGGGTGGTGCAGGGGGATTTAGCTTAAATTATGAAATGGCAAAAAATCGGAAGTTATTTATCTGCGATCGGGAGGTCGGAAGGGAGCATGTAAAAGCGGAAGACTTCCGCAAAAATCGGGAGGGTTGGCAGCTCTGACATAATTGGTCATTTAAGAAAAATGACATGGGTCATTTAAGAAAAAGTTTGATAGTATTTTCTGAGGATGAGATTCATTTAGAAGAATATCAAGAAAACTAGTTTGGACTAAGAACTATCTAAAACAAAGTTAACATATTTTAGGAATCATGTAAATTTGTAAATGAAAAATCACTTACCAGGTCTATGCCTCGGACACAGTGAAATACAATGAGGGAGTCGTATGTGAGCAATTTGTTGGCTTTACAAGTTGTATTGCTGGTAAAAGAAATGTAAACTTCCTGAGTTATTGGATTGATTTGTGGGGGCCACGAGTTGCGACCGATATCCTAAAGTGAGTGAAACAAAAGATCAAATGAATACATCATTTTTACTGAGTGGCAGGATTATAATTATTCCCCCATTGTACAACCTCAGTTACTAAGAATTTATGACAAACAGTTTGTAAAAAGAAATCAGGGTTTTCATAACTAGAATTTTTTGAATTGAACATTTCTGATTCATATGTAGTGAAACTCATTTCAAATGTACAGCCAACTTGTCGTCAGCATCTTCTTCGCCTCTGGGATCTTGGGCAGGAATGAAACACATAGAAAGTATTCTCAACATAAACTTTGGGGGTGATTCTGCAGAATTCAGGGAGACATTGCCAGTCTCCTCAGTCAGTTGCAGAGGCCTATCCAATTCCATACTGAATTTAGATTATGTCAATACTGATAGAATGATGGGGAAGATAATTGATATGCACAGTGCAAGCCAGCAAAGCTGATCTTCTGGATGAACCGCTGTTAACCCATCAAATGGTAAGGATGCATATACATCCATGCCTTATGGGAACGCTTCTCAAGCCCTGTAGAGGAGTACATTATGTTGGGCCATTCCCAGTATTAAAGGGATGTCTGTTCAGTGATTTTTCTCTGACAAAACAACCCATCAATACGAGCCCTAAGCTAGTAGTATGTGGAAGTAGTGAACAGGGAAAATTATTCAGCAAGTGGGGAAATCAAAGCAAAACAAATTTAAGCAAAAAGTCACATCAAGTTACCCATCTGAATTTCTGCAGAATGTTGGTTGTCAAATTATGTTTTGAAGCATAGGTTGGTAAAAGGCAGAACAGAAATGTTAAGATTAATTGGTTGTCTACCATATGGATGAATGTTGGACTTTGCTGGTACAAATGATTCAGTGTTTGCCTCTAAACATCATTGACAGCAATTGCTTCTGAAGTTCAAGACGTTTCATAAATGTGACAAAGTCCGGCCTTACAAAGCTCAAGGAGATGCACATCTGAACTTACCACAGGTGGCCCATTCACTGGATCCATGCAAACAGCAGCTCCAGGGGGGCACAAAACACTTGGAATCGGGTTCAGTGGTTGGCAAAGGTTGATGTAAAAGTCAGGCATAGCACCCTGATCATCTCCAATATCCTCATCTATTGCAGAGTAGTATCCAGTCTTCTGGATCAGGGGACTCAGGTCAATAATAGAAGTGCCATTCATGACTAAGCACTTCACCTAAAGAGAGAAAACAAGCCCAATTTATTTTCTACAAGACTAAATTGCTGATCACTGTGGGGGGGGGGGGAATAATTTGCTGTCGTGAAAGAATGAAAAAGCAGTTAATATCAGATGGATGAAAGGTTTGATGTAGACAAGAATTTGCTCCACATGAGTTCTTCAGCAAAAAATAAAATGGAAGCATTTTATAATACAGGTATCCCTCCCCAACCACGAGGGATATGTTCCCGTAAACCTTCATAGTTGGTAAAATCGCGTTTGGAAAGGGCCCTATGGCAAACATGGGGATAGGGGGGAGTACGTGCGCTTTTGCACATTTGGAAAATGCAGGGCCCTATCGGAAACATGGGGATACGAGGAGTAAGTTCACGTTTAGTAAAACTAAACACAAAAAAAACATACAGTTATAACACTGCCTTATCCCCATACCAGGGGTACAGGGATAAGGCAGGTAACTGGAGTTAGAGTAGAATATCAGCCATGATTGATTGGCGGGATAGGCTCGATGGGCCGAATGGCCTACTCCCGCTCCTATTTCTTATGTTCTTATATTGGTTATAAATGTTTCTTATAAAATACTATACCTCTTGTTCACAGGCCAGCTGTGTGTGCCAAGAGAAGTAATGTGTGCATGTCTTCTCATCTGAAGCCACAAGAACAGGTTCTGTTGCGACAGCAGAACCACACACAAAACTGAAGATACTTCTGTGCTTAAGCAATGGGTTGCTTGAGCAAACATCACCATCACTATAGGTGAGCTTTAGCACCTGGTCAGCGTAAGTCAATTTTTGATTAAATCTCCCTGCATTGATCACACGATTAATACACACACCTAGAAAAAGAATTGAAAGGCATCAAAACATCATATGCTCAACAGGTATTATTTGCAAAATTGGCACGAATGTACGTACAACTGTATCATAAATTCATCAATGCTACTCTCCCTGCAATGTTTAATTGTTAAATGTAAAGGTACAATCCCATGCAATTCTATCAAACAATCTCTAGCCCATTTGACAGGAGCATTTGTCAATACTGTTTTAAGATAGTACTGAGATATACTCCAACCCCCCCCCCCACCCCACCCACAAAAGGTTCCTATAACTTATTCCAAACCAGACAAAGATTCAATTTCTATGGTTCTAATTATACCTACTAGGTACAAGAAATACATCTAGATCTCATCTACTATTTAGGTTGTAAAGCCTTTCAATGCATACCAACATCATCGCCTGAACACGTTGTGCCAGACACCTTAGCACACATTTGCAGGGCAACAAAATTTCCTGGGATCCTGCTGTCATAAATTATGTAGTTCTGATTTCTTCTCAACGGTTTCAAGTCAAATAAATGTCCTAAAGAGATTGCAAAAAAGAAAAATTCAAACCTGCACAATTAAAACCCTAGCATTCATCTATATATTATTCCAGTGGCCATTATTAATCTATAGTTTAAAAAACAAGATAGATTCAAACACGAATAATATTGGTGTTATAATATATGGCACCACAATAAAATAGCACCTGTGCCCTGAAAGTAGCTACAATTAAAAAAAAATTATCCTGTCTTCTGTAGCTGTCTGCCCACATATGTGCCAGTCTCGCTCAGGACGTACATTTTAACAAGACCATATGTGAGATATTGATGTAAGCAAATAGGTTGCCACATTCACCTGCAAATGCAGTTGCTATACTTTGCAGTAAAATCCTGTGACAGTTGTCCTTACAGAAATAGTGCTAAAGATATAAGCATCACTATGCAAGAAACAAACTGAAACGTGATACTGTATGTCTATTCACGAGAATTCACTAGCATTACGACTGATGGGTAAGAATTTCTACGTGTCAGACATCTGGCCAACCCAAAAATTAATGTTTGGAAATTGCTGTCTGGTTAACGATTATGAGCAAGTTACAAGTCTGAACTTCATTAGTTTGTTGATTTTTAAAAATAAATGCACAAACGTAATGGTACTTGTGGGTTTCATGTGTGTACATTTAACAATTCCACTGATTACATAAAAAGGAGTAAACTCTGGGGATTTGGGAGATAAATGGGACTGAAACGATTGCTATTATGAGTGCAGCACATACATGATGGTTTAATTGACCTTCTTCTGTGCTGCAAATTTCTGTGGTTCTATTTGTACCAGTGAGGTACAGGAAGGAGATTAGATCTCATTTACTGTTTACAGCTTTAGGGTTCATATTAATTAAATATGATCTTCATAGATCAGTCGCAGCTCAGGAGCTTGGTAAAAGTGTGAAATATAATGAAATGTGCTACAGACCTGAAATTGGATTAGTCACAGTGCAATGGTCATGCACATTTTCAGTTACAGGGCAAGCAGCAGCTGTGTACCACAAGAATGTGTACACACAATCTTCAATGGCAGTTATTAGATCTGGCTTTGTGTCCTGCAAGACAACAATTAAATATATTTAACAGGTTAATATTCCAAGTTTTAGTTGATCAGGTTTTAGGTGCATTTTAAGATGCACCAAAATCCTTCGTGTGGTAATGTTACCTAATGTGTAAGCCTTTAGACTCCATCTGGGTATTTCCACGGTAATGGGGTAAATTGTGCAAGGCAAAATATTCATGCCATTTTCTGAGGAAGGGTGGATTATTTTTTTTCCCCCCGAGCATGAAAATCAGAGATAACACACTCTCAAGAGATAGCGCAGATAAATGAGAGATGTTTTTTAAATGACAATAAATTAAAGATCATGTCCACCTTATCTGGAGACCTTTAAAATGTGACACAGCAAGAAGGCTGCTTTTTCACTCAGAGGGTAGTGAAGGCTGTAGATTTTCCAGGCTGAGACTGATAGATTTTTGAAAAATAGAGGGATTAGGGGATATGGGGATAGGGCAGGTAATCAAAGTTAGGTGAGAAGATCAACCATGATCTTGTTGAATGTCGGAGCAGGCTCGAAGGGCCGAATGGCCTACTCCTGTTCCTAATTCTTATGTTCTTATGAAACCTATTTCAGATCTTATTTTTAACTCTCATTATCATTAAATATAATGAAATCCATAAATCAAACAAACAAACAAACAACAAAACTTACATTTATATAGCGCCTTTCACGTCGAGAGTTAATCAAGTGTTAAGACAGAAAGCTGATAAGTTTCTGTTTCATTCAAGAGCCTGATCATATTTGTTTTGTCCCTTTAATAAATGCGACAAGCTCGTAAGCCTCTCCGTCCAAAGAATTACGAACGAGGAAAACGGGATTCCAGGATAATTTTTTTTTAAAAAAAATCCTATTTTGCTCTCAATTCATAAAGTTATGAAGTAACTACTTTGTGGTTTGATTTATTTTGGTAAGCTTGATGATTGCTTACTTCTCTGACATTTTGAAAATTCACTCATGACGTTCTGTCCTCTAATGTCCACGTTCGTAATGTCTGTCCCTGTTCAAAGCATTAAGTGCATGAGGTGTGAACTTTCAGAGGTGGTAAAAATAATTCTATTAAAAAAGTTATGTATTTGTTACAAGATACATACAGCATGTGTTGAGGGCACTTATGTACAAAAATGAGTGTTCAGCAATCAATTTGATTTTCTGACCCCTCTGTCACACACCCCTTTATCGTGGAAATGCCCATCTCAATTGGCTACCGTGTTTCGCCCACAAATTATACAATCAATACACTTTACAGTCTGTGAAGCACTTTGAGATGTCTCAAAAAAGTGATAAAGCGCTATATCAAATGCAAGGATTATTATTATTATAATACATTCTTTTCACTTTAAAAATAATTACATTAATAAAAGTTTGATCAAGCCTAAGAGGCTTATGGTCCTTTTCAGATTTTTCTCATCTTGTCCAGAATGCACTAATTGCATTAGTAAACTAGAGATGCCGGTTTCCAAGCTGCACGTTTTATAGAGTATGCCTCAGCTTATGTGAGATTTATAACACAATGGGACCCAGGCTCCACCTCTGATCACCAGCAGTTATGTGGGACTGGCTTACCTCCAAAGTGATATCCTCCAACTTGAACAGCCTGGTGACTGACACTCACACAGGTTAAGCTCACACACAAAATGACCACTTGGATCAGGCACGAGAGTTGCTATTGCTTGTTAACAACTTTGGAAATGGAGGAACGAAACGGGAAAATTTCAAAATAAATACTTACAATTGCCTCTGCACCACATTGAAAACGTATGATTGTTGTCCTATTGCGGACTCCATCAGGACATCTGTCACCACTTTGATAGCGCAGGACAAGCAGGCCATGTTCCCACTTTGGCTCTCCAGCTACCATGCCAAGGTTTGTGTACTTGGTGCCGTTCTTTAGGCAGGCAGCAGCATTAAGTGGGCAGGCCCAACTCCCTTAGAGAAATACATTAGACCATTCATATTGTAAATAACTTCAGAATGAAGTTGAAAAATTATGGAAAATCTTCTGGAACCCAATAGGAACTTAAATACCAAATCAGAACAATCTGACCTTCATCTTAAATTTTAGATTGAACTCCTGGTGCCCAGAAATACTTCTTAATCAAAAAATAGATTGCGCTATGAGGATCTATTAATAGGGTGGAACAAGAATGGTGGTGGTAGGATAGAACTGAAACATATTAACCCTAGCTGACCACATCAGATCTAGATAAATGAATCACCCTGGATCTCACAAGAGGGGAGCAGATGACAAAAGCTCATTTGTCATATCTTTCAGTTTACCAAACATACCACTAACTTTCCATTACACCATTTTTTTGTAAAAACACAAGATCAGGTCATTACTTGTCATTTCCAGCTAGTTAATTGATGCCACAACAAAATCTCTCCTAGGCCAAGTTCTAAACTTGCCATGGGCAACTGACAGTTATTGAGCGGTTAAAACCACTGACACTGTCCATTTACAATAACAACAACAAAATTACATTTATAGAATGCCTTTCACATTGGGAGGACGTCCCAAGGCTCTTTAACTCTGCAGCAACATTTCTCCGAACATTCTTGTTACAAGTACCAAAAAATTCTATTTTTTCAGCTCTATTTCTATTTTAGGATAAACAATAAAAATTTTTACAGATGATACCCAAAATGTCATTTTTAAAGCAAATTTACATTGGGAATCAATGTTACAAGGAAAAGCACAAGCAAATATTCCAGTGGATCAGTGCTGAACTTGCTTACCGTTTTGAGGGACTAAGGACTTGCAGACGTTGATGTAGTACTTCTGGCCATTACCCATTGATAGAATCTCCCAGTTATCTCGATATCGAGACAAAGGAGTAAGGTCATAAGAATTCCCATCATTGTCTCTGAAAGATAATAAGTAACATTTTAGACAAGGTCCCTCAATGTTTATGTCTAAATTAGCCTATACCATTTAGTTACAAGCCATTGCAGTTACTATGAAGAGACTATCCCAATATACATAACACAATGAAAGATGAATGCACAGTTGGAATGATGAATGCCTTTGTTGCCATAGAAGTGTTCACTTGACCAAGTTTTGCTAACACCCTCTTTCTGGTAGTTATAGTTGTATTTGGGAATCACCTACGATGCGTCTGTATTGATCTGAGAGTCTGGGGTATTCAACAACAGACTTTGAATAATCATATGAGAACAGTGTTTTCTCCCTGGTTCCAAAAGATATTGGAGGCAGAGAGCAGGTAAAGAGCTTTATGGGATGGGGGGGTGTAGGGGGAAGTCAGACTAAGTAAAACTAATTAAAATTGATAAATGAGACAAAAAGAGCAGATAAGTACAAGTAATTTAAATTGTGTGTAGTGTTTTATACTGTACATATTTATGACATTTTGCAGCTCAAGATATTGCAATGCTCAAGTAACTTACAGATGTAAATAGTGGTTTCTACTGACTGCAATGTGTAGACTAGCAAATGAATGAGAACCTGCGGCCTTATCGCTAAACATTCACACATCAATTCCAAACGTTTTGAAGCAATAACACTTTCACAGTTCTTTTATTGTACAGAATATTGCATCACTTTGAACAGATGGTTCATACATAGCCCATTGACGGGATCAGATCAAATGTTACACCACTACAACCAAGCTGCTGCTTGGTCCCATGGGTGTGGAGCATTTTGTAGGATTATTTTGAGTAATGTCGGCAACATTTTTAGGACAAATTTTGGGCTCGAGCTGTTCGCACAGGGAAAAGGAATATCACACGCTTGTAGGTCACAGAGCAAATAAATGCAAGATTGACTCTCTTTAGTCTTACCCTGAACTAGAGAGCGCTAGTGTGACTCTTCTGTGGCTTCTATCAATTAAATTCCCAATTAGTAATTTAGTGCTGTGGATGTGGTTCAACTGGATACCTAGTGGAAACCAGTTATTTATATAGTATTGGTAATTGCAGGAGACTGCAACCCAATAATCTGAATTGGATTCAAACTCAGGTCTGTGAGGTGATTATCCCACTCATTCCCAGAAATATAAAAATAATTCTTCATTGTAACCACATTAACAATGCAGACTTTCATTGAAAAATCATAATAAAAATACCTTAATGTACAATCTATGGATTTGAAAGGTGGGCAAGCGTAGGATGTGTGCCATTCAAACAAGTACGTACAATCTGAGGTTTCTCTCAAAAACTTTGCTTCTCCCTGCGAAAAGACCACCGAAAGTAAGCTCTACATACACAGTAAAAGCCCGTTTATCCGGCATCTGCGGGACTTGGCCAATGTCGGTTAAACGGCATGCCGGATATTCGGTCGGATCCGACACCGCAAAACCCAACACAAATTTTTTAAAACTTATTTTAATACATACCATATTAATAATAGACTAAATAATAACAGACCTTTGTTATTCACCTAAAAATCGCCTTTGCTGGTAGATGCCTGGTTTGAAGCCATGATGATGGGGTAGAGGTGTAAAGTCTATCGATAACTTCTGCAATGGCGGACACCACTCGAGGGAAAAAAACGGCAGCGCGACTTTAAGGCTCTACTTGCGGCAATCCAAAATACCTGTACAGCACTTTCATGTGACAATCGATTCATTAAATGCGCCATCGAGATTGTGTCGGATAACATCTGGTTGATCGGATGGGGATTTTTTTTGACATATAAGGAAGTTCCGATTGATCGAGTCTCAAATAAACTGGCTTTTACTGTACAGTACTTAAATTTTCAATAACTAATTAAGCCACAGATTTGCAATTTAATAAATGTTCTTGAAATGCATTTTCCCCAGGGGATTTTATTAAAGTACAGGTATCCCCACTTAATGAAAGGGTTAGGGACTTCAAAACCCTTTGTTAAGCGCAAATTGCATTAAGCGGGCGGGAGGAGGTCCCTGTGTTTCCGTACATGAAAAAAATTGTTCCCAGAAATGCCTTGCGCCTAGCCTAGCACCTAGTGCTAATGTTTACAATGTATCAGCGATAGCATAAGGTAAGTAGCACTACTATTGAAGACAGGGAGAGAGAGTTAACGAGAAAGAGACTGAGATGGATGGAGAGAGAGAGAGAGAGACTGTGACAGCCAGAGACGCAAACAGAGAGAGAGAGACAGAGAGAGAGCGCGACCGAGACAGAGAGAAAGAGACACAGAGAATGAGAGACACAGAGAGAGAGACACACAGAGAGAGAGACACACACACACAGAGAGACAGAGTGGGAAAGAGACACGGAGGGAGAGAGAGAAAGAGAGACCGAGAGGGAAAGAGACAGAGAGAGAGAGAGAGAGAGAGACAGAGGGAGGGAAAGACACACGGAGAGAGAGAGAGAGAGAGAGAGAGAGAGAGAGAGAGAGAAACAGGGGGAGACTGAGAGAGACAGAGAGAGATACAGAGGGAGACTGAGACAGTGAGAGAGAGAGAGAGAGAGAGACAGCGGGAGACTGAGACAGAGAGAGAGAGAGAGAGAGAGACAGAGGGAGACTGAGACAGAGAGAGACAGAGGGAGACTGAGACAGAGAGAGAGAGAGACTGAGAGAGACAGAGAGGAGAGACAGACAGACAGAGCATCCTACCGCTTAAGCTCCTCCCATACTGCAGCGCTTTCTCTTGGATTAGTTGGCGCTGAAGTAAGTGTGTGTATGTATGTGCGCTTGTGTCGCGGAGGCTGCCGGGAGATAAGAAGCGTGCGAGATTTAAACTTTCGTTATAGCGAGCGCAGCCTTCGCTAAGCACATAGAGGGGTACAAATAGAAACCCTCGTTATAGTGAAGTTTCGTTTATAGGGCGTTCGGTAAGCGGGGGCTACCTGTATAGGAATATGCTGCATCAGGTTTTATATGATTCAAGTCAAATGCAGCCCCCATTGTAACAAGGTCGTTAGGCACTAGGGTCCGGCGATATATCGATAAAACCCGATATAATTTTCATATCGATATGCCGATATAGACATTTCAAAAATATCGATATATCGAAAAAACAATATATCGAGGTAAAAAATCGGGATGCAAGCACACTGAACTACAAGACCCAGAATTCTCATCTCTATACACAATGCACAGACCGAGGTGCAAAGCCGCCATATTGTATTCATAGTCCTAGAATACAATATACAGGAATGCAATGGCTGGGGCGGTGAGAGAGACGGCTGGGGGTGGGGGGATGAGGGGGAGAGAGACTGCTGGGGGGGGGATGAGGGGGAGAGAGATGGCTGGGGGGAGGGGGAGATAGACGGCTGGGGGGGGGGGAGAGAGGGAGAGAGACGGCTGGGGGGGAGAGGGGGAGAGAGACGGCTGGGGGGGGGGGGGGGGGAGAGAGACGGCTGGGGGGGGGGGGTGGGAGAGAGACGGCTGGGGGGGGAGAGGGGGAGAGAGACGGCTGGGGGGGGAAGGAGAGGGGGAGAGAGACGGCTGGGGGGAGGGGGAGCGAGACGGCTGGGGGGAGGGGGAGAGAGACGGCTGGGGGGAGGGGGAGAGAGACGGCTGGGGGGAGGGGGAGAGAGACTGCTGGGGGGAGGGGGAGAGAGACTGCTGGGGGGAGGGGGAGAGAGACGGCTGGGGGGAGGGGGAGAGACGGCGGAGGGGAGGGAGAAAGAGACGGCTGGTGGGGGGGTGGGGGAGAGAGACGACGGGGGTGGGGGGTGCGAGAGAGAGACAGCGGGGGGGGGGGGAGAGACGGCTGGGGGGAGGGGGAGAGAGACAGCTGGGGGGAGAAAGACGGCTGGGGGTGTGAGAGAGACGGCTGGGGGGGGAGGGAGAGAGAGACGGCGGGGGTGGGAGGGAGAGAGAGACGGCGGGGGTGGGAGGGGGGAGGGAGAAAGAGACGGCTGGGGGGGTGGTGGCGGAGAGACGACGGGGGTGGGGGGTGCGAGAGAGGGACGGCGGGGGGGGGGGGGGGGGGAAGAGAGACGGGGTGGATGTGATAATATACAGATAGATAGAGATGGGGGGGATGTGAGAGAGGAGAGAGAGGGAGATTGACACAGAGACACACAGACAGAAAAACACAGAGATGGAGAGAGAGACACAGAGAGAGAAATATATTTACCTCCTGAGAAGATAGGCCCCGAATGCGCGCGCGCTTGCGCAGTACGAAAAAACTGAAAATATCGATATTTCGGTATATCTCGATATGAGCCCATCGATATATCTAATCGGAAAATTTTCCATATCGACGGACCCTATTAGGCACATAGAATTCCAGCCCAGGATATGATCGCCAGTCAGCATTCCTCCATCGTAATGCTACTGATTAAATAACCAATGACAACATGAAGCTGTCAGCCTTGCTCACAACCCATCATGCTCACTGCAACAGGTTTGGCAGCACATTCCATCAATCCACAATGACCCTGTTTGTGCAAGTGGGTTTGGATGTGGATTGATTCATCGTGGTGGCATAGCACACAAAGCTGGTCACAGGTCCACAGGCCTTATAAGCAAACCAGCGCTATAATGGGTTATACTGGGGATACTCTTAAGCAATTGTAAAATTTAATGCAGCACTGCCAGTAGAATGAGAAACCCACAAGTAGTGATGCAACATTTACTATACATAGCAGTACGTTTATCAAGCTTGTCACAATTGAAACATTGTGGTTTCAAGATCAAAACCTGCCTAGAGGAAAATAAATCAAAAGGGATTGTGAGTTTAAAGATTTCAAACATTCCACTGGCTTAGAGGGAAAATAAATCACCTGCTAGGTGCAGATTCAACCTAGTCAATGCCAACTTGACTGACCCCAAATGATCAACACAAAGGACCCAAAGAACTATTACACTGGGTCACAGAAAGTTTACATTTCAGAAAGCACACTTGGCTCCACTGCCATTAAAACGTGTATACTGGGGATACTCTTCAGCAATTGTAAAATTGCTGAAGTATTTTTAACTTGATCATCTAAAGATGATCAAGTTAAAAAACACAATCTGTGCAATTAATATTTTACTAACCGGAGTTTGACTGTGGTCACAGTAGAACAGGATGGCTGTGGATCGCTCATATATTTTGTGACACTTCTCTCCTTTGGTGTAGTTAATCATTATGAATCCATCTTCATAGGTTATGTTTTGGGTAATGAGCCCTTTTTATACATGAAAAGAGGGAAATACATTAGATCATCTGTGCACTTATTAAAAGGCGATGGAGTTCAAACAGATTCAAAATTTTTATTTACCTACCCTGTACGACAAGAAAATTAAGCTCGATACCACACATTAACAATTGCTTAATAATAATAATTTTTGCATTTGATATAGAGCTTTTCACGTCTTCTAGACATCTCAAAGCGCTTCACAGAATATACTGTAAAGTGAATTGACTGTATATTTGTGGGTGAAACGCGGCAGCTAATTGCGTACAGCAGTGTCCCACAAACAGTTGTGGATTGAAATTTCCAATTTATTATAGGTTTTTGGGGGGATAAATTATTATTAGGCATGTGGAGTAAGGAAACTTGCCCGAAGATTCACCCTGCCTGGATTCGAACACAGATCTGTAAGGCTTGTGCTCTAACCACTGCAGTTAGCTTACCTGTTTGATAGAAGTTGTTCTGAATTTTATGCATACTACAACAAATTCCTTCAGTCCTCTTACCAGTTCACCATTATCACTCAAGTGTCTTGGTCATGCTAGCCTCAAAGCATCAAAGGCATGAACAAAAGGCAAAATTTTAAATTCAAAATAATTAAGTCAAGTCTTTTCCTCCATGTGGCATTTTTGACATTCTATCTAGTTTACCAATATTCAATATATAAACACAAGGACATATGGAGAATTCAAAGCACAAAATGCAGCATTTTTTATACCACTTAACACTTGGATGATACACATAATACCGTATATCTCCGCATGTAAGGCGCACTTTTTTTCAGGTCGGAAGATCTCGAAAGTTGGGGGTGCGCCCTATACGTAGGTACAATAAATTTTGAGCCTCGGAGATACAGTAAACAGGAGGGGCAGCCGGCGCTGTCAGCCGGGGTTTGGTCAGTGTCCAGCGGGGGTTGGGGGGGAGCGGGTGACGGGGCTTCGGCCTCGGCCGCCCGGGCAGCGGCAGCAGCAGCGGACTTCAGTGCTGTACTTACCTTCTGCCGAATCCAGTCTGCCTGCCTCACTCCCTGCCGTTCTCTCTCCCTGCCTGCCTGCCTCTCCCTCCCTGTCTGCGTGCCGGCCTGCCTCTCTCCCTCTCTCTCTTCCAGGCTGCCGGCCTGCCTCTTTCCTTTTCTCTCTCCCGGGCTACCGGCCTGCCTCTCTCCCTCCCTGCCTACCTCTCTCCCTTCCTGCCTGCCTGCCTCTCTCTCTCCCTACCTACCTGTCTCTCCTGTCTCTCCTCCCTTCTGCTGGCAATATCATTGAAAATGCTTCCGTTTTTTTTTCACCAAGAAAAGGTCAAAAGTGGGGGGTGCGCCTTATACGCGGGTGCACCTTATACGCGGAGATATACGGTAATCCTTTCATTTGGTATAGTTTTACATCAGGGGACCATAAAAAATATCTCCCCAAGACACACTTTAGAACATCAACAAGCCATTTTACAGAAGACATAGTTGGGAAAAGTTGGAGGCCTGTAGCTCAGTGGTTAGAGCACTCGCCATGCAAGTGAGATACCTGGATACGATTCCAGTCAGGGCGAAACCTTGGGCAAGTTTCCTTACTCCTCATGCCTGATAATAATCCCTCGAAATTTTTTTTTAATATCATTTGAATCCACGACGGTTAGTGGGACACTGTTGAGTTGGTTGGTTTTGCCCACAAATATACAGTCAATTCACTTTATTCTGCGAAGTGCTTTGAGATGTCCAGAAGACACAAAAACATTACAACAAATGCAAGGATTATTATTATTATTAAAAGCAGTTTACTTTCCCCAAATCCATTCTCTTTTAAAATAAATATTTTATATCAAGGAAACCCATGGTAGATTTCAGGCCACATAAGGTTGCCCTGAAGAACCAAATATAGAAGAATTAGAGATGATTTTATAGAAACCTATAAGATTATTAAGGGGCACGACAGAGTAGATAGTGAGAGACTGTTTCCCCTGGTTGGAGAAACTGTAACCAGGGGTCACAGTCTGAAGAATAGGGGTCAGCACTTTCACACTGAGTTGAGAAAAAATATCTTCACTCAGAAGGTAATGAATTTATGGAATTCTCTACTCCAAAGGGCTGTGGATGCTCAGTGGCCTACTGGCCTACTCCCGCTTCTAATTCTTATGTTCATCAAGCTATCGACCCATCTCCAACCTCCTGTTTTTATCCAAGGTCCTTGAAAGAGTGGTTGCCTCCCAGCTCCGCTCTTTCCTTTCAACTCACTCACTCCTTGAACCCCACCAATGAGGTTTCCGCCCAATTCACAGCACAGAAACTGCCCTGGTTAAGGTCACAAATGACATCCTAACCGCTTGTGACCAGGGCTCCCTCTGCCTCCTCGTCCTCCTTGACCTGTCTGCTGCGTTTGACACAGTCGATCACACCATCCTCCTCCAACGTCTTTCCTCCCACCTCAACCTTCAAGGCACAGTCCTTGACTGGTTCCATTCCTACCTGACCCACCGTTTACACTTTGTTTCTTCCAACGGTTTTTCCTCAAACCCCCGCACAGTTTCTCACGGCGTCCCTCAGGGCTCTGTCCTCGGCCCCCTCCTTTTCACCCTTTACACGCTTCCTCTGGGCGATGTCATCCGCAAACATGCGGTAAATTTCCACATGTATGCGGACGACACCCAGCTGTACCTTTCTGCCTCATCCCTCAACCCCCAGACCATCGATGTTCTGACAGCATGTCTGTCCAACATTGAGTCCTGGACGAGGGACAACTTCCTGCAATTGAACGTGAGTAAGACCAAGGCCCTCCTGATCGGCTCAAGCCAGCGTCTTCGCACATCGGGCGCTGCCAGCCTCAACATCCAAGGCTGCACTCTCCACCTCACAAAGCCAATCAGGAACCTCAGCATCATGTTCGATCAAAAACTCTCCTTCCTCCCCCACATCCGTGCCTTGACCGGCACCGTTTTTTTGCCACCTGCGCAACATTGCCAGGTTCCGCAACTATCTCACCCCCGCGCTACCGAAACACTCGTGCACGCTCACATCACCTCGAGGCTGGACTATGGAAACTCTCTCCTCGTCGGCTTCCCCAGTTCCTCCATTCACAGGCTGCAGGTCATCCAAAACTCTGCAGCCCGTGTACTATCCCGCACCCGCCTCCGCGACCATATAACCACCACCCTCGCCCGTCTCCACTGGCTCCCCATCCTCCAGAGGATCGAGTTCAAGATCCTCGTCCTCACCTTCAAGGCCTTACACGGCCTTGCCCCGCCCTATTTAACCAATCTACTTTCCCCCTACAAGCCCACCCGGACCCTCCGTTCAACAGGACTCGGCCTGCTCCAAGCCCCCCGCCCGAACCGCCCCACCATCGGAGGCCGGGCCTTCAGTTTCTCCCGTCCCACCCTATGGAATACCATCCCCCAATTCCTCCATTTCGTTTTTTCCCTTTCCTCTTTCAAGGCTGGTTTGAAGACTTTCCTCTTCGACTGTGCCTTTTGTTCCACCCCGAATTTTTCAACCTCCACTTCGTGTCTCACCCCTTCCCAAACACTCCCCTCCCAGCTCGGGTCACACGCCTCCTGTGCAGCGTCCTCCCGACGTGAAAGGTGCTCTATAAGTGTAATTTGTTGTTATTGTTGTTCAAACCAATGGCTTATGATACATGGTGATAGGTAAAAACTTACCTGCAGTTTTGTAGGTTTGAGGATTTTCCTTCTGCACCTGACATGCAGACACTGCATTTGCCCCTCTCTTTTGTTCAGCATTGCACTGTTCTCCATTTAAGTGGTCACACACACTGAAGTAATACGTATATTTGTCAGTATCCACTTGGTAATTCTTGTGGGCAAGTGGGTTCAGATCAAGTACATAACCATATTTTGGCTCCTTGACCATGCAATTTTCACCTTTAAGCAAAATTTTAAAAAATTAATGGTGATAGGCTTCATACTGGAAAAACTAACACTAAAGGCACCACAACACCAATATACAGTAAAAGCTTTGTTATACGTCACCCTCGGGACCTGTCCGGTGCCGGTTTATCAAATATCCCGGATATTCAAGCGTCCGGTAAGTTTAATAAGTGAGCATATGTGCAGGAAAAAACGTAAAAACTAAAGTTTTACTTGCGTTCTGCAAAAAACTGGCGCATTTATAGTCAAATTCGCACTCGAAAAGGTTGCGTTCGGCAATGGCTGACTGTATTATTATACTAAATGTGTCATCGGGTGTGTGCCGGAAGGCTCAGGTATGAGATCCGGTTGCTAGAATGGTAAATTGTACTGGCAGATACCGGTTGGTTGAGCATGCCGGTTGGTTGGTTGCCGGATAACCAAGCTTTTATTGTAAGTTGTTCATATATACATTTGTCCCTTAATAATAAATTCAGAGGGATCTTAAATGAAATGCTCTTCTTTCATTAATTTTCTAAGAGGAACTTAATCCTTACACTTACTATGGCACCTTAAGATAGTTTAAATGATTTATAATATTTACCGTACAAGTTTATATAGCACCTTTCACACTGAGAGAACAGCCCAAGGCACTGGATCCACACGCCAAATAATAATCCCACAAAAAAAACAATAATGAATTGGTAATTTCAATGCACGACTGTTTGTGGGACACTGCAGTGCGCAATTGGCTGCCGCGTTTCGCCCACATATGTACAGTATATGCTGTGAAGCGCTTTGAGAGTCTAGAAGACATGAAAAGCGCTATATCAAATGCAAGGATTATGATTATTATGCATTTTTCTCTATCAAATATCTTTAATGGCAGGTATCAAAATTCCAATAGAGAATGGGCAGAAATTGTGACATTAGTTTACATCGGGGAAGCTATTTATCTGATTTTCTCATTTTTACAATCTTCAAGAATTGATGCAAAGTAATTACATCACAATAAAAACGCAAATATTTTCTATAACGAATAGCCTACTTCATTCAACGTAGGTTCTGCTTACCTCTCACCCGAACAATCGGACAGGCGGCTGGAGTTCTCCAGAAAAAAAGAAATTCACACTCATCAAATTCTTCAAATACTGGGGATCCCTGTAAACACAGAAAAGACAGAAAAGGGTTAACCTTTAATAGAGCCTGTCTTCTAAACTCCTGCACTAAATGATGTGAGGTGGAGTCCTGTAGCTCAGTGGTTAAAATACTCGCCTTGCAAGCCTGGGATTGATTCCAGGCAGGGCAAATCCTTGGACAAATTTCCTTACTCCACACGCCTGATAATAATCCCTCAACTAGAAAAATTATAAATTGGTCACTTCGATCCACGAGTGTTTGTGGGACACTGCTGTGAGCAATTGGCTGCCACGTTTCGCCCATATACATACAGTCAGTTCACTTCACAGTATATTCTATGAAGTGCTTTGAGATGTCTAGAAGATGTAAAAAGCTCTATATCAAATGCAAGGATTATTATTATTGTTATTATTATGTGACTTACAATGTGTATTTCATAGAAATACACTCACCTCCCAGATTTCGGAGGTTGCCGGTATTTAGAAACCTTCCTAGAAATGGCTGGGGACCCCATACACCACGTGTGCTGCAAACACACCACTGAAGCCAAACAATGCCTGAGGTACAACCACAGCGCCGGGTGACAGAGTGGCCAAGCAAGGAACAACAAAGCAGCTTTTCCAAACTTCGGGAGATTTGCTGGACATCACAAAAAATCTAATATATCTAATAAAAATCTAATGCTATTTTGAAATCTTGCCGGTGTTAGGGAGTTGCTGGTTTTCGGAATGTCGGATTATTGAGGTTTTTATTGTATCAAAAATAGTTTCAGCAGGTCCAAATGAGGTTCATGTGCAATTCACTCTAAGATGATTCTCTTCCCAAATAAAAACACTATGCATGTTAAAGGCTGAATATTTTGCACCTCAACTACCATTTCACATTTAAAACATGTTGAACGGATTCAAGATCAATCATTGATGGAGTTGGAGGAGAGTGCAGAACAAAAAAAGGGAAAGTCAGTCTTGCCAAGTATTTAACTGTATTTAACCTCAAAAACCAAAGCATTTTTCAAGAAGACGTTAACTTACCGCAATTTCATCACACTGGAAGAGGATACGTGTAGAATATCGCTGGTTGGCTTTGCAAACATCACCATTTAAGTATACAATACTGAGGGAGCCATCAGTTCCAGCCTGTGGACTCATCTGAACATAACCGAGATTCTGGCTTTTGTCAGTGTATTTTACACAAGATCCTATAGCACCACCTGTCAGACAATAATTTAAATGAAAAATAACCTCCACTTTCACATATCATACATAATTTGATTAAATCTGCTGACAAATTGACAGCAAATACAAAGTGCATAAAACCTTAGGTAGACAAGTGGAATTAAAGTAGTTTACAGTTAAATATTTCCATCAGCCATACCAGCAGAAAGTTGTCCATTAAAGTTTAGCTACCAAAGGCTAAAGTTTCCCCCCCCCCACACCCCCTCTAATTCCTGTGCTATGGTAAACTGCCAATTTACTTGACATACAATCAACGGTGAAATCAATGAATATGGTGAAAAAGTATTCAAACACATGATATTCTACATTAAATAGCAACTCAGCCACATACTATACTAAGATTTGTCAGTAACCAGGAGTGCATTACAGACAAGTGATGGTGTCAGAGCAAAGTCTTTGCTGGTCTGCACATATGTGAATCACAGGAGACATGATGCTCCTGATACCTGCCACCTGGCTAGTAAGGGATCAAGGCTACACTTTTCGAATGTCCAGGCAATAGTAAGTATACTTCTGGCAGGTGGGGGGGGGGGGGGGGGGGTGGAGCTGAACTGGCTCCAAGGTGCCATGTTTGGCAGTGCAATGTCAGAATTAAGCCAATCCTCCGTGGCTGTGGTCCAACTTTGAGCCAAGCAGGTCTGCAGTATCCCAGGGCATTGCTGATGACAGCAGTCAGATTGACTCAATAGGGCTGGGACTCTTCCCACTCATCTGTTAACTCTGCAAGTCAAAGCTCTATTGGTTTGGGTGGTCCTGTCTGGACAAGAAACAGGATAAAAGCTTGACAGATAGTCTACTAAGATAGCAAGCGATGCAGTTTTAGCTGGTTATATACACTTTGACACCCCCAAGCCATTTTTTTAACCTGCGTCTAATACAGTAAAAGCCGTTTATCCGGCACCCTCGGGACCTGGCCAATGCTGGTTAAACCACGTGCCGGATATTCGGGCGGCCAGCTGCCGAAAACCCAACACAAATTTTTTAAAACTTTTTTTTAAACATACCATATTAATAATAGATTAAATAATAACAGAATATTGTATGGATACTTACCAATAAAGCAATAAATATTGATTACAGTCTATAAACACAGCACACAATCACAAAGCAAACTTCTACAATGGCAGACAGAAGAGTATTTTCTTTTTAAAGGGGCACTGTCAGTTTTTCATTTTTCTTTCCCTCCCTCCCTCCCTCCCTCCCTCCCCTCCCCTCCCTCCCTCTCTTTCACACACACACTCAAGTCAGTCTGGCATCTCAATGGCTCCAAACCCAACCTCTTCCACTCTTTTCCCCCTCCACTCTTTCCCTCTCTCCTTCTGCCTCTCTCATTCTCCCACCCCACCCCCACCAATACAGGGTGTAAACCCACGATACCGTCAGTCTACACAGGCAATATGTAGTATCCGTCAGAGAGAGAGGGAAAGAAAGAAAGGGGAAGAGATAGAAAGAGAGAGGGAGAGATTGGAAGGAAGGAAGGAAGGAAGGAAGGAAGGAAGGAAGGAGGGAGGGAAGCAAGGAAGGAAGGAAGGAAGGAAGGAAGGAAGGAAGGAAGGAAGGAAGGAAGGAAGGAAGGAAGGAAGGAAGGAAGGAAGGAAGGAAGGAAGGAAGGAAGGAAGGAAGGAAGGAAGGAAGGAAGGAAGGAAGGAAGGGGAGAGAGAGAAAAAGGAGAGGGAGAGGAAAAACAGTGCCCCTTTAAGAACAAAAACCGGAAGTGCCACTACCGGCACCATTCAGAACGAATCGTTCTGTACTCTAGTACAACAATCGACTCATTAAATGCGCCACCGCAATTGTGCCGGATAAGACCTGGTTAATCGAATGGGGACCTTTTTTTGAGGTGCCAGTTATACGGAAGTTACAGTTGATCTGGTCACGGATAAATGGGCTTTTACTGTACTCTCTGGAATTAGGTCATTAGGATGATCACCATGTAAAATGGTGCTGTAAGAACCTGAATATTGAAGAGCGGAGACCTTCAACTTGAAAGAACAAGTTTAAAAAAAGATAATATCAGATAGAGTTCATTGGTAAGCAGAAGTCTTTGTCTGACCAAGAAGATAAAATACCTCATAAAACAAAGTTAACAGATTGGATCAAATTGCCCACACATACACTAACAGCTGTGTTTAAATAGTATGTGCTATTAGAAACTCACCAGCACAACCGGGCACTCGAGGTAAGGGTTTGCACACATTGAGATAAAATGTACGTTTTTTCCTATCTGGAGTTGTATCCACTGCAATCCAAGGACTGTGGTCTTTTGCAAGGTCACTCAAGTCATACAGATTACCAGCTGAATCTGAAAAGAGAATCAAACCGAACAATTTGTGCAATCCAAATTCACTCCATATTCTTCTGATCCGTAAGAAAACACTAATTTAAACTATCTCAATTGGATCAAAAACTAAATATTCAAAGTAATAAAAGAAAAGTTAAAAATCCAATGATGCTGCAAGAGTAAAAAGCTTGCATTATTTTTCCAAGAGGCAAGGAAATTTTGCAATTGAACGACCACAGCTTTGTGGGAGAGGTTTCTCAATGCTCAACTCCAAGTAAGGTCGCTAACTATTATTAGATGTTCAATCAATCAATCAATCAAAACTTACATTTATATAGCGCCTTTCACGTCGAGAGGACGTTCCAAGGCACTGTACAGTTAGGAAGAGCCATGAGCAGGGGGGGAGGGGTTGGGGCAGGATGAAGAAGAGTAGGAAAATTTACTGTATATTTGTGGGCGAAACGCGGCAGTCAAATGTTAACCACTGACTAAGTAGAACCCCAACATCCATAACTTTATCTTCAAACTTTATAGATTGGCCAGGAAGAGGGGTCATTTTGAAAATAATCATATCTGAGTGAACCTTGATACTGCAAACCTTTTGAAAATAAATGTTTGTAAGTAAGGGAACACCTCTTGCCAGATCACTCATTTCCCAAGGCTGAGGGGCAGGGTAATTTATTCCCTAGGTTTAAAAATGCTGCTGATAGAAGGAACAATATCAAAGGATGTGATTGTGCACATTTATTTCTTCAATTACTGAGCAATTACTAGAACAATGCAAAGCAGCAATAGCCAGGTAATAGCGACCCCTTAAATGAAGATTAAGAACTCAGTAGAAGGGGAAAATAAAGTAAAACAGTCCATGATTTTTTTTTACCATTCAATAGGGAAGTAAATTAAGATCAACATTGAATAATTGCACTCAGTTATTCTCAGATTGTCCAAATGACATAGTTTTGGCATGAATATTATGCATGGTTATGAATAAAGCATGTATAAGCAAGTTTGCACACTTCATTTACATTGCACGTATTCATTATTAACAGAATGGAGGAACACAAGTCTTGTGAGGTGGAGGCAGGAAAGAACAAGAAAGAAATATTTAGTCCCACTGAGAAAAACGTACAGGGTGGTATTAATTGGAAAATAAACAACTCATTGCTGAATCGTACAATATTGAAATCACAGACTTACCACTAACAAGACAATCCACGGGGGCTGGGAAACAAGCCAATGCTGTGTAAAATTCAAAGTAGGTGTCATGCACGTGTATAGCAGAACCAATTTCTTCACGCAGAAACTTGAGTGTTCCAGGGTAGGAATCGGAATCACAAACAAAACGGATGATGAATTTTTCCTGAGTCCCTGCACAGGAAAGTACCAATGTATTCCCAGATTAATAACAGTACAGTAAAAACCCGTTTATCCGGCACTCTCCGGGAGGGCGACTAATTGACTGTGTCGGATAATCGGGCAGCAAGTTGCCGAAAATCCAACACAAAAAATTTACTTATTTTAAAACATACCATATTTATAATACACTAAATAGTAACAGAATATTGTATGGATACTTACCAATAAAGATTCCAGCACACTTGGTAAAATAATCAGTAATAAAAAAGCATTTTTTCACCGACCGGTAAAAACCCAGAGTTTGTCAATTTAATAAGTGCGTATGCGCACAATGTGTGCGCATGCGCAAAGTGAGCACACTCGCGATTGCTGGAATGGGGAATTGCCCCGGGAGCGGTTTGAGCAATCCGGTTGATCGGGTCATGGATAAATGGGCTTTTACTGTAATAAGAATAATCCTTAAATTTGATGCAGCGCTTTTCACGTCTTCTAGGTATCTCAAAGCACTTCACAGAATGAAACGTGGCAGCCAATTGCGCACAGCAGTGTCCCACAAACAGTTATGGATCTAAATGACCAATTTATTCATTTTTTCTTGAGGGATTATTATTAGGCGTGTGGTATAAGGAAACTTGCTCAAGGTTTCGAGCATTTATTTGTATAAAGGATAAAAAGCATAGGTGGCTCCATAAAGCCTAAATAGATAAAGGCACAGCTGTTTGTAATAAAAAGACAGACACCCCCAAAATATCCCAGAATTGTTTTATCAGTTCATGCTGAGGAAGCTTAAAGTTGGGTCGGAATTAAGCTGATGCTGGTGGCTTCAATGCCACAAGGCAATGGAGGAGGAAAATAAAGACAGTTTTCCTACCCCTTTAAGAAACACTTCCCAGTTTGATTTGCCAAAAACTGAAAGTCAGGTAAGGACGGGATGGGGGGGCTGGGAGACTTGGCTGCAATCATCTACCAGCATTAACTGTGACTTCTTGAAGAGGCACGACAAAAGAACAACATGGATACAAGTCAGGGAATCCGCGAGAACATTCCACAGCATGATGTCCAGAGAGAAGAAAATGCAACCTTGCACTCCTGAAACTTCAGTTAGTTGTATAACCCATTTTACTTCATAATTGAATATGTCATAACACCACAGCAATTAATATGGGAAAGAATAATTAATGGAAGAATTGGAATATGTGACGTTTTCTCCCAATAATTTTGAAGACATTACTTTTTGCATGCAACAACAACAAAATTACATTTAGAGCGCTTTTCACGTCGGGAGGACGTCCCAAAGTGCGATATTGGGTATTAGTTTTTTTAAAATGCAGCCAAAGAGCAACTATGTTATTATCTCCAAATGAAATAAGAGACTTGGAAGCATTTAGAATGAGAGAATCATACAGCACAGAAGGAGATAATTTGGCTCATCATGTCTGTGCTGGTTCTTTGAAATAGCTGTCCAAATTAATCTCACTCCCTGCTCTCTCCCCATAGCCTTGTAAATTTGTCCTCCTCTTAATATTTATCTGCTTCTCTCTTGAAAGTTGTTATCGAATCGGCTTCCACCACCCTTTCGGGCAATGCATTCCAGATCCAAACAACTTGTTGTGTGAAAACATTTCTCCTCACCTCCCCTCTGGTTCTTTTGTCAACGATTTTAAACCCGTATCCTCTGGTTACCGACCCACTTGCAAGTGGAAACAGTTTATCTCTATTCACCTTAGTAAATCCCCTCATAATATCTAATAGGGAACGGCGATGTATCGGTTTTTCGATTAAACCCGATATGATTTTCAGATCGGTATGCCGATATGGTGATTCTAAAAAAAACGTTATATCGAGAGATTCGATTTTAAAAATATACATCGTTATATTTTTAATATCGTTCCTGGCAATATATCAATATTGTTGGTATTATCAGTGTTCTGCGATCTTTTCCAGCTTACCTTGTCGCCGGCATTGCAACCTCCTAGATCTAGAGCATGGAATGCGCGTACATTCGGTGCGCGCGCACAATTAACGGGCGCGCACATCCGATGCGCACGCACACTTTACTGTGTATACTCGACGTGAGTGGTGGCGTCTTAACAAAGTCGCATCGCTGAAAATTGTAGTTTGAAAATTTACCTTTCTCATCATGGGGAAAAGAAGCCCCGCATGGGACTACTTTGAAAACAATGCAGTCAGTAATGGTGTGTATAGATGTACAGTTTGCAAGGTCTTGGTTAAGACATCTGATTCGAGCACGAGCAACCTGCGACAACACATTAAGCAGCACCACCCCGCCCAGCACGCTGCCCTCAGAGCGAAATTATTGTTGACAACAGAACAAAGTCGAACCAGCGCTTCGGAGAAAGCGACAGGTAGCGGGGCCAGTGCAGCTCAAACAATTCCTGCTTTATTTAAGAGGAGAACATTGTACCAGAGAGGGGACAAAAAGTGGCAAAGTATCACGAACGCTGTCACTTTTTGCATAGCAAAGGAGAGCTTGCCAATGGCGAAGGACATTAATTCAGACTTCAGACTACATAAAAATAAGTGGCATTTTGTGGCTGTAAGTGTTATTTTTGTGTGTGAGAGTTAGAAGCCAGATTATCACTGCTTCTATGTGTGTGTCTAGTCAGACACACACAGCAGTGATAATCTGGCTTCTAACTCTAACAGTCAGACTGTCTGTCTCTCTCTTTTCTATTTTAATAGATCTCATTTACACGTGGACATTACATGCTAGTTTCAAGCAAGAAATGGAGGAGAATAAATCTCTAGATTTTGTTTTTGGTGTGTGTGTGTTCTATTTTGTGTTTAGAGATGGAGGGAGAGAAGGAGAGGGGGAAAGTTGGGAGAGAAGGAGAGAGGAAGAGAGGAGAGGGAGGGAATGAGAGGGTGAAAGGAGGGAGAGAAGGAGCGAGGGGAAAGGAGGGAGAGAAGGAGAGAGGAAGAGAGGAGAGGGAGGGAGGGAGAGAAGGAGAGGGGGAAAGGAGGGAGAGGAGGAGAAAGGAGGGAGAGAAGGAGAGAGGGGAGGGAGGGAGAGGGGGATAGTTGGGAGAGAAGGAGAGAGGAAGAGAGGAGAGGGAGGGAGAGAAGGAGAGGGGGAAAGGAGGGAGAGAAGGGAGGGAGGGTGGGAGAGAAGGAGAGGGGGAAAGGAAGGAGAGGAGACAGGGAGGAGGGAGAGGAGAGAGGGAGAGTGGAGGGGGAGGGAGAGAAGGAGAGGGGGAAAGGAGGGAGAGAAGGAGAGAGGAGAGGAGGGAGAGAAGGAGAGGGGGAGGTAGAGAGCAAACAACATCGTATAATTCAACAGACCTTGACACCAACATTACAAACTTTCTGGACCGAGAGCACGCATTCCGAAATGTGCGTGCACCGCGACTGCGCGCGCATCGTCAGTGCGGACGCACCGCGACTGAGCGCGCACCATAAATGCACGCGCGCCATCAATGCACGCGCACTTCGAATGCACGCGCATGCGCAGTATAAAAACTCTATAGATCGGTTTAAGCAGGTATGAGCAAACCGATATATCCATATCCGGAAAAATCCCATATCGCCGTTCCCTAATATCTAACAATATTTATAGTGGTGAATCGAATTTTTCATACCCTACTGCCCAGATAATGGTCACGGAATAGTTAACTCATCATTCATACTCTTGAAGATACTCTTACCTGCTTTTACCAAGAATGGACCTTTGTAAGTGAGGGTTATGAGGCCATCAGTAGAAAGCTCAAGAGTTGTTTCCAGCGCAACTTGCCGTATTGATTTATTGTTCTCAATCTCACATCCAGCTGCAGGCTGGTTATCAAATTTCCCGCATTCGCTTAAAGCACCGCAGATATTAAGCTGTCAGGGTTAAAGATTAAAGTGAAATCAGGAGAAGCTTGAGGAACAAATTTTTTAAAGAATGAATCTATGAAAAATTGAACCATTTATTACTTTGTCAATGTGACACTTAATAACTAAACTAGATGTAAGAACTCACAACATTCTTTGAAATGAAAACGTTTAAAATATTTAGTAAAATGTGTCCCTCCATTAGATGGTGAATGGAATAAACGTACACAAATTCTCTACCCGTTTGACAAAGAATGCTTAGTTGCAAAATAATAGTATTTGTTTAAACATTTAAATTATCTTATTCAACAATAACGTTACATTTGTAAAGTGCCTTTTACTTTGGGAGGACGTCCCAAACAGCTGGAGAATCAGTGATTCGGACCTGAGCTGGGGGTAGGGAAAAGGAGGGTGACGGAATGCACGATTAAAGAGGAGGGTCTTAAGGTGGCTATTGAGAGGGGGGCGAGGCAGAGGCACTGTGGGATCAGTTCCAGAGGGTAGGGTTAGAGTGGCTGAAGGAGTGCCTACCAATTGTGGGGCAGGGGAAATGAAGTAGGCCGGGTAGAGAGTGTGGGCTGGTTGGTACAGTATTAGGAGGTCTCAGAGATAGGGAGGAATGAGGACATGCAGGGATTAAATAAAATATTTTATTCAGAATCGAAACTAGACTTAATCAACCTTTCCACAAGAAACCACTGTATTCATCAGTGATCCAGCGCTTTGAGATGTCTCAATGGCATAGTAAGGCACTATATGAAGTGCACAGATTATTATAACCTTTTGGTTATCATTGTTCGGATGCCTTATTTGAGAAATGTTCACAGGCCGCATAAGCAATATTTGTGCGTTTCTCTTCCAGAAACATAATATTTACATTGCACCTGTTTCCCTATTGGAAGGATGTCTCAAAGCACTCGATAGATGAGATTTTAATGCTATAGGAGTTTTATCCAATGCAAAAATTATGTATATTGAAGTATCTAACCTTAAACTTTGCCTGGTTTCCAGTCACCTGATAACCGTTTTTTGAAGACAGAGGCAGAAAGTTAAAGATAAAACCAGTGTTGGGATCCTTCACTGAACAGTTCTAGTAAAAACAAAGATGACATTTTTATTAATTACAAATATAATTTTGTTGTTAATCATCATTTGATTTTTTAAAAATTTCAGGCAACAAATTACAAATCACAAGCTATGAATAATAATGACCAAAAATATTGAGATCAATTGTGGTACCAATATTTCTAGCAATCAGCCTTTCCTCCCAATACTGTAATTTTACTAACCTTAGAGCAAAGAAAACAAATCAAGGATTGAGAAATAGTTTGTTACTGACTAATTAAAACTAATCACACTATTTTCATTTCTAGCCATGATTATTTTGTTAAGTCATTAATTTTCACTTGAACATTTTAAAAGAGGAATTAAAAATATTTTATTTTTTCAGCTTTAGATTCATTTGTTTCAGGAGATTTTTTAATCTTCCAATTCCCCCTTCTCCCATGTACTTTCTCTTTCATTTTAATCTTTGAAATTATCAGTTACCATCATGTAAAAGGAAATGCAATAAGTACCACAGACCAATATTCTTCCCTCATCCAGTCACTCCAGAAAATTCAAATCAATTACTGGGAGATGCTACTGATGTAAACTTGCTGACTACATAAAACTGCATATTAAATGCAAATTATTTTCAGCCATCCAGTTTGCCTTTCGATTCACGTTAAGGAACCCACCCATCCCGCTGTTCTCAGTAAAACCTAATTGTTTTACCCAGTTTGTTTACTCAGGTAGAATGCCATTGTTGGAAATTAAATGCCGCATTTGCCTACATCAGAATTTGTTCCTCATTGTCATTTCGTAAAGCCCTTTGAGAAGCTATTTTATTTGTAAGGGACAGGTGTAAGATGTGAAGATTGACTGGTACAGTTTTCTATCAGGTACGTGGTTTAAAATATTTTCAGGATTTTGCAGTTTGAAAGTTGGAAAGAATATTTCACATCAGTTTTACAAATGAGATTGCTTTGAAGATTAAATCCAGCTCTAGCTTAGCAATTGAGCATTTACTTTTTGACACCTTACCTGGTCCTGCACTGTTGTGATCGGGCAGGCTGCTTCAGTTTCCCACAAAAATGTAACCACACAGTCCTTGTCTTCAACAAACTTTGGACCAGTGGACTGTGAATAAGGAAATTAGAAAACAAAATCAGCATGGGTACACATCACACAAATTACATTGTGCAGAAATTCTTGCCATTATTTTCAAGGGCAACAGCCCACACATCAGACAGTGTGTTGCGATGGTTCCTCATCACACCATTCATTGGAATGCTAAATTAAATCGAGTTACATTTCTCCCGGGTTTTGCAAACTTCACTGTATTTAACCACCGCAAATACACGTCACAGAATTTGGTGAAATTTATCATTTTGAATAAAAATATTTAATAGCGGCTCTGGAGAAAATTTTCCCCAATTATCATCCTTTGAGAAAAGGCATTCAGTTCTCTCATAACAATTGATACTAAATTGAAGTCTGGTAAAATAACAAATTCTTACCACTGCACCTCTTGAACAACTCAGGTGGATACGGGTAGTGTAGGAGAGCGACTGGCTATCTGAATTCAAGCATATTGAACCATTTGTATATTCCAAAAGAACTCGACCCACGCCTTCCAGCTTGGGACCATTTAGGGCAATTCCGAGATTATTGATGGCCACTTTCTCAAAAATCATGTCCTAAACACAAACAAAGCAATAAAACCAGCAAATGAATACTGCTACAAAAATGCAAAATACTGCAGATGCTAGAAACCTGAAACAAAAGCAGAAATCGCTGGGAACACTCAGCAGTTCAGGCAGCATCTATGGAGAAAGGAAAAGTAGGTCTACGGTTCAGATCCACACCCCTTCGTCAGAACTCATTGCTACTGAGTGCTGCTCCTGTTTAAACCATTAGCTCCAATACTTTAATACTATTGAAGTACACTATAGAATTACATTTGTATACCACCTTTCACGCAGCACGTCCCAAGGCGTTGAGACAGTGAGGGATTTGGACCTGAGATAGGGGTCGGGAAGAGTGGAGGGCATGGAGAGTGGCCGAAGGCTTGATCAAAAAGGAGGATTTTGAGATGTACCTTGAAGGAGACAAGAGAAAGAATGAGTTGAAGGGAATGTGGGATGGAGTTCCAAAGGGTGGGGCTAGAAATGCCGTTGGTGGAATGGGCCAGATGAGGGACGTGGAGCAGGGTGGTGCCTGCTGAACCAAGGTAGCAGACAGGTTAATATGGAATCAGCAGGTCGCAGAAGTAGGGAGAAGCGAGGCCATGGAGGGCTTTGAAGGCGAGGATAAGGATTTTGAACTCCATCCCTTGGGGAATGGGCGCTATTGGAGCCGCTCAAGGGTGGGGGTGATGGGGTCACAAGAGCCTGGTGTGGGAGAGGAACTGTAGAGCTCTGGATGACCTGCAGCCTGTGGGAAAGAGTTGGGATGGCCAATAAACAAGGAGTTGGCGAAGTCGAGCCTAGATATGATGAATATGTGTGGATAAGGGTTTTGGCAGCTTGAGGGATGGGTGGTGGTGGAGCTGGGCTATGATGCGGAGGTAAGGGAAGGCAGAGCAGATCATGGCACAGATGTGGGGTAGAAATGACAGTTGAGAGTTAAGCAATATGCCATAGTTCTGGGCTGGCTCGGTGAGGAGTGAGGATATCCCTGGATAGTGATGCTGTCAGTGTCTGAGGTGTGGAAGCACTGATGGGAGCCAGTGACATTTAACTGTAGAATGTTATCTCTCATCTAGGACTTATGTCTAACTGACATTCTGTCAGGACAGCAGTGGTCCTGGAATCAAGGGTGGAGGCAGAGAGAAAGAGTTGGATGTCATCCGCATATATGTGCAAGTTGATCTCATGTCTGCGGATGGTATCACTAAGCGGGAACATGTAAATATTGAAGACAAGGGGAACGAGGACAGAGCCCTGAGGAACACCGCATGAGACGGTACGGAGACTAGAGGAGAAACTGTTTGTGGAGATGAAATAAGGCAGTGTGAGAGGTACAAACTCAACGACTCAAGGATAGAACCATGAACATAAGAACATAAGAATTAGGAGCAAGAGTAGGCCATTCGGCCACTCGAGCCTGCCCCGACATTCGATAAGATCATGGCTGATCTTCTGACCTAACTCTAATTAACTGCCATATTCCCATATCCCTCTATTATTTTAAAAAGTCTCTCAGTCTCAACCTTGAAAATGTTCAAGGAATGAGCATCTACAGCCTTCTGTGCTTTGGGACATCCTCCCGACATGAAAGGCGCTATACAAGTGCAATTTTGTTGTTGTTATTGTTCTGGGGTAGTGAATTCCATAAATTCACTACCGTCTGAGTGAAGAAATGTTTCCTCAACTCTGTTCTAAAAGGCTGACCCTTAATTTTAAGACTGTGACCCCTGGTTCGGCCCCTCGAACCTGCCCCGCCACTCAATAAGATCATGCCTGATCTTCTGACCTAACATGAAGGTTGAGGTGAGAGTGGTCAACAGTATTGAAGGCAACAGAGAGGTCAAGGAGGACGAGATGGCAGAGGGAGCCCTTGTCACAAATAAACAGAAAGTACCGTATATCTCCGCGTATAAGGCGCACCCGCGTATAAGGCGCACCCCCGTTTTTGACCTTTTCTTGGTGAAAAAAACCGGAAGCATTTTCAATGATATTGCCGGCAGAATGGAGGAGAGACAGGAGAGACAGGTAGGTAGGGAGAGAGAGAGGCAGGCAGCCAGGGAGGGAGAGAGGGAGGCAGGGAGAGAGAGAGGGAGAGAGGCAGGCTGGCAGCCAGGGAGAGAGAGAGAGGGAGAGAGGCAGGCAGGCACGCAGGCAGGGAGGGAGGGAGGGAGGGAGAGCGGCAGGCCGGCAGCCCGGGAGAGAGAGAGGGAGAGAGGCAGGCCGGCAGCCCGGGAGGGAGAGAGGGAGAGAGGCAGCCCAGGAGAGAGAGAGAGGGAGAGAGGCAGCCCGGGAGGGAGAGAGGGAGCCCGGGAGAGAGAGAGGGAGCCCGGGTGAGAGAGAGGGAGAGAGGCAGCCCGGGAGGGAGAGAGGGAGAGAGGCAGCCTGGGAGAGAGAGAGAGGGAGAGGCAGGCCGGCACGCAGGCAGGGAGGGAGGGAGAGAGAGCGGCAGGGAGTGAGGCAGGCAGACTGGGTTCGGCAGAAGGTAAGCACAGCACTGAAGTCCGCTGCTGCTGCCGCTGCCCGGGCGGCCGAGGCCGAAGCCCCGTCACCCGCTCCTCCCAACCCCCGCTGGACACTGACCAAACCCCGGCTGACAGCGCGCCAGCCGTCCCTCCTGTTTACTGTATTTCCGAGGCTCAAAATCTCTTGTACCTGCGTATAGGGCTCACCCCCAACTTTCGAGATCTTCCGACCTGAAAAAAAGTGCGCCTTATACGCGGAGATATACGGTAATTAATTTCATGAGGTGGGAGGGAAAAGGAGAAATGTTGCCTAGAGACTGCTGAACATTTATATAGAAATTGTAAAAGCAGCTGAAAATTTGGGAAAGAAAGTCAATTTAGTGCTTAGGGGACATTGGGTTTAAGGTATAAATTTGTTGTTACGTGTTAAGCAATTTTGAAACTATTTGGATTGATCTAAACACAAGTGGTTGGAAAATTGGTCAATGAAGCCTGCATTAATAACTCTTGTTGCACAGATGCAGTTTTGAAAGTGGGGATTTTAAAAATAAATAAATAATCCATGTTGGATACTTAAGGGGCAAATCTAGCACAATTGAGGTTAGTATTCAGGTTAGGTCCAGTATTCAGAAAGGTTTACAAATATGCTATAGATCCCAGATGTATATTCTTTCTCCTTTAAACCACAATTTTATTTTGATATAGTGTCTTTCACACAAGGAAGATGTCTCAAAGCCTTACAGATACAACTGGAAGTTAAGAGCTGACGTGTTTTGGTTGCGAAGGAATAGAGGAAGTGGGGGGAGGGGATGGCAAATCAGTTAAAAATGCTAAGACCACCTTGCATTCGTGGAGCATTCATGCACATTAGCATCAGAGAGTTTAACAGTGACAGAGCTTGAAACCGAGACGAGGAGTGTAGCGACCAAGGCCAAAAAGGACAGTCTACAGATGCAATCCGTCTGGTAGGAGGGGAAGGTGGAGGGACTGAGGCAGAGATTCCAGAGGTAATATATACTTGCCGTTTCTATTTCATACCGCATCTGGCACACTGCTGCATAATGGTCACAGCCTTCAACACGGTTCAAAGGTCGGCAGACATTAATGTAATACTTCTTATGTTGACTTGAAGCGATGTCCATCGCATACCAGTTACTTTCATCATTGTCTTCAGACTTGGATAAACTGAGATGAAACGTTTTTACAAAGTATTAGCTCAGAGCAACACCCAACTGAAATGTGGGGACATTAAATAAATTCTGTAAATAGTTAAAAGTCAAAAATCTGCACATGTGGACTTCAACAGCAAGAACAGGGTCAGGTTGAGTTGCAATATCCCTCCCGTATCAGAATTCCTTACTGGCACTTCATTAATAATGCCTACTTGGATAAGTTGTGAAAATAATGAATTTGATGCAACAAATGTCACTATTTACCAAGTATAAAAGAAATCAAGCAATTAATTATCTCTCAGTACAGAAAGGATTGTGTAATTTGCACATTTCAAGTTATTACCACTAGAGACCCTCCTGAACTATTGAATCTACAATAACATTATAATAATGTAGGCCTGAGAAATCCTCCTGGTGTGAGCCATTAAATCACATTTTTAAACCTTTAGCTGCCAAATCAGGATAAAAGGAAACTAAGAATTTTCCAAAATTTATAATTAATTTTGAGCAGAATCTTAAGGTAAAAACCATGAAGATTTTCAGATCTGCTACCCCAGGCTCATACACCAGATATAAGATGTAATGACAATTATGTGCTTTACACTGCCATATATGTACCACAGTTTAACATTTGGAATTATAAAACTGCTAACATTTTATTGTTTAAGAACTAAAAAGAATTGCAATTAAACTTCCCCTCATGTTATATGAAATATTTTGACTGATAAAAAACATACTCTAGAGCACGTCTTGTTCTTTACTTCTCTCGACTAAAGAAAATAACAGTTTTATAATTCCAAGTGTATAAGCAGTTAAGGTGAGAAATGGAAACTCTGCCTCTATGAATTCTCAAACATAAAGTCAAGACTTTCTTTCCAAGCTGAAATTTGGAAATACTTAAATAAAGTGGTACTGAGGTACTCCTACCTTGACAAATCGTACTGTTGTTTGTTTCTCTCATCGGTCACTATACACTCTAGGGGCACCTCGGGGCAGGCGTATCTGGTGTACCACTTGAAGTTGTAAGTGGAGGTATCTTCCTCCTAACAACAAAATTAAATACATTGGCAACTGCATTATTAACTCAGGGAATTCTGCCCAAGTCTGAAGTCAAACAGGAACAGCCACTTCCTGGATGCAGACACAATTAAAAGTACAAATGGACAAGTTCTGATTTTGGTACTTTTGTTCCATAGTCTCACATAAAAAGAATCATATAATATACATTTCATAAAGAATGTGCAGATTTTCACATTTCTATGCAAATGATACCGTTCTGCTTCATCTTCAGGGGTAACAAGATATTGGAGGAATCGATCAAGGTGTGAGATTAAAGATTTATGCCTCAAGATTTTTTTTCCCCGACAGGGCACTGCTTACAAAGTTTCAGTATTATTATTATTTTTTTAAATGATTAAAATTTTCTGAATTTGGAATCTATGTTAGCAAGTAGCAAGCAAACATCTCTCGATTTAACAGCTCTATTAAAAACAAATAGAGATCACCTATAAATCAATGTGTATATAATCGATAATTGTTGCACTTGAGAAAAATAAAGCTTTGTTGCACACAATGGTTTTTCAACCAAGGACTAAAGTGTCAATGTGTGCAAAGCTATTAAGCAGAGAATTAGTTTGAAATTGTAAGATGAAATGAAAAAGAAAATAATAGGTTTCATTATTGATCTGGTCCAATTGGTTGTAAATTGGGAGTCCAGTTTCATTAACTTTTCCATTGTTCTCTGAAGATTTAGGTTGACCCAATCCTATGATGTGAAGGATATGGGGATAAATAAAAGAACTGGCTCCAGCTGTTTTAAAGAACAGATGCCAATTTTCAGTGGCCATATTCTAAGAGTTCATATTTTAAGAGTTGAATGAGTTGGGACGATAAAGTTATATAGCATTTTCTCTTCCAGCAGCGTAGCACAGCTATCCACTCAGAAGGGCAGGTTCAACTTTAGCTCAAATGAGATTCGTAAACTTGCATTAAAACCTGATGTGTAAGATTTTGATGCAATGCACAAAAATATCTGGAACAGTCTCATTGAGCAGGAAAATTTAAATAGCACTATTAAGGCACACTGAAAAACTTGATACATTTTCATTTCATTTTGAGATGTGCTTTTATATTTTGCACCAGAAATTTGAGTTAGAACACACTTTCTCCACTTCTAAGACCTGAGCTACAAGTTGGCCTAGACTAAATAGCTGGAACCAATTACCAGAAAGGGTCAGGAAGTCAGGAAACAATTTGTTTAAGAAATGGCTGTTTGAAACTGAAACCATACAAGTTTAAATAAGAGAAGTAGTACTTCCAAGGTATACTATTCATTCCATCCTAAATTTGCAATATATTAAGTTTGAAATTTTGGTACAATCTTTTCCATCACATTATACCAATACAGACCATAAATCATCCTTAGACAATGAATTTGTTCCAAACTGGAAGCAGTTTGTATCTGGGCACATCTCCCTTTGAACAATGTTGAAGTGCCCTAAACTAGACCATTACAGCAGACAGGATTTTAATTTGAAGATTGGTTAGATCCAAATCCAATTCCAATAAATGCTAACTTAACGTACGATAGTATAAATTCTCACCTGAAATTCAGGCTGCCCTACTCCTGCATCCCAATCACACAGGAACATTATGAGCGTGGATCGCTGAGTATGTTGCATGTTGTTATAGGATGTTCCATTTGTGTAGATCAGATGAATTATCCCATCATAGTACGACAGATTGGAGTTGAATAATCCTAGGTTCCAATAATGCTGACCACTAAATAATGCACATTAAGTATTAGAACTTATCCAAAACGCACCCATCCTTGTTCCAACCCTCCATTACTCCCGATCAACCCTCCTCTCCCTCCCACCATCCCGACTCCTATCCCTTCTGAATCCCTCCACAGCCTCCCTCTGCTTCTCTCTTCACATCCTCCGTCGCGCACATGGAGACGCCGCTGGCTATCCGACAGCACCCACCCTGCCTGCCCCATCCCCCACTCCCACCACAAAGCACCGGTCCCCTTCCCTGGGGGCCAAACTCTCCTCCCTCATCCCTATCCCCACCCTCCCTGCCAACCCTCCACCTCATCTAACCAAATCCCCCACCACAAACTGTCCCCTCCGTATTGGTCTCCAAAATGTTTGCTCCTTGTCCAACAAAAAATCCCTTATCGAAGAATTTATCGATATCCTCGCCCTAACCGAAACCTGGGTTACCCCGGGCAACACCTTCCCCCTGACCGAAGAATTTATCGATATCCTCGCCCTAACCGAAACCTGGGTTACCCCGGGCGACACCTTCCCCCTGACCGAGGCCACACCTCCCGGCTATACCTTCCATCAAACCCCACGGCCTAACCACCGTGGCGGTGGTGTGGCGCTCATCTCCCAGTCCACCCTTGGCCTTTCCCCGTATTCCTCTGGAACCTTCCCTTCCTTCGAACACCTCACTCTTTACCACCCCTCTAAACTCTCCCTCAAAATCTTCCTAGTCTACCGTCTCCCTAAGCCGTCCCCTACTTTCCTCTCCAACATCGCTACCCTCCTGTCTTCTCTCTCCTTCTGCTCTGAATGCCTCCTCATCTTAGGCTACTTCAACCTCCACTTCCAGAGACTTCTCCTCCCTCCTTACCTCTCTTAATCGCTCCCTCCACATACACTCCGCCACCCATATCCATGGCCACCCGCTCGACCTGGTGATCACCAGGGGCCTCTCCGCCTCAGACGTCACCATCACAGACAAAGCCATCTCGGACCATCACTTAATTTCCCTCAATACTTCCATATCCCTTCCCCCTAGTCAATCCTCCAAAATGATCTACTGCCCACTAGGGTCCGGCGATATATCGATTATATCCAATATAATTTTCATATCGATACGCCGATATAGGCATTTTAAAAATATCGATATATCAAAAAATCGATATACCGAAAAAATCGGAATGCGCACGCACTGAACTACAAGACCCAGAATGCTCATCTCTATACACAATGTACAGACCGAGGTACAAGCCGCCATATTGTATTCATAGTCCTCGAATACAATATACAGGTATGCAAGGGGTGGGCTGGGAGAGACGGTGGGGGGGGGGGGGTGATGATGTGATAATATACAGACAGACAGACAGACAGAGAGAGAGAGAGAGAGAGAGAGAGAGAGAGAGAGAGAGAGAGAGAGAGAGAGAGAGAGAGAGAGATTTACCTCCTGAGGAGATAGGCCCCGAATGCGCGCGCACTTGCGAATGCGCGCGCATGCGCAGTACGAAAACCCCAAAAATATCGATATCTCGGTATATCTCGATATGAGCCCATCGATATATCTAAATCAGAAAATTTCCATATTGACGGACCCTACTGCCCACGGAAAACTATCTCCCTCCACTCTCTCTCTGCCGCCCTGGAGTTGTCCGACCTCCTTCCCCTCTGGCCCTCTCTAAATGACCTGTCCTCCTCTCTATCCATCCTCCACAGTTTCCTCTTTTCCACCCTTGACTCCCTCGTCCTTCTCACCTCCCGAACTGCCTCCTATTCTCGTAAATCCCCCTGGTATATCAGCCACCTTCGTACCCTTAAGGCGCAAGTACGAGCCGCCGAACGAGCCTGGACCAAATCAATCTTAAAGGGCCACTGGCAAATCTGGCTAGACCTTATCAAGGTCTACCGCTCCACCCTAGTCTCTGCAAAGTCCTCCTACTATTCAGAACTAATCTTGGAGGCCAAGGACATCCCCAGTCTCCTTTTCTCCACCACCGACCGCCTCCTCCGCCCACCTTCCCACTCCTCACCCATCCTATCCTCCAACTCTAACTGCGAGGAGATGCTGGATTTCCTCAAATCTAAAATCGAGGGGATCCGTTCAGCCACCTCTACCCCATCCTCCACTACCTCTCCCCCAGGATCCATTCCCCTCCCAAGCCCATACATTACATACCTTCCACGCTATCTCCCCCCGCCTTCTCTGCTCTCCTCCGTAAAATGAAACCCACCACCTGCTCCCTTGACCCCATCCCCACCTCCCTCCTCATCAACCAGCTCCATCTCCTAGCCCCACTCCTAACTGATGTCATCAACCTCTCCCCTATCCACCAGTACCATCCCCACTCCCCTAAAAACTGCTGTCATCATCCCCATCTTAAAAAAACCTTCTCTCGACCCACCCCTACTCTAACTATCGCACCACCTCCAGCATCCCATTCCTCTCCAAGGCTCTGGAAAGAGTCGTTGCTTCCCAGCTTCGCTCCTACCCCTTCCGCAACTCCCTCCTCAAACCCCTTCAATCTGGCTCCCATGCTGCCCACAGCACCAAGACAGCCCTGGTCAAAGTCTCTAGCGACACTCTCAACATCTGTGACCAAGTCTCTCTCTGCCTACTTGTCCTTCTCAACCTCTCCGCCGCCTTCGACACTGTCGACCATTCCATCCTCCTACACCGCCTCTCCACCTTCCTCAATCTCCGCAGACCTAGCCTTGCCTGGTCATCCACATGTATGCAGATGATACCCAACTCTATCTCTTTGCCTCTGTCCTTGACTCCAGGACTACCACTGTCCTGACGGACAGCATCAAGTCCTGGGTGAGAGCAAATTTTCTACAGTTAAATGTCAAAAAGACCGAGGCCCTATTGATTGGCTCACGTCAGCGCCTTCTTGCATCAGGCGCTGGCTGCATCAACCTCCTTGGTTGTACACTCAACCTCACCAAGCCAGTCAGGAACCTAGGTGTCTTGTTCGACCCTCAACTGTCTTTCCTCCGTCATATCCAAGCAATATTCCTTTCCCACCTCTGCAATATTTCCCGTCTCTGCAATTACCTCACCCCTAAAGCTGCTGAAACCCTCATCCACGCCTTCATTATTACATCCTGGCTTGATTATGCAAATGCCTTACTGGTAGGCCTTCCCAATTCCTCCCTCCACAGGCTGCAGATAATCCAGAACTCTGCGGCTCATGTCCTCTACTGTTCCAAACTCCGTGATCCCATCTCCTTATCCGACTCCATTTGCTCCCCATCATCCAGAGGATCCAATTTAAGAGCCTGGTCATCACATTTAAAGCCCTCCACAACCTTGCCCCACCCTACATCTGTGATCTCCTATCCCCTTACCAACCTGCTCACGCCCTTTGTTCAGCAGGTTCTGGCCTGCTCCACGTCCCCCGACCCACCCGCCCAACCAATGGCAAGCCAGCCTTCAGCCACTCTGCCTGCAACCTCTGGAACTCCATCCTGAAGTCCCCCCGCCTCGCCCCCTCCCTGGCCTCCTTCAAGTCTCGCCTCAAGACTCTCCTCTTCGATGGTCCCAGCAGCAACTCCTCCCCCCACACCTATCCTCAGCTCGGGTCTGAATCAATAACTGTCTAGCGCCTTGGAACGTCCTCCTGATGTGAAAGGCGCTATACAAATGTAATTTTGTTGTTGTTGTAGAACACATTTTAAAGATCACAACTCATTTTGTTCTGGAGCTATTTAGTGAATGTCTGTATACAAAGCACCAATTTCAGTCCAGAAATATGAAGAGCTGATATGATAGTGGAAGGGTGACTAATGGCTATGTTTCATGAATGGTCGATAACACTTAGCATTTAGTGCACCAGAGCTCAAAATGATATGTGATGTGAACATTTCATTGGTAAATCAATTCAGGATTCTGGAGGGCATCTTTAAAGCCCTCCATGGCCCTGCCCCACCCTACCTCTGCGATTTCCTAACCACCTACCAACCTATCTATTCCCTCTGCTCAGCAGGCTCTAGTCTCCTCCATGTCCACCACCCCACCATCGGCAGGCCAGCCTTCAATTACTCTGCCCCCAACCTTTGGAATTCAATCTCGCAATCCCTCTGCCTCACCCCTTTTCTGGCCTCCTTCCAAATCCCGACTCAAACCCTCCTCTCCGACAGTGCCACCGGTCACGTCCCATCTTCTCCTCCCTTCCCTCTACCCTCCCTGATTCCAACCCCAGGTTGGGTCTGAAACGCTGACTGTCCACCACCTTGGGAACGTCCTCCTAACTTGATAGGCACTATACAAATGCAATTTTGTTGTTGTTGTTGTAAATATTTGAAATGCTTACCTCAAATCTACCTGACAGGCACCAGCATTGGGTGGACACAACGTCTGTGACACATTACCACAGACATTTAAGTAGAAGTTGTATTTTGGAGTATTAACTTGGTATGCTTTCCCCAGTTTAGTCAGTGGTGAAAGGTCAAGTGAAAAGCCTATTGTAATAAAAACAATTTTGTGTAGTGAATGAGCACAGAATGCAATCAAAATGCTAAAACAACACTCAATTTCTACATTCTCTCTAGAAAATGGCAAACACTTATATTAAACTAGCAGCCAGATTGATTCCAACTCAGCAATCGAACGTGCTGCTTGTGCAAAGTCAACATCCACTGCGTCACAATTAAAATGTCAATTGAATGGGACTATTTGGGAATCTGTACCATAACTCTATAACCTGAAATAAAGCCTAGCCAAATTTCAAACTTCAAGTCTTTGGGACACCAATTACTAAATAATGCATTTTTCTTTGCAATTTGACAATTGAAATTAGAAGAAAAGAAAGCTTGAATTGAATTATAGAACATTCATAACACCTCAAAACCTCTTGCAAGTATAGTCATGTAGCAGACATGCGTCACTAACCACTACGAGGTGAATGACCAATTCACAAATGTTTGTCGGTATGACATGCTAAAAACCATCTTAATCTACATAGTAATTTGCAGGCTTCCTTCCCACTGCTTGTTCAGTTGGGACCACCCTACCAGTTAGGACTTTGGCTTGCAGGGTTAACAGGAGCCAAGTGGGAAGAATTCTGACATGTCCTGTCGCCAAGGGAGGCTGGCTCGTCTGCCATCAGCAGTGCCCTAGAATACTGCAACTCCCCGGACTCAGAAACTGAACTACTGATATTGCACAGAGGATCGACTCAATTCGAACATTCTGTTGACAAGAATGTCACCTTGGAGGCAGCTCAACTGCAGTAGTTTGGCACCACTCTCCCCAAAGAGATAGTCACTAGTTGGTCATTTCATGTCCAACAAGTTTGTAGCTTTGACCTCATTAACTGGAAAGAAGATACCAGGAACTCCCATTGCGAGCTTCCTGTTGAGCAGCACAGCATGGAACAAGCAAGCATTGCTACAATCCCCCTCATATACATTACAATCTACGAACTGACTGCAGGTTGGGGGTACACAGCTTGAGCAATAACTGTTCCTCTCCACAGTGTAATTAAGTTGTATTCTTTGATAGCTTGGCTGGACACACAAGTCTGTTCACAAATTGGGCTGCAAGACTTTAGGTAATGCCTTCCAGCAGCTGCCTGTCCAAATCTCAAGAGTGGAAAGACAATTTAATTTCCTGCATATATCAAAAATAATATGGATATTGTTTGTGATCAGGGTAGGTACGATAGACCTTCTCTGAACAAAGACCCATAATCTTAAACCAAAGGCAAAATACTGCAGATGCTGGAAATCTGAAATAAAAACTGAAGTCACTGGGAACACTCAGCAGGTCAGGCAGATTCTATGAAGAGAGGTAAATGAGTTAGCATTTCAGGCCGATGATCTTTCAACATAACCTTAAAGGAGAGCAACAAGCACCCCAGGGTTACACTGATTACACAAAAATGCCTTGATGTAGAACATATATGGATGGCAGTACAAAACATCACTATATCCACTAGAATTGAACAGACATCCTGAACATTAAATCCTGACATAGCTTTACTATATGCTACAAGAGGCCTCATCATCCACTGAAGTAGAATCAAGGCATAATAATTGCTTCAGTTTACCTGATTACCAAGATCAAAAAGAAAAGAATTCTAATAGTTTGCGGATCTAACAGAAGACGTACGATTCAAAATTCATGTTATTCAGCAAAACAGTTGTAAGTCAGTTAAAAACAAAGCAGTTGAAATCAAACCTATTGAAAGATACTAATATGTATCAGAGAAACAAAATTCAAACGCAAGCATGACTTACCAGCCTCTGGATCTGTAACCCTGCAGTGATTTCCCTGTGTTTTTGATAGGACACAAGCAGCAGCAGTGTGCCATTCAATGTCATATAAACAGGCAGCAACCTCAGAGGTCTTTAGAATAGGAGGACTCTCCAAATCCCCTGTTGGGTGAGAAAGCATTATTATACAAAGACAAATCACTATCAACTGCAAACCGTGAAATAGTTACACATCATGTTTGAACAGAAGTATTAGCATGATATTGATCTACAAAAAATAGTGTACATCAATCTCAAGAGTTTAGACCAGGCATTGGGATGTCTTCCTAACGTGGAAGACAATATACAAATATAATTTGTTGTTATTGTAGACAGGGTTTTGGATTTTCAAGTAGGGTATAGGAGAACTAGACCAGCCCCTGGGAATCTATATAAATTTATGCCTGGAAACTGAATATTTTCCATCAAGATTTGGCAATGTATCTAACATAGTATCATCCGGCAGTTCCAATAAGATGTTCAAGATCACTTTCAATCACTGCAACCCAGACCAAAGTAACATTGGCTTTAAAGATCCTGAGTGATTGACATTGAAGGTTAAGTAGTTATGAAAAAACACTTTTCACTGCACATGGCTACTTTTACCTTAACTGGTAAAAGTAGCCATGTGCCAGATAGCAAGAGTAGGGAAACATTCTGATCATCACTTTAATAAAAATGAACATTGAGTAATAATTTAACACAAACATTAATAGATCTAGGAAAAGACTGGACTTGGTGTAATTAATTCCAAATGTTGGATTAAACTTTTTTTTTTTTTTTAAATGCCTTTTAACATGCTATTTTCTTCCCATCAGAAGATTCCCTTGAAAGGCGAATCTTTACTGGGGGAATACATACTTCTTTGGCTGCACTTTCGATAATCTGACCCTTCCCACCCTCTTTGGCTCCCACCCATCAACCATTCTTCTGATATGAAATGCGCTTTATAAATTGTATTGTAATACTGCCATCTGATGTAGAACCACTGAAGTAGTTATGTTCTGATGAGTCATACAGAAAAGCTTACCAGGTTTACACACAAGCGTGATGATAGTCTTGATTCGAGTATTTGTATGTTCGTCACAGATATCACCATCCGAATATTTGAGCTGAATACTGTTGCCAACTATTATAGGAGCTGAAACAAATTTTCCAAGACTCTTTTTTTCATTCCCACCTAAAACACGAGAGAAGACAAAAATAATTGAGGCATTGTGTTCAGAAGAGAATTTCAGGTAAAGAAGGCCCTTGATCCTAAACCTCCAGAACTCCTTCCTTCATCCGCTTACCACTAACATTGATGCTCAACCAACTCTAGTGTATCTGCCTCAACCAACCTACTTGGCAATCACTTCAGCTGTGTAAAGATAGTGCCTGGTACCTGCCCTAGACAAGCTTGAAATTCATTGGGCCAAATTTCCTATCAGGTGATGTTTCACACACAGTCTAGTTTTAGGAGTCTTGAGCGGATGAATAAACTAGGACCAGTCGTATTATGGTAGATTAAAAAACCACACTAGGAGGAAATATGAATTTGTTCTTCAGTAATTGTTTGGAATAGACAAGATTATTACACAAACTGCTGAAGGAAGCCATTTTTTTGAACTCCACTTCAGTCTGCAAAAATACAACCTCAACCAGTTCAGCAAATAACTAAGTAATATCTAATACCAATATAGCACCAATAGTTCTTTTTTCTTTTATGAACTAGAATTTACAAAGCTAAGTACTATTGACGTTGAACAATGCAGTCCTTTAGTTCCAAGGCAGCTTCACAAAATGGAATAGTTTAATTTTACAGCTCGTAGGGAGTCGGATTGAAAACACAGCTTGTTCTGAGAGCCCAAAAAGACTCAACAGGTTGAATTGGCTCTTTATGGATTGTAAATTTTCTCTGATTCAGTGATGAAAATCTAATAAAATAAATTCTAGATACAATAAACTAAATATTAGTTTGCATTGCTCACCACTTACCAATCATAAATGCCATCAACAATTCTCCGATTCTGGTGAATACTTGGACGGCGTTGGCTTGGGATATGTAGAATGGAAACTTTCACAAATTTTTATCTATGCTGCTACACATCCAAGTACAAACACTGCAACATTTAGAATTTCTTACATAAAAACAACTACTTTTGTGCGTGTTCAAGGCCAAGATTGATATGATGGACTATAGAAATGTACAAATATAAGGCCACCTACTAACGGCACAGATTGCTGCATCTTCAGGACATCCCACAGCTCCACCGTCCTGAAGTATTGGGTGACATACGTTAATATAGAACTGCCTTTGTTTAGATCTGTCGTTTCTGCTGTACACTGCCTCCCAGTTGTGTGTATTGTCAGATTCAGGAACGTCCACAGCTGCATGATAAACAGAAATATCAGCATTTGAAACCATGGCAAACCATAGCGGCAGCAAATTGCACACAGCAGTGTCCGATAGTCGTGGATTGAAGTCACCAATTGTATTATTGTTTTTGTCTTCAGGGATTATTATCAAGCGTGTGGAGTAAGGAAATTTGCCTGTGGTTTTACCTTGCCAGGAATCGAACCCAGGTCTCTCACTTGCGAGGCGAGTGCTCTAACCACTGAGCTACAGGACATCTTATAACACTCCCCATAGAACTTGACAAAGACAATAGATTGATAAAAACTGAGCACAGAGGTGAATTTAAGGGTGTTGTCCAAATGAATGGTTGTGTAATCTGAAGGCAGGGAGAGAAGGTGCAAAGCACAGGGATTTGATCCCTCCCCCCGTGATCTTGTCCCTACCTGACTGTACAGCGCCTTGGGACGTCCTCTTGACATGAAAGTCGCTATATAAATGTTTGTTTTGATTGATTTGGGGGAGTGTTATGGAGAGCAACTGGCTGAAGGTTGAAATGGTAAAAGTAAGGAGGTGGGCAACAATTAGTTGTGTGGAATCAGAAAAGAGGAGGGAATGATAAGAGGGATGGAGGAGTTACGTTAGACAGAGTGCAAAACAAATGGGCTTGAAGGACAGGATGATTACCCTAAAGTTGATATAGTAGGGGTATTAGGAAAGTTCAATTAAATAGGGCAGCAAAACAAATATTCTTAAAAATCTGTACCCAATCTTGAAAGGAGTATTAAATCTTACCTGAATATCTTGTTAAACGTGAAAGGTCGTAATGTTTCTTTCCATTATAAGTCCTACAAAGGAGGTCTTTCTGTTCAATACAAGCATACTTTGTTCCCCAGTTAAAGATATATGTACAATCCACTTCAGTATCAAATTCTGGACCACCTTTGCCATTTTTATCTGCAGAAAATAAGTTAGAATCAAAACAGTTAATACATGTCTGAGCAGGTGCTCAAAGCTGGAACCCCATTGATGGTCTTCTAGAGACACTGCTTGATCAACACCTAGATTTGCTGTACAAAGCCCAGTTCACTGAAAATATGTATTATATGGACCCTCACGATTACCACTTAAATTTTCAAGTTACAAGTGAATGAAACCCACCAGCAAGCATCATCTAACATACAGCAGATTTGGCAAAAATCTAAAATCTAAATCTAATTCCGAGAACAAAAACAGACCTAAAATCCAAACTAGAATGACGGTTATAACAAAATCGGATTTTACAATTTAAAGAGCTCATAGCTTTGGCCACTTCAAAGAATCAGAATCAAGAAATATTCACATGATAAAAATATTCACAGATGAATAGGTTACCATGAGAATATTTCACATTTGTCATTTACAGTTTGGATTAAGCATGAGAAAATGCACTTAAAAATGAGCAATCACTAGATATAGAAAAACAGTCTCGAATGAATTGTAAAACAAATCTACCGTTTTTAATGCACAAATAAAATCGCTTAATCTTGATAAACTGGTGCTCAAATATTATTTGTCTCCTAGTGCAGGCCATTAATCTGTACAAATGCACCAGATCATTAATCTGGGTCAATAAAATATTTCACATTCCAGATATTATCCTTACCAGCTGTTTCATTACAGTGAAAGTTTATTATAGTCATCCGCCGGAATCCAGAGCTGCACGAATTTCCATCGGTGTAGGTTAATGTAAGGTCACCATCTGAATACCTGGTAACCCAGAACATTTATTAAATAGGTAGCTCCAGAATGAGATGCAGAACTCATCTCACATTACACACCTGTCATTTCATCTACATTGATTTATGTAAAGATGCAAACAGGCTGTCGCAGTTGTATAGGAGCTAATCAATACACGTCAAAGATTACTCAAACTAAAAAATAATGCATTTAACAATAGCGCCTTGGGACATCTTCCTGACGTGAAAGGTGCTATACAAGTGTAATTTTGTTGTTGTTATAGAAATAAACAGACAACAGACCACAGATAAGTGGGACAAAGGCTAATGCATTAGCATTCCATACCGTTCTAATTCAGCAACAATACTGTTAAAGCTGTTAAAGCATATTTTTCCTCACTGACCTTGCTACACCACCTTTCCCTCCCTCTCCCCACTTGCCCTCTTTTCCCCCTTTCTCCCCTGGCCCCATTTCTGTGACTGTTTGTGGGACATGGCTGTGCGCAATTTGGCTACCGCGTTTCGCCAACAAGTATACAATCGGCTTTCCTGCTCTCCTTCCCCCTGCCCCGACCCCTCCCCTTGACATCTCTTCCTCCCTTTTTCCCCTAATCCCACTTCCATGACTGTTTGTGGGACAATGCTATGTGCAATTTGGCTGCCGCGTTTCACCCACAAATATATAGTCAATTTTCCTACTCTTCTTCATCCTGCCCCGACCCCTCCTTCCCGGCTCTTGTCCCCACCTTACAGCACCTTAGGACGTCCTCTCGACGTAAAAGACGCTGTATAAATGTAAGTTTTGATTGATTGATTCATACCTCAGTGTTTGATTTTGAAACCTTCCTGCAACCTTATTTAAAGTTCCATCCTTTTTAACTTGACAAACGGATATGAAACCCTTTGGATCATGGCAATCCCCAGCCTTTATTTCTCCACAGACATTCATGTAATAGTAATATTCATCAGTCCCATCATTGGACACAGCGTTGTAGGGTTCATCACCTAAAATAGAACAATTTAGAAAGTTAAATGGGAGGCAAACTATACATTAAGGAGCAGAATTACAGATTAACTCTTATTTATAAGGTGAGTTTTGGGTTCACAATGTTTTATAAGCAAATGTGCACTCTAGCGAGGCACACGATGATGGCGTAAACTTGCATATACAGAGATTTTTTTTTAAATCACCTACATAAGTGAGCTAGATCAGTGGTAGCTAACTTAAGGTCCACGTTATGCATCCCTGAGCTAGATAGATTACAACTTAATAATGAACTAATTTTTTTTTCACCTTAAAAAAAAGATTAGATAATATCTATGAGATGAAGCATCACAGTAACAGGTGGTCATCCTTATCTTGACTCAACTTAGAAACACCTAAAGGAGAGATGGTCCAAGGAATAATTTACTGACCAATTTACACTGAAGACTTGTGAACAGTAGTAGGCCATCTAATATTTACAGAATTAACCCAAATTCACGTTGTAGGAACATAACACAAATGAATGGAACACTACGGAAAGCTTAGCCTGTCCGTTTTGAAAATAACTGAACTGAGGTTAAGTTTCTTGCAGAACAAAATGGCTCCTCTTGAAAAGATTGGCTTAATCTATTACTTTTTGAAATACAACACTGTTCAACTTTGCAATCCAGAAACCTGGAAATAACATTGTCCCATTAGGAGGGATGCACACTTTCATTAAGTGTTCAGCACTTTGGACTCCTTCCACTCACATGCACATTGTATGGATTTGCATTCCAAAAAAGTTTAAAATGAGGTTTATTTTAAAAAAAGTGAAGTCTATTTCAAATCTAACAATGTGATGAAAATGTTATGACTTCTAATGTTATTTCCACAAAAAAAATTGCCTATAAAAACAAAACCAACCTATATTTCTGCTACAATACACACTTCATACTCTGAGCATCTGTAACAGGAAATCACATTGGACAACAAAAAAATGACAGGCATCTAAATTAAGTTGTTATTCTTACCAGGATGTAACATGAGGGGAGTCAGATCAATAGCAATGTTGTGCTGGGCATTGTTGAGGATACAGTTATGGCTCTCCAGGTAATCCTTGGGGCAGGCATACTCAGTAATCCATTCAATTTCATACCGGCAGTTGGTGCTGGCTATTAGCTGGGGCTCTGTACCCTAATAAAAAAAATCATTGAATGCGATAATGTTGTACAGATATCCCTGAGTAATATTCACAATTGTTGAAAGTCTAAAAGTGATTTAAATACTCAAAACAAAACCAGGATGTCCACATCCTTTGATTAATTGAACATAGATCTTAAAAAATCAATCTCTACCCTCAAGGCAAAATATTCTTTGTGAGTTTCAAAATAAAGTGGCACTAATTATAAAACTGATTGGTTTTACTGTTATTAAATAAACAGTGATTTAATGCAGCCATATTGCACATATCAATGTCCCACAAAACAGTGAATGACCAATCAGTATTGTCAGCCTGGCCAGCAAGAAAAACTCCTTACTTTCTCTATTCATATCCTTCCCCGTGAACAGACAAATAGGACACATCAGGTAATAAATCATTTCCCTAATACTGCACTTCAGTGTCAGAATGGACTGTGAGCTCAACCCCCAATGAGAGAGACCAGAACCCACAACCATCTGAAATAGAAATAAGAGTTTTCCTAACTGATTAAATCTAATGTGAAACAGATGGGTCAAATTGTCTTCTGTGCTGTAAATTTCTATGGATCTGGCTTAGTTGGAATTCCTTCATGGCTCAATAGGCCATGATAACAGTCTTTGCACACCCATAAATAATGACCACTTGCAAGAGAAAGTAAAAGTTAAACAGAGAATCAACGTGCAGAAAGGTAATCAGGGACTTCATTTACAAACCTGTCTTCTTCCTGATGGGCAGATTAATGTAATGGTGACTGCAGGTTGATGAATGCCACAAAACACCGGATTTGCAACTCCAGTATCCTTTTTCGTATAATGAAGAACCAACCTGAAATGCAAATCAGTAAATAAACAAAATTTCTAATTGCAGTTTTAGCTTTGTGCGAATCATTTCTTGCCCCTCTCACCTCCTCCTCCACCTTTCCCACCCCCACCACCCCCACACAACCCATTATGCCAACCAAAAGAGATCATATACCATCAGACACATGTGTAAACATGTAGATTCATCTATTTGCCTTGCACTAGCTCAATTTAATAAATGTTCAACTTGTCTTCGGGCACATAGACTAGTCCAAAATGTGCAGCTTGGAAAGTTTATTTCTATCTTAATTTGAAGCACTGACCCCAGAACCTGGATGCCATGTGAAATAATGTGAATAATTCAGAGATCTGACAAATAAGGTTTCTGTCTCAATGAACAATGAATTGCTTGTATCATCACTGAGCTGGAATGTCAAAGGCACTAGTTGACAATTCTAATTAACTGTGGTGCTATTTGAAGGTCAGAAAACTTCATCCAAAATAGTTCCTTCTGAATAGGTTCCCTCAGTTGTATTGATAAACAAATGCTTCCCTTTTGTAGCTGAACATCTAAACAGAACACAAGACCCTTTGAAATGAAAATGTTTGCTTTACAAATTCTATTACTGTATTGGTTCACAGAAATATACTAACAGATCAAGAGGCTTCCGAGAACACTTTCAGCAGGATTTTCCCATCATGGGAGTAACATGGGCAAGTTTGATTAACAACAGCAACTAGGATATGTACAGTAATAATAATACTTGCATTTGATATAGCGCTTTTCATGTCTTCCTGACATCTCAAAGAGCTACACAGAATATACTGTAAAGTGAATTGACAGTATATTTGTGGGTAAAAACATGGCAGCCAATTGCGCACAGCAGTGTCCCACAAACAGTCATGGATTGAAATTACCAATTTATTATTGTTGTTCAATACAGTGCCCTTCACATAGAATAGCACCTCAAAACACTTACCCAAAGTGGTCAACATAATGTGAGGCAGCTTTTAAGCTTCAATATATTATGTAAAATAAGCACAGCACAAGTTACACAGTGAAGTTCTCAAATTGCATACCTGTCTTTCCCAACTAGTTTTAAACCTTCAGTTGGCTGCCCAACATCATAAGCAACTGATCCTTTCAACAGGCAAGCACTGCTCCCGGCTGCACAACGTGAGGTGCTGCCACTCGAGCCACCTGTTAAATAATTTAGCAAAATTAGTCATTTTATAAACTAAACATGGAGTAACATAGTGGATATCTTAAGATCCTTCTAAACAAACTATTTTAGAAAACACCGGTGGTGGTGGGTGAATCAAATTGATTAACTACCCACACTTTACTTGGATCTCACCTCTAAAGCTCCTTAAAGCAAAAGGCAGTCACTCAGATTAAGTAACCAGTGGCAACGAGAACATTATGTATCACACAATGAAATGAAAGAGAGTTCTCAGGTCAACCATTCAGTAACGCGGAACCAACAATTTTTGTGGATCAATGAGACATGGAGCATAGATCAAGATACACCAGATGGCCCCAGCCATTGTAAATCTCCAAGGGATAGAGCATCTTGAAAAGAAATCCAGGCCAAGACTCTGGCAATGCTCGATTCCTACCCCCAGCTTGGGTGCCAAGAAATTGTTGTTGAGCACCTTGGAAGTTCCTCCCAACCCAATGTAAACTTGTACTGTATTCCTGCATCTAGACTTCAATTAGTCATGATCTTGTGTGGTCCATTCAGATAGCCTATTGTTCTTAGAGAGCAGCAACATTTAAAAATAATAATACGATTCTTTGGAAATCAAGATGTCCTTCCTATGAAGACATACAAGTTACAATTTCCACCTTAATCAAACCTAAAGGTACTCAAACTAAGCCTTTACAAAACCAAATTAATTTCTACCAAAGGAAAATGGATTTCAAGGAGAAAATAACCTCAAAACATCTGTTCAAAACAACAAGCACTTATATAGCGCCTTCCACGCAGGGTAGTGTCTCAGAGTGATTAAAAACAGAATAAGTTCATCTTTTATAATAGAAGTGACAAAAGGCCATCACTTTTTTTTGTAAAAATAAGTTTCACAATAATACTAAATCTTTGGATTTGATATAGCACCTTTGATACAGCATCAAAATGTTTACAGCACTTTGCACTTTATAATAAATCCTTCAGGGATGATTTTTAGGCTGCCAATTTACAAGTGATGTTCCAGAAACAGCCATGAGGACGATTGTTGATTGTTATTCTTAATATTATTGCTTTTGTTTATTATTGTTGATTTGTTGTTTATTGTTGTTGTTTGATTCCCCCCCTTGCCCCCTAACCTTCCCCCTCCCTTTTCTTCTTCCCTCACTCCCTTTCCCCACTTTATCTCCCCCCTTTTCCCCTTCCCTCCCTCTTCCCTCCCTTTCTCCATGATCTTGCCTCCCCACCCACCTTTCCCTCCCTCTCCCCCCTTGCTCTCCTTTCTCCCCCCTCTTCCTCCCTGATTTTACCCCACCCCAACTTTCCCTCCCTCTCTCCCCTTACCCTGTTTTCCCCCTTTCTCCCCTGGCCCCATTTCCGGGACTGTTTGTGGGACACTGCTGTGCGCAATTTGGCTGACACGTTTCGCCCCAAATAGTTGGCTTTCCTTCCCCCTACCCCTTCCCTTGACAACTTTTCCCCCCTTTTTCCCCTAATCGCACTTCCATGACTGTTTGTGGGGCACTGCTGTGCGCAATTTGGCTGCCGCGTTTCGCTCACAAATATAGTCAATTTTCTTACTCTTCTTCATCCTGTCCCAACCACTCCCACCCCTGCTCGTCCCTACCTAACTGTACAGCGCCTTGGGACGTCCTCTCGACATGAAAGGCACTATATAAATGTTTTGATTGATTGATTGATGAAGTGAATAAAAGTTATCTGGAGGATCGTTGGCCAGGACATCCAGGAGAATATCGCTATTCCTTTTAAATAATGCCACCTGAACAAATAAGGCTTTAATTTATCACCTGAAAAATGGCACTCAACAATACAGCACTGGCAGCACTTGCACAGCAGTATCAGTCTAGATTATGAGTTGAGAGTCATGTTGTGTAGTTTGGAGCTTTCTTTCTTAAAACGAGAATGCTACCAACAAAGACAAGCTAGATATTTCATAAGTATTGAATTACAGAAACGTGAATCCAAATGAATGTTCACTGACCTATATCTCTACAAATGTTGATGTACAAGTCATCATCATCAGGGGAATTGACCAAATAGCCTCCAGAGGTCTTTATCAGTGGATTCAAATCACGTTTCTTCCCATCTTCATCAAAAACATAACACGGGACCTTTTAAAGAAATGGTTTGAAATCGTTAATACATTTGATATCCAAGTTGCACTTTGTGGGAGAAAGAAAGGAGGCAAGCAGGGACTGAACAGGCTGCAAGGTGATATTTAACAAAAGAACATTGAAATCAATTCAATAGTTTGTGGCGGGCTCGTTTGTTCGGTTCCTGGGCCAGTTGGGTCTATAGTACACCAGAGCACTGTCGATAACAGACCAGCCAGTCTGCCTCATCAGTGGGGCTTGGGTCACTGGGATAGGGATTCTTCCCATTTGGTTCTTGTTAGCCATGAAATACAAAGCCCTAATGGGTTGAGTAGTTCTAGTTAGACAAACAGTGTTTTTAAATTTTTTTAAATGAAGGATGCCAAGCGGGTGAAAAAAACGGCAGCGCGATTTTAAAGTCACGTGATTTTACTAGCGGCAAGCCGATAGCCCTAGACTCTACTAGCGGCAAACCAAAATACTGCACCTGTGCGACAATGAGGGTTATCGGCTAGCGTTATCAGCTTGTTGCTAATAAGGCTTTAAAGTCGTGCTCTGTTTTTTTCACATGCGTGGCGTGCTCCATTTTAAAAAGAATCACTGGACTATAAACCTTAACCACAGCATCATGGCTTCAAGCACAGCATCTACCAGCAAAGATGAGAAGCGCAAGAGAGTAGTCTTAACAATAAGTACCAATACAATATTCTGTTATTATGTTATTATTTATGCCTTTACAAATGCTCCACTGCAATTGTTCCGGATAAGTTCCGGTTTATCGAATGAGGACTTTTTTTGGCGTGCTGGTTATACGGAAGTGCCGGTTCATCGAGTCATGGATAAATGGGCTTCTACTGCAGTATGTTTTAAAATAAGTAAATTTTTTGTGTTGGGTTTTTGGCAACTTGCCGCCCTATTATCCGGCAGTAAATCAGTCGACCCCACCCCGAGCATGCCAGATAAACAGGCTTTTACTGTATATAAATAGAGAATCCTTACCTTGTGATTATCAGAATGCTCAGCAAAAACAAAAAATAATGATCTTATCCACAAGATTTTTAGTATAGTTGTAATACCATTTATTCAAAGGCATTGTAATTACCTCTTTCTGGGGTTTAAAGGTGGTCTTTTTGCAAGCTATGAAGGTCTTCCACTCAAAGTAATGGACACATCCCGAAACAGTGATAAATTCAGGAGTACCCTGAATAAAAGGAATTTCTGGAATTACACACCTTATAAAAATAATTCAATCCTATTCTCTAAAGAGAAGAGAATACCGTCTTGTTACATTATCTACAATGTGTTAATTTAGGAATAATATTACATCACAAATGCGAATACTATCCTGAAGTTTGATTATTTATTTATGTTTTATTTTAAGAGCTGCAAACATACAAAACCGGTTAGTCTATAGGGATAGCAGTTTCATTTGTTTGAAGTGCTGGCAATCTAAAGAAACCAAAATAAGATCAATATTCAATTAAGAATATTTAAAGGTTTAGAATACAAATCTATCTTCACAATTTTGGAATTAAAGATATTACGCTGAACATTTAATGACACGATCTGAGTGTCAGTCAGCTCTAAAGGTTCACTCTAAATATAGTTACAGAGCAAATGATCTTCTAAACAGTGGAGTTTATGCTTCACACAATCCACCCTTAACACCACACAAACTTCAACCTTTGCTCAATTACTGGCATGTGACCACTAAAGAACAATCATGTGATTACAGAATAAACCACACTCACCAAGGTTTTTCCACAAAGGAAATTGATGCTACTTTGTACCGGCTGCGTCTGAACATTTTTATCTGAACATTTCTTGGTTGTGTTGAATTCAATGTGGTTTCCTGCACTGCTGCTTAAAGCAAAATCACCTGTATTTGGGGTGAGGGGAGAAGAGAGAGAACACAAAATTAATCTACAGCATTAATAATAATTGCATTTGATATAGCATCTCATCACATCATTGAGAAGTCTCAAAGGCTTCAAAGCATATGGTGTCAAGTGAATTGACTGTATATTTTGTGGGCAAAACACAGAAGCCAATAAAACCTCAAGGGCACGCTGACAACTCATAGCTCTCCCTCATTAAATTCTAATTTTAAAATTCATTTGTACACATGGATAAAAATAAGTGCTGATGTATAATTCTCCAAATGATAGAAATAACCCAATGACTCAAATTTTCAAGCCATTCTACCACCAGAAATCATATCACGTCTCATGCTCTTACAGGTGCTTCTACTTCTAGCAAGTGTTTGAGATACCAAAGTCACAGGGCAGTGTACAAAAAGGCTGTGGCATGCCTGAGACTCTGCTGCTTGTGAGGTTTCCATCACCTGCACAGGAGATTGAAAAGCACTACAAATAGGTTACCTCTAACTACACTTACTTTTCTTCCAGACAGCACATATTCCATTTACCATAATGACATTAGCCAACCCAACCAGGAACGTTACATGAATACTTGTCTCATAAGGCATTTTGGATAGAAACTGCCCTTCCACACCTTTTAAATATTTATGATTGGCAAACAAAATACATTTTCTTGATTGAATATTCCTTGATCTATGTCATGAATCACCTGTGGCCCACGAACCACCTCCAGTCTACAGGCGTCAATAGCATCACCATCCAAAGCTGCACACTCCACATCACAGAGCCAGGCCAGCCCACAACCTTAGCGTCCTATTTGATCCTCAACTATCCTCTCTACCCCACATCTGTGCCATGTCTCAGTCAGCCTTCCCCCACCTCCGCAACATCACCTGGCTTCACCACTGTCTCACAGCATATGCTGCTGAGACCCTCATACATGCATTCATAACAACCAGGCTTATCTATGCAAACTCCTTGCTTGTTGGCCTCTCCACCTCCTCCCTCCATAGGTGGCAGATCACCCAGAACTCTGCAGCCTGTGTCCTCTTCCATACAGGCTCCGCGGACCCATCATCACCCAACTTCACTAGCTTCCCATAACACAATGGATGCAGTTCAAGATCTTGGTCCTCACTTTCAAAGCCTTCCATTGCCTGGCTCCCCCCACTTCTGCGACCTCCTGAGCCATCTTTGTGACTTCTGCTTGGAGGTGTGGGTATGAATGGGTGGGGGAGAGGCAGAGGTCAGTGGACAACAGGGTGAGATATTATCAATAGGTGGTCGAAAAATCTTTGCGAATCAAACAAAATGTTAATCTGCAGCTCAGTGGTCAGAGCTGAGTTCCAAAAGCGAGAGGACATGGGTTTAATTCCCAGGCAGGGGCGTTAGGCAAGTTTCCTTAATCCACACACACACACACCTATGTTTACTGAACAGGAAGTAGGAACCCGGTTGTTAGCCGATTGGCAGATCGCTTTTCCGGGGGGGGTAATAATCCTCGGGAAAAAAAAAATGATTTGGTCTTTTCAATCCACGACTGTTTATGGGATACTGCTGTGCGCAATTGGCTGCCACATTTCGCCCACAAATATACAGTATATTCTGTGAAGCACTTTGAGGTGTCTAGAAGACGCGAAACCCGTTATTATTATGACCAATCTGCCCACTCCCTCCTTTCGGCGGGTTCCAGCCTGCTTCAAATCTCCTACCTCACCTGCCCCACCACTGGCAGGCCTTTAGCTACTCTGCCCCCACCCTCTGGAACGCCATCCCGTAGACCCCCTGCTTCGACCCCTCTTTCAAGATTCACCTCAAGGCCCTCCTTGAGGTGAATCAAGGAGGGCCTTGATTCACAAGGCCTGAGCTCAGCTCAGGTACGAAAAACAGATCATCCCGCACCTTGGGATGGCCTCCCAACATGAAAGGCGCGATACAAATGTAATTTTGTGGTTGTTGATGTTGTATGTGGGAAGAGTCCTATATGTGCATCTCTCCACTGATCCCTTCCATTTAGAGATGGCTCCTTTTACAATTAACCTCAGATTTCTTCCATTTAGTTAGTAAATAAACCATCTCTACATCTCATCATTGTGACTAATTCATGAAGGAATTGGAAGTGAATGAGCAGCTCTGTGTTCCTTTTCAGTTAAACACTTTCATTTGAATATGCTCAATTCAAGACGAATGAATCTTTGCTCCTCAAAAAAAGGTTCCTTTCAAATTGTATATTTTCCACTGTGCACTACCTGGAACATTCATTGCACAATGAATATTAGATGGTTTATGAATAGAAAAGATTGAGAGATTCGCTTGACGTGTTGAAATGTTTTGAAAAGGTAAATGGGAAGAAGCTATTTGTACTGTCAGTAACCAGAGGATATTCATTTAAGAGGATTACCAAACAAATGAACAAATAATGAATTAAAAAATAGGATAATTAAGACATTGTATGCTCTACCAAAAAAAAACTGGCTGAAACAGAATACATAACAGTTTTTAAATAATGGAAAGCACACATCTGAAAAGGAAAAACTGCAAGAATATAAGCAACAGAAAGGGGAAATCGATAGCTCTTACAAATAGTTAGCACTGGCCAAAGGGCCTTCTCTGCTGAAACATTGTAGGATTCTATGGATTTGGCATGGGATTTCTGCACACCTGGCAAAATATTTAGAAAAGGCAACTTTCCTCCACATAAGCAAGAATGCAGAATTGAGCTATGTACATTGGAGATACAAAGCTGCTTTGTTCTTCAACCACACTCGTGGTAAGCTAAACTTCCTCAGTGTTTAACACCAGCATCAATCACCATTCTGCAAGCAATACTAAGAGCTGCATCTCAGGATGTATAGTACTGACTCAGTTTCCAAAGGCGTGATCAATTGCTTTACAACTTTGGTTAATGGTACAAAAGCCTCAAATTACTCAGTTTCCAAAATCGATTTAGAAAGAAATACTCAACATCGAAGCCGTTTAAAACCCATTTAAAATGCAGCATAAAAGATAGAGCTGGCAAGGTCTAAAATGGAGGAGGTGTGCCTACAGGTCAAATTAGCCCCTCCTCGTAAGTAGTCTCAAGCATATCGGAACTTATTCTGCATACTGAATTGTAACTTTGTGGTCACACGTTTGCTTAGTAGTTTCTATGCAATTTTATCCATAAATATACAGTCAATTCACTCTACAGTAAGTTCTGTGAAACACTTTGAGTGGGCAGGTTGTCATAATAATAATGTCTGGAAGACATGAATAGATCTATAATCAAATGCAAGGATTACTATTATTAAGTGCTGCAATTCCTTCCCCTCTACTTGTTGCATGCCCAGGATACCAGCATACGTCATCCAGGCCTCCACTGATATCATTCTCAAAGCAAGAATGTATGGGGCGGGGGAGCAAAGAGGAGTGGAGTGGGAGGGAAGCAGTCAAATACTGTACACATTTCCAGCATCCACCAAGCGCTTCCACACAGAAAGGAAGCTCAGATCAACACCATGGCACTCAGCCACTCACAAACGCACATTAGAATATTACATGTAAAAATAAGTTTGCAAGACAAGCTGGGTAGCTGTTCAACTTTAATACAACAATAACTTGCATTTGTAAAGCACCCTTCACCAGGTGTAGCATTCGAGTGCTTTTTATAGCAAGGATTGCTCCATGAGAAGAATTCAATTTGCATCAATATGGGTAGAATATTTGATCCAACACTATTCATAGTTGTTGGTTTCAAAATGTGTGAAAGACATTTAAGCTGGTGTGACTTTTCCAGTGATTCAGTCTTCACGGCTCCTCCTCAAGATAGTGAAGTGATGACAATGGTAACTTTTAACAGAGGGCAATTTAAAGATTCCACCAGCTTCTCGTTCAAAGTATCCTATCGAGAAACCTGAATATGAAACTGTCATGCTGTGCACACTGAATAATTCAAATGCTAGTTTATAACCAGTGCAAATAGAAGAAATTAGTCATAAACTCTGGTCAGTGGAGGTGTCAATATTGCAGACTGGAAAAGTACGAGAATTACAAGGTCTTCAGAATCTGAAACAATGTGCAACAAAGCATGGCAGGGTCTGCCCATTGTTGTAGTGAGTAAGTGGCACCCAGCATATCATCAACAGATAAGTTAGCTGATCTCACAATACAGTAAATCACATATCAATAGTCGCTTGTGGAGTACCAGCACCCACAGAATGGTATCATAAAAGCACTCAGTAAAGATGAGAAAAGAGTTGTTTGGTAGGTATGGAACTACACATGTACAAACAAAACCAAATTACATCACTAGGACATCCAAGGCGCAAACCTTGTAAATTTGTAAATTTAGGCAAACCCTAAATTGTCCGATGTGAAAGGCGCTATATAATTAAACAATTTGTTGTTGGACATCCCAAAGTTCTTCTCAGGATATACTGTAGTGTCTTGACTATTTCTGTTGAAAGGGCAAATTTCTCCACTAGCCTTGTTTGAAGGGCATCTAAGATTTTGTGCAACCTTCAATATCTGCTCGTGCTCAATTAAGAGTATGGCGATATTTGCAGTTAAGATGTCAAGTACTTGCAAATAGAACTGAGATATGGCAGCAGCATTCTATACCGGATTTTAACAAATGGCCTTCACAATTATCACTGTGTAAGCAAAAAGTAAAACAGCAAACTTACATTCATATAGTACCTTCCACATTGGGAGGATGTCCCAAGACTGTGGACAGCAGTTTGCATGCAATACAATAAATAGTCTTCTGTAAGAAAAATGTGATATACTAACAGTGGTTCAAGTGTGTCAACCCAAGGCTCCACGAGAAGAAAGATGCACATTTCCAACCACAATTCTCTAATTGGCAAATTGTTAATTTGGGTTGGACCATCTGGGTGGCACGTGAACTGGATGGACCATTGTCTAGCCATTCTGATAGTTTGTTCTGATGGAGGTTATCAAGCACACCTTAAACATGTGATCATAAAGAAATCAGGCATGTAGTACCATGGAGTTTTGCTTGATTTTCTAGCAGCTGGATTAACGGGATAAAGTATTAATAATGAAAGCATATCAAAGCAAGGAAATAGGCCTGCTAAAATAAGAGAACAAAAACAAAATATGGAGATGGGATGGTTACTGAAACAATGAGTTGATACTCAATAACTGGCAGCTACGTCAATTGCCGCAAAATGAGGGTGCTGCTTTGTTAAAAAGTTTGGACTGTGAGTGTTCATATTATATCCCTGGCAAAATACAAGGGAAGATTGTTGTATACAAATGTAATTTGTTGTTGTTATTGTCATCATTCGGTTGAAAATCTATGATCTCACTTCTCCTGGCAGATCTAAGATCATTCAATGAGTAGCCATGCTGCAAATCACTTGATGTCCTTTTGGGTACAGTGGCAATTTTGTAAGAAATAAGTTAGAACGGGCCCCAAATTGAAATGATTTGAAGCTCAGTTTTCAAACTTTTTTCACTAAATATAATGCCAAACACATTTTCCAACCTTAAACATGTTGCAGACAAAACAGTCCTTTTCCAACGTAATATCACGAAGAAGAGTATATGTTCAACTATCCTTATTTAACTTGTAGGGCATTTTGTTTGAAATGTGGGAGATCGACTATTTTAAACATGAAACTAGTGTAGATTCATGTTTACAATGAATCTACAATACAGCAGTGACACTACTCTTCTACATTTCTATATTTGTACCAATAAAGTCTAATTTTTCAGCTGAGTTGTATCCAGGATATGGATCACAGCAGTTTGGAATTGTCCAGTTTGCAGTATCAGAGGACATGAGCAGATGTTGGAGGTGGCACAAAATCTTAAGATACCTTTAAGAAATCTGCCTTTTCATCGGAAATAGTCGAGACACTTCGCGGTTCATCCTGTGAAGCACTTTGAGGCTTCCAACAACAAATTATTTATATAGCGTCTTTCTGATCGGAACAATTGAGGTTTTGCACCCAAGCTGGGAATTTGAAGGCACAGTGAAAAATGAAAGGAGGTATATCATGCAAGATTAATAACCATTAATTAATTATTACAATAGAAGGTAAATATAGAGTCTGTTCCACTTACCTACTGAGTGGTTTGTGTTTGTTAAGGGATCATAGACACAGATGGCACTCAGGACTGTACAATTTAAACCCTGACAGAGATTTATTTTGTAATGTATTCCCTTTTCTGAATCTATAACTTCCCATGTATACCTGGAAGAAAGAAAAATACAAATGTCAAACTCCACATTCAATGTAATTCTTACATCCTGTTAAATGTTATCTCCCTCTCTATATTTCAAGGTGACAAAAACATCTCGACAAAGTTATCCTTACCATTCAGAGAATGGCTTTCAAAACTAAAAATGTTTTTTTTTTAAAAAACAAAATACAACCAGAGTTTCCACCCTAAATTTCATTCCTAATCAACACTAAATTTTGTTCAGATAATAATAAATAATCCTTGCATTTGATATAGCACTTTTCACATCTTCTAGACATCTCAAAGCACTTCACAGAATATACTGTAAAGTGAATTAAATGTATATGTGGGCGAAACATGGCAGCCACTTGCACAGCAAACAGTCGTGGATTGAAATTGACCAATTATTGTTGTTTTATGTGGGATTATTATCGGGTGTGTGGAGTAAGGAAACTTGCCCAAAGTTTGCTCATGATCTCAGTGTTAGCCAGACTAAAGGCTCCGAGACTCTACCCTGAGTTAAAGGTGCTATACAAATATGAATTGTTGTTGCCAGTCAGACTTTTACTATATTCGCTGAGAACTTACATTTTATGAAACTGCAATAATTTGCTTCTAACGTTGTTTTTTATTTTCAATCAGCGAGAAATAGTGGGGGGGGGGGGGGGGGGGGGGGGAGCGGGGGGAGGGAAGGAAACAACCTATTTGCACCATGCAGAAGATTCTGCATTTAAAGTCATTCAATGGCAATCGATCAAGAAAGGAGAAATCAGTTTCCATGAAGTACTGCACCTGCCACTAAGAGTTTATTTTGGGGAGCAAAAGGAATGGTGGTAGGGGTGTCGGGGGGAAGAGGAGTAAAAAGAAATACAGCATACAATATTTGCAACAGTTGACATGTTATGAAGCAGCTGCACATAATGCTAGTCAACAATAAACTGGCCATCAAGGTCCCAGTTCTACTCAATCCCAGTTACTCCCCAGCCACCACTTCTCCTTGTGGGACCTTGCTGACAAGCCTTTTTCAATACTACTAAAATAGTCACTACACTGAGCAGCAATTGCATGAGACTTTGATACATTAGACACTACAGAGAATTATTGTAAGAATACAAGGTGTGATATTTATGCAATGGACAATTAGAACTAGATTGTCCCAATCTGGTATAATTGGAAGTCAAGACATTAGGATCTGGCTTCCTTTTACACACCCACCACCACCACTAACCCCCTCAAGCTCAGCATCATCTCTAACAGTTGGCCCGATGCTGCCGTCACAAAGCAGATTTTAATGCTTCCAACCTGGAGGCACTCACTGAGCAGAGAAGAGTCTGGAATGTACAAGGTTTATTCTCCACACAATAACTTGCCCATCTTAAGGAAGGGATTTTTCTTTCTTCCAATTATCTGCACTATTACCAGCTGCTTAACTCTACAGAGCTTTGCCAGTCACAGGGCCTCTATATGAAATAGCACGTGCATTGATCCGCATCTGAAACCACTTCTTGGCAGTGCTTGAGGCCGATCAATTGCCAGAAAGTACTCTTATACAGGAGTTGATTTCAGTTTGATGAAAAAAAAACATACAATGCCAAAACAAAGTCTACGGGCCTAAAAATTCCTCATAACCTGCAGTTGCACACAAAGACACTGGGAAGATTGGAAAGTAAAACACTGATCAATCCCATTCTCTCCATTTAATTTCTCCCAATGGCTTCTCCTGCTGCTCCAGTCACTTCCAGCATTCCTCAGGCTCTATGCTCAGTCCTTTCTTCCAACATTTACATGCTCCCACTTAGCTACGTCGTGCACGGGCATTGGGTTAGCTTGCACATGTGCACAAATGGCGCTATATAAATCCAAGTTGTTGTTGTTGAAGTCACCTGTAAATGTAACTTCTGCAAAAGCCAAAATATGAATCGTTCACAACACACACAGTGACTGCACCTTACAGTATATCATGTGAAGCACTTCAGGATGTAAAGGCAGTATATCAATCAATACATTACTTTCCAAATCCTTCATTCACTGACTGTTGTTTTATGATTATAATTAGTTCAGCGCTTTGGGACGTCCTCCCGACATGAAAGGCATACAAGTGCAATTTTGTTCTTGTTGTAGTTACTAATATTCAAATCAGATTGAGCATTATTGTACTTAGTGATCTTACAGTTCATCTATTTTTACATTCTCAATAGGGTCTGCATTATTCACTGGAAGGTGTTAGATTCGCTCAGTTAGGAGCAATCTTGACTCGGCTGTTAGGTTGTGGTTTCCAAGTGCCACGTCAGGTCTTTGAACTCACAAGTCTAGGTTTACAGGAAATGCAATGCTGCGGGTGTGATGGATTGTTGGGAGATGCCATTCTTTAGAAGAAATATTAAACCAAGGCCCCGCCTGCCTGTTCAAATGGATTTTAAAGATACCGTGGCACAATTTAAAAAGGGGAGAGACTTTCTCTCGGGTGTTCTGGCCAACAGTCCCTCAAATAAAATTGGCGGTTCATTTCACGACTATTTTTGGGACATTGTGGTTCACAAATTTAGTTGTCATGTACACATTACAGTATATCCTATGAAGCACTTTGAGACATTGTATGATGTGAAAGTTTAATATCAAATACTGGAATTATGAGTTCTGATACATAATTTTATTCTTTATTGTAATCTCAAACTAACTTTCCTTCACTCCTGAATCAGGATGTTCTCAAGATGGTAGGGGAACAAGTTACGGTCTTGTCTAGGTTATAAAGATTGGGCCACACATTCCTAGTGAAGTATTCAAGTCAGCAGTAAAGCAAGATAGTGCTACTTGTTTTTCTTTAAAACAATGCTTTCCTACACACCAGGTATTCAGCAAAATAATATTTATAATATTCTACCTAACTGTACAGTGCCTTGGGACGTCCTCTCGACGTGAAATGCGCTATATAAATGTAAGTTTTGATTGATTTAATTTATCAAAGTATGTAAATTTAGCAGTGTGCATGCATTTGGCTCATTTAACAATTACCGGTGTGTGATAAGTTTTTAATTACTAGCAATTGTTGGGCTGCCACCATTTGTGAAGTCATTTAAATCAGGTTAAACAACAACTGCCTTCTAAAAAGGAGCACAAGTTACACCAAAGGAGCTCAAGTTTCAAGTTGGCACATCTATAACTTTGCATCTCCAATGCTGAAAACAATGCATCAAATTAGAATCAGCTCATTTGATAAATGACTAACTCGACAGACAAGTACTTTCAATTTAAAGGATTACCCAACACTCGCATCTTTAAACTGAACCTATTGATAAATGCAACATTAGTTTCTTCATATTTCTTTTCCTTTGGTTTACTAAATGAATGTCCAGACATCAGGTTCACAAGCCAAGATTATCACCCTTGCATAAATGGATTCAAGTGCTAGCCTCATTTTGGGAAGCAGCTTCAGTACAAAGAATGTAGCAACAATCCTTCCATGTGATATGGTGCCACATATCTCAAAACACTTCACAGGAATTACAGTAAAGCCCGGTGCTCTCTGTTTAAGTGAATGCCATAGCCAATTTGTGCACATTATTGTGAATGAAGAATAATGTCATATTTTATTTACGTACATGTTGATAATATTTAGAGGTTTTCTCTCCCATGAAAGACATACTAATGTAATTTGTTATTTATGGAACATTTTTATGAGTTACACTTCCTGGAATCCCTGAATCACATTGGTTACCCTAATTACCAGTTACTAGTTTGGGAAATTGCTTTTAAAGCAAAATGTTGTATTGCAAATGTTTATAGAAGTTTAAATTCGACACTAGAGATCTGTTCTCAGGCTGCCTCTGATTAACAGAACCTGTGGCAACCTGACAAGGCAGAATTATCACATTTAGATGACAATGAGTATTTGGAATCCTGTGGCTCACTGATTAGAGATAGCTGGGTTCGATTCCAGGCGGGTAAAACCTTGGCCAAGTTTCCTTACTCCACAAGCCTAATAATAATCCCTCAAGAAAAAACAATAATCAATTGGTTAGATCAATCCATGACTATTTTATGGGACACTGCTGTGCGCAATTGGCTGCCGTATTTCACCGATAAATATACAGTCAATTCACTTTACAGTATATTCTGTGAAGCCCTTTGTGACATCTAGAAGACATGAAAAGCGCTATATCAAATGCAAGAATTATTATTATTTCAGTGAAGCATACCTCACATTTTACCACATTGACGACCATTACATATTTACACATTTGCTTTGTAAATGAATTTTTTTTAGATACAATAGTACTGTAAATGGCTAATTGTTTACCTGAAGTTACTTTTGTTTACCATTCACCAATTGAGATGGATCTACATTTTATGAAAAGCGGGAAGATCTGAATTGCAGAGTTTTCAATATTGAAAGAATCACTCAATGACCAGCTGATGTCTACCCTATTTATAATAATCCTTGCATTTGACAAAACACTTATAATCGATAATCAAAAGCTCTCAAAATACTACACAAGGTTTTTCTGTAAAGTATAAGACTAATCGTTAGCAAATCCAGTAGCTAATTTGCGCAGAACAACAACAACAACAACAACAACAATTTACATTTATAGAGCGCCTTTCACGTCGGGAGGACGTCCCAAGGCGCTGAACAAGAGGCGTGTGACCCGAGCTGGGAGGGGAGTGTTTGGGAAGGGGTGAAACACGAAGGGGAGGTAAAAGAGTTTGGGGTGGAACAAAAGGCACGATCGAAGAGGAAAGTCTTCAAACCGGCCTTGAAAGAGGAAAGGGAAGAGGCGAAACGGAGGGATTGAGGGATGGCATTCCATAAGGTGGGAGCGGAGAAACTGAAGGCCCAGCCACCGATGGTGGGGCGGTTCGGGCGGGGGGCTTGGAGCAGGCCAAGTCCTGTTGAACGGAGGGTCCGGGTGGGCTTATAGGGGGAGAGTAGATCGGATAGGTAGGATGGGGCAAGGCCGTGTAAGGCCTTGTAGGTGAGGACGAGGATCTTAAATTCGATCCTCTGGAGGATGGGGAGCCAGTGGAGACGGGCGAGGGTGGGAGTTATGTGGTCACGGAGGCGGGTGCGGGATAGTACACGGGCTGCAGAGTTTTGGATGGCCTGCAGCCTGTGAATGGAGGAACTGGGGAGGCCGACTAGGAGAGAATTTCCGTAATCCAGCCGTGAGGTGATGTAAGCATGCACAAGTGTTTCGGCAGCGCGGGGGGTAAGATAATTACGGAGCCTGGCAATGTTGCGCAGATGGAAATAGGCGGTGCCGGTCAAGGCGCGGATGTGGGGGAGGAAGGAAAGTTTTTGATCGAACATGATGCCGAGGTTCCTGATTGGCTTTGTGAGGTGGAGAGTGCAGCCTTGGATGTTGAGGCTGGAAGCGCCCGATGTGCGGAGGCGCTGGCTTGAGCCAATCAGGAGGGCCTCGGTTTTATTCACGTTCAATTGCAAAAAGTTGTCCATCGTCCACGAATCGATGTCGGACAGACATGCTGTCAGAACATCGATCGTCTGGGGGTTGAGGGATGAGGCAGAAAGGTACAACTGGGTGTCATCCGCATACATGTGGAAATTTACCCCATGTCTGCGGATGACGTCGCCCAGGGGGAGCGTGTAAAGGGTGAAAAGAAGGGGACCGAGGACAGAGCCCTGAGGGACGCCGTGGGAAACTGCGGGGGTTTGAAGAAAAGCCATTGGAAGAAACAAAATGTAAACGGTGGGTCAAATAAGAATGGAACCATTCAAGGACTGTGCCTTGAAGGTTGAGGTGGGAGGAAAGACGTTGAAGGAGGATGGTGTGATCGACTGTGTCGAACGCAGCAGACAGGTCAAGGAGGACGAGGAGGCAGAGGGAGCCCTGGTCACAGGCGGTTAGGATGTCATTTGTGACCTTAACCAGGGCAGTTTCTGTGCTATGGATAGGGCGGAAACCTGATTGGAGGGGTTCAAGAAGTGAGTGATTTGAAAGGAAAGAGCGGAGCTGGGAGGCAACCACTCTTTCAAGGACCTTGGATAGAAACGGGAGGTTGGAGATGGGTCGATAACTTGATGGTTGCGACGCATCAAGGGAGGGTTTCTTCAGGATAGGGGTGATGGTGACTGTTTTAAGGGAGGTATGGACGGTTCCTGAGGAGAGGGAAAGGTTAATGGTGTCAGAAATGAGCGGGGCTAACAAACGGAGCTGGGTGCGGAGGAGGGGGGTGGGGATGGGGTCCAATGAGCACGTGGTGGGTTTCATGGAGGTGATTGTTTTTGTGACTGAAAGCGGGGTGGTGGGGTTGAAAGTGTGAAATGGGGGGTGAGTAGGGGTTGAGGTAGCTGATGAGGGCGCAGAGGTGGAGGAGTGGTGGTGGGAGGAAACCGCAGAGCGGATTTTCTCAATTTTGGACTCGAGGAAATCCAGCATCTCCTCGCAACGAACGTTTGAGGAGAGGATCTGCGAGGTGAGGCGGGGGGGGCGGAGGAGCTGATTGGTGGTGACGAAGAGGAGGCGGTGGTTGTCCTTCGCTTCCAGGATTATCCTGGAGTAGAAGGCTGATTTGGCGGTGGCTAGGGCGGAGCGGTAAAATTTGATGTGGTCCAGCCAGATTTGCCGGTGGACCGTGAGGCCAGATTTGAGCCAGGTGCGTTCAACTGCTCTCACTTGGCTTTTGAGGGAACGGAGGTGAGATGTGTACCATGGTGATGATCGAGAATGGGAGACGGTTTTGGAGGTGAGGGGGGCCAGGGTGTGAAGGGTAGTGGAAAGGGTGTTGTGGAGGGCGGTGGAGGCGGAGGATGGGTCTGTACAAAAAGAATGCCATTGTGGGAGGAGGTCGGAGGTTTCTAGGGCAGAGGTGAAAGTTTGAGGGGGAATCTTCTTCCAGGGCCGGTAGAAGATGGTGGTGGGTTTGGAAGTGGAGGGGGGAGGGATTGTTGCAGAGGTGTTGCAGGAAATGAAAAAATGGTCAGAAATGGCCTTGTCTGTGATGGTGACGCCAGAGACGTTGAGGCCTCGGGTGATCACCAGATCGAGAGGATGACCGTGAGTGTGGGTGGCAGTGTTGATATGAAGGGAGAAGTTGAAAGACAAAAGTAAAGAGGAAAATTCAGAGGAAATGGGGCAGGAGGGGGTAAAATGGAGGTTGAAATCGCCAAGAATAATAAGGCGATCAGAGGAGGCACAAAGGGAAGTTAAAAGTGAAGAAAAGTCTGAAATGAAAGTGGGGGAGGGTTTGGGGGGGCGATAAACTAGTAGGATTTTGAAAGAACTGTGGGAGGAGTGAGAAAGGGTGAGTTGTTCAAAAGAGGGGAAGGAGCCGGAGGAATAGGGGGATAGGGCGAGGGATGTCTTTGAGATGAGGGCCACACCACCGCCACGACGGTTGGGTCGAGGAGCATGGTGGAATGTGTAGTTGGGTGGTGTGGCTTCAACAAGGGGGAAAGTGTCGCCTGGGGTGATCCAAGTCTCCGTCAGGGCCATGATGTCAACGTTCTCATCAAGGATGAGATCGTTGATGGCCAGGGTCTTGTTGCAGACAGAGCGGACATTTTGGAGGCCGATGCGGAAAAAGCAGTTGGCCGAGGGGTGTGAGGGGGGACTGGGATGGTCGGCGGGGAGGGTGGGGATCTGAATAAGGGAGGAGAGGTTGACCCCCCGGGTTTGTGTCCGGTGGGGCCGGCGGTGATGGTGGGGTACAGGGCACTTGGTGTGACTGCTATTGGACAACCAACGCCGAGTGCCACGGTGAGCCCGATGGAGGATTCCAATACTGGAACAGAGGGAAGCGGTGGGAGGGTCGAGCAGGGACAGTAAACGAGGAGGGCGAAGAGAAAAAAGGGTAGAGAAAAAATAACGGAGAGGGGGGTTGGGGGGAAAAGCTTGAATGGGGGGAGGGAAGCTCGGGTCATGGCGGCAGCCATATTGCGCACGCGGGGGACCAGGAGCGAGGGTCAATGGGGCGGCATCATCCCAAGGGATATGAGGCTGGGGGATGCAGAGGCGATGCGGTCTGAAGCCTGACCGGGGCTGCGGCCGAGAGGCTGGGGTTGTGGGTTTTAGGGCCGGTCGCTGGGGCTGCGTGTGTCCGTGCTATGTCCCACAAAGAGCCATGAAGAGAATGATTAATTTTATCTGGGTAGGACACATTCCAAATAATGTCATGGGACCTTTAGCATTCACCTGAACAGGCAAACGAAACCTCAGTTTAATATCTCATCTGAAGGACAGTAGCTAAGTCAACATAGTGCTCTCCCAGCATAGCCTGGGAATGCTAGACTCTTTTCCAACAGTATCATAGGATGATAGTAACATCCACTGGAAGAACAAGCACGCAGGACCACTGTCTAACTTGCATCCGCAAGAACCAAATGCCTCTAACAACACAGCAGCTCCTAACACTTCATTCACTAGCTCTCAGTCTGTCCTTATATCCTGACATGGAACTTAAACCATACATAATACCTTTTAACCCAAAGGCGTGACTGTCCCCACCCCCCAAGAAAACATCTACAGTACACTGCATTTATAATAAGCACTGCTGACACGCTATGATCAATAGCTTATATTTCTCCTGAAATAAAAAAAAGTGCATTGTGCTTTTGATTGCTAAATCTCGCCTTAAGAATAAAAAAAGCAACATTGACTTAATCAGAAAGATCAGTCTGTGGTGAGCTGAATTCTGCTGTGTCATTTGCTGTGTCAATGCGATAACGATTTATAAAAACGCTTCGGCAGAAAATAAACGCAAATAAATCTTCTCAATCAAACTCCGAGAGGCTGGCTGAGATAAGAAACGAGGCCTTACTACTGCCGATTCAATATTCAGTTAGCGATTTAAAAGCAAAGACCGGCCAATGTTTTAAATAAGAGCCACTTGTGCTATCTGTGTGCAGGCAACGAGTCAGCGGGCACTCCACACCACAGCTAACACACGACTAGCGTCTGAGATGGGTATCGTGCAAGGGTTAACGTGGAGCCGAGTGAGCGAGTATTCGTCGATCACGAGGCGTTTCGTGGGTTTAGACCATGATCTCATTTCTTTTTAAGTGCATCTTGCGAACTTTATTTTCCTTATGGTCGCTGGCTCGGTCGTCGAGACTGAATGAAGGTCGGCCACCGTCACACAACGAAATGCATACTTTTGTGTGTTTAGTTTTTGTATTCGTAGCGTAAATGTTTCCACGAATCCACATGTGATTTGATGCTGCTGGTTCTCTCCGCTGGACACAGCATATTGTGTGTGTGTGTGTTTTTTTTTAAAAAGCACCTGACATACAGCTAGAGATCTCGAGAAACATTTGGGGGCAGCAGCAAAAATAAACAATGTGTGTGAGAGAGAGAGAGAGAGAGACTGAGGAAGGTTATTTGCCAGGTAGGGAGCTTCAAAAAGTTCAATTGGTTTCAGAATGTGTGTGTGTGTGTGGGGGGGGGGGGGGGGGGGGTAAAGTTAATCAGATGCATTGAAACCAAAGAGAGACAGAACTGCACAGAGAGGACGTGGGAGAAAAACAAGACAAGTTGCTCTCCCACACTCCCTGATGCGGGGACACACACACACATACACAGACCAGACAGAGTGATAGACACACACACACAGACCAGACAGTGATAGACACACACACACACAGACCAGACAGAGTGATAGACACACAGACACACAGACCAGACAGTGATAGACACACACACACACAGAGACCAGACAGTGATAGACACACACACACACACAGACCAGACAGTGATACACACGCACACACAGACCAGACAGTGATAGACACACACAGACACACACACACAGACACACACACACAGACCAGACAGTGATAGACACACACACACACACACAGACCAGACAGAGTGATACACACACACACACACACACACAGACCAGACAGTGATAGACACACACACACACAGACACACACACACAGACCAGACAGTGATAGACACACACACACACACACAGACCAGACAGTGATAGACACACACACACACAGACACACACACACAGACCAGACAGTGATAGACACACACACACACACACAGACCAGACAGAGTGATAGACACACACACACACACAGACCAGACAGAGTGATAGACACACACACACACAGACACACACACACAGACCAGACAGAGTGATAGACACACACACACACAGACACACACACACAGACCAGACAGAGTGATAGACACACACACACACAGACACACACACACAGACCAGACAGAGTGATAGACACACACACACACAGACACACACACACAGACCAGACAGAGTGATAGACACACACACACACACACAGACACACAGACCAGACAGAGTGATAGACACACACACACAGACACACAGACCAGACAGAGTGATAGACACACACACACAGACACACAGACCAGACAGAGTGATAGACACACAGAGAGACAGAGACACACACAGAGTGTGATGAACAGACAGACAGACGAGGTGAATTCTCTGGGGACACATAACCCTCTCGGGGCCCGTGTCGAGCTCCTCCCCACCCACGGCCCTCAGCTCCTCTCTCTCTCTCTGCTCTCCGGCCTGAGCTGCCCACACAGCCCGGGGCTGGGAGCCTCTTTAGGTCGGGGGTGGCCAGCGATGCACTCACCCGCATAGAGCCGTGTGATCCAAGGACTCGGCCGCATCCCACAGGCAGCAGAGGGCGAGGAGGCAGAGGCAGAGTCTGAAGGCCGGCAGCCCCGGATCTCCCCAAGCCGACATGTTGTCACTGAGAGAGAGAGAGACTGACAGCGGCTCCGTTCACATAAAGCGGCACTTAACGCCCCGTCACATGACAGCCCACACTGGCTTCAGGACCCGTCACATGACAGCCCACGCTCAATTCAGGGCATCGTCACATGGCAGCCTCCCCCCCGGCCTCGGAGCACCGTCACGTGACCAATGGGTGGGGGGGGGGGGGTTCGGCTGGTGTCACGTGAGTGCGCCCTCCATCCTCTGCTCCTCACATGACCGAACGCAAGGCTGACTTTGACCGCCGTCACGTGACGAGGAGGGAGCTGTTCATAGAATGTTAGGGCACAAAAGGCGGCCATTCGGCACATCCGGTCTGTGCCGGCTCTCCACACAGAGCAACTCAATCCCTCCGCCCCGCGTCCTCCCCCATAACCCAGCAGACCTGCTCTCCCTAAATAAAGATCTGGTTCCCTTTTAAAAGCTGTCAGCGAATCCGCCAGAAAATAAACGACCGCAAGAGGAACCACCACCATGGTGGGGTTGGAGCCCACGCTCCGGCAGTCTCGCGAGTCCACAGTGTCCCAGGGCACTGCTGAGATCCGCGAGGGTAGACCGGGCACCATCACACTCAGCTCTTGTTGAACCCACAAGCCTAACGGATAGGGTGGTCCCAGCTGTACAAGCAGCGGGAAAGTTTGCAATGCAACCTAAGATGGTTGGACTCCCAGCGGTACCTCAACACATATTCTGGGATTCCGAAGTCTTGGCTCTTTGCCAATCTGCTCCTAATACAGAATTAGGCAAGCAACTACAACCACAACAACATAATTACATTTGTATTGCGCCTTTCATGTCAGGAGGATGTCCCAAGATGCAAAACAGGATACATGCCTCCAGGGAGAGAGTGTGCATTACGTTCCAACAATCTATCTCTGGGATTTCCACGTGTAGTTGGAATACACTCACTCCTCACTCGCCAATCCACTACCCCTGGCTCAACTGGCAATGGCCTCCTGCTCTACTCCGCCCCACATCCTCCGACCCACCAGCGGAGGTTGCACTTTGAGCCACTATGCCCTGAAGCTCTGGAACACTCCCTCAATCCCTCCTCCTTGACCTCCTTCGAATATGACATTTAATACTTGTTCTTTTTTTAAAAATGAAATGGAAAGAGATTAGAAAAATTTGCTCTTTTTTTGAAATTCTAGTAGAATTGCATCATCAGGAATTCTATTCCACATCACTGAGTGTGAGTGAAAAATTATTAATATTGCACTCTACTGGTGTAAATACTTTTAAATCTGCTTCTTTAATGGCAATGGAAAGAAAAACATCAAGACGTCACAACATTCTTTGCATGATTGTAAGTCTGAAAACTAGAGATACTATTTTATCCCTAACCTAAGTTTCCAAGAGGAGGTGATACAGATGAATCAGTTGTTGGAGTTTACATATAAACTAGCACCTTCTGAATGTTTATCTCCTACAGTAATAACACTTGCATAATCTTTACAGAACACTGATTGTTGTTCTGATGTAGAATTTAGAATTTCCCCTTTCATCATTTAGTAATAATATTAATAATTATTAATAATATTAATAATCCCTGCATTCAATACATCACACCTTCAAGATAACTCAAAGTGATTCACAGAATGAACTGACTATATTTTGTGAGTGAAACACAGTAACAATTATAATATACAATACCACATTTTGTATCTTGTCGCCACTTCGAATCAATTCCCCATCAGATTATCAGATAGATTTTTTTTCTATTCAATCTTTTGCAAAGCAAAGCTACATCCTCGTAATACAGAATACTTCTAGACTGCTGCATAAATTTGGTTTGAGGTGCTGTTGTACAGCTTCATTCTCCTTGTCTCAATGATGACTTTACAGCCAATATGCAACAGAGTATTGAATTATTCATTGGTCTACAGTGGCAGCATCTGGCTCTTCCACTATTGCTAGCAATACTAATCTATTTGTTCCTCTCTAATATGACTCATTCCTTAAGGCTAAATCCCAAGAGTATTCATGATGGGCTCAACCTAAACCAATCTCCGTTATCATTTTCAGACTAAGTTGCAAAGCACTCGATACCTCCACCGAGACTGAATAATCTCATAATCAGGATTATTATGGAGCTCCCCTAGCTCAGTGGTTAGAGCACTCGCCTTACAAGCATGAGACCTGTGTTCAAATCCAGGCAGATCAGGGCGAAACCATACTCCACACGCCTAATAATAATCCGTCCCCCAAACCCCCCACAATAATTAAAATTGGTCATTTCAACCCACGACTGTTTATTGGACACTGCTTTGTGCAATTGGCTGCCGCATTTCACCCACAAATACAGTCATTTCACTTTACAGTATATTCTGTGAAGCGCTTTGAGACGTCGATAAGATGTGAAAAGCACTATATCAAATGCAAGGATTATTATTATAATATTATTATTATGCACTTGCACCCACCCCCCCCAGCATCAGGACACGTTTATCAAACCTACTTGCCTATGACCTTCCACCGTCAATTCGGCTCATGTATGTTTTGGCAATGGGTACTTAACCACAATCTTCTCACCATGCTGAGTGAGATGATTTCAAGCACTGCAGTATTTGGACCACAACAGCTGTCCTCAGTGACCTAGGCAACAACATGACCAGCCATACCTCTTGTTCCTCATTCAGTGACCTCTGTTGCTGCTGTTCCCCTTAGGCTCAACACATACTCTGATCTGACTCCTGCTGGAATCTTACACCAGCATGAATTTAGCAGTGTCAGCAACAGAAGTAGGCGATTTAGTCTTTTGAGCTTATTCCACCAGTTTATTAGATTTTGTCAGACCTTTTAATTAAAATGCTCCATCTTTTTGTCATGCCTCTTAACACCCATGCTAGAAATATGCAAATACAACTGCTAAACTTTACAGTATATTGTGAAGCAAGGAAATTCCCCATCTGTACAGTCACTGTGTGAAGAATTACTTCCTGATCTGGGTTCTGACAGTTTTCGATCTGATTTTAAAGGGAATGCCACTTGCCACTGCTTGCAAATCATAGAATGTCACTTTTTACAACAACTCTACCTCTCAAACAATTACCTGCCCATAACTCAGTATTACTGTCAATGTACTTTGTGCCTTAATTTTAGCTAATAATCTTTTATATGGCACTTTATTAATTACTGAAAGAGCAACACAGGACATTTCTATAAAGTGAAGTGACTGTCTATTGTGTTGAATGCAAAAAGCAAACTTTATATGTTCCTACAAACAGCCTTAATAATAATACAGTACTATTAATCTTTGCAGTTGATCACGTCTTCGAGACATCTCAAAGTGCTTCAAAGAATATAAGAACATAAGAACATGAGAACCAGGAGCAGGAGTACGCCATTCGGCCCTTCGAGCCTGCTCCGCCATTCAATAAGATCATGGCTGATCTTCTCATCTAACTTTGATTACCTGCCCTATCCGCATGTCCCCTGATCCCTCTATTTTTCAAAAATCTATCAGTCTCAGCCTTGAAAATGTTCAAGGACTCAGCATCTACAGCCTTCTGGGGTAGTGAATTCCATAAATTCCATTCTGGGGTAGTGAATTCCATTAATTCCAAAAATTCACTACCCTCTGAGTGAAGAAATGTTTCCTCAACTCTGTTCTAAAAGGCTGACCCTTAATTTTAAGACTGTGACCCCTGGTTATAGATTTTCCTACCAGGGGAAACAGTCCCTCAGTGTCTACTTCATCTAGCCTTTTAAGAATCTTAAATGTTTCAATAAGATCCCCCCTAATTCTTCTGTACTCTAGAGAATACAGCCCTAGTTTATTCAACCTATCCTCATAGGTCAGTCCCCTCATCCCAGGAACTAACCTAGTGAATCTATGCTGCAACTCCTCTAAGGCAAGTATGTCCTTTTTTAAATAAGGAGACCAAACTGCACACAATACTCAAGGTGCGGTCTCACCAGGGCCCTATACAGTTGCAGCAAGACTTCCCTACTCTTATACTCTAAACCTTTTGAAATGAACGCTAGCATGCCGTTCGCCTGCTCAGTTGCTTGCTGCACCTGCAAACTAACTTTTTGGGACTGGTGTGCAAGGACACCCAAATCCCTTTGAATACTAACACTATCTAACTTCTCCCCCTCTAGAAAATAATCTATTCTTTTATTCTTGCTACCTAGGTGAATAATTTCACACTTGCTAACATTGAATTCCATCTGCCACCTACTTGCCCACTCCCCTAACCTATCTGTATCTTGTTGCAATCTTTTTGCATCATCCTCAGAGCTCACTCTGCTACCTAGTTTAGTGTCATCCGCGAATTTAGACACGTTACATTCAATGTTCTCATCTAGATCATTGATATAAATAGTAAATAGCTGAAGCCCAAGCACTGATCCTTGTGGCACTCCACTAGTTACATCCTGCCAATTCGAGAATGATCCATTTATCGCTACTCTCTGCTTTCTACCCAATAGCCACTCTTCTATCCATGTTAATATTTTCCCATTAATCCCGTGGGCCTTAATCTTGAGTAACAGCCTTTTGTGTGGCACCTTGTCAAATGCCTTGCTAAAATCTAAATATACCACATCTACTGCTTCCCCCTTATCCAACCTGCTGGATACATCCTCAAAAAATTCAAAAAGATTAGTCAAGCATGACTTCCCTTTTGTAAAGCCATGTTGACTCTGCCTAATCTTTTTATGGTCTTCAACGTATCCCATAACTATGCCTTATATTAAGGACTCAAGAATTTTCCCTACAACTGACATCAGACTAACTGGTCTATAGTTTCCCACATTTTCTCTCCCACCCTTCTTAAATAGTGGAGTTATGTTTGCAATCTTCCAATCAATGGGGACTTTTCCAGTATCCACAGAATTTTGGAAGATTATAGACATGCCATCCACTATCTCAGTAGCCACCTCCTTTAAAACTCTAGGATGCAGGCCATCCAGTCCAGAGGATTTATCAGTTTTAAGACCCGACAATTTACCTAGAACCATCTCTTTAATATTTAATGAATATTAATCTCCCTAAGTTGTTCGCTAACATTGTCTTCTTGGTTCCCCTCTATTTTTGGTATGTTTCCAGTGTCTTCTACTGTGAATACTGTAGAAAAATACTTGTTTAATGACTCTGCCATGTCCTTGTCCCCTATTATAATTCCTCCAGTCTCCGCCTGTAATGGACCCACATTCACCCTCGCTAGCCTTTTCCTCTTTATATATTTATAAAAACTCTTGCAGTCTGTTTTTATGTTCTTTGCTAGTTTGCCCTCATAATCTATTTTTTCCCTTTTGATCAATTTTTTGGTCCTCCTCTGTTGTTCCCTAAAGTTCTCCCAATCCTCGGGTTTACTACTCATCTTCGCTGTTTTAAAGGCTTTTTCTCTTGATTTGATACTTTCCCTAACTGCTCTGGTTAGCCACGGCTGAACCACCTTTCCCATGGCATTCGTATTCCTCAAAGGAATATGTTAATATGCTGTAAATTGAATTGACTGTATATTTTGTAGGTGAAACATGGCAGTCAATTGTGTACAGCAGTGTCCCATATACAGTCATGGATTGAGTGACCAAATTATTATTAATATTTTTGAACAAATTATTACCCGAAGAAAAGCAATCCAACAATCGACTGACAACCAGGTTCCTACTTACAGCTAGGAAAACAGAGGCATGTGGAGTAAGGAAACTTGGCAACATTTTGCTCTGCCCAAGAATTCCATAAAAAGCCTCAGAACCCTAAAAATCTCCAAACCCTATAAAGCCTTAGGAACCTAAAAAGGCTCCAAACCATAAAAAGCCTTAGAACTCTAAAAAGCCTCATGACCCTAAAACGCCTCAGAACCCTTACAATCCTCAAAACCATAAAAAGCCTCAGAAAACTGAAAAGGCTCACAACCCTAAAAAAACAGAACCATGAAAAAATCATGAAAACACTCAAAAACCTAAAATGCTTCATAACGCTAAGAAACCTCAAAAGGCTCAGAAACCTAAAATGTCTCAGAACCCAAACAAATCTCAAGACCACAAAAAGCCTGAGAAAACTAAAACGCCTCAGACCCCTAAAAAAAATCTCCAGAGCCTTACCACCCTAAAAAGGCTCAGTACCCTAAAAAGCCTCAGAACACTGAGGCTGAGGCTCTTTATGGTTTTGAGGTTTTTAAGTTTTTTGAGACGTTTTAGGGTCATGAGGCTTTTTAGAGTTCTAAGGCTTTTTATGGTTTTTAGTTTTTTTAGGTTTTCCATGGTGTTGATATTGTTTAGGGTTCTGAGTGGTTTTAGAGTTCTGGGGCCTTTTATGTTTTTAGATTTTTTGGGGTTGTGAGGGTGTGTCTGAGGGTGTGTCTGGTTTTGAGGTTTTTTAGGGATCTGAGGAGTTTTAGGTTTCTGAGCCTTTTTAGGGCACTAAGGCATTGTAGAGTTGGGATTTTTGTTTATCGGGGTCCGAAGCATTTTATGTTTCTGAGGAGATATTTTTGCCGATAAAAAAGAAAATACAAGCAAAACAACAGAGAAACGACTGAATAATACAACACCTTGCACTACCACAACTTAGCTAAATTATTTTACCTTTAGTCCTGGAAATGTTAGGAGACTCTCTCTCTCTGTCTCTTCTGTTTACCACGCAATGCCATCAGGTTGCTCCAAAGCTGAGGAATCATCCCTAGGAGCTGGCAGCATCCTCCCAAGCATTGTGCGCGGGGCCAGCATCCTCTCAAATGCGTATGCGCGCGGGACCAGCCATCGCGTATACTCAAAATTTATTCGCGTTTCACAAAAAATGCTGGATTTATATCTTCGTGTATAATTGAATTCGCAATCCAGAAAGTTGCGTTTGACAAGAGTTGACTGTATAGAAATTATAGTCTGAATATAATGCAACAATTAACAGTTGTTAACAGTCAAGTTTCTACAGGTGTTCTCCCTTGTTCCACACACTCCCCAAATTGCTAACCGATGCGAAAATTTCAGTTTAGCTTTAGTTCAGTTTACACTGGCCTTGAAGGATTGTGGATTTATGGATGAAATGAAAGCTGGAGAGTCATCTCAAGGTCTGGGAAAAGAAGGGAGGGGAGTACAGGTCGCGGTGGATAAAATAATGGGAGGAATTCAATAACAACTCCCAGCAACCCTGGCCTTTAGATTGTCTGGTTTCTTGACATCCCCTCTGGACAATGTCCAAGTGATCAACTGGCTGAGTTAGTTATGATGAGGCTGGTGGAGAAATATAAAGATAGGAGAGAAAGAGTGGCTCACCACAAAAGTTGGGGAATATCTCAAGGTGTAAACCAAGATCTCCAAACCTGCCACTGTTGTCCAGAATTACTGGAATGGGTAGCATGGTTCCAGTTGTTCTGTTTTACAGGCAGGGAAGGGTCAGTTACAGAATGAAAGTTAGAAGGAAAGAGAGATAGAGACGTTCTTCAGTGAGTAGCAGGGGAACGAGCTGAGCTGAGAAGTATTGCCGAACCTGAGGTTGCTGAGACCAGATTTTGCTGAATTGACTGCAACTAGACCAGATGTATATACTAGAATTGATAGTATGGTCTTAATTATACAGTACACCTTTTAATTGTATGTTAATCTTGCTTCACTTCATAAATTTTGACTGTACCAATTTGGGATTGTCGGGTCATATTTTGAATCCACGGGATTGGAAATTCCAACATAGTGATTATGATAGTGAAGGTTCCTACCCAAAGATGATGGAGCCCCGATGAAGTCCCACGCCCAGCCCTTGCTGTTGATGTTCTGAGCCACTAACACCACCATGGCCAAGGCATCCGCCTGCTTAATCTTCCCACAGTCTTGAGAGAATGGGAGATATCTGAGAGAGAGAGGTAAGGGTGGGATTGAGAGAGATAAATACAAATAGAGAGAGAGCGAGATAAGGCGCTGGGTCAAATGTAAGGATTATTATGATGAATATTATTATTGTTATTGAGGGGAGTGAGAGACAGGCCTGATGAGGAGAGAGGGGAAGGAGATGGTGTGTGTCCCTTGCTCCCTTATTTATTATAAGGATCATTATTATTACAGTAAAAGCCCATTTATCCGGCACCCGATCAACAGTAACTTCCATCAGATGTGTGACTCTCTTTAACCCTCTTGTGTGTATGTGTGTCACTCTCTAACTGTCTCTTACCCTATCTCTCTTTCTGTGACTCTCTCTGTCTCTAACCGTCTGCGTGTGTTTCTCTCTCTCAGGCCAGGCCCTGGAGTCATGCTGTTCTGTGTCTGTATGTATGACTCTCTCTCTGCCTCTAACCCTTTTGATTGTGTGTCTGTGTCTATGTCTCTCTCTCTGTCTCTAACCATTGTGTGTGTGTGTGTATGACTCTCTGTCTCTAACCCTGTCTCTCTCTCTGTGTGTGTCTCTCTCTGTCTCTAATCCTTAGTGTAGGTGTGTGTGTCTCTATCTCTTTCCCACGCCAGGACCTGGAGCCAGGTTGTTCTGTTTGTGTGTGACTCTCTAACTGTCTCTAACTTTGTCTATTTCTCTCTGTGTGACTCTCTCTGTGTCTGCAACTCCCTGAGAAAGTGTGTGTCTGTGTGTTTGACTCTCTCTGTCTCTAACCCTATGTGTGACTCTCTCACTGTCTGTGTGTCTCTAACCCTGTCTCTCTCTCTGTGTCTTGAACCCTGTGTATGTGTGAGAAACTCTCTAACAATCTCTAAACCCTCTCTCTCTTTCTCTCTCTCTCTCCCCAGGCCGGGACCTGTTCTGTGTATGTGACTCTAATTGTCTCAAACCCTGTGTCTCTCTCTCCCAAGCCAGGCACTGGATTCAGGCTGATCTGTGTGACTCACTCTCTCTCTACGTGTGTGTATGTGACTCTCTAGCTGTCTCTAACCCTGTGTCCCTCTCTCTCACTGTGTGTGTCTGCGTGTGTGACTCTCTCTCTGTCTCTAACCCTTTGTGTGTGTGTGTCTCTTGGTGTGTTTGTGTGACTCTCTTAGAATCTCCAACCCTGTCTCACTCACTGTGTGTGACTCTCTCTGTCTCTAACCCTTTGTTTGTGAGTCTCTATCTCTCTCCCAGGCCAGGACCTGGAACCAGGTTATTCTGTTTGTGTGTTTTATCTCTCTCTGTCTCTAACCCTTTGTGTGTATGCATGTGTGACTCTCTTAACCTCTGTGTGTGTCTGTGTGTCTCTAACCCTGTCTGTGACTCTCTCTTTGTCTCTAACCCTGTGTGTGAGAGAGACTAACTATCTCTTACACTGTATCTGTCTCTCTCCCCCAGGCCGGGACCTGGAGCCAGGCTGTACTGTGTGTGTGTCTCTCTCTAACTGTCTGTGTGTGTGTGTGTGTATGTTTGACTCTCTCTGTCTCTAACCCTGTGTGGATGTGTTTCTCTCACGCTGTGTGTGTGTCTCTCACCCTCTCTTTCTTTATGATACTCTCTCTGTCCCTAACCCTCACCCTGCTAAGTTTGACTTTTGTATTAATCCTCTCCTGAACTCTTTAAAAACATGTGCAATTTGCCAAGTGTACCTAAATGGCAGAGGGAGAGCTCAGGAAGACAAGCTCAGTCCTTTCTGGTTTCCTACCTTTAACTTGTACCATTTGCTCTTTGTTACATACCTTTATCGTTGATTCAAAATATATACTTGCTGTTGTTGTTGTAGTAACTGTTTAATAGCATAATAGCAGGGTTGATAGGATGCTGAATAATGATACTGTTTTCACACAAGAATGAGCCCAAATGCACAATATCAAACATGATCCAACTTAGATTAGATGTTCCCTACATACACTCTATTCTATTTTAGCTTTGTGTTAGTAGTAGAGACTAGGGTCCGGCGATATATCGATATATCGCTAAACCCCAATATAATTTTCATATCGATACACCGATATAGGCATTTCAAAAATATCGATATATCGAAAAATCAATATATCGAGGTAAGAATCAGAATGCGCGCACAATGAACTACAAGACCCAGAATGCTCATCTCTATACACAATGCACAGACCGAGGTGCAAAGCCGCCATCTTGTATTCATAGTCCTTGAATACAATAAACAGGTATGCAAGGGGTGGGGGGGGGAGAGACGGCTGGGGGAGGGGGGTGGGGGGGAGAAAGATGGCTGGAGGGGAGTGGGGGGGAGAGAGATGGCTGGAGGGGGGTGGGGGGGAAGAGAGACGGCTGCGGGGGGGGTGGGGGGGGAGAGAGACGGCTGGGGGGTTGTGGGGGAGAGAGGGCTGGGGGGGTGTGGGGGGGGAGAGATACGGCTGGTGGGGGGTGGGGGGGGGAGGGGGCGAGAGACGGCTGGGGGGGTGGGAGAGAGACGGCTGGTGGGTGTGGGGGGGAGAGAGACGGCTGGGGGTGTGTGGGGGGGGAGAGAGATGGCTGGTGGGGGGGGAGAGAGACGGCTGGGGGGTGTGTGGGGGAGAGGGATAAGATGGAGAGAGTGAGAGACATAGAGAGAGAAAGATATTTACCTCCTGAGGAGATAAGCCCGGAATGCGCGCGCACCCGGAATGCGCGCGCCGCGCGCGCATGCGCAGTACGAAAACCCCGAAAATATTGATATTTCAGTATATCTCGATATGAGCCGATCGATATATCTAAATCGGAAAATTTCCATATCGACGGACCCTAGTAGAGACTGGAACATACAGGAGCAAACTCAAAAGTAAAAAAAACAGAAATGCACATCCCTCCATAAACAACTTCTCCAGCCCCCGCACCATCTCATATGGCGTTCCTCAGGGCTCTGACCTTTGTCCCCTCCTTTTCAGCATTTACATGCTCCCTCTTGCTGACGTCATCCACAGACAGGCAGTCAACTTCAACATGTATGCGGATGACACCCAACTCCCTCTCTCTGCCTCCACCTTTGACTTCAGGATCAATGCTGTCCTGACAGATCATCTAGAACTCTGTGGCGTGTGTCCTTTCCCGCACCAGGCTCTGTGCTTTTGTCACCCTTGCCCAGCTCCACTGGCACCCCATCCCTCAGAGGATAAAGTTCAAAGCCCTCCATGGCCTTCCCCCTCCTGTCTCTGTGATATACTAGTTATTTAACATCCTGTCCACTCCCCCCATTAGCAGGCTGTGGCCTCCTCCATGTCCTCAGTCCGACCCACCTCACCATCGGTGCTTCAGCCTTCTGCCTATGCCCTTTGGAACTCCATCCTACAGTCCCTTCACCTTGCTCCCTCTCTTGCTTCCTTTAAGGCATGTCTCAAGACCCTTTTCTTTGACTGCGTCTTTGTACACCCTCCAACCACTACCCTCCTAGCTCTCCACTGCTCCTGATCCCAACCACGCGCTCGGGTCCAAATCCCTGACTGGCCAGTGCCTTGGGACTTCCTCCCACAATTACGTGAAAGAGCACTTTACAAATGTAATTTTGTGTCATTGTTGTAAAGAGTCCAGACATTGATGCCATACTTAAGCACTTTGAGACATCGATGAGATGTGAAAAGCGCTATATCAAATACAAGGATTATTATATCAAAGGGCTCCCGGATGATTTCACTGTGATTGTACACATATATCCAGAACAGATATTAAATGTGGTTCAAGTGAGAACAAAGGCTGTCAGATGCCTTCCTTGTATATCAGATGAAGCACTCCAGTCATTGGACTACATTAAAATCCGTATCTCAGACACTGAATGGAGAAATTATTCTATTAATTGCTGCCAGATATTGGATTGTGTGGTTCATATCTGAGGTCCAATTCATAGCAAAGCTTCAAGAGACAGCATGGGGTTACTGGCAGTGGGAGTGAGGTGATGAGAGTGCACAATCCTCTTCTGTTTCTCCCTCGGTCTCAATCATTCCAATTGATTTCCAGTCTACATGTCTCTCATTGTGCCCACTGCACCCTTTTGGTGGCTTCAAGCGGCTACTCATCCCAAGAGCAACAGTGGCCGCTTGTCTATTTGGTCAATGTGAAGACGGTTGGCTATCAGATTGCAATAGTGGATGCCAGACATTTCTTCAATGTAGATTTAACACCCACTACAGTATAGTGAATATGCATTAGATTTGTGCACAATATCCACTATAGTTCTCTGGGCCCTTAAATACTTCAGGCTTCAGCAACCCACATTCTGGTCACTACAGTTTCTTGCACAGCTAAATCTGATTTTTACAGCTTCTCTCCATTTTAATATTTCAACATATATTTGTCAAACAAGGATTACATTTGTCTGTTCCTGATGTCGTTTTACAAATGGATGTAATCTATTCTGCAGTGATGGTTCATCTACAGAACAGCGGTACTGTAGTTATGTTTCAGTTTTCGGACTGCATCATCACTAGTTTCACTGCAGCGAATACCAGGGAATGTGTGGAAACCTGTGATGGGGGCTGTGGTGAGTAAAACAACAACAGCAACAACAACAACTTCGATTTATATAGTGCCCTCCATGCCAGACGGCATCTCAGAGCGCTTCACAATAGCGGATCCCGGGACTGAGCCAGGGGTAGAAAGGTGATCAAAGGTGCGGTCGAAGAGAAAGGTCTTCAGCTGGGACCTGAAGCTGCGAAAAAAAAGGAGCCGAGGCGAAGGTAGTGAGGAAGGGAATTCCAGAGCTTCGGGGCGTAGTGGCTGAAGGAATGGCTGCCGAGGGTGGAGCGGAGAATTTGGGGGACATGGAGGAGGCCAGACCCAATGGAGCGAAGGCAACGGGTGCTGGTTTGAGGAGAGAAAAGGTCAGAGAGGTAGGAGGGTGCAGAGGAGTGGAGGGATTTGAAGACAAGGGTGAAGATCTTGAAGTCGATCCTCTGGGATAGGGAGCCAGTGAAGTCTGGCAAGGACTGGGGTGAATGGGGGAGCAAAGTACCACTATTGGAATTATTCCTAAATTATTCCTAATTCCTAAAATCTGATTTTAGGAATTATTTTACATTCTGCTTTTATGCTCTGAGACCCTACCCCAACTGAAGGGCAATTTAAAAATGCAAGTTGTTAGTGTTGATTTCTTTGTCACTAAACCATTTGACATTGTGGATCCATCTATGGGATGTTCACAAGTGACACAGAGTCACAAAACATAAATGCTTCCTTTCAAATCTGGCCATTATCTATTTGGGTGAGTGCAGGACTGTAGTCCTGTTGTCCAAGTGCTTTAGACATCCTCCCAATGTGAAACGCATTTTCTAAATATTAAACAGTATGATTGTACTATTGCATTATAGTAATAACATCCCATTTGTTGCTTGGCAATAACGATCTTTTGATTTGGTTAAATGCCCTGCACTGTAATGGTGCACTTAAATCCAACAAGATCTATTAATTAACTTTCCCTCTGTCTTTACAAATCAAAGTTAATAATAATAATCCTTGCATTTGATCTAGCTCTTTTCACAGCTTCAAGACGTCTCAAAGCGCTTCACAGAATATACCGTAAAGTGAATTGACTGTATATTTGTGGGCGAAACACAGCAGCCAATTGTGCACAGCAGTATCCCACAAACAGTCGTGGATTGAAATTACCAATTTTATTGAAGGATTATTATTAGGCATGTGGAGTAAGGAAACTTGCCCAAGGTTTTCCCTGACCTGCCTGGATTCGAACACAGGTCTCATGTGTTAGGATTTAAGCTAACTGCAAACTGTGTCACCCTAGCTCAGTTTGTAGCATTCTCACGTTTGAATCAGAAGGTTGCGGATTCAAACTCCATTACAGGGACTTTGAACTCATACTCTAAGATGATAATCAGTGTAATGCTTCAGATGATATGAAATTAAAACCAAAGTCTCTTCTTCTTGTTCAGGTGGAAATTAAAGTTCTTGTGTCTTATTAGAAAAAGAAGAGAGTATCTCCAAGTCTGCTGACCAAAGGTTCCCAGATAAAACTGCTTCCAGTACCTTGGAACGTCCTCCCGATGTGAAAGGTGCAATACAAATGCAATTCTGTTGTTGTTGCTGTTGTGGTTCATGACTGTGCACAAATTTGCTGCCTGGTGGGCTTGCAAAATACAAAATCACTGCACTTTACAATATATCCCAAGTTAAAGACCTCTATGAGTTGCTACAGTTTGTAACTGAACCCTGCTAAGCAGCCATAATCTGCAGCAAAAATCATTTGTGTGACCTTGCATTTTTTTTTCTCTCCAGCTTTCCAAAGCTGGGAATTGTTGGCTGGATGGTCAAGTGATCAGTGTAGTGCCCTTGCACTTCTGTACTGATGGCTTGAATCCAGGCTGATGGGAGGAAAAATTCCCATCTCTGCTGCTTCTGTGGCTCCAATGTGAAATTAATTAAAAGTTCCTGGTAGATATGGACACAGAGACACAACCTCCCTTAAGAATCACAACTCTATCAACCAAGGGTCCAACAAGCTTGGTATAAATTCTCTCAACCAAACTCAACAAACCAAAGAATGCCCATAGCCTTGCTGATTAATAATATTTGCCCTATGTAAGTTAGTGGTTAGATCACTCGCCTCGGAAGAATAATAATAATAATTCTTGCATTTGTAATTGCTATTTTCACATCTTCTAGACATCTCAAAGCACTTCACAAAATATACAGTAAAGTGAATTGACGGTATATTTATCGGCAAAATGCCCTAGAAAGACACCTGGGTTCGATTACTAGGTACGGTAAAATGTTGGGCAAATTTCTTACTCCACATGCCTCTGTTTACTTAGTAAGAACCCAGATGTTGGTCAATTGGTGTATTGCTTTTTCAGGGGTAATAATTTCTTTAAATTTTTTTTAAAAATTGGTCATTTCAATACACCACCGTTTGAGGGGCACTGCTGTGTGCAATTAGCTGCTGAGTTTCGTCCACAAAATATACAGACAACTTACCTTACGGTATATTCTGTGAAGAGCTTTGAGACGGCTCGAGGACGTGATGAATCAAATGTAAGGATTATGATTATTATTATTAATGTAGAGAAAGCTGCCCATTTCCCAATAGATGTATCTACTTATATTGTGTTGATTATAACCCAGTATGTTCTCTGTATTATACCAAACCCTGAGAAAGTGTGTAGACAATTTCAAGCTTCAGAGAAAATATCAAAAAGGGAAGAGCCACTACTAGATAAAGTAGATACAGTAGCTAAATTGCATATTTGTGGGACACTGCTGTGCTCAAATGGCTGCCGCGTTTCGCCCACCAATATACAGTCAATTCACTTTGCAGTATATTCTGTAGAGACATCTAGAAGACATGGAAAGCACTATATCAAATGCAAGGATTATTACTATTATTATTATCATTATCATTATTATTATATGGCACACTGCCTGGTGGTATTCTGCTCACCATTCAGTTCAGATATTTCTGTGAGGAAACGGGAGGTTAGTTTCTTTTTTTTAACTGACTCTGTTAAATATTGTAATTTTCTTTATTGTTTTGTGGAACATATTTCTATTTCACTCTAATGGATGAAGCACTAAAATCAGTATAATATTGTAATGTACTGACTTTTATTCTTTGATTGTGTAAAAATATAAATCCCAATTTTATTGTTTGTGAACAAATAGCAGGTTTTAATAATAAGAATAATAAGAATAAGTTGAAGCTTCTAATAAAAGAGAAAAGAGTTTCTCTTGATGTTTGGACCAATGCTTCCACTGATAAAATTATTCACTTCATGGCTGTTTGAGGGACTTTGTTTGGTGCAAATTGACTGCCTACAGTCAAATATACTGGTAATAATCCTTGCATTTGATATAGCGCTTTGCACGTCTTCTAGACATCTCAAAGCGCTTCATTGAAAATACTGTAAAGTAAATTGACTACATTTGTTGGCAAAATGCGGCAGCTAATTGCGCCCAACGGTGTTCCACAGTCATCGATTGAAATTACCATTTTATTATTGATTTTTTTCTTGAGGGATTATTATCAGCCATATGGAGTATGGAAACTTGCCCAAGGTTTTACCCTGACCTGCCTGAGCTACAGCAATCCTAAAGTCAATACACTTTAAAGACCTGAGCAACACTTTGAGACATCCTCCTGACATGAATGTCCTTATATAAAAATACAAGGATTATTATTATAAATATGGGAGATAATTGATATAGTGGTATGTCAGTACTTTTCTTCACTTACAAACTGCAGCCTGAACAACTTGGGGCTTGCAAAAGAACTCTAGCATGCTTCAGTTGTACGTTGTGTAACTTGTTAATTTCGCTTTTTGTGTAGATATATATTTGCAGTTCAGCTATTCATGTGTATTAAAAATGTCAACCAGTAGATGTCAGCCTCCCTCTCTTTATATACTGTACTGTACTTTGCTTTAAATTCAACAATGACATCCAGAAACTCCAGTCTTTCCTTATTTTTTATAAACTATTCTTACTGTTTATATGAAGTCCTGTAGCTCAGTGGTTAGAGCAATCGCACAGAGCAAGAGTCTTGGGTTCGATTCCTGGCAGGTCGCAACCTTGGGCAAGTTTCCTTACTCCACATTCCTGATAATAATCTGCACAATTGGCTGCTGTGTTTCACCCACAAATATACAGTCAATTCATTTTACAGTATATTCTGTAAAGCACGTTGAGACGTCTAGAAGATGTGTAAAGCACTATGTCAAATGCAAGGATTATTATTACAGTAAAAGCTTGTTTATAGGGCACCCAGCCAACCAGAACGCTCAACCAACCGGTATCTCCCCAAACAATTCGCCATTCCAGTAACCGGATCTCATACTGGAGCCATCCGGGACACTCGCGAGTTTGCTCACTTTGCGCATGCGTGCAATGCGTGTGCATGCGCACTTATAAAACTCAACGAACGCTGGAATTTTTATTTTACCGATCATTTACAGAGTGTGCTGGAATGCTTTATTGGTAAGTATCCATACAATAGTCTGTTATTATTCAGTCTATTATTAATATGGTACGTTTTTAAATAAGTAAATTTTTTGTGTAGGATTTTCGACAACTTGCTGCTTGAATATTCGGCATATTTAATTAACCGCCACAGGTCAGGTCCTGAGGGTGCTGGATAAGCGAGCTTTTACTCTATATAGCTAAATATTTTTATTCAGTTAGACATATGTGCCTAGCACTTGCGTGGCCATTGTATTTAAATTTCATAGTTATAGAAAACTGCTGCTTAAAATCAGTGTAGTGACCTTGATCTGATTGTTTCCAATGAAGACTGAATGGCCCTCACCTCACCAATGTGTCCCTGCCCCATTTGCCTCTCTGCATTAGGATTGACACATGTGAGCAATGGAGGAAATCCAGCTGAGACAGTAAAAACATGATGTCCTCCCAACATGTAAGGCGCTAAACCAATGTAGTTTTGTTGATGATGAGTTTGGAAACGCTAACTAAAGCATGGCTAAAATAAAAAAATTATGTCATTTTGTTGCTGATGTAATGGAGTAAAAGCCACATTTAAAATCGCTTCAATTATTAGTTAAACAACAGGAAATGGCCTGTAATTACATCACCAGCAAAGCTAAAGCCTTCACTAGTCCAGTGTCAGTCCAGTTTGTCTAATAACCAACCCCTGTTCTCTTCAGCTGTAATGCAGCATGATTTACAGCCATTGTTCAATTTTTACTCGTTATTTTTTAAATAATTGTTCAAAGTATTTTTACCTCCATTAACTGGCAAAATTAAAAATAGATACTGAATTGTTTTGGTACATTATTGTCAAGGTCATAATTGAAATGGGTCCCAGAAGGCTATGTATTTCACTAAGAGGAATACACAGCAAAGAACTGAACCTGCTTGTTTAGTGGCAGTGGTTTACTAAATGTCATTTTGTTGTTGTTGTTGTTGTTGCAGGGCAGAGAAACTCAATGACCCAAAGCCCACAGCGTATGTGACCCCAGCATGCTGTCTGTCCTTGTATTTCTGACCATCATTCCCGGAGGTATGCAGTGAGATCTAGTACGGATCATTTACAGTTCATATCCAGGTATCTAATACAGATCATATCTAGTTTATGTTGTCAAAGTTCCAGGCAGCGTGAAACCTTAGGCAAGTTTCCTTACTCCACACGCCTAATACTAATTCCTCAAAAACAAATAATAATAAATCAGTCATTGCATTCCACAGCTGTTTGTGGGACACTATTGCGCGCAATTGACAGCTGCGTTTCGCCCACAAATACACATTCAGTAAATTCACTTTACAGTATATTCTGTGAAGCATTTTGAGACATCTAGAAGATGTGAAAAGCGCAATATCAAATCAAGGATTATTTTATTATTATTAAAATTAGGATTCCGTGTTCCTAACTGGGAATGTTATTTCGAGCCAGGCTTATACTGACATGGAAATAAGTGAAAGTGCTCTATCAAAATGATGAATCATGCTCCATTAAAGTCCAGGTAATCCAGCGACTCCTCCCCGTAGCACCCTCCCTCCCCCACGTCCTTTGCAAAAGTGTCTGGCCTCAACTTCACACCTCCTCACAGTGGCACTGGCTCGCATGTTGCCATCCTGTGGTACAGGTGAGGGGAGCATCACTCAGACACAATTGCTTCCCCTTGTAGTGAATAACAGCAACTACGTCCCCAATCTTACTTAATCCATCCACTCTGACCCCTCCTTCCCAATTTTCAGTTCACACCTGAAGATCTTCCTCTTTGACCATTCTTACGATCACCATTCAGGCTCCACCACCGTTAACTGCTCTGAGACACTACCCTGCATGAAGAGCCCTATGTAAATGCAAATTGTTGTTGTTGGAACAAAGACAAACAGGTAAGGAATTGTGAGGAGAGCATGGCTTGGACAGCCTATACATTCATTATATCATTACAGGAGGATATATCAGCAGATCAAATTGAGATCATGCTGGAGAAGAGGCAACGGAAGTTAAAAAAGGAACGAATGCAAAGGTTCCTTGCTTTCATCTTATATTGTCAATATGAGTTCAAAATTGTGAAGGGCAATTGTGAAGGGATCAGGAAAATTTAGTTTAATCATAGGGTAATTAAGGGATGGTGTAGAGTACCAGGAACGGTGGTTGAGACCAGAACGCTAGATTGATTTAACAAATAGCTTGATGTTGTGATGGGAAGATAGGAGGATTGGTATCAACAACAACAAAATTACATTTATAGAACTCCTTTCATGTCGGGAGGATGTCCCAAGGTGCTGAAATTCTGGAAGGATGGGATCAAATGGGTTTTCTTTACACTTACCTGGTCAGCTGGGAACCCCACACCCTGCTTAACAGTATCCAAACCAGTATCCAAACCAGACTGAGAGTTTCACAGATGTATGCTATCTACACGTGAAAACATCCTTATGTCTGGAATGCAATGCACATGGTCTGTCTAGAGGAACACACCCTGTTTACCTAAATCTGGAGACTGTTGGGAACAGTTATAAAAGTTAAGGTTTGGGAAGCCCAGAGTATGCATTGGTAAACTGCTAGAGTTTAACCAGCTACATCCTCATCACTTGGGATCTAATGAACATGACTTGTTGCTAACATTGAAGTTTTTACTTAAGGTGGCCCATTCCCTACTAAATCATTAGCATTGGAGTCCTAAAGCTCAGTGGTTAGAGCATTTGCCTTATAAGCGTGAGACCTATGTTTGAATCTAGGCAGGTCAGTGCGAAACCTTGGGCAAGTTTCCTTACTCCACAGTCCTAATAATAATCCCTCAAAAAATTAGTCATTTGAATCCACAACTGTTTGTGGGACACTGCTGTGCACAATTGGCTGCTGTGTTTTGTTCACAAATATACAGTCAATTCACTTTACAATATATTCTGTGAAGCGCTTTGAGACTTCTAGAAGATGTGAAAAGTATCTTCTAGACATCTCAAAGCGCTAGATCAAATACAAGTATTATTAATATCATTATTGTAAACAGGAATCGAAGATATAGCTTGTGCCATCACCAAGCAGTTTTTATTCATTGGATAGATAAAAGCAGTGAGGTCTGGGTGTACAATACAATATACATTATATAGTGCCTTTCACATTAGGAGGACAATTGAAGGGCTTCAATTGCTGGATGAGCTGCCAGACAGGGAAACTTGAAAATGAAAATGAAGAAAATGGAGAATTGTGATTGTAATCCAATGCTAATCTCTGAGAATGGTGGGGGCGTCCACAGAAGACAAAACTAACTTAGCCTAAAGAATTGTGTGTAGAAATGACTCTCATTCTTTGGCATTTGGAAAAGTGAGAGAAAGTCCCTTCACAGTGCAGCGTCACCGATTCTGCTGTGAGCTGCATAGAATTTGTTGTAACCCTTGGAGAAACAAGTGACAGAAACTCTATATCAGTGACAAGCATAGAGTGAAATGACAAGTGCTAAATATTCATTGCATATGCTATCTACTTGACCAACTGCGAGTAGCATAGAAACTCTGGTCTAGGTCCTCCCAGCCACAGCAGCCCCTAGTGACCCCAGAGGATTCATGTCTGCAATGTCACCCAGATATTGAGTCACTGAGCTCCTTTCTCTTGGAATGATGATATATCAGAAGTTTATTCTATTGATGTATCTATTGAATAGGTGGGGAGGAAAAAGGTGACCGAAAGTGCATTCGAAACAAACACCACCAGTTTAGATATAAACGATGATTAAATCTGAAGGTGAGCTTACTGTAGATACTTTGGTGGCAGGTAAACTAGTTTGTAGATAAATCATAGGATTAGAGATTTAGGATTTCTGTGGCGAATGTAAGAATTTTGTTGATGCTGCGGATGCAGTAGTCCTGTGTTTCAGACATAGATGGAGTTGCAGCTGACTTAATAAAATTAGTCATTCTTACATTTGGTACAGTGCATGTTGAAAGGACATCCCAAAGTGCTTTACAAGATTTATTGTAAAATTGACTGTACTGTACAATATTTGATTTCCTATGGGTCAGTATTATGTGCTTCCCGTTACCAGGGAGAGTCGCCTTTGCTGTGACTTAGATTAATTATTAAGGAATCACGTTATAAATCCCAAATTTTAGACTCTGTCATGGAGGTTTGGACCTTAGAGAAATTCATTGCAAAAAAAACCTGCATGAATTATAGTATGTTGATTTTGTTGCTGCCGAAGCAGAGGATGTCTGTGGGCTGGGACTGTTCCCACCGCTTACTTTAGGTCTTAGTCTTCAGTGGGTTTTTGGTGGCTGCAAGGGGACTCATCTTGTTTTTATGTGAGATTTTCTGCAGCAACTAAGAAAACAGCTGCTCTCAATTGTAACTTTCAGCATATTCTAAAGTACGTTTCAAAGAGACTAGGAGGAGCTCTGTAAAAATCAGTCACAATGGCTATTCCCTTGTGGAATGAACAATACACCATGATATGGCCCTCATTTCCTCAGAGTTGCCCTCTAGGAACTGAATTAAATTGAATCTAGCTTGAGTTTAAACAGAAGATAGACACTCATGGCTCAGGGTGGGTAGAGGGAGACAGGCGGCTTGAAATGTAGCATCAGAGACACACCCACTTTACTATGGGCTGATGTTCCATGAAGTCATACAGTATAAGCAACATCTTTCTTTTTGTTGGACTCCAATCCCCACTGAGATCATATGCCGAGAGACATAACAGAGTAAGGCATGTGTTCACTTAGCATTGAAGTCATGCTGTCTGAATCACTCTTTGGTGTGAAACAACACATTTCTGCATTTCTTTGGCAGACAGTAATGGAACTGTATGTTTATTAACACAATATGGTGACAACAGAACCAGTACCACCCATGAATGTTATCTTTAAATCTGTCTGTCATTCCTTTTTGGCATTCAAACAATTATCAGGTTTAAATATGATTCTGTGCTTACTCCATATTACAAAGAACACTTTTATTTATTCATTCCCAGCTGATGCAAATGTTAGGTGTCAGACTGGCGGAGTTGGTAGTACTCTAACCTCTGAGTCAGAAGGCTGTGACTCAAGGCCACAGTCTAGGATGAAAGTACAATGCACTACTGAGGGAGCACTAGATTTTGCCCACAAAATACAGTCAATTCTCATTACAGCATATTCTGTGAAGCGATTTGAGACATCTCAATGATCTGATAAAGAGCTATAACAAATGCAAGGATTATTATTATTACATTGTCAGAAGTGCTGTACTTCAGATTAGATGTTAAAATGATGTGCTTGTTCAGGTGGGAACCATGGCACTATTCAAAAAGAGAAGGGAAGTTCTCCTAGTGTCCTGCCAAATAATTCCCTGGATAAAATTGGACATTCACTTCAAATCTGTTTGTGGGACACTGCTGTGTGCAATTGGCTGCCGCATTTCGCCCACAAATATACAATCAATTCACTTTACAATATATTCTGTGAAGCACTTTGAGACATTGATAAGATGTGAAAAGCGCTATATCAAATGCAAGGATTATTATTATATCTACTTGTAGAAGATTGCCGTGCACAAATTGGCTGCCACGTCACCTACAAATAGTTTACAGTACATTTTGTGAAGAGCTTTAAAATGTTTTGATGATGTGACTATGTGCTATATTAAGTGTAAGGTTTATTATTATTTATATATGAAAAGTCATAATATGCCCATATTACATATTTCATCTCATTGGATGTATATAGGCACTTTCTTTTTAACTGGAGAGAGGAGTAGCAGTGATCTTATTGCTTCATTACAACAACAAGAATTTACATTATATCGTGCTTTCCACATTTGAAAGACGTATCATAGTATTTACATCGCTGACTGGGCACCCACTCTAAGGGTTAGGAGTGGGGGTAGGATGGGAGTGGGGCAGGAGAAGATGACTAAAAGCACAGTTCAAAATCAATAGATGCATCATTAGTAGTAAGTGCTAAACAGTCACTGCTCATCTAATGCTTTTGATGGGGTGGGAGCAAAGGTTGGTAACATTGCCAGACTCATCTAATGTTCCTTATCAAGCAATATTTGGCCAATTTGAAGTATATTTCAACACTATTCAATTCATAAAATTGTACAGGCTTTTTTTTTTGAAAAAGATGGAATGGTAAAGTCCAGTTGACAGTGTCAATTGAATCCTCCTCATGATTGAATGGAATGTTGCATCATTTGCAGACAGTCTGTAGTTGTGCATATTACTTGGATAAGACTTTAATAATTACTGTATCTACAACCTGGAACATTAAGGTGGAGCAATGTTTGGCAGTGAAGTAACTTGGCTTCATTCTACAGGAGCAGAAATGATCCTTTTAACCCATAGGACAAAATAAGTATAATAGGCTTCACAAAGCAACAAGAAGATTTAGCAAATCTGTATATGAGATAGGAACAATTTTAACACTACCTCAAGCTTTGGTATGAGGGGTAATCTATGTTCTCGTATCAGTAATTGTTTCATTGAGTTATTGTTTCAAAGAGGATTCAATTAGTTTGATTAAACTAGTTAGAGCAATATAATAATAATGTTAAAAAATAACATGCAAAATACTGCATGCCGGAAACCTGAAACAAAAACAGAAATCCCTGGGAACACTCAGCAGGTCAGGCAGCATCTATGGAGTGAGTCAATGTTTTGGGTCCACGACCCTTTGTCAAAACACTGACAATTGGTCGTGGACCCAAGAATAATAATAATGCTTGCATTTTACATAGCGCCTTTCAGGTCAGGAGGATATCGGAAAGTACTTCTGAAAGGGATTTACTGTAAAGAGTATTGACTGAATTTTGCAGGTAAATATGCAGCGACTTTGTGTACAACAATGTCCCACAAGCAGCCATGGAGTGAATGACTGACTTTATCTGGGGATTGGTGCCAGGACATCAGGAAAACAATTTTCTGACATGCCTTTAACACAGTGGTCAGAGTTTATTAATGGCAAAACGAAAATCCCAGTCGGGGCCTTTGACAACAAGGTCTAAAATGTGATATTTGTAATAGGACCTGTAAACAGCAGCTTTTGCCAATAACAGAAGTGAATCAAACTAATCCATGGAGCTCCACTGTGGCAGTGGGTCAGGTTGGAGGAGAGTTCCCATGGGTTAGTGATATGGGTCCCTTGGGTTAGTTAGTGATACATATCTTGTTACCATCAGGAGTAACGCTATTTTGAATTCTTTTTACAGAGCTGTATTTCAGATCCCAGGTTTCTCCAAGGTCCCTTTAATCAACCAGTTTCTCTGAGACAAATAGAAGTGTTTCTGCGGTTTGTTTCAGAGAACTTGCAGATACGTCCCTGTGTCATGTAAATGTATGCTTTGCTTATTCTTTTGTGTAAGTTAACCAAGCTTCTGAGATTGGTACCTGCTTAGTGTAAGTTATTTGCTATTTAAGATTCAGTATAACTTTATGATTACAGTATTTCTTGTCTGCTGTGCATAAAAAAGACATTTGTTGACAAGAGTCCACTCTTACTCATTATCAAATAGGAGCTGACATTAAGAGTGAAGCAATGTAACCTAAAATAGTCACTGTATGCAGATGAAATATTTGGCAAGAGGCCATAGAAGGATTTGATAGCTTCGCTCCTTCTTCCCTAGTATGTGGCAGTTTGGCTATGACCCTTCATATCCACTAATAGCTCAGCTATTCCGCAGCAAAGAGAAGCTGCTACAAAGTTTTCAGCTGTTGATAGGCTTGGCTTGCCGAGAATGCTGGTTAAATATAGCTCAGGGGAGATGAGTCCCTCACAGCCACCACAGCCATAGGATCTCAGAGCTGTCTCAGCACCAGCAGAGGAAACACAGCAGCGAGACTTTAAACAGAAGAGTGACGGACTCCTGTTTCCAGAGGCTGAGCTTGATTTCTGATCAGGAGCTTGAGTGGGCTCTTTGGTGACTGGTTTGTTTGAGGGAAGAAATATCCTCATCCCATTCTCTTCCATTTCCTGCATGATCACGGCTGCTGGTGGCTCAAGAGGAAGAAGCAACTCATTTTCATCTGTACCCAGGCAGTGGATGCAGTTGTCCGATCAAGTCTTGCCTGCGGACTGTACCACAAGCACATTTCTAGTCACTAACCTCTCCTGCTGGATCTATCCTGTGCCTTGATAACACTGGTCTCAGGTAAGAGAAATCTCCTGGCATCACTTTACCAAATGGTCCGCACGCATAGCTTTTCTGACACTTAGTAATTGCATTTTGTAGAGTTTGGAGTTATCATGTAGACCAGGGATGGATGTGCACCTTCTGAACTGAAAAGCATTTGGTTCTTCTTTCCACATTCTGTTGAAGAGACACTATCTTACTTGTTATTCAGACATCAATAACATAGAAAGACAATGGGCTCAGTCTTTTACGAAGTTCTAAATAGTTTCGCTAACAGAATAAAAATATCAATCAAACCATGGAGGCCTCCTGTCATCTTCTGAACCGGAATAAGTGTGATTTTCAAGAGAAAGTTATGTCTTGAGGATACTGCCAATGACTGTATTGTGGTTGTAATTATTAATAGTTTTCATTGTGAGTTTCAAGTGAAAGGAAGTCAAATACTGTAGTAACAAACCATGGTAAATAAATTTCTGACTGCACTTTATCTGAGTGTGATTTGAGTGTTTCACGGATTGTTGCTGGCAGCATTATGTCCTGAGCAGCTACCATCTGGCTTCTATTTACTCAATGCTGAAATGGTGAACCAAGAGTCTGTTCAACGTTTTGTTCCACTGCACAGTAAATAATTTGGACAGACGTTTGGGTGTCATTGGTCGAATAGACCCCACAAATCTTCTTCAGGAGTCATCGCGCCAGCTCTTGAATGCAATAGCCCAACTTAACATAGAAATGCATGCACCAGCATGCAACTCATGTCATTGACCAGTTCACCGAGATGTGAGGAAGACTATTGACTTTACCAGCCTGACAGTTTCCATCAATTAGAGCTGAAATTAACCCTCATACGTACTTTGGCTTCTGCCTGTAATACAGATTTCTACTCCATCTAACCAGTATTCAATTGAAAGCTCCTTTTTTGAAGTTGAGCCATTTATACTATGTTATGACACTAGCATTAATGCAGCAATCACAAGATTTTCAGCTTTGTAAAGGTTTGGTTTTGTGTTCCAGCAGTTTTACTGCAGTGCATTATGTCATTGTTGCAGATTATTCTACAGTTACTTGCTAGTAACTGCCCTTCACACCAGTTTCAATGCCTTGCAGCTATTAACTCTTCAAGGACCTACTACAGTAAATGGAATTTTATGCCAGATATTTGGAAGGCATTTTATAGCCATTTTTTAACCATCTTTCAATTTGTTCAAAATGTACAGTAAATTTGCAAATTGTCTGTCTAACATGTGTAAGAATGCGTTCTGTATTCCTTATTTTATTATAATAATCCCTGCATCTGACATAGTTCCTTTCATATCGGGATGACGTCTCAAAGCGCTTCACAGGATTCACTGTAAAGTGTAGAGGTTATTTTGTAGGCCAACACAGGAACCAATTTGTGTGCTGCAATGTCCCCTAAAATGGCCAGGAAATTAATGACTTATTTTATTTGGGGGTTTGTTGGCCAGGAAACAGGGAGAAACTCACTCCTCTCAATTATCAATTCATTTGTATGACAATAGGGACAGAGGTGGGTGCACTGCATTTGTATTTTGAAAGTGAGTGACTAAATAAAACCTGATCAAGCATTGAGGGATGACCCAGTCATGTTATATTATCTGAAATAATTATTATTTAAAATTCTGTTTTCACAGAGTAGATAGGGAGACATTATTTGCACTGATCAGTGAGTCAATGATTAGAGGATATGAATGTACATACAGTACTAATAATAGTCCTCATTATGATGTGGCACTTTTCATGTCAGAAGAATGTAAAGTGCAATGACTGTATATTTTGTAGGTGAATGTGACAGCCAATTTGGTTTAACATAGTTATCAAAAGAGCAAATTTAGGAGGACTTTTTTTTACATAGAGAAGATGTGAAATTTGCCCACAAAACACAATCATTCCTTTTTATGATATTTCCCGGGAAGTACTTTAAGGCATCCTCCCAACATGAAAGGCCCTATACCATATGTAAGGATTAAGTGCCCCACCAGGCACAGTGGTCAATGCAGGACCTGAATTTGCCTACAAAATGGAACTCAATAGATATCTAAAAACAAATTATTTGTAGGGAAAAAGCCAGATAATTGGGATTCAGTGCAGTGCAAAAACAATAATTAAATTGGTCACTTCAAACCACCACTGTTTGTGGGACACTGCTGTGCACAATTGGCTGACGCATTTCGCCCACAAATATACAGTCAGTTCGCTTTACAGTATATTCTGGAAGCGCTTTAAGACGTCTAGAAGACGTGAAAAGCACTATATCAAATGCAAGACTTATTATTATTATTGCTCACCACAGACTCAATGAGCCAAATGGCCTTCTTTTGTGCTGCAAATTGCTGAAGTTCTATGAAATCAAAGACTGGATTTGAAAGAAATATGGAAATGTCCAAAGTGATGGTGTCACTGCAGGTGACGTAAAATGGTTGAAAATGGCAACAAGTGGCAACTTTGCTCTGTGAAGTGGGTCACCAATATACCAATTGTAAATTCCAGTGTATATATTGCATAAGCAAAACAAAGCAAAACATTAAAAAAAATTCTGTGTCCTCTAAATAAAAGGGAGTGATATGAATATCATTCTGACTGATACAAAGAGAACAACTTACATGAAATATGCTTCTTATAGTTCCTTATTGGCTTTCAGAGGGAACTTGATAAATACTTAAAAAAGGTGTCAATTGCAGGGATATGGAGAAAAGAACAGTTAAATGGAACTGAAAGGATTGTTCTTAAAAATGACGCAGTACAGACACAATGGGCCGAACGCCTTCTTCTATAATGTAAATTGTTATACTTCTATGCTACCTGAATACAATAGTAAAATAGATACTCATCGCATATCCCAAAGATACCAAGTGTATTTTAAATAATAAAAATAAAATTGTGTTAACCATGAGAAACAAGAACAAGCATATTACCCCATCGTTTGACCTTTAATCTAGTTACACTCCAACCCTTTGAACCAATTTACTGAAAGGAATCGGCTGTAAGTGATCCTATGGGATCTGGACTGTAAGGATATCTCTGTTTTCTGAATTTGCATGAGGCTTTGAGTGTAATGCTGTCAGAAAGCAATCTTAGTAACTCCCAAAATAGACAGAAACTATCCACTGGAAACTAGGGTTGTAGCTGCGTTCAATGGTAGGGATCAGTCAAAAGGTTAAATCTCCCATACTTCACACTGTCTATGGTTTGTTTACAGATAATGCTCAGCATATGGTCTTCAGACACATAGGACTTGGAAGTCGTAACTAAAACCAGGAACATACACAGAAGAACGACAAGCTCCATTTTTATATGACTAATTCTTGCATTCATGCCTGTTCAGGTGGATGTTAAAGATCCTGTGGCCCTACTTATAAAGAGAAGAGAGTTTCTCCCAGTGTCCTGGCCAACAATTCTCCCAATTTAAAAAATGTGGTAATGCACTTCATGGCTGTTTGTGAGACAAAGAAAAGCAGAAAATTGGCTGCTACACAGAAATATTTGTTGCCCACAAATAACAGTCACTACATTTCACAGTAAACCTTTATGAAGTGCTTTGAGACAGTGTTATTTGATCTTAACGACCACCTAAAAGACAGTACCTCCAATGCAGCAGAGCTCCTCCAATACTGCACTAAATACTAGACTAAGCTGAAGTACTTGCGAAGTAGAGTTATTTTCACCCCCAAAATATACAGTCAATTCACTTTACAGTATGTTCTATGAAGCGCTGTGAGAGGTCTTGAAGAGGTGATAAGGTGCTATATCAAATGCAAGGATTATTGTTCTTTATACTATAAGTACTGACACGGTACTTGAATCCACAAGCTTCTGACCCAGAGACAATTTATTTCAATATAATAACTTCTCAGAGCAATATGGTCAGAGGCATACCCTCATATGTAGATTGCTCCAGATAATTTAGCCACACTAGTCCATGCCGGTGTTTACACTCCACAAGAACTCCACTGATCATAATCCCCTCTCCCTTACCCCTCCCATACCCTCCTATTCCCTTTTCTCTAATATATGCAGTTAGCACTTGTCTGTTAAAGTTTTGAGAGATTATTTTTAATCCCCTCAAAAAGTTTTGTCATACAAGATCCTAAGAAAGGTTCAAACAAAGAAGGCCCTTCAGCCAATTTAGAACCACAGAAGCTTACAGCATACATACAATTGTTTATAACTGATGCCCTATATTCACTGACTCACCGACCGGTGAATATCATTTTTCTCTAGCTCTCTAACACAAATCTTTGTAATTTCAACAACATCTGACAGACCTTTCTTCAACCTTCTCTACTCCAGTGAAAAGAGGCCCTATTCCTCTTCATCTCTTCTTTCCACAATACTGCTTTTGTCGCAGTTTCTTGAGGGTCCACCTTTGTGGAGCCTATCATGCTTTCTGGGTACCTACTGTATTTAATTAATTAATAATCTTGTCTTATTGTCCTCCACATTCTCTAGAGGTTGGTTATTAGCCACTATCCGGACTTTCCAGGGTCCCCTGATATATATTGGCTCTTGTCACCAGGTAATCTCATTCCATTACATCCTCTAGCCACCTTCTTTTATGCCTGTCTCATGATTGCTCTATTGACGTGGAGGGAGCTAATGTGAATCTTATTTGATGAAGCAACACTGAATAAATAAAGATGATTTAGTCAGTTTGGAATTCAAGGAGCCGTGTGAACACTGCACAAAAAACCAATTTGGATAGAAGATATCAGCATCACTTTAATCCCATCATGAAATCTTAGATGACATGAAACTTCAGACGGTAAAGCTTACTTTGTTTATATGTAAGTGTGTGTGACAGAGTCACCACATTATTTCATAGCCCAAGAGTTTCTCAACTTAAGTATGGACACTTGACAAGGATGGTGATGTGATACCTCTGTGTATTTTTCATGTTGTGTTTGTATATAGCATTTTACCAGTCATTCACTGGGAGCACTGATTTTTCCCAAATGGCTCATTTTAATCCGACAAACCCAAAAGCCCAAGTTGGCTGCTTAAAGCTGGACAAGCAATGGAAAGCCTGTCAGACAGTGTTCTCATTCAGCATTCTTCTCAAGATGTATCTCTTTGACCATGCTTTCGATCATCTTTCCCCCACACCCCTATACCTTGGGCTCTTACCCCAAACGTAGGTCCCCAGCCAAAGTTAAAATCTTTGGGATGCCCTCCATACATGGAAGTAAATTGTATTATTATATTACATTGCTTTTACCCTAATTTGCTGGTCTTGTCCTTTTGGTCAGCCTTGACAAGTAAAGCAGTGTCATATGTGAAAGCCATGGAGATAAGACAGAGGATAGCAAAGTTTGTGACAACAAGATAAACTGGGGCTCGTTAGCCTTAAAACAACACATATTTATAAGCATCTTATAAAGATGTGACGTCAGATAAAGAAAGCTAACTTGGAGCATTACTTTCAGATATCTGAAGCAGCTTGATTCAAGGCTTAAAATACAAGTTTAGAATGGGGAGACCAATGGGACCATTAAAGCAGAGGGTCTTGAATGGGGACTTGAAGGAGGCTAGGGAGGGGGGCGAGGTGGAGGGACTGCGGTAGGGAGTTCTAGATGTTGGGGGCAGAGTGGCTGAAAGCTCACCCTCCAATGGTGGAGCGGGTGGGTTGGGGGATGTGGAGCAGGCCAGATCCTGCTGAGTGTAGGGGGGTGGGCAGTTTAGTAGGGGGTTAGGAGGTCACACATGTAGGGTGGGGTGATGCCATGGAGGGCTTTGACTGTGAGGACCAGGATCTTGAATTGAATCCTCTGTGTAATGGAATTGAAAGTCTGGGCAAGGAAAGGATGGATGATGCCAGTATGTTGTAATAGGATTAGTATTCTGGAAGAGCAAAGAAGCCTTCTTCATCCAAACGCCTCATGTGATGTGATATACTGACAGCTTATTGACTCTCTCAGTCTCTCTCTCCGTCTCAGTCTCTCTCAATCTGTGTTTGTGTGTGTGGTGTGTGTATATGTGTCCGAGACACGGACGCACACACACGGGCGGACATAGACACACACAGACACTGTCTATCTTTGTCTCTCTCTCACGCACATACACGCATGCGCACACATGGACACAGGGACACACACGGAGACACACACAGACACTGTCTCTCTATCAGTCTCTCTCACATACACAGACACACAAATAATCTTTCAGTTCATGTAAATTTATGCAAAGTTCAGCCACATTGTCTGTGTTTGTGTGTGTGAGAGAGGGCGTGAGTGTGTGTCTGTGTGTGTGAGTGAGTGAGTGAGTGAGTGAGTGAGTGAGCATCCTAAAGTGAGTGTGTCTGTGTGTGAGTGTCAGAGAGACAGAGAGAGGGTCAGGGAGAGTGTGTGAGACAGACAGAGTGTGTGTGTATGTGTATGTGAGTATGTCAGTGTGTGTGTGAGAGAGAGAACAGAGAGAGACAGAGAGTGAGTGTGTGAGAGTGTGTGAGAGTGTGTGAGTGTGTCAGTGTCAATGTGCACAATTTGGCTAACACATTTTGCCCACAAATATACAATCGGTTTCCTGCTCTCCTTCCCCTACCCTGAGCCCTCCCCTTACCCTCTTTTTCCCCTTTCTCCCCTAATCCCACTTCCATGAATGTTTGTGGGACACTGCTGTGTGCAATTTGGCTGCTGCGTTTCGCCCACAAATATACAGTCAATTTTCCTACTCTTCTTCATCCTGCCCCAACCCCTCCCACCCTGCTCTTATCCCTACCTAACTGTACAGTGCCTTGGGATGTCGTCTCGATGTGAAAGGCGCTATATAAATGTAAATTTTGATTTGATAGAGCTTGTAGTGAATGAATTAGGATAACTTGTATGAGGTCATTTCCATTGTATTAAACGGGCATTGATGTCTGATAAGTATCTTGAAAAGCATTTTTCGAGACCCAGTGGCTCAACAGAGGAGGTCTTTCACCTCGGGATTTGGGTTTCAGTTCAGCTCAGATTGATGGGATAAAAGTTGTCTTTGTCTACTGCCAGTAAAGGGCCTATTAAATGACTTCAGCCAGTCTCACCCTAATTCCTTGTGGGCGAGAGTGAGATCACAAAGTGTTCTGACATGACTTGGCTCAACGCTGTCAATTGTAGACAGGATCGATGAGCCGCTTCTTTGCTGTGTAAACGCTACACAAAGGTGACAAGTGTAAAGAATTGAAATTCACACATTGTGCAGTTTGCTCCTGAGGTCGTGGTTTATCACACTGAAAAATCAAAATTCAACAACCAGGTGTTGTTGTGAGCAAAATAGTGCAAATTTGTTTTCACAAATTAATTTGTAAACTTTGCTGCGTGGTTCAATTTAAGTTAAAATCGGGAAATTGAGGACAATTTCCATCCCAAAGGCTGCTTTAGGGCAATTTACTTCATTTTGAACATTTAATCTTTTTCTTAACTTGAGATGTGAAGAAATGCAAAAAAGCTGATGACAATCATGACTTGTACATTGATATACATTGTTGAGGTGGCTGACTAACTCTCCAACCTATGTGTCTGTCCTGATTCGAGTAAACTAAAGGAATATTCTACTCTCTCGCTGTCTTTCTCTCAAAATCCCTCCACCTCACACCTGTCCTCTCTGCTATCAAATCCCTCCTGAAGACCTACATCTTCACCTTTGCTTTCAGTCACCATTCCCATTCCCTCTAAACTGGGGGCCTTGTTAACATTTGTGAAGCGATAGAGATGTTGTCTCAAAGGAAAAGGCTCTATAGAAGTATAAATTGTTGCTGTAGAAGTCTTTCAAAAGTTACGAGTTTCTTACCTCATCAGTGTAAGACTTTAGCAAGAACATACATTTATGTAATGCTTTTCATGTAAAAGAATCATCTCCAAGTGAAATAATTGAATTTTGTAACGGCAGCTGTTTGCGGCAGTTTTTTTGGTAGGGGATCAGCTGGGTGTCTGACACATATGGAAACCCATCCCCGTCTTAAGAGTATCCAAATCAAGCTGAGTTTTCCATGCATCCCACCTACACATAGAAATCCCAGAGATTGAAATAGAATGCCCACTCTCTCCCTGAAGCAACGCATCCTGCTTACCTAATTCCGCAAAGTACAAGGCGCAGAGTGGTAAGAACCAAGGCTTGAGGGATCCCATAGTTTGTGTTGGGGTACTGCTGGAGTCTAACCCGCTAAAACCATATAGTTTGCTATCCAATCAGCTTTCCTGCTGTTTAGGACCACCCATCAGGGCTTTGGCATGCAGGGTTAACAGGAGCAGAGTGAGTTGACTGCCTGCCCCCCGTAAATAGTTTGCCTTCACAAGTTCTGCCAATGAGCCAGGCTGGCTGTGATGTCAACAGAATACTATTAATAATATAGATTATTATTATTATTATTAATACTGTAGACCCACCTGGCTCAGGAACTGGATTACCGAGAGCGCCACAGGACTGGCTCGAACAACAAGAAGGCTTGATCAATGCCACATTTCTCCCATGGATTAGACTTGGACCGTCCCCAGACCACAACAGCAAAGTGGATAAGAATGGGTTTGACTTTCTAATGATATTAGTTCAGTGAGCTGCCTTCAAATCATTGTGGCCAACGGAAAAGCGCTCACTGTTAGCTTTTGCCCAAATATGAGGTCATTCTGAGCTTGTGAGCTTCAACAGGCCTGAGAATCAGTGGAGTTATAAATGGCCAGCTGATCCGCAGGATGACGTGTTTTGTTCGACCACTCTTTCCTTGCTCACCCTTACAAAGGGTCAATCGATAAATCCTGCATTCATGACCAAAAAGGTGAACTAAGTGGGTATTGTCTTAATGAAAAAGTATGTGGAAAACGGAGGAAAAAAGCAAAGCCAGAAGAGCTACATGTTATTTTTGTCATATCATTGGGTTGTGCAACTACTTACATCATTGTAAACAAGCAGAGGCTTTGCTACATAATCTTTCATGAAAGCAGATCCGTAACTGACACGTGGCTAATTCGTTTTGATGACGAATGTCTTTACCGTCTCAGCTTATAGAATCCAGAATACTATGTAAACAAACATGTCAAGAAGTCCACGCTGCTATATTTCTCCACATGAGTTAATTACTCTCATCCTATTCCCCACAACTATTGATAGTCCTCTTTTCATCTAGCATCAGTCTAATTCCTTTTTAAAATAATTGATTGATTCTGTTTTAATCAAGGTTTGTAGCAAATATCAGAAATCAAAGCTACAAGCAAAATATGGTGGTGCACCAGAACTTTAATCTGAAGCAGCGAGTAAAAGGCGAGATAATAGATGGCAATGAGTGTGACCATCACAAGTTAGCTTTAGGTGGCAGAGATGATGGCTGACATCATTATTTACTGAGAACCACACAGTTCGTAATCACACTCACTTCACCTATGTGTTGATGTACTGCAAATTTGTTTAACTTGGCCAGAAACTGTTAGGTCATTTCTTTAAATGATGTTCTGACAATGCAACAAGCTATATTACAGAATGGTGTGAAGGAACAGAGAGACCTGGGGATTTGTGTTAGTGACTCGTTGAAAGTGGCAGGACAGGTAGACAAGGCTGTTAAGAAGGCATATGGGATACTAGGCTTTATAAATAGGGGTATAGAGTACAAAAGTCAGGAAGTGCTGACTAACCTCTATAAGACTTTGGTGAGGCCTCAGCTGGAATACTGTGTTCAATTCTGGTCACCACACTACAGAAAGGATGTGAAGGCATTGGAAAGGGTGCAGCGAAGATTTACTAGGATGGTGCCAGGATTGAGGGACTTCAGCTATGAGGAGAGGCTAGATAGGCTAGGGTTATTCTCTCTGGAGCAGAGAAGATTGAGGGGAGACCTAATAGAGGTTTATAAGATCATGAGGGGTTTCGACAGGGCAAATAGAGAAAAACTATTTCCACTCGTGGGTGAATCTGTGACTCGTGGTCACAGATTTAAAATAGTTTGAAGGCGAAGTAGAGGGGAGCTGAGGAGAAATTTTTTCACTCAGCGAGTTGTTCGAATCTGGAATGCATTGCCTGAAAAGGTGGTGGAGGCTGATTCGATAACAACTTTTAAAAGGGAATTAGATCTTTATTTAGGGAGAACAGGTCTATTAGGCTATGGGGAGCGGGCAGGGCAGTGGGATTGAATCGCTCTTTTCAAAGAGCCGGCACAGACTAGATGGGCCGAATGGCCTCCTTTTGTGCCGTAAAATTCTATGAATCTATGAATCTATGAAACAGTGAGATAACAACAGCAACTTTGATTTATATATTGCCCTCCACGCTGGATGGAGTCTCAGAGCGCTCAGATAATTGGCAACTTCCCTTATTTGTCCAGATATTTCTGAGAAATGTACACTGCGCTGACATGCAATGCTTCCCAGTCATCTCCACCTTTGTCTTTATATTATTAATTGGAGCTGCATTAGGAGTGTCAGTGAAAGCTTTATGTTTGTGTCACAGAGTAGTATATGTGAGATCATATGCTGTGAGATCAAATTGCTATTTTTGTGCAGGAATCTGTGAGCCAGTGAAATACAAGGGAGGGTTGTACGGAGCATGGTTATCCTCGCAGTTTTACAATACCCTGTATTAATAACTAAATCACAAAACCAGTCTAGATTCTCAAATGACTAGGCTCAGTTACTTCAATGTTCACCATTAATAGTGGCGCCACTGCACTTTTGTTGATCATGGAGGCTTTAAAACTGAGCCCTTCCCTTATCTTCAACATTAGTCCAGATAATTAATAGTAATCCTTATATTTGATCACACCCCTTTTCACATCAGGACAATATTTGAAAGCACTGCACAGAATATTCTATAAAGTGGAGTGACTGTATGTCATGGTTGAACACAGCAGGCATTGTCCCACAAAAGCCAGGAAACGAATGACCAATTTTATCCAGAGTTTGTTGGCCTTGACACCAGGAAAAATTCGCTTCACTTTTCAAAGAGTGTCTTGGGTTCGTTCTTTAACATCCACTTGAACTGGTAGATGGGATTTTTGTATTTTTTAAAGTGCTGTCCTTTGGATCAGGCATAGGTCCTGGCTGAAACCAAACAAAAGTCACTGGGTATACTCAGTAGGTCGGTCAGCACCTATGGAGAAAATAAAGAGAGTCAACGTTTCGGGTCCACAACCCTTCATCAGAATAGGTATTGGCTGGGTGTATAAGTGGATATTAACAATCACATGGCACTATTCAAAAATGGCAATTTGTGATGTTGTTTGTAAATTGGCTGCTTCATTTGCCTACAAAAAATACACAGTCACTACACTTTTACAGTAAATTCTGTGAAGCATTCTAATGACATAATAAGACCATGTCACCATGTCAGAATGCATGGATTAATATATATATATATATTCTATTTTCCTTGAAAGGTGCTATATTAAATGCAAGTGTAAATCAAAATATAAATAAAAAACTGTTCAAAAGTGTTGCTAGCAACTGTTGATGAAACTTCTGCCTGACGTATATATTGGTGTTTGTGCCCTGGCTGCAGTAAGCTGCAGCTGCTGGCTCACCAACACCTCACTGACAGCTACAGCTGCCAGGGTTTGTATCTACTTCCTCTGAGACTACCTTAATGTGAAAATTCAACTCTGTAAGTCGCTGGAAATCTTCCTGAACTACCCATGAGTGGACTGCCTGTCTACTCTTTAGGTTCAGATGAGATGCAAGCAACATAATGGGGAACAAAACATAGGCTTCTCTTAGTCCTGCAAGCCAAAGCTTTAAAGGGTAGCGGGATCTTAATTGGACAAGCAGTGGGAAGTTTAGCAAAAGTGCTCAAATGGAAAACTATTTGTTTTCAGCCGGTTGAATTCCAGCACATCCACCAAGCCTTGGCTCTTGCCAACCTGCTCCTAATTTTCTCCGGAATTGGGTCAGGCAGTGTGTGGGGTTAAGCAGGGAATAATTTAATATGCCATTCGAAACACAGGGAAATGTCCATATGTAGGTGGGATGCATGGAAATCTGTTTGGTCTGGATACTACTGAACAGGGTGGTGGTTTCTGTATGTATTAGGCACCCAGCTAAACCTCCAAATGTTGTTTTTGTCTTGTAACATGTTACATGACAGGAAATGGGGGATGAAGCTGTGAACAACAGTTGTTGGCTTTATCATTGGAAGATATAAGTGGCCAACACAGTTGGAGTTCTGTACCCTAAAGGAAGCAGGCAGGAGCAACATGAATTAGATGCTGGACACTATGTTGTTACTCCCTGTGGGAATAGAACTCTTAAACATAGTCAAAGCATATGTTTAGTATCTCCCGTTTGCCTTCTGAAAGTTGTTGTCAATAATGACGCCCAATGTATATTTTGGGAACAACAACAAAACAACAAAATTACATGTATAGAGGGCCTTTCACATTGGGAGGACATCCAAGGTGCTGGTAAAGGAGAGGAGAGATCACGCACTCAACTTCTTGTTATTTTCAGCAGCTGGAACTGGAAATTCTAAAGCTTAGCATAATGGATCCAAAAGGTATATCTTTTGATATGGTCACACAGATACACAATCAAAACTCCACAGAATCTGTCCCCATCAATGCAGTGCTGATGTTAGAAGGTCAGGACAGATCAGGACAGATTTTGGAGTCCATGGGAATCCATGTCTCAGTGATGCACACCAACCCTGCAAAGCTTTAACCACTTTGGTTTTCCACATGTTCTATCTCCTATGTGGCTGTTTGACCCTGTTCTCCTTGTTCTTACGCAGGCGGCATTTCAGAGCTCTTACTCCCAGGCTATTTTTGAATTCCCATGTGACACCTAGTAACTATCTCTTGCTTGCAAATGATAAACAACGTTATATTACAGTGCTGTGTAACAGAGCTATCTTTCAGAGCTATGATACAGAGGTATGTTACCTTACATAGCTACCTCACACAGCTATGTTACAGAGCTACTTTACAGTGCTATGTTACAGAGCTATGCTACAGTCTATATTTTGTGCTACAATTCAGTGCTGTGTTACAGTGCTACATTACAACACTACATTGCTGAAACACATACGGTTGGGTTGCCTCCTTCTATGCTCCCTAATGGGACAATTTTCTGCTATTTCCAGCCTTGAGATTTGGCCTCCTCCAGTATAAATATGATGCAACTGCAGGGATCTGTGCTTTTCAGTCTGAGTATACTTGTGACATTCCCACAGCGACTAAATAGCAGAGCTTATCAACATGCCCAAGTCCCAGTGGCAGCAACCCTTGGTGAAATTCCCAAGCAATGAAAGCTGTAACTGAATCTGCACAAATTACTCCACTGGGTGGTAAACTAAATCACAACCATAGCAACAAGAGACAGTTGATCTTTCACTCCTCATAATTAAATTGCACCTTATTTTTACAGTCAGTAAGTCACTTTACCAGAATAAATCAGCTCAGACTTTATGGGTTTAACAGGTTTGAATTTGTGGTTAGATATGGTCACAAATTTACTGGGACACCTGTGGTAATAGATAAATAAACTCTTGAATTAGAAAGGAAAGAACAAACGTATTTTCATATTTCCTTTTTGTGCTAATGTGAAACAATAAAACAGTGACTATTTTGGAAGGCTAGCACAGCCACAACTTTCCCAGAAAGGTCCTACAAAAAGCCCTGAGGCGATGATCCGATTCAGGGGGAGAATTGGCTGGAACAATAGAAGAAATTACCTTCTCTTTCCAAATTCTGATAGGGTATCTTTAATGCTTACCTGAGGGCAGACAGGGGTCAATTTATGACCTAATCTGAGTGACAATGCATCTATCCACAGTATTGCACCTGTGGAGTCCCTTGGCTCACTGGTAAGAACACTCAACTCACAAGCAAGAGACCTGGGTTTCATTCCCAGCAGGATGAAACCTTGGACAAGTTTCCTCACTCCACATGCCTGATAATAATCCCTCAAAATAAACAGTAAAAGATTGGTCACTTCAAAACACGACTATTTGTGGGACACTGCTGTGCACAATTTGCTGCTGCGTTTCACTCACAAACATACACTCAATTCACTTTACAGTATATTCTGTGAAGCACTTTGAAACGTCTAGATGTGAAAAGTGCTATCTCAAATGCAAGGATTATTATTATAATCTAAGACCAGTCAATGAGCTCAAGGCTCAATATAGGGTCTGAGCCCATAACCTTCTGACATCAGAGGCACGAATGTTGCCAAGTGAGCCAAGATAAGAAAGGGATGGAATGAATAGAAAGTGTGTCATAAATTCCTGAGGTTGTTTTACATATGGTGCACAATACAGTGTGACTGGTCCACTGTTTTATAAGTGTGAAGCTGTGTTATATGTTTGAAGCTTCAATGTGATAAGATCCTATATCAAAAACATTATACAGTATTTATGTTCCCTTTTCAGTCTACACATTTTTTTGGGGGGAGGAAGAAAACTTCCTTAAAAGGCTATGTCACTACATCAATTATAACAGAATTAGTTACCAGTGATATGTCTTTTAAATCTGGTCACTCATGAAAATGCAGCTAAACCAAGAAAAACAAAACACAATTAACTTTTGAAAGTTATGATTAATGTAAAAATAACTAAATTATACATTAACAAAAGTAAACTGTTATAATTCTCGTGAAAAATAATCACACAGAAAAAAAAACTGAAGGATTTGTTTCAATTCTGTAACTAAAAGAGACAATTTCTCACGATAAAGACGATTTAATAAGAGCAAGCGCTCCGAGACGCCGTCCAGTGTGGAGGGCGCAATATAAATCGAAGTTGTTGTTAATAGGTGAATCTTGTTTGAACATTCAGTCTTCCTTCGTTGTACAAATTTTGTGGCAAATTTACAATAGACAGGTAGGTGTGGCAAGAAATTCCACCTGGGTCTAGATTTACTCTAAATTTATTCTATTTCTTCATATTTCAGAGCATTCACAACTTGGCAAACCCTTAAATACAGTCGAATTTTGAAGTCAGTTTTCTGCAAATTAATTTTAGTAACTACAGATAACCAACTTTATCGATGAGACTGATTTCCACAAATTGTCAATTCAACAATTCTGGATATTCTGAAATGCTATATAAATAGAATATGTCTACTCCCAGTTGGAATGTTTCCCCCCTATATATCGGGCACTATAAATCAAGCAAACAATACACAATGCTGGATTATTTTCAATGCTCGTGAATCCTGTAACAAATCACACAGATTAGACCTCTATATGTGGTCAGGGAATGTGACAACTCCCGGTGCATTATTAAATGCCCTGCCAAATATAATTGCCCTTTGTAACTTGCAATCATTGGTGCCACCTGTGATTTGGCATCAGTGGGTTTAGATTAGCACACAGGCACCAAGATCAAAATAGCATGTGAGTTTCTTAATTAACTAAACAGCTCAGGATTTCTCCAGCTAGATCTGCCCTAGCTCTTGTTGTTCAATGTGTCTACACTGCAAAGTCTGTTTGCCAAGGATGCCTGTAAATGTACCTGGGATGTGGCAGGTGGGTATCAAAGTAGTGCATTAGTTGTCTGGCTAGCTTCCTGCTGCTTGTCTACTCTCTATCCATTAGTACTACATGACATCATGCAAATTGTATCACGTGAACATTCAAAAGGTCAGGTTACTGGTTTGTTCTCCTATATATAATGGTTTCATTCAAGACGGTATTACCCAACCATTTAGTGAAGAATGTGATTGTTGGGTATAAGCAATAGAATAGTGAGTTTGTTTTCTGCTTTGGGAGGGGCCTGATGGACTCCAATGGTATTTTCTGTGTCTGTACATTCCTGTATGTTCCTGAAAATCAAAAATAATCAAATGCAAGCAAAATAATAATTACTAATAGTAATAATAAAAATAATATTAATCCTTGTATATATTTATTTTAATATGTATTTGATATATTTTTGATATACCTATACCTGTACATATATTGGGTACTTGATATGTAGTTGATATAGCACCTTTCATTTTGGGAGGACATCACTGAACATTTAGCAGGATTTACTGCAAAGTGTAGTGAGCAGCGCCTTGGGACATCCTCTCAACATGAAAGGGAAGCAATATAATTTATTGTTGTGTATTTTGTAAGCAGCCATTTATTTGTTCTGCTCAGCAATGTTCTATAAACTATGAAAAGTCCAAAAGGTCAAGCAGTGAACGATCGATCCTTTAACTTCTGGGTCATCGAATCTATGCTGACATCACTTCCTGAGTCCTGTGCATGCAAATTGTACTAAACGACAATCTGATGACGAAGAAATCACTAGGATGGCAAAAAGGCTGATTTCCAAGTCATTGGGTCACCAATAACATGACTTTGGGAGTGTCCTGATAACCTGTGAGTTATTCATGTACAACATGATCATGACCAATGGCCAAGAAGTGAGCCAGCCAGCTGCAGGTATGAGCAGTGAGTGGGCTCCACGACCCATTCAAGTTATAAAGAAACCAGCACTTAAATCAAAGTTATAGCCAATAGGCCTGCACTATAGTTTCAGTGCTCAGCTATTTACTGGATAATTGTGCTGAACCATTGAGATGCTAAAGGGAACTATGTGGGATCTTGTGTGTTCCTGACCAATAAAAATCATCACTCAATTCATATCAAAATAAGAAACAAAACAATATTACTGGGAATGTTTTCTTTTCAATGCTGGGAAATTGACTTGAAACAATCCTTGGGGATGTAGATTTCAGCAATATAAAAATAACTCTTGCCTCTGGATTTTACTCATTCACACAAAAAAGAAATTCTAAATTATACTGTTGAACTTGATATGACCTCTTAACTCAGTGGCACTTACTTAGGCCCCATTCTTCTCCAGCTTGGCTTAGCTCATAGCACTCTCATCTCTGGCTCAAAGTCTGTGGATTTAAGCCCCACATTGAGACTTGAGCTCCTCACCCAGACTGATGCTGCTTGCTGTGAAGACGATTATACTGTCGAGGTGGCACCTTTCGTATGAGACATCACCCTGGGGTCACTTCTGCGTTTTCAGGTAGATGTTAAAGATCCATGGTAATTTTCAAAAAGAGCAGGGAGTTGTTCCTGGTGTCCTGGCCAACAATCATCCAGATTAATTGGTCAATAACTTTATAACTGTTATTGGGGCTTTGCAGTGCGCAAAATCACCGCTGCGTTGCCTACAAAAACAACCATTAATGAAAACTGTTTTGAAATGTTATAAAATGCTGTAAAACATCCATTCCTTTCTCCAGTTTATATGTAGAGAGGGTCTCTTATAAAAGAAACAGTGTGACTGAGGTAAAGAGGGAACCAAGCTTGGAATGTAAGGATTATTATTATTATTATTATACTGATATACAGTACAGTACTTGAAGTATACTGATACTTTGCCTTTAAACCCATCAAAGTCTCCAGCCTTTTAACCTGCCTGTTGACTGTAGTGTAACTGAATCTGGACAAGGACAGACTTGACCGAAAATTCACAGCCTTACAAATAGAGCACTTGATGAACCTTAGAGCAATGTCTGTTGATTTTCACTTGGCCCAATGCATGCCTGTTGACCAGAGGGTTGCAAATTCAATTCCGAGTCTGCACTAAAATAGGCTAATCTCAAACTGGGCATCTGAAGTTTGACTGGATGAGTTAACTTTCTTCAGATCCTTGTCAACAGGACCAAGGCTGCTTGGATCCTCCTCTTGAATGCCTTCAGGCATTGACCACAGTGATCTGCATGGATCCTCACTCCACCTCACGGAGTTAATACAGAATCTCCATGTCTCAACTATTCTTGAAACCTTACATCTGGACCCTCATGTCTGCAATATTGCCCACTTCCTTCACTACTTCTCTCCCCTGACTGCTGGGACTCAACAACAACAACAACAATTTACATTTATACAGCGTCTTTCACGTCGGGAGGACGTCCCAAGGCGCTGAACAAGACGCGTGTGACCCGAGCTTGGAGGGGAGTGTTTGGGAAGGGGTGAAACACGAAGGGGAGGTAAAAGAGTTTGGGGTGGAACAAAAGGCACGATCGAAGAGGAAAGTCTTCAAACCGGCCTTGAAAGAGGAAAGGGAAGAGGCGAAACGGAGGGATTGAGGGATGGCATTCCATAAGGTGGGAGCGGAGAAACTGAAGGCCCGGCCTCGGATGGTGGGGCGGTTCGGGCGGGGGGCTTGGAGCAGCCCAAGTCCTGTTGAACGGAGGGTCCGGGTGGGCGTGTAGGGGGAGAGTAGATCGGTTAGGTAGGATGGGGCAAGGCCATGTAAGGCCTTGTAGGTGAGGACGAGGATCTTAAATTCGATCCTCTGGAGGATGGGGAGCCAGTGGAGACGGGCGAGGGTAGGGGTTATGTGGTCGCGGAGGCGGGTGTGGGATAGTACACGGGCTGCAGAGTTTTGGATGGCCTGCAGCCTATGAATGGAGGAACTGGGGAGGCCGACTAGGAGAGAATTTCCGTAATCCAGCCGTGAGGTGATGTAAGCATGCACAAGTGTTTTGGCAGCGCGGGGGGTAAGATAGTTGCGGAGCCTGGCAATGTTGCGCAGATGGAAATAGGCGGTGCCGGTCAAGGCGCGGATGTGGGGGAGGAAGGAAAGTTTTTGATCGAACATGATGCCGAGGTTCCTGATTGGCTTTGTGAGGTGGAGAGTGCAGCCTTGGATGTTGAGGCTGGCAGCGCCCGATGTGCGGAGGCGCTGGCTTGAGCCAATCAGGAGGGCCTCGGTCTTATTCACGTTCAATTGCAAAAAGTTGTCCCTCGTCCACGATTCGATGTCGGACAGACATGCTGTCAGAACATCGATCGTCTGGGGGTTGAGGGATGAGGCAGAAAGGTACAACTGGGTGTCATCCGCATACATGTGGAAATTTACCCCATGTCTGCGGATGACGTCGCCCAGGGGGAGCGTATAAAGGGTGAAAAGGAGGGGACCGAGGACAGAACCCTGAGGGACGCCGTGGGAAACTGTGCGGGGGTTTGAAGAAAAGCCATTGGAAGAAACAAAATGTAAACGGTGGGTCAAATAAGAATGGAACCATTCAAGGACTGTGCCTTGAAGGTTGAGGTGGGAGGAAAGACGTTGAAGGAGGATGGTGTGATCGACTGTGTCGAACGCAGCAGACAGGTCAAGGAGGACGAGGAGGCAGAGGGAGCCCTGGTCACAGGCGGTTAGGATGTCATTTGTGACCTTAACCAGGGCAGTTTCTGTGCTGTGGATAGGGCGGAAACCTGATTGGAGGGGTTCAAGAAGTGAATGATTTAAAAGGAAAGAGCGGAGCTGGGAGGCAACCACTCTTTCAAGGACCTTGGATAGAAACGGGAGGTTGGAGATGGGTCGATAACTTGATGGTTGCGACGCATCAAGGGAGGGTTTCTTCAGGATAGGGGTGATGGTGGCTGTTTTAAGGGAGGTAGGGACGGTTCCTGAGGAGAGGGAAAGGTTAATGGTGTCAGAAATGAGCGGGGCTAACAAATGGAGCTGGGTGCGGAGGAGGGGGCTGGGGATGGGGTCCAATGAGCACGTGGTGGGTTTCATGGAGGTGATTGTTTTTGTGACTGAAAGCGGGGTGGTGGGGTTGAAAGTGTGAAATGGGGGGTGAGTAGGGGTTGAGGTAGCTGATGAGGGCGCGGAGGTGGAGGAGTGGTGGGGGGAGGAAACCGCAGAGCGGATTTTCTCAATTTTGGACTCGAGGAAATCCAGCATCTCCTCGCAACGAACGTTTGAGGAGAGGATCTGTGAGGTGAGGCGGGGGGGGCGGAGGAGCTGGTTGGTGGTGGCGAAGAGGAGGCGGTGGTTGTCCTTCGCTTCCAGGATTATCCTGGAGTAGAAGGCTGATTTGGCGGTGGCTAGGGCGGAGCGGTAAAATTTGATGTGGTCCAGCCAGATTTGCCGGTGGACCGTGAGGCCAGATTTGAGCCAGGTGCGTTCAACTGCTCTCACTTGGCTTTTGAGGGAACGGAGGTGAGATGTGTACCACGGTGATGATCGGGAATGGGAGACGGTTTTGGAGGTGAGGGGGGCCAGGATGTGAAGGGTAGTGGAAAGGGTGTTGTGGAGGGCGGTGGAGGCGGAGGATGGGTCTGTACAAAAAGAATGCCATTGTGGGAGGAGGTCGGAGGTTTCTAGGGCAGAGGTGAAAGTTTGAGGGGGAATCTTCTTCCAGGGCCGGTAGAAGATGGTGGTGGGTTTGGAAGTGGAGGGGGGAGGGATAGAGGTGTTGCAGGAAATGAAAAAATTGTCAGAAATGGCCTTGTCTGTGATGGTGACACCAGAGACGTTGAGGCCTCGGGTGATCACTAGATCGAGAGACTCCCATCCACTCCTCCATTATTTCCAGGTTTGATTACTTAAACCCCTGCTTGCCAGACAGCCAAGCACTTCCCTACATTAGCTGCAGACTACCCAGTACCTCTTCTGCATCGGACTCCCCAAGCCTATCACCTCCATTGTCACTCATCTCCATTGGCTCCCTATTCTCGAGTGACTCAAGTTCAAGATTATCATCCTCACTTTAAATATCTTTATAACATTGCCCCACTTTACCTCTGTGATCTCCTGAGACCCTCCTTCCCCACTGCTCTCTCTTATCAGCAAACATCAGGCTGCTTTGCATCCCTGACTGATCTACCCCATCATTTGGTGGACTTACTTTGCAGCTATCCTGCCCCGATTCTCTGGAAATCCATCCCAGATTTCCTCCAACTTTCCCATATCCTCTCTGCATTTTACACCTGTCTCTTCGGCAACCTTTCCCTACCTTTCACCAATTCCTACCAGCTCGACCTCCCGAGTTGTATGAAAGACTTTGTGCTATCATCCCGATGTGATCAGCACTCTGTAAACCTAATTTGTTGTGTTGAGGTCAATAGTTGACCTTCGTACTGCTTGGCTATGATGGGAAATTATCAAAATTCCTGTTTGTTATACAGTGACCACTGTGAGAAAGTGTGTGGGGTAATTAGATGAGAATACCATCATACCTTTCATGCTCCATTGGGCTCTGAATATCAACTCTCAAGGCTCATTTATGAAGAATGGCCACTTGATCAAGTTATCGGAGGACTGGCAGCAAATACTCCAGCAAAAGTCAACACTCTGTAGAGGGAAGAAAACTATCAAAAGGAATGCATTAGTTTCAACTACTCCTAGTGGGTTATTTTTGTAAACAACTGCAGAGAGATAAATATAAAAAGCAAAAATAACATTGTCGTTTAGCAATGTCAATGATCTTTAAAGCAGTTCTGACCTGATTGTGTTACCATATCGGCATTATGTTCCAGTCACGGAAGTAGTTTGGATGAAATGGTTCACATTTGGCAGTTAGCCAATTCCTATTGAAAATGGTGCAAATTCCACTAATTTAGCAGAATTAAAACCATTAGTTAGGTTTTGTTGCGTTACAATGACTCTTCAAGGTTACTTGTGGCGTGCATTCATGTTTTATGAACCATGAACTCTACTTAGTGGTGTATGTTATTGACCTTCCCCCATGGTTGTAAATTACTTTATCCAGAGTGCTTGTTGTGGGGAATGAAATGAAAAATTCTAAGTGCTTTCTCTTGCTTATCTATTAGTAAGGGAGCAATAACCAAAATGGGTGAAATTTTCTCAGTAAAGATATTTCGCTGCAGTTTGCCCTAAAGCCATAACTTAATCGTTGTTTACAGCTCAGTTATGGCATGTTGTATACTCCCCTCGCAGAACCTAAACATATTCAGCATCATGAATCAGGATATGAATTACCCAGCAAATGTAAGATTGATGTATTTTACATTGGTATTGTTCCAACTGGCTTTGCAAGTGACTTCAATGAGAGGCTGCATTGGCCTCAGTCCAGAGCTAATTTCCGTCCCCTCCCTGGACTCTTGCACTAACAAATCCAATTCCCAAATCACATTTGCGCTTCAAGAGCATTCTTTTCCCATATTTAGTGGCAAATGGCTTCAAGTGGTTATTTGCATAAACTCCTATCCTGGATAAAGTGCAGCTGCCTCCATTTGTCACTATTTTATTTACCATCAAGATGAACCTGAGATTAAATTATAGAAACCAACACTCTCCAGAAAGAAAGTGTTAGATTTATGGTAGAAGGCTGTAAATGCAAGTCTGCAAAGTTTTTCTAATTCTGGATTTGGCTGGCAGTTCAAGGCTGCAAGACAAAAACAACAACAACATGCATTTATATAGTGCCTTTCATGCAGGGAAGGGTCTTGGAGGATTTAACAGTGGTAGACCTTGACAAGGGAGTATCATAACCAAGCTGAGATCTCCGTGCAACCCACCTACACATGGAAGTCCCAGAGATAAATTGTTGGAATGGAATGCACCCTATCTCCCTGTATCCTGTGTACCTAACTCCAGAAAACAGTAGTCACAGGTTGCCAAGAGCCAAGGCTGAGGGACCACAGAGTGTGTTGGGGTGGGGGTTCTGCTGGACCTTAACCAGCAAAAACTGCATAGCTTGCTATTGATATTGCTGTTCGGCAAGCTTTCCTGCTGCTTATCCAGCTAGGAGCACCCTATTCATAAGAGCCTTGGCTTGCAGGGTTAACACATGCTGAGTGGGATGCCTCCCTGCTCCCAGTGACTGGTCTGTTGTCCAGTAGGGTCCGGTGATATATCGATATATCGGTTATATCCGATCTAATTTTCATATCGATACGCCGATATAGGCATTAAAAATATCGATATATCGAAAAATCTGTATATCGAAAAAAAAATCGGAATGCGCGCGCACTGAACTACAAGACCCAGAATGCTCATCTCTTTTCACAATGCACAGACCGAGCTACAAGCCACCATATTGTATTCATAGTCCTCGAATACAATATACAGGTATGCAAAGGGTGAGGGGGAAGAGACGGGGGGGTGGGGAGAGATGGGGGTGGGGGGGGAGAGATGGGGGGGGGGGAGAGACGGGGGGGGGGGAGAGACGGGGGGGGAGAGATGGGGGGGGGGGAGACGGGGAGAAACAGGGGGAATGGGGGGAGAGACAGGGGGAGGGGTGGAAGTGACGGGGACGGCGGTGGGTGGGGGGGGGTTGAGATGGCGGTGGGGTGGGGAGAGATGGCGGGGGGTGGAGAGACGGCGGGTGGGGGGGAGAGAGACGAGGTGGGGGAGAGCGACAGGGGGGTGGGGGTGGGGGAGAGAGACGGTGGGGGAGAGAGACGGCGGGTGGGGAGATGGCTGGGGGGAGGAGAGATGACGGGGAGGAGGAGAGATGATGGGGAGGAGGAGAGATGATGGGGAGGAGGGGGAGAGACTGCGGGGGCTGGGAGGGAGACGGGGAGACAGACGGCGGGGAAGGGAGAGAGACGGTGGGGGGAGAGACGGTGGGGAGAGACTGGGGGGGTGAGATGGGGGATGTGATAATAGGGAGGGAGGGAGGGAGGGAGGGAGATGGGGGTGGGATGTGAGAGAGGAGAGAGGCACAGAGACACAGACAGAAAAACACAGAGATGGAGACAGTGAGTGTGAGAGACACAGAGAGAGAGAGATATTTCCCTCCTGAGGAGATAGGCCTCGGATGCATGCGCACCTCCGAATGCGCGCGCGCATGCGCAGTACGAAAACCCCGAAAATACAGATATTTTGGTATATCTAGATATGAGCCCATCGATATATCTAAATCGGAAAATTTCCATATCGACGGACCCTATTGTCCAGACCTTACTGATACACCAGGCAGTAGTGCCCTGGAATACTACGGACTAGGGTCTGTCGATATCGAAATTTTCTGATATCGATATATCGGTTTGCCCATATCAACATATACCGATATATTGATATTGTTTTTTTTTGTCCTGTGCATGCGCGCGCATTCGGAGGTGTGCGTGCATTCAGAGGTGCGCGCGTATTCGGGGGTGCGCGCGCATTCTGGTGTGCGCACGCATTCGGATATTGACAAGGTAAGTTGAAAAAGTCAGCATCATACCGATATATACCGATATATCGATATATCGCCAGACACGATATATCGATATTTGCGATATTTTGATTTTTTTATATATATCGAATTTTTCGATATATCAATATATTTTTAATTCTGATATCAGCATATCGAGATGAAAGTTATATCGATATAACCAATATATCGATATATTGCTGGACCTTACTGCGGACCTGCCTGGCTCGGGAACCAGACTAGAGACCACCACAGAGGCGGGCTCAATCTCGACATTCCATTGCTAGGCATTTCACCTTGGGGCTGCTCCAAGGAGACCTGCTTACCGCCCCCCAAGGATGATGAGGTTGAGGTTTGAGCTCTCATAGATGGATGGTAGGTACAAAGAACTTCCTGTGAGCTTCCCAGTTGGCGACACAACTCATTATGAAATGCTTGAGAGCATTGCCCAATGTCTTCCTGTCCGCAGCTTGGGCACACATCCCTTCCCATTGAGCGATGGTTCCACCAATTGGAGATAAAGCGTTCAAGCAGCAGCTGCAATGTGTGTTCACGAATTCTGACTTGAGGTAACGCCTTCAAGCAGCTTTTGCCCTAAGCCTCAGAGTTTCTTCATCAGCTACTTGGGGGGCATCTGTTTTCAGAATGGGGGGAATACCTTTACAAGGCAGTTGAAAGAATCTCTTGCAGGAAACTTTGCAATTGGATCTGACTCATGGAGTGGGAGATACTGTCCTTCTAATATGAAACTTCATTTCTATTCCAAAACACCACAATCATACAAACCTTTGTTAGAACATTGCCCTCCCCCACACCCCCTCACACACACACACCTACACACACACACAAACACATACATACCCCCACACACAATGAAGAATGTTTGCAAGTGTAAAATTGGCAAATTCCTCGTCAGATGCCATGTGGGAAGTTGAGTTACAGCTGCTTGGAACTGTGGCCATTTGAAATGAATGGCATCCTCAACTCTCCAGTGTTCCCTCCAATTTATAAAAACATGTGAAGGGTGGATGAGAGCAATGATTTTTCTGGAAGCCAATGGGTATACTTAGGGAAAATCAACCAAGAAATGGGATTAAGCAAAAAAAATTGGTGCAATAGTGTGACAAATTTGAAATCCTTTCCCTTTAAAATGTTTTAAAATAGGAACCCCCTGCTTGCTATGCAAGGTTACAAGATTAACAAAATTGTCTGGTACTTTATAACCACAAGGTTCTTCTTGCCATCTTAAGGTCACATCTGAAGACCTTTCCCTTTGCCCACTGTTACCTGTCTTCTCTCCATGGCTCAGCGTCAAGCTCCTCCACTTGTAATTGCGCTGAGACACTACCCATATGATAGGCACTATACAAATGCAGGTTGTTGTTATTGTTGTTGTTGAAGTGTGAAGCGAACCAGTGTAGATCCTGGTCAGGGAGAAGAATGCTATTCATGAACAATCTCTGAAATTTTATTGGGTTCATGTGATGGGACAACATGTGAATAGCTGGATTTGAATAGTTTTAACTTTGAATTGATCGTCTTTGAAATTCCCAAAGTATCAAGGGGTTTGGAGGTACTGGAAGAAGGGAGAACATTTACACTGAGGCAACACTTACTCTAGCCACAGACAGAATAGAAGTATCTCTTGTGAATACGTCCACCGTAGAGGAATTGGCAAACAAACTCCAAGACAGTCATAGTCAGTGGACTTGAAGAACCATTATAAATCACCATGGTAAAGCACTCACTTGATCTCTCAGGGGGTTAATTCACTAAACCCTACAAAGTCCGTCATGTTTCGTATGTACTTTTGAGTTTCAGCTCCTCCGTTTATGGTAGTTAGTTCCATATGTTTGCACGCAATAGAATATCTGCTGTGTCTCCGATTCTCCAGTGCTGTCCTTAGTTTGAAACCCACAGAAGCATCCAAAAATACGAAGAGACACACAATGGGAAAGTTAATGTAACAGAGGGAAAGATTAGATCGGATAAATAGACCTGTCCCACTTCTTTTTTAAGATCAATCTTATTTAAAACCTCCTAAAAACATACTTAAAAACAAATGCTGTGTCAGGTTCTTTAGAGAACACTTGTGCAATATTGCCAGCAGTTTTGCATTAAGTTTTTTGTAAACGTCATTGGTACTCAATCTTGTGTGACACAACAAGAAACTATTTTTCAGACAGTGCGATTTGGCTTAGTTTATAATGCACCAGCGCAATAAAACAGCAACATTTTTACATTTGCATTCTTTGCTGATGTGATGCATTTACACAGATATGAACCATTTAGGGCCATGTTTACACAAAACCGCATTCTCTGCGATCCCCAGGTTTTGAGTTTACGTTTGGAAGCCAGATTTTAACTTGGGCATGTCAAGAGTTTTGTAAAACAACAATATGTTTTCTGTTTTTACTAATTCTATACTTGATTTAGATTTATTGTTGCTCCTCAGTAAGGTGACAGAATGGAGCATTCTCTTAGGTTCCATAAGAGCTAAATGAACCTTTAAGATCAATCATATTGTGTTACAAGAGTTGTGCAGTACTCTTGATAGTATTTTGTCACGGTTTCCTTATATACCTTGAAATAGTATCATTTTCATGAATACTGTATGTACAGTGTTATTTTGCATCCTTTTCAATGGAGAAAGTGGGATCACTTCACGTAAATACCTTATTGAGTGGGAAGATTCACCTCCGCAGCTGGTGAATTCCCTCACCTCAGTGGCCTCACATGACATACCAAATAACATTGAGAATTTGGTATAGCGTGTTTCACCCCTTGAGGGTGTTCCAAAGCACTTCACAAGATGCACTGTAAAATCGTACAAATACTCTCTGGTGCGGAGAAATTCCAGCTGGGTCTAAATTTATTTTTTCACAATCCCAAATTTGTTAAATTCTAAAACAAAACATTTATTTTGCAGCGGAATTTCTGTAAGTTATTTTAAGGACTCCAGAAGAATGGTTTCAAGTTTAAAGTTCAAGAATTTGCCAGATTCTGGATGCTCCTCTGTAAGGCTAGATAAACAGACTATATCTGGACCCCTTACAAAGAGGGAGGGAACATTTATTAATCTGAGCCAACCTTGGACATGCAGGGTTATAATGGAGTGCGGGGAAGGGGCATTGTAAAGTGGCGACTAGGTTCTCTGGTCACATGGGGACAGTATGCATGAGGCTGGAAACTGCTTTCACACATGTTTCCACACACGTTTACTGGGACATGGTTAGATGCTGGTTGATTGGGGTCTTCTCTGTGCACTATGGACACAGCATTATCCCACAAACAGCCATAAAGTGAATGACCAATTTTAAGCAGAGGATTGTTGGCTAGGACTCTGGGAAATACTCCTATCTACTGTCCTGTCAAGCAGTCCCATGGGATCTTAAAAGTCCACTTGAACAGGCAGATTGGACTCATCGCATCCAAACTGGCTCAGAGGCAAGATTGTGATCAACTGAGACAGGCTGACATTCTCTTATGATGTATTGTTTTATAACTTCTTTAAATTACATGTTGACACATCAGCAATTAATATAATGATTCACACTCAGGTTTATGTTCATAAATTTGAACCAGAAATATATGCTGGGTGCAAACCCCTGGTAGGGTCATTGGCAAACTGAGTTCAATTTAGATATCCAGAGAAATTATGAAGAATTCAGTCCCAGAAAGCAACCAGATATACTGGGGAAATGAACAATAAATCCTCCATTGAAAATAAATGCATTATTGGCATCTGCAGATGGAACAAAAGAATTATAAACCTTCATATAATCACATAATAAATTATGTTGCTCAGGATTTTGACACCAAAGATATTTCTTTATCTATGGATATAAGTTTGAGATAATACATTTCTCCTTTCACTCTGTGCCATGTACAGGTCAGACTACATGTCTGCAATGGTTTCAAAACTGAACTTTTTAAAAACAATGGATTGATCAGTAATATGAAGAATGAAGAGAAACTTTTATTTTTAATTACAGTAAGAGCCCGTTTATCCGGCACCCACCCGGGGTTGGGTGGGGGGTGGGACAACTAATTGACTGTGCTGGATAATCGGGCGGCAAGTTGCTGAAAACCCAACACAAAAAATTAACTTATTTTAAAATATACCATTTTAATAATACACTAAATAGTAGCTGAATATTGTATGGATACTTATCAATAAAGATTCCAGCACACTCGGTAAAAAGATCGGTAAAATAAAAACAAGTTTGTAAGTTTAATAAGTGCACATGCGCACACATTGCACGCATGCGCAAAGTGAGCACACTCGCGATTGCTGGAATGGGGAATTGCCCCGGCAGGGGGTCGAGCAATCCAGTCATGGATAAATTGGCTTTTACTGTACTAGTGCTTGGTTGCTACACCCCTAAACTTTGGAACTTCCTCCCTTTACCCCTCAGTCTCACCTTCCTCTGTATCTGCATTAAAACCTGCTTTGTAAACTTGAATGACCTTCTGCCTCCCCACTCCCATCTATATGCTTAGCCTCTGACCCCGTTATTGTAAGGTGCTCCAAGATATTTTATACATAAAGTGCCAGTTATATTAATACATTTAATAAGTACAGGACTTTGGCTTGAAGAAACACTATGGTTCCTTTATATATTTGTGGAGAATTTGAGAATCCCAAATTCCATCCAGTTGTAGCCTCGCCTGCAAGCCCATATTGTAATAAAAAAAGTCTTAAATTCAGTACTTTAATTTTCAAGCCAGGTTTTTGCAGTTGGCAAAGAGAGCCTGAATTGAAGAATTCCTCACAATTCTACACAATTCTTAAATTCTTGTAATTCTTTCAGGCTGGTTTAGGTGGAATTTGGTTTCTGGTTGGGAGAATACTTTGAAGTGTAATTCCATGTGAGTCAGGGGAGTAAAAATAAATGCAAAACATAGAAAATGAGTTTGCAGAACACAATTATTATCAGCTGGATTGTTTTTCATGTATAAAGGGTGTCAGTATTCAGACACAGAGTGCTGGGATAGGAACAATCTGAGCTCTTTCAGTTGCCAAGAAAGGAATAGATAGTGTAGATAGTCTGTTGCAAATACCAAATGAACAGATGGATGGATGTACAACTAAATTTTGGCAGGACAGCAGCCATACTGGGGTCTTGTAGCTCAATGGTTAGAGCACTCACCATACAAGCGAGGGACCTGAGTTCAATTCCAGGCAGGTCAAAACCTTGGGCAAATTTCCACACTCCTAATCATAATCCCTAAATTTTTTTTAAAAATCATTTCAATCCACGACTTTTTGTGGGACACTGCTGTGCGTAATTGGCTGCTGCGTTTCGCCCACGAATATATAGTCAATTCACTTTACAGTGGCTTTACAGTAGCAACGATTATTATTATAATACTCTTTGGAGCTGAGGGTGGTGAGGAGGGGAAAGATGACAAAGTGCTGTGAATTATATGATTTGAGGCAAATCTCGAAAGAAGAGAGGGACTGGGTTAGAATCACCTGGAAAAGAGTTCAAGAGAGTGGGCACCAAATGGCTTAAAACCCAACTGCCAATGGTGGGGTAGATAGAGTGGGAAACACTGAGACACCCAGTGTCTTGACAGAATCAGGGTGGAAGGATTTAATAGACCATTAGACGATAGAAGTTTACTCTATTTCCGAGGCTCAAAATTTCTTGTACCTGCGTATAGGGCGCACTCCCAACTTTCGAGATCTTCCGACGTGAAAAAAAGTGCACCTTATACGCGGGTATTTACGGTAATTATATTGTAAAGTGGAGTGATTTGGGGGTGAAAGTTTACAAGATATCCCGTGAAGCACTTTGAGATGACCTTCTCACATGAAAAGTGCTGTGAGGATTATTATTATGCTTCATAATCTTGGACGAGTGAGGAAGGCAACACACTTCTATTCCTCCGCCAGTGATGGAGACAGTGTCCCTTTTAATCTTTACTCACTCCTGAAATGGCTTGACAGTAAAACACATGACATACAATAATAATCCTTGCCTTTGTTATAGCGCCTTTGATGTCAAGAGATCATCTCAAAGAGGTTCACAGGATGTACTGTGAAGCGGGTGATGGTATATGTAGATGAAACTGGCAGCCGAATTGTGCACAGCAATGACTCAAGAACAGCCATGAAATGATTGACTAATTTTATTTGGGGGATTGTTGAAAATAGCTTTTTTTTTCCAAGCAGTGCTGTGGGATCTTTAACATAACATATAAACTATTAGTTGAGACCTGCGTTTAATGTCTAATCGAAAAACGGGACTTCCTACAATCAATGCACTGGAGTATATTGCATAGGAACATCAGATCAGATTGTATTCCTGACTTGGGGCTTGAATATAACGTTCTGAGTCAGACGCAAGGGAGGCAAAAGTTCTACCAACTGAGCCAGGCTGACATCTCAAATGAGCTTAAGCACAGCAATGGCATTTGTGAATGTTACATCTTCAACCCTATTCAGTTTCTTACATTCGGTGTTCATTTTTAAGGCTGAGGTAAGGTGGGTGGGAGGGAGGGGGAGGAGGGGGCAGGTGGGGAGCATGGATGCAGTTACATCAGTAATGTTGAGATAATTTCCTGAAATATGGTATTCATTGAACTCATGCATTTGTGTTTTTGTGAGGTTTTAGTCTAATGTTTACTATTATTCTATTAGCCTTATGTTAGCCTTGGACTGTTTTTCATTAATGTTCAATCTTCCCTTCCTCACACACACCGCCCTGAGCCTATGATGTAAATCTATCCTTTAGACTGACAGTAACTGGCTCCTGACAATAATGGGAACTAATGTGCTGCTATAGTTTGAAATGGCTTCATATGGATGTTTCCATGCAGCTCTCGGTCAATCTAAATTAATCCAGACTCCATTCTTGTGCACGTGTAAAACAGCTGGACCTATGCGCAGCTGGCGACTCTGTCAATATTTCTAACTCTTAACATTACATTCCCATTACTGCATTACATTACATCCCACCCTCGGCTAAGCTGCCATCCAGCAGTGTCAGGCATTTTAATACATTCTCTCGACGTGAAAGGGACTATATAAATTATATTGTACTAATTATTAGAAATGGGTGTTAAATTGGTTTACAATACTGATGGCTTCTAAATCGCCACCACAAAAAAAAGCTTGCCTAGACACTTACATTCCACATACAAATCCCATTTGTGTGTTTGTTTCATGCTGTAGAGAGCACGTTATCTGTGATTTGAGTCTGGACGCACTTTGGTTATGGAATCGGTACAGATTAGGGCTTATCATGTTAAATCCAAATTGTCTATAGTCTGATCCAAAAACTTCTTCCTTCAAGGGGTATATACTCTCACTATCGTAGTGTATTGTGCCAACACTTTCCTTTCTGTCTCTCTCTTTCTGGCTTTCACACTATGGATTTATTTGTGAGCCTCTCTCTCTGACTCTGTCTAACTTTATATCTCCTTGTCGCAGTTTTCTTTCTCACTTTCTCTAACTTTTCCCTACTGAATCCTTTTCTCTTTGATTCTTTCATTCTCTTTCTGACTCTTCATCTCTCTCTCCCTCCCTGCCTACATGGTACGTATAAAAAACATGCACTGAATAAAAGACCTATCTTGTGTTGCTGGCAGTTTGTTGGACTGTGCAGCTATATCATGTCCCTAGTAACTTCTCCCACATATACCAAACAACGTTGTATTTTGCTTAAACGTGGCAGTCAATTGCGCACAGCAGTGTCCCACAAACAGTCGCGGTTTGAAATTACCAATTTATTATTGTTTTTTGAGGGATTATTATTAGGTGTTTTAAACTAAATCAGTGAGTTTTCTCAAAATCTCAGTTGCTAAAGGGCAATGTCCAGTGTGGATCTACATTGTACAGATCGAGAATATCCTGGGATCATTTGTTGGCTTGAACTGAGTTAGCTGATCTCAGCTGGGGCAGGGTTAAGGGTGGGAATTGTATTCAATACCTCTGTGGTAGGGAGGGAATAAAATCAGACAGGATTCCTCCAAATGATGACTATCCAGTGACCAGCTCTGGTACACTACAAGTTGAGTGAAGATAGGATCAGTCTTGGAGCCCAAAAATTCCACCTGGACTGATGCTGGAAAAACATTTCATTTTAAACTGTAAGATTGCACAGAATTGAAGAAAATTCTTCAATTTAATTGTGGTTTGGAAAGCAGTTCCTTTTTAACTACGAGAAAAAAAAAGCTTCAAACTTAAGACTGAATCGTGCTATTGCTTCTTTCTGCCCAGGCTAAACCAGAACAAATCTAAACCAATATATGGGGAAAATTCCACTAAGCAATATGTCATGGCTGATGATATCAGCTGCTAAATGAGTTTACCTAGTATAATCATACATTGTCAAGCCTCTAAGTTTAATGCTCAATTAAGTATAATCTTCTGAATGTGAAAAATTAGTAAGATTAAAACCATTCATCATTTAATTAATTTTAATGGGAGTTTAGAAGAATAGTACACTATAAACCTCAGTTGTGAAAGGCTCAAGGTAGATCTGAGCCATTCACACTAGGAAACATGGACTTTTTGATTGACACAGAAAAAAACCTAGTCTGGATAATTGTCGGCCAATTTACCTTCATTACTTCCAATCAAATTTAAAAGTTTATTTAAGGAGACGTCATGTCAAGAGTTATGTTTTAGAACTCAGAGGATATATTTGATGCAGTCATTTGTTGTCCAAGGTAAGGCTGGGTTTCCAGCAATATTGCTGTGATAACAAGACCTTGGTGAAGTCATCACTGGGTGCACTTCAGTTTTAAAACCATAAACTAAGCCAAAGAAGGAAAACAATAACAACAAGAAAATTACATTTGTATAGCACCTTTTATATTGGGAGGGTATCCCAAGGTGCTGGATAGTTAGTGTTTCGGACTCAAACAAGGATCGAGATTGGGGAGGGTGGAGGGAATGGAGGGGAAAGGGTGTGACTGATGGCACAGTTGAAGACGAGAGTCTTGAGGTGGAACTTGAAGGAAAGCTAGGGAGGTGGCGAGGTGGAGCGATTGTGAGATGAAATTCCAAAGATTGAGGACAAAGTGGCTGAAGACTCACCCGCCGATGGTTGGACAGATGGGTCGGGGGACACGGAGCAGGTTGGAACCTGTTGAGTAGAGCGAGTGGACAGGTTGGTAGGGGTTTAGGAGGACACAGACATACGGAGGGGCAAGGCCATGGAGGGCTTTACAGGATCTTGATGATGGGAAGCCAATGTAGTTGGGCGAGAACGGGGGGATAGTGTCGCGGAGCTTGGTGCAGGAGAGGACACGGGCTGCAGTGTTCTGGATGATCTGCAGCCTTTCGAGGAAAGAGCTTGGAAGGCTGACAAGCAGGGCATTGGCATAGTCGAGCCTAGATGTGATGAAGGTATGCATGAACGAAAGCTTCAACGACCTGAGGGGTGAGGTAGTGGCAGAGTCAGGCAATGTTACATTGGTGAGGGAAGGTCAAGCGGGTCATGGGATGGATGTGGGGGAATAAAGACAATTGAGGATCAAACAATACCCCTAGGTTCCCGCCTGGCTTGGTGAGGTCGAGTGTGCAATCATGGAGGTTGATGCTGCCAGTGCCTGAGGTGTTGAGGAGCTAGTGCAAGCCAATCAGGAGGGCCTTAGTCTTGTTGACATTCAACTGCAGAAAGTTAGCTGTCATCCAGCAGGTAGTCTGCCAGCACAGTAGTGGTCTTGGAATCGAGGATGGAGCAGAAAGATAGAGTTGGGTGCCATCCACATACATTTGGAAGTTGACCCCATGTCTGCTGATGATGTCACCAAGGAGGAGTATATAGATATTGAAAATGAGAAGGTCAAGGACAGAGCCCTGGGGGACACCACGCAGGATAGTGCGGGAGCTGGAAGAGAAGCCATTAGTGGTGACAAAGTGGAGCCAGCGGGATAAGTAAGAGTCAAACCAATTAAAGGCGGGAGGAGTATGTAGTGATCGATGAAAAGACAACCCAATATTCAGAGTTATGGTTGAGGGGTAATATTACTGTTTTGGTTAATAATTTATGGTGTCTGCTCTAGTCTTTGCTGAAGGATATAAGTGTGATATCCTCCTAGATCTTACACCACTGCAAGAACTAGCCATAGCTTGAAGATCATTTTGTCTTAAAATTTATGATCATGCAGAATTGCAGGAACTCTTAAATTCAGATTTCACCTGGAAGCACTTTTATCTGCCTAAAACAACCAGCTTCCAGATTAGAGCTGGATTTATGAATTTTCATCATCTTGATCTTAAAATATTGAGGCAAAATTATTTTATTGGCTTACTATTATAGACCACGATACAACCAGTTTTTGTGCAACTGGGTCTATGGCACCAGTGGAGTATATTCAGTTTGGGATTGAGTAATTCACTGATACGCCCACCAGTGGAAACAGTTTTTCCATATCTACTCCGTCAAATCCTCTCATGATCTTAAAAACCTCCATTACATCTCCTCGCAACCTTCTCTTTTCCAATAAATAAACCTAGCCTCTCTAGCCTTTCCTCATAGCTGAAGTCCCTAATTCCTGGTACAATCCTAGTAAATCTCCTCTGCACCCTTTCCAATGCCTTAACATCCTTCCTAAAGTGTGGTGACCAGAATTGAATGCAGTACTCTAGCTGAGACCTAACCAAAGTTTTATAGAGGTTAGTCAGAACTTCCCGATTTTTGTACTCTATGCCTTTATTTATAAAGCTTAGTATCCCGTTTGCTTTTTAGATAGCCTTGTCTACCTGTCCTGCCACCTTCAAAGAATCACTCAAACAAACCCCCAGGTCTCTCTGTTCCTTCACACCACTTAAAACTGTACTACCTAGCATACATTGCCTCCCCTCATTTCTCCTCCCAAAATGCATCACCTCACATTTCTCTAAATTATTTTTCATCTGCCATGTGTCTGTCCATTTTACCATTCGGTCTATATCTTCTTGCAGATGGCTGCTATCCTCCTCACTATTTACTATTTTTCCTAACTTTGTGTCATCTGCAAACTTCGAAATGGTACCCAAGTCCAAATCATTAATATAAATTAAAAAGAGCAGTGGGCCCAATAATGATCCCTGGAGGACGCCACTGTACACTTCCCTCCAGTCAGAAAAACAGCTGTTCACCACAATTCTCTGCTTTCTCATGGCAACTTTGCAGAACTTTCCTTCAGGTTAGGCAACCTGTTACTCGTCTGTTGAGGCAGTCATCTTGATTATTGCTTTTGTTCCATACATTCCCAAATGCACACAGCAATGCGGAGTCTGAAGTGAATACCATTAGGTCCATTGCTTTGAGTCCCCAATAATCCATTATAATAATGATGTATGAGATTGATTTACAATAAGTTCACTATTATTATAAGTATCATCCAAGCTCAGTGCAAGCACATTGTCTGAAAATCTTAAAATGCTTCACAGGATTTACTGTAAAGTGGAGTGACTGTGGGCTATCACAGATGTGAACCTGAACTCATTCCTTCAGTATGATCGCTGGCTGACAAATTCGCTATATGAGGCAATGTTTCCTTTTATGCTCTCAATTTTTGACAAATACATGCTCCACCATGTCAATGTGTGAAGCACAGTGTGGTGGCTACATCTCCAGGATGTGAATGATGCTGAGAAAGGTCTGGATTGATTTTGGTCAAGCCACAGTTACCAACAAACACAAAAGCACTATTTCTGTGACCTGGTCCCATTCACCGTATTCCTTTAATCCTCCTGTGAATGAGTCAGTATAACACATCCAGTTCATTGAAAATATTACTAGAGTTGCTGTATACACAGTGATCGATGGCCATGAGTCATGCTTACAATGAAAGGGTTTGAGCAGCTTTTCACCGTACAAACCACAAGGCCAAAGTACCACCTTGAAATTTATTAAACTACTTTGATCTCATTGTGCACAACACAATGTAATGATTATTTGTCTTGACATATTGACACCTGAATAGCTTGAAGAAAGCAGGCGTAACATTCACTCTGTTAAGATCATTGTGACATACTCAAGAAAGGTATATTATCCTGCTTTGATGTAAACACATGTGCTATCGATCGTGTGACTGGCTGAAGGTTGCAACTTTGGATGCACAGTTTATTTATCATGACGTTCATTTAACAAAATAAGAATTAGATCATTATAAATAAAAACTAAATCTCAAAGCACCTGCATGATTATATCTGACATTTCCCAATAGGGAAATAAATGGGCCTTCTTTTCTTGGAAGTATCTAGAGATGGAGAGGGAGACTGAGCAGGGATGGAGGTGGTGGGGATGAGAATGTAACTGAAGACACAGCCAAATACAAAAATGTTGTATCTCTTTAGGGACATAGAGTACAAAAGTCAGGAAGTTCTGACTAAACTCTATAAAACTTTGGCCTCCGCTAGAGTACTGTGTACAATTTTGGTCGCCACACTTTAGGAAGGATGTTAAGGCATTGGAAAGGGTGCAGAGGAGATTTACTAGGATGGTACCAGGAATTAGGGACTTCAGCTATGAGGAAAGGCTAGAGAGGCTAGGCTTATTCTCATTGGAACAAAGAGGGTTACGAGAAGACCTAATAGGTTTTTAAGATCATGAGGGGATTCCACAGAGTAGATAGGGAAAAATTGTTTCCACTGGTGGACGTATCAGTGACTCGTGGTCACAGATTTAAAATACTTTCAAAAGGAAGCAGAGGGGAGATGAGGAGAATTTTTTTCACACACTGAGTTGTTCGAATCTGGAATGCATTGTCTGAAAAGGTGGTGGAGGTTGATTCAATAACAACTTTTAAAAGAGAGGTAGACATTTATTTGGGGAGGACAGGTTTGCGAGGTTATGGGGAGAGAGCTGGGGAGTGGGATTAAATTGCTCTTTTTAAAGAGCTGGCACAGACTCGATGGGCCAAATGGCCTTCTTTTGTGTCGTAAAATTCTATGATTCTTCTCTTGATGTAAGAGGTGCAAGATAAATGAAGCATCAATCACATCTTCTGTAGCTCAGTGGTTAGAGCACTCGCCTTACAAGCGTGAGACCTGTGTTCTAATCCAGGCAGATCAGGGGAAACCTTGGGCAAGTTTCCTTGATCCACACACCTAATAATAATCTGTCCAAAAAAACACAATAATAAAAATTGGTCATTTGCAATTCATGACTGTTTGTGGGACACTGCTGGGGGCAATTGGCTGCCACATTTCATCCACAAATATACAGTAAATTCACTTTACAGTATCTTCTATGAAACGCTTTAAAACGTCGATAAGATGTGAAAAGCACTATATCAAATGCAAGGATTATTCTTATCTCTAAGGGTAGGCTGTTGGGAGGGAGGGAATGTGTGGAAGTTGTTGGCGTAGCTACAGCGCCCTCTTCAGTGTTTAAATTGGCACTTCATCACTTCACAGGGTACCTTCCTGAGGAAGTAAATGGCTGAGGTACCAAAATATAAGAGAATGAATGAAAGGAAGTGAAAAAGAGAAATTGAGTAGGCAAACACATGTGGGAACCAGTATATTCCATTCAGCCAATCATTCCAGTTCAATAAACTGTGAACGAGCCATTACCTGCTATGCTAGTGTTCCTTTTTGAACAAGTGGCCCATCAGTAAAGTTTTACTGTATTTTTGACACCTAATAAACTCTCTGAGTCAGCAGAGTTATGAGGAAGTCTTGATTTCTGGTTACCAGGGAAACCAAGGTCAAGCTCATAATTTGCTTGTTATTTTTGTGAACTTTCAACGTGACAAAAAAATGGTTCCAACTGTTGCCCATTTCACACACTGCAGCTGCTCCACTTGTCTCTTTCTATCCGATGTAGGTTGGGATGAGGTCCCGCAGCAGTAGCGTGGAATGTGCAACCCACGAGCATGGGTCAAGCACCCAACCAAACAGTGGCAACCGTGAGCAAAGGGAAGACACTTACATTGGGAGCAAAAAGAAGAAAAAAACGCAGCGACAAAGCGACGGAAAAAAGTCGGTGGCCATATCGGGCACTTTGAAGAAGCACTCTAGGTCCTTAGAAGAAAGTGAACGAAGAAAGAAACTAATGGAACTTTCCAAAGATGATCTTCTTCGACTGCTCAGCATCATGGAAGGAGAGGTGGAGGTGAGAAGTGAATGAGAGCATTTTTATAGTTATGATTTCATATTTGTACATTCCAGGCGGTAATTACACCTAGAGTACAGATTGAGTTCTGGTTCTGGTCACTGCGATGTAAAGGGATTGTCTATGCCCTAGAGGCAGTGTTATGACCGTGTTCCATAGAAAATTCAGAGCAGTGAAAATGCTCCAGGGTACTATCCTTCCTTAAGGAGGTATATAAATGCAAATTGTTGCTGTGGACGATGAGAGAGAAACTATGTTGAGCAAGGCATCTGAAATACCCAGTACCTCGGTTGATAAGGGTATGAGTTACTAAAAACCTAGTTATATCCACAGGTTTGTGTTGAGTTAGCTGGCCACAGTAAGGACTGCAATTGTGTTCAGAAATTGCATATGTCTGTTTATGTCAGCCTCTGAGTCTGAAGATTGTAAGTTCAGCTCCAAGTCAGGACTTGGAAATCATATAGTTTAAGCTGACACTCTAGTAAAGTACAGGGATGCACTCCATTTTTGGAGATGCTGTCCTTCAGATGAGACATTAAACCAAGGCCTTGTCTGCTGATTCAGGTAGATGTTGAAGATGGCACATTCGAAAAGCAATCCTCCAAATAAAGAGAATGGTTATTTTCTTCACAGCTGTTTGTGGGACATTGCTGTGTACAAATTGGCTGCCACATTCACCCACACAAAAAAGCACAAAGTCACTGCACTTTACAGTAAATCCTGTGAAGCACTTTGAAATTTCCTTCTAATATGAACGGTGCTAGACCAAATGCAAGGATTGTTGGAAATATGTCAGGGTGAAGACAGAATTAGGCAGGATATTGGGTCTCTCCCTCCTGTTGCCAAAAAGCCTTCTAACATGAAATCATCCCCACCCACTCAATCCAGTGTCTCCAAGAAAGGAGAGACTTCAGAGGAAAACAATTGGAGGGAGCCAGATTCCATTGTCAAGGTTAAACACAATTCAGATTAGACACCTGCAACACTGTAACATGGAGTTCAATACTGCAGAGAGCATGGATACATCAACACTTTGGCAACGTAAACAGTGCAGTTGGTAGAAGTACCGGCAGGGTGCAATGGACTGCTGTTTGCTTACTGTAAAGATTACATCAAGCATTGAAGCTAGATTGCCCATGTGTCACACCCACTGACACTCAGGATCTAGATTTGGGTGTGACCTCACCAGCTGCACTCGTAACTGATGTCGCGGATGTTGAGCTGGGCCAAGGGCGTCTTCAACGAACCTGGGGGTTTTTATTGAAAGTACTGAGAGGCTATGATCTCACTAGTGTGCAGGCCGTTCAATCATTCCCATGGGCATCTAATACTATCTGGAAATCACAGGCTCTATGCTGACAAAATCCATGTTGTTGTTGGCAGAGAATGTTCCCCGAAGACTGTGCAACAGCAGCCATTAATTCACAGTAATACCCACACTGATTTTAAACATTTCCTGATCAGTGGCCTGACCAGAAACAGGAAACAAAGAGTACAAATTCTACCCGACTCCTCAGTTGTGCTTTTTTTTTGCTTTTTTTGTATAGTGGCGGGTTATTTTCAAACCCATGGCTCCCATGAGAAACAATCATTTATCAGAAGCTTAATTTACTGCTTTGAAGGTAGTTTAACCATTTCCATTGTGGGGAGGCAAGAAAGTACAGTATTGGCTTATTCAGCCGCGCTCTCATTCCGGTCGCTGATATGCAGCAGAAGATTTTTTTTAAATGTAATTTTTTCATAAGCTATTTCAAACTGGTCAGAAATCACAACACGCTCTGTTCCACATGACCTATTCACAAAACCCTATTCACAACTGGTGTTTCAGAGTACCAAGAAGTCGAAGGCTTTGGGTTTGCTATCTGCTTTTGTCTTAAGATGACCAAACTCACACAGCCGAGTGCTTATCGAATATGGAAAGCTATTGTAGAGCTCAGGAGAACTTATATTAATATTCCTTCTGTCACTATCAATAAACTGTCATGGAAAAAACACACTACGTTCACTATTCTGTCTTGAACACAGAAGTGGTTTATCTGAAGGTCAGGTTCAACGGGCCTTTAAGCCATGGTGGAGCAGTGAAAATACTTTTTTTACATTGGTACCATGGAAATGACATTTAATTTAATTACAAATAACAACCTGTGTATTTTGTATGGCGTCTTTTACATCAGGTGGATGACTCAGAGCACTTCATAGGATATACTGTACTATCAAATGGACTGACTGTGCATTCTGCAGACAAGCAAATGGAGCAAGGGCAGAAGGCTTTTCTGCTGCCTCATTAGACAAATCTGCTGTAGTACTGAGCCGTACAAAATACCTCACCAAGCAGCTACTATTTACATAAGAGCCCCACAGTGACTGCGGAGGACATTACCTTAGAATCATGGTGAAGCTAGTCAAAGGTGAATCCTTCAAATATTTATTTTGACTGTACAATGTTTTATGAGAATATGACTTTGGATACAGTCAACCTGGTATGTGTGTGAGAAAGCGAGAGAGGGTGAGAGGTCCTTATAAGAATTTAGCAATAATATTAATAATGCTTGCATTTGTGGAGCTCCTGTGGCTTAATGGTTAGAACACTTGTCTTGCAAGCTGGGGAGACCAAGCTGGGGAGACCTGTGTTCGAATCCATGCAGGTCAGGGAAAATCCTAGGGCAAGTTTCCTTACTCCACACGCCTAATAATAATCCGTCCAAAAAAAACCACAATAATGAAATTGGTCATTTCCATCCACGATTGTTTGTGGGACACTGCTATGCACAATTGGCTGTCGCGATTGACCCACAAATCTACAGTCAATTCACTTTACAGTATATTCTGTGAAGCGCTTTGGGACGTCGATAAGATGTGAAAAGCACTATATCAAATGCAAGGATTATTATTATTATTATTTGATATTGCATCTTATCATATAGTGAAAATGTCTCAATGCACTTCAAAGGATTTACAACTATAATAATAAATAATGCTTAGGTTTGATATAGCCCCTTATCACATCTTCAAAATGTTTAAAGCGCTTCACAGAATATACTGTAAAGCGAATTGACTGTATATTTTGGGGGCAAACTGTATACTCTGTAGATGAAAGCAGCAGCCAGTTTGCACACAGTGAAGACCCACAACAGCCATGAAGTGAAGGAACATTTTGTTATGTGGACTCGCTAACTGCACAAATACTAACACCGCTCTGTGCTAACTCTACTATCTGCACAAGACTCACAGGGGGTGAAAAATCAGTTTATAGCTGGCTACGGAAGCATGGAAAAAGGATTTGAGACAAATAATATTGATGCAGGAACAAAATCAAACTCTAGCCTTTAGTCAGATTATAAATTTTCATAAGCACCAGATTATAAAATTTCATAAAGCTCTTTGTAGAAAAAACAATCTCCGATTAAGATTCTTGTCGGGGAGCTGTTTTTGTTGGAGCACAGTGATGTTTTAATAGGGAGGCAGCAATTCGTTGCGACAGTAATGCTCTTAGGTTTCTGTTCTCATTCAAATTATCTAATTTTCAAAGAGGGAAAAATAAGGTAATGCAATTAACCCTTTAAGGATACGGGAGTATTTTGGTACCTAAAGGGGAAAAAAGGCATCAATAATTTCAATGGGTTAATTTCCCTAAATCTTGCCAATTAATCCTTCCAGCCTGGGCGGGCAAAGGTCTGTCAGTCAGATAACAGAAAGCATGGATGAGCAACCTTGTTTTCTTTACAAAATCTGTGCACAATATGGATGTCTCAGATATACACATATGGCAGTCAGCAGTTGGGCCTTCAACCTTTCTGCCTTAACCCTCTGGAACTCCATCCTGGAGTCCCTCTGCATCAATCTGCAAAGTCTTCCTTTGTCTCCTTCAAGGCCCGTCTCAAGAACTTCTTTCAATCGTGCCTTTGGCCATCCTGCCACCTTCAAGCCCCTTGCCCTCTACTCCCAGCTCAGATGCAAACTCTTGACTGTCCAGCTAGGGCATTCTCCTAATGTAAAAGGAGCTATATAAATGCAATTTGTTGTTATTGTTGTTGTTGTTTAGATGAAGATGGCCTTTTGGCCCATACAATCTCAGAAAACACACCATACTGTACTCCCATTACAACATCAAGCCATTTCGTAAATTCCCTGGGGCCTATGGCTCCCTGGCTTGCTAAGGTGTGTCACAGTTAAGCACTTTGAGACACTACCAGAATCCTAGTCTCAATCACCTGGTAACCCATTCCAGCTTTTAGTTACCCTCTTGGTAAAGAAGTTCCTAGTGTATGTATTGAAATTGCCATTTGCAACCCTGAACCTGTGTCCTCCTGCTGGTGTGATTTGTAGAAAGATATCTGATTGACTGATCACTTCTTAGTGATGATGATGTTGCCATTTTGCCTACAAAATTCACAGTCACTACACTTCACAGTAAATTCTGTGAAATGCTTTGAGACGTCCTCCCGATGTAATTGGATTATTATTTTATATTATATCAATTATCAATGGAAAATTGGAAAGATAGACACCTTTCATGATGGTTCTCTCAGTTAATAGCTTATCAAACGTACTTGAAAGTTGTTACCACCAACAAAATGGAAGGTGGGAGAAAACCAAAATTGATTATTAAAGAATCTGTTGCTAGTTGAAGACGCTATCAGGCAGGTAGACATACAAACATAAAATCATTGAGCTATTCTGTCCAGAAGGGGGCCTTCAGCCTATTATTTATGTGACAGGTACTTTTGCTCTTTTTTAAACACATATGTACAACTGAAACATCAATAATCATGTACACAGCCCCTGTCCCTGACAGCACCAATTAGTACAGCAGAGGGGAGGACTGCAACAGACAGTTAGGGGAAGGGGTGAAAAGCTGGTCTACTTTAATTTTACACTGCCTTGTGCTTCCTCATGCAGTCCTGCAGGAGACCAGCCCCCGAGGTGCATCTGATTTATGCCTGTGCAGATTCAATCTCATAATTCGGTCAGTTTATATAATGGTAATCAGATGTGGGACGCCAGTCAATTTCCAGACAAACTTGAGGCTGGCTCCATTTGCCATTATAAGCCGATAATCCATCAAAGGACACCAAAACACCTTAGAAACATGTGGTCGGTTCATAACCTGCAGGTTAAACATACTCAGGCAGCAAAATGATGCCATTAATATGATAGTGACGCTATACTTTGCATAGGTCACTTTGGAGAAGAGACCATCCAGATTTTTCCTTTTGACATTGTTAATGGCAAGTTAACCGAATGCTCATTATTCCCTGGAGTTTTATGACCGCAACAACTCCCAAAGATACGAAACGTCAGCCTTCATTCACCAGCTCCAATCTACTGCATAAGACAGTGCCTCCACCCTATGACCAAGCAGTGCTTATTCACTTGAGTAGACTTTAGATGCTGCTTTACACTACAATTCTGAGTTACCAAATGCAACTGAGTTTTGATAACTTGGATTATAAAAAATCATAGAATTCTTTGATATTAAATTGCAGTCCATATATAAGTGATTCAGTAACGCAATGAGTGTCAACCTCTTTAATATTTTGGCATTATTGGCATTTCCCAAACAAATGTATACTGTGGTGTCAGGAATAGGGGGCTGGACCATTGATTAATATGTTTATTCTCCTCAGTCACTGCTCTCAACCAAGGTGGTGATGGAAGCACTTGCTCTCTCCCCACACCCCCAAGCTAAGAAGGCAAAACTCAGCCATGGTTGCCTATGCAGTGATCCCTGCACGGCTCAATCTTGGGTGAGGACAGACTTTTCAACCCAAGCTCCAGTAGCCACTTTGCACAGTGTCTGATATTGCACTATGTGTTTATCTAGGTGAAGTACGGCTTATTATATTCCATTTAATGTGACCAGGCTGCAAGATCAGTCTCTAAACATATGACGTAAGTTTTCTCGTGGTCCCGGAACAATACATTATCAGCAGATTGTATGTGAACTCTATGCTGACACTACTGTGAATTGGTGAAACAGTGCTGCATTCTCAGAGTGCCATTCTTTGGATGAACTAAGTTCTGCCTGTTCAGGTGACATTTAAGATCCCATGACACTGAAAAGAGAAGTTTCTCCTTGTGCCTGGTCAATAATCCTGTAGACAAAACTGATCATTCACTTCACGTTTGTTGGTGGGATTAGCTGCTACGCTCACCTGCAAATACACTCATTACACTTTGCAGTAATTAGTTGTGAAATACTTTGAGATATTTCGACATGTGACATGCTATATCAAATGCAAGGATCATTATAAACAGTAAGAAAAGTTTGAAAACCCTTTTTGACAAGAATTAGCACATTACATTTGGGTTTATGGTAAAAAAAAGTGTTTAATTTTAAAGAAGAATCTGAGTATGTTCACACGTTGTCTTTTCAGGATTAGCGTTTATTGTTTAATTTTATGATAAGTATTGAAATAAAGGAATAAAATTTGGGAATGATTGTGACCCTGAATCTATAAACTACCTGGGAAGATAGATAACTGAGACTTTTGTTTGTCTAAAATGTTTTGAGCAATAAACGGGTTCCACAGCGGTTAGAGCCTCGGCCCAGGGTGAGGTGTTGAATCGTATTATTAGGAAGGGTTAATCACCAGGCATATTTGTAGGACAAACGGACATCACTAATCTGTCACTAGCTGTTAGTTGTCAAGCAGTAGCTTTTAATGGCCCTTTCACAATGCTTGGCTCTTAATCCTTTCGTATTCTACTACCTGGCCCTGCTCAGGCACACATTCGGAAAGGCATTAAGGACTTTTGCCTTCTTTTGACAATACTGTACTGCAGCACAAATAAGCAAGAGACATAAGTGGGAGAAGGAGGCTGGTTTTGCACAGACTGCTCTAATGGCCAGGATTGCTCGTGTACTCAATTTAGCATGTATGCAAAGTTCCATCAACCAATACCCATCAGCTGAAACAAAATTAGAAATCGCTGGGAACATTCAACAGGTCAGGCAGCATCTACGGAGAAGGGAAAAGTGAGTCAACGTTTCGGGTTTACGACCCTTCGTGGATCTGAAATGTTGACTCACTTTTTGTTTCTCTATAGATGCTGCCTGACCTCCTGAGTGTTCCCAGTGATTTCTGTTTTTGTTTCAGATTTCCAGCATCTGCAACACTTTGCATTTTGTTTGAATCACTTTGGGTTGCTGGAGCTATTCTTCAGGAAATCTCTTTCAAAGCCACAACAACTCATCAAATTTGTTTATGTAGAATATATCCTCCCCAAATCTGAAGTATGCTTCCGTTCAGTCTTATCTTTAAAACGATTTACTGTCTGTTTTGTTTCCCCTGTTGATGTGATACAGGCACTCAGTGGGTGCACTGCGATTGGATTGTGACACAGATGGGGATATATTTACAGAGGGCATATGAGCATCTGTAAAGAAACATTAATCATGTTAGCGCATTCCCAGGGCTCTCCCTAGTGCCTCACTCCTTCATACACAGAAGACATGATCAGTTATAATTCCTCTAGGTTAATTTTTATCAGATGTTTGCCTTCAAAATACATAGTCACACCACATAATACTAAAATTCTGTGAAGCACTGAGAGACATTTTGACAAAAATGATAAGCTGCTACATCAAATGCAAGGATTATTATTAGTTTTATTGCTGTACATGAAAAGAATCTTTGGAGCAGTTTCAGGCTTCTTTTACTGGCAGCTAGCAACTATTAATAATAATAATTCTTACATTTGCTACACTGCCTTTCACATCAGGGGGACTTCCATTGCATAACATTTACTATTAAGTAGTGTAACTGTTGTGCTTTGTTGGCCACTATAAAGACCAAGGTTTTTAAGGCACTTTTTGGAGCCTCCCTCATTGCTCAGTTAGCAAAGTGTGAAACTCAGCTCATACAGGCCAGTAAGATGCTTATACACTTATCAGGAGTTAATATTTGAGGTTTCATGTTCCGCATCGTTCTTTAAAACAAATTTTTAAAAATCAAGCGAGCTTGGAAGTGCAATCGTGGCAGTGATCTCACACGACTGTCACATTTGTGATTTGTGCAGTTATGTACCAAAACGTCCATGTTGTAAAGATTACAGCATGTTCACATATGGTGTTTGTCTCATGTGAGCACAGTAGAACTAATGCTGGGATGATCTCATCAACATCAGAATGTGGTAATATTGTGGGAACATCAGTCATTTCTGACTTGCAGCTCTCAGAAACAAAGAATACAGCCTTGATTTCCCTGAATGAAGTCGCTCACCATTTCGAAGTGAAATCTAAATCATCTTTCCTGAAGACGTAAAACACTCACTGTTCTCAATCTATGTAGGTTTATCATTTCTATCTGTTCAGGTGGATGTGAAAGATCCCACTATTAGAAAAGAGAAGAGATTTTCTCTTGTTGTCCAAGCCATCAATCCCCCAGATACAATTGGCCATTCGCTTCATGAGACATTGCTGAATGAAAATTGATTGTTGTATTCATCTACAAAATGCAGTCACTACACTATACACTAGACTGCACAGTAAAGCCTGTGAACTGCATTGTGACATCCCTCAATGTAAAAATGTCTACATCAAATGCAAGGATTATTATATTACTATTACTAAACACGGTGTGCTTCCCTCAAACTAAACTTTCTTGCTCCTCCCCTTAATTCTTACTTGCGGGTAGTTCTGGCAGATGCTGTCAATCCTCAGATATCTCGCTTAAATGGTCATTCTTTGTGCTGTAAGCATTGACGGTCAGCCTGATATTTGGCCATAAGAGGGTATCACAGTCTAAGTACTGTATATCCATTCTTTACCTAACAACCCACACTCACTCACTCGCTATGCATATCCTGCGGATAATATCCAGCGTTTTCTGTTTTACCCACAAAATATGCAGGCAATTAACTTTGCAGTATATTCTGTGAAGGGCTTTGAGACATTTTAATGATGTGATAAAGCACTGGATCAAAAGCAAGGATTATTATTAATACAGTATCGTAAATTCAGTTAACAACAACAACAAAACTACATTCATAGAGCGCTTTTCACTTAAGGCTGAATCCAAAACTTTCTGAATTATGGACAGTTTAAGATATTATATTAGTAGAATAAATATGGACCCAAGTGGAATTTTACTCCATATGCCTAGGAATTTATGGTGAGTCTTCTTCTTTATAGCTGATAAATGCTGAAGCCATTTGTTGTGCACATGTATGCTAGTGTGGAATTGTGAGCATATGAGTGTGTATACCAGTAACGTCAACAAGGCAGAGGCCCTCCTGATCTGCTCGCATCAGCGTCTCCGCACCTCAGGCACTGACAACATCAGCATTCAAGGCTGCTCTCTCCACCTCTCGAAGCAAATCAGGAATCTGGGCATCTTGTTTGATCCTGAACTGTCCTTCCTCCCTTATATCCATTCCATGACCAGTACAGCCTTCCACCACTTCCGCAATATTGAATTTGATCCTCTGGGATCAAATTCAGAGGTCCTCACCTTCAAGCCCATTCACAGTCTTGCCCCTGACTATCTCTCCGACCTGCTGTCTCCCTATCAGCCTGCCCATCCCCTCCACTCAGCAGACTCTGGCCTGCTCCACGTCCACCGCCCTAACCGCCCCACCATCGGCGGCCGGGCTTTCAACCTCTCTGCTCCCACACTGTGAAACTCCATCCCACAATCTCTTCACATAACTTCCTCTCTTTCCTCCTTCAAGGCCGGTCTCAAGACCTTCCTCTTTGACTGTTCCTTCTGCTCCCCTCCTAACTCCTCCAACTCTCCTACTCTCTTTCCCCTTCCCCCTACCCCGACCCTTCCACCCCTGCTCGGGTCCCGACCTGATTGTTCAGCGCCTTGGGACGTCCTCCCGACGTGAAAGGTGCTCTATAAATGTAATTGTTGTTGTATATGAGCATGTGACTGTATGTTTTTGAATATGTGAATATGTGTGTCTGTGAAGGTGTTAATATATATGAGTATGTGCAGATGTCATTGTGTGTGTGCGTGTGTATGTAAAGGAGTATGTATGTGAAGGTGTGTGTATGTGAAGGTGTCAGCATGTGCGAGTAGGTATGAAGGTGTGAGTATATGTGTTTGTAAATGTGAAGGTGTGTGCGTGTGAGGGTTTGAAGTAGGGTCTGGCGATATATCGATATATCGGTTATATCCGATATAATTTTCATATTGATACGCCGATATAGACATTTTTGAAATATCGATATATCGAAATAGTCGATATATCGGGAAAGATCAGAATGCGGCGCACTGAACTACAAGACCCAGAATACTCATCTCTATACACAATGCACAGACCGAGGTGCAAGCCGCCATATTGTATTCATAGTCCTCGAATACAATATACAGGTATACAAGGGGTGGGGTGGGAGGGAGATGGCGGTGGGGGGGGAGGGAGACAGCGTGGGGGGTGGGGTGGGGGGGGAGAGAGACGGCAGTGGGGGGCGGGGGGAGAGAGGGACGGCGGCGGTGGGGGGGAAGAGAGGGACGGCGAGGGGGGGATAAATGGGTAGGGGGAGACGGGGTGGATGTGATAATATACAGAGAGAGGGAGGGAGAGAGAGATGGGGAGGATGTGAGAGAGGAGAGAGACACAGACAGAAAAACACAGAGATGGAGAGACTGAGTGTGAGAGACACACAGAGAGAGAGATATTTACCTCCTGAGGAGATAGGCCCCGAATGCGCACGCATCTCTGAATGCGCGCGCACCTTGCGACGCGCGTGCACCTTGCGACGCACGCGCATGCACAGTACGAAAACCCCCCAAATATCGATATCTCTGTATATCTCGATATCAGCCCATCGATATATCTAAATCGGAAAATTTCCATATCGATGGACCCTAGTTTGAAGATGTGAGCATGTGTGTGGGTGAGTAGGTGGGTGGGTAGGGGAGGGTTCAGAATATTATTATGGTAAGAATACACCATAAGATGCATTTCCCCACTCAGCCATGAGAGAAGTTTTATGGCACAGAGAGATTTTACACTGTCATATCACAGAAACACAGCAATAAATTCTTAAAATGAACTCACAGTTAAGTCATTCAACATCAAACGCTTTAAGCAATAAACAAAGCAAACAGGATGCTGGGCTATATTGCTAAATCAGTTGAGTTTAGATCCCCAGATGTACTCAGTTGTACACTGCTCTGGACAGACCACACCTTGAATACTGTACACAGTTCTGGTCACCGCGACATAATAACTTTGATTTTACTCCCAGATTCTTGTCTCTTGCCAGTCTTGCCCATAGGAGCACACTGGATGATCCCTAATGTTAGAGGATGCATCATGACAGTAGACCAAGAGGACATCATTTCAGAGTAGTAAAAGGTAATTTCACGACAGATATCAGGAAGTTGCCTGAAATTCTGTAACCAAGTCAACCCTCTTGGCCTCAGTAGGCAGTACTCCAGCACACTGCTTATGACAGATTAGCCAGGCTGGCTTATCAGTAGGAGCAGGGATTCCTCTCAATGTGAAAGACGCTATACAAGTGTAATCTTTTATTCAGCAACTGTTAACCCTTTGAGCTAAAGCCCTAATAGACATGATGGTCCAAGCTGGACAGGGGAAGCTGATTTTGCTGGTTAAGCTCCAGCAGTATCGCAAAGAACTCTCTGGGGAACGCAAGCCTTAGCTTTTGCCCCAGAGCCTAATACTCTGTAATTAGATAAACAGGCTGTGTCCCTGTATGGAGAGAGTTAGTATTACATTCCAGACACAGGGACATTTCTGTGTGGTGGCATACATATGTGGAACTCTCAACCTGATCTGGATGCTCTTAAGCACGGTGATGATTTTCTACATGTGTCACCCGGCTGACCAAAAAAGGTTGAAAGGCACTGTAGAGCTGCATGATATTGCCTGCTTGTGCTTCCTGATGTTGGCATATCATGGAAAGCAGTTGCTAGATTTATCTGCAGAATTTTAGGTGTTGATACACCTAATATGCCATATTGTGTCTGAGAAATTCCAGATTTAATTAACTGTCTGAGATCGGGCATTAAATGCCAGCAAATCTTCTTGATGTTTGGCAGAAAGTAACAGTGATACACAAAGGTAAAAACATCTCCTTGTAAATGTATTGTTCAGCATTAATCTGAAAATGACGTTAGCGAGCTGCGTAAACAGGGCCGATGCACTTGCTCAAAAGATAGCCCGATTGTCAGTAACCGCAAGATAGCACAGGACTAAAGTTAATGCTCTCAGGGCTGTGCCATGGTTTGCTTTGGCTGAAGGCCAACTTGTAGATAATTAATTGTGTTAACAAAACTGACTGACTGACTTGACTGACTGACTGACTGACTGACTGACTGAGTAGCCTGCGAGGGGGAAGCTGACATCATCTCACCCTGTACTTTGGCAACAGAGCAGAACAAATCTGCGTAGGCAGCGCACTTTATAAAGGAAAAGGCAGATGTCTCTCAGTGCTTAACATCTCTGAGGGAAAAGGGCAATACCATTTACAGTTGAGTTGAAATTATAGAAAATGATGATGTCACCAGGGAGATTTCAGATAGTTACATACAGACAGGTTGAGGGTTGACAACCTTAGAGGATGTGGGCAGTTTTCACCTTCCAGTTAGTGGTGGTCATTGAGGAGTCCTGTAGCTCAGTGGTTAGAGAACTTGCCTTACAAGTGTGAGACCTGTGTTCAAATCCAGGCAGGTCAGGGTAAAACCTTGGGCAAGTTTCCTTACTCCACATGCCTAATAATAATCCCTCAATTTTTTTTTAAAAAATTGGTAATTTCAATCCACGACTGTTTGGGGGAACTGCTGCGTGCAATTGGCTGCCACATTTCGCACACAAATATACAGTTAATTCACTTTACAGTCTGTGAAGCGCTTTGAGACATCTAGGAGACATGAAAAGCGCTATATCAAATGCAAGGATTATTATTATTATCATCGTCTGATTAGCTATGGACTGACTGAAAGACAATGCTGAAGTCATTGTATTTTGTGGTGTTTCCAGAGTCTCTGGCTAATTGCCTCTCAGAGACAAACCATTGATAATTGAATACTTTTGGGGGTCTGAGCTGAATTAAGACTATTTCTAAACATGTAGTAGTTTCACTTCCTCCCTTAAGTTCCATCTCCAGATCCACCTCTTTGATCACTTTGATCATCTTTCGCCTTCCTACCCCATATGGCTCCAATCCCTAGCTCGGGTGCGCAGCCAGTATTGTTACCCGTCTTGGGCCGCCCTCCCAATCGGAAAGCTGTTATATATCAATGTAAGTTTGTATTGTATTTTATAGTTTGAGAACCGCTCATATGAGACAGGGGAATCTCTTTCTCCTACCGGCCCCAGTGTCTTCGCACTGTCTTCTCAGATCAGCTCCCACGCCAATCAAACTAAGGATGGTGTTCCAGGTCTGTCTGCCTCAGTGCCACACATTGTTCAGTGGTTAGAGCAGTTGTCTTACAAGCATGAGACCTGTGTTCGAATCCAGGCAGGGCGAATCCTTGGGCAAGATTCCTTACTCCACATGCCTAATAATCAAATAAAACAAGAATAAATTGGTCATTTCAATCTACGACTGTTTATAGGACTCTGTGTGCAATTAGCTGCTGCATTTTGCCCACAAATATACAGCCAATTCACCTAACAGTATATTCTGTGAAGCGCTTTGAGATGTCTAGAAGACGTGAAAAGCGCTATATCAAATGCAAGGATTATTATTATTATTGTGGTGCAGTTATCCACAGAGTCTGAAGTTTTGTTTTATTTCTATTGACAGGAACTGTCACAACCAAAGGTTTGAATTTTGCAAGTAATCCAAAAAAGTTGAAAATCCATTTGCAAATTAACACAGAATTTAAGAATTTATTGTCACAATTTTGAACCATCTTAAATTATAAAGAATGATTTTTAGCCCACATGTTACTTGGGCCTCAGGACTTTTCCCGTCTATTCTGTAGTGTCCAATTGGAATGTGAACAATCCATTACATACTTGTTGCACATGTAATGTAAAACTACCTTCATGCAACAATACCCACGTGCTACTCACAGTGTCTTTATCTCGGGCAGAGATTCATTCAATATAGAATAACACTCATGAGTTGTGCATGAAATTAGAATCATAGAATCATAGAATCATAGAATCATAGAATTTTACGGCACAAAAGGAGGCCATTCGGCCCATCTAGTCTGTGCCGGCTCTTTGAAAAGAGCGATTCAATCCCATTGCCCTGCCCGCTCCCCATAGCCTAATAGACCCGTTCTTCCTAAATAAAGATCTAATTCCCTTTTAAAAGTTGTTATCGAATCAGCCTCCACCACCTTTTCAGGCAATGCATTCCAGATTCGAACAACTCGCTGAGTGAAAAAATTTCTCCTCAGCTCCCCTCTACTGCGCCTTGAAACTATTTTAAATCTGTGACCACGAGTCACAGATTCACCCACGAGTGGAAATAGTTTTTCTCTATTTGCCCTGTCGAAACCCCTCATGATCTTATAAACCTCTATTAGGTCTCCCCTCAATCTTCTCTGCTCCAGAGAGAATAACCCTAGCCTATCTAGCCTCTCCTCATAGCTGAAGTCCCTCAATCCTGGCACCATCCTAGTAAATCTTCGTTGTACCCTTTCCAATGCCTTCACATCCTTTCTGTAGTGTGGTGACCAGAATTGAACACAGTATTCCAGCTGAGGCCTCACCAAAGTCCTATAGAGGTTAGTCAGCACTTCCTGACTTTTGTACTCTATACCCCTATTTATAAAGCCTAGTATCCCATATGCCTTCTTAACAGCCTTGTCTACCTGTCCTGCCACCTTCAACGAGTCACTAACACAAATCCCCAGGTCTCTCTGTTCCTTCACACCATTTAAAATTGTACTATCTAGCCTATATTGCCTCCCTTCATTTCTTCTCCCAAAATGCATCACCTCACACTTCTCTGCATTAAACTTCATCTGCCATGTGTCTGCCCACTTTACCAATTTGTCTATATCCTCTTGCAGATGGCTACTATCCTCCTCACTGTTTACTATTCTCCCTAACTTAGTGTCATCTGCAAACTTGGAAACTGTACTCCGTACACCCAAGTCCAGATCATTGATGTAGATTACAAAAATTAGACACATATTTCCACTCATTTTAGGGTTTTGTCTAGCAGTTTGTTTTAAAGCTCACAATTAGTCGGTTGAGTTCTTTTGAAACACACTGTTGTGATTTTCTTAGCTTTCTTCCACATTTTAACATCCGTGCAGTATGTGCAAGGCAAAAATAATTGGGGCCGAGACTCCATCAGTTGCAGTATTTTCACTTGCTGGCATTCACCGTTTGCATTATACAACCAGTGTAGAACTCAAATCTGCAAAGCATCAACATTTATTAGTTTTTTCGAAAAGTCCCATGCGGTACTTTTAATTGAATTACATTGCTATGAAGTCATATTTCACTGTCCTCTGGAGGAAACATTACAACAGAAAAAAAACCTACTTCCTCAGGTTGGGAGTAAAAGAATGCACAAACTTGTAAGGCACGTTTTCTCAATGTTTCTTAAAGTTTTACTGCAGAGAATCAGCACATGTCACATCCAGGCTCCAAGCTGGAAGTTTGCGGTTTTATAATGTAATTGTCCTCCCAAATCTTAAAACACTTCTAATGTAGAATAACAGACTACTGCTTCTAAAACAGCACAATGTATTTAAAATCAGGGAAATGAGAAAGGATTAATTGAAATCTTGGTATGAACAATGACTTGTTTAAATATTTTCCTTGTCTAATTTTTTTTAATGTTTGTACACATGCTTTTATTCCCCAGTACTGAAGTTTTCATCCATTCTTAAACATAATCCATGCATTTGATACAGCACCTTTCACATCAAGAGAATGTTTCAAAGTTCTTCACAGGATTTAATCTAAAGTGTAGTGTTGATTTTGTGGGCAAACACACCAGCTAATGTTTGCACAGAAACGTCCCACGTGAAGTGAGTGACCAATTTTTTTTATCAGGGGAACACCGGGAGAATCCGAGAGAATCTTCCTTCTCTTTTTGTTTAGTGAGGTGAGATCTGTAACACTCACTGAACAAGCAGTTGGGACCTCAGTATAGCAATTCATCCAAAGGACATCACCTGTGATAATACAGCTCATCCCCACAACTGCACTGGAATGTCAGCCTGGACTGTGAGTTCAAAGTGTTCAACATGGGGCTTGAGCCCACAACCTTGTGACTCAGAGATGGGAGTAATGCCAACTGGTTAGGCTCTCCCTTCATTACCTTTTGTAATGAAGGGAGAGAAACATTTCATGTGATTCCGTTCTGTGCTTTTACGTAAAAGCTCTATGGAAGTGCTTTGAGATGTTTCAATGTGATGAATTGCTCTGTCAAATGCAAGGATTATTATCATTATTAACCAAGTGAGAAAGTTGCGGTTGCAGAATATGTTTAGTTTGAATGATCAGTGCATCTGCGAACAAGCTGTGGCTATAATAAACCTTAATCTACCATGATAGGATATATCATGTCATATAATACCAGCAGAATGGACAACTCTTGGTTCACAATATCAACAAACAAATGTGCTGAAGCGAGAATCCCACCGCTGGAGGCTGAGCCTTTGGCCACTTTGACTCTTGCACTCTGAAGCTCTCTCCCCAAATCTGCTCACCTCACTACATCCTTCTGTTTGCAATTTCCACCTGAATACCTATCTCTTAGCCTATGCTTTTGACACCTTCCTCTCCTACACACTCACACACACACCCTTAGTACTTTCCCAGTTTGACTTCTAGAGTATTAGAGTATTGAGCTCAGGGTGGCAAGAGCCAAGGCTTCAGGACCCCAAAATGTGTCCTGGAGTTTAACCACTGAATGCCACTGAAATGTATGGCCTTCAAAGTTTCTCCCTTCCACTCCTGAAGCCACTGATGTGTGCTGGGATATGGTTCCACGAGTACTGAGGTCAGCTAACTCAAAACAGAGCAGGGATCCAACCTGAGATCATCAAAATACCATCATTTGAACAGATTAAACTATTTTGCTGTTAATTCACAGGGAGTGTGTAACTCGTGTCTGAGACCCGAGGGCTCTGATGGAAAATAAACGTCTGTGGGACGTGCTTCGGAGTCTCACTCATTCATTTATTTTTCAATACACTGCTCTCCATCATTTACTCCCCGAATAAACTATAAGGGCTGAAGGTAGCCTGGGGAGAGTAGGGAACAAGGAGAGCTGTGACAGTAGTCAGTAGTTTCTGCAGACAAGTATTTTAGCCCACGTGAGGGCATTTCCTTTTTCCAGTGATCTCATCTTAGCTTCATACTGAGTTAGCTCAGTGATTTCAGATGGGTGACCACAAAGCCTCCACCTGTGCTTCGCAGGTCTTAAAAATAAGGAACGTCTTTGTCTGGTCCATCTTTGGCTATAGTCAAAATCAGCACTTCTAACCACACAGTCTGTGACGTCTTTTCTCAATAGGTGTCGACGCATCGTTTGATTCATGGTGTGGAATCAGGGCGGGTGTTCAGAGCTTCAGGTTTTATTTGGCACACAAGTGGGAATGGGTAATTGGAAGATAAAATGAAACAAAATAACTTACTAAAAGTAGTGTTGGTGCAAAGTGCTTTTGGTCTATTGGCATGCTTACAATTTACATTCATTGGCTAATAGTAGCCTTTCACCTATGAATGATCTGGTTTGAATCCAGACCAAACTCATGCAACAGAAAACATTGTTGGCTGTGAGAATTCCAAGTGGATGCACATTGGAGAGTTTCAAACTTCATCACATCCAGGCTCGACTACGCCAACTCTCTGCTAATCGGCCTTCCCAATTCTTCCCTCCATAGGCTGCATGTAATCCAGAATTCTACGGTCCGTATCCTTTACTGCTCCAAGCACCATGATCCCATCTCCCCCATTCTCACCCGACTCCATTTGTTCCCCATCACCCAGAGGATTCAATTCATGATACTGGTCTTCACATTCAAAGCCCTTTATGGCCTCGCCCCACCCTACATCTGCAACCTCCTACCCACTACCAATCTGTCCACCCCCTCCACTCAGCAGGCTCCGGTCTGCTCCATGTCGCCTGACCCAGCTGCCCCACCATTGGGAGGGCAAGCCTTCAGCCACACTGCCCCTAACCACTGGAATTCTGTGCTGTAGTCCCTCTGCCTCGCCCCCTCCTTAGCCTCCTTCAAGTCTTGCCTCAAGACCCTCCTCTTCGATGGTCCCATCGGTCACCCCATAATTTTGTTGTTGTTGTTCAAACTAGTATCTGGTTGGTACAAATAAGACCAATTACCTAGGATTTGAAAGACCCTGAAAGTGTCTTTCAAATGAAGACTATGAAGGTTCATAAGGGTTCATAATGTTCCACTATGAAGGTTCATAAGGTTTTTTTTTTTTGGGGGGGGGGGGGGTTGTTGGGAGGGGAATTTAATAAGCTACACTACTAGAGTAGAGGTTTTAAGTTAGAGCAGTGGCTTTGATGAGGTGAGGGTGTGTTGTATTCCATATTGTGTTCTGACAGGTAGACCTGAATTTGGAGTGCTCATAATTAGTGTTAGCCTGGTTCAGATGGTAGCACGATCACCCATGTCAGCACTTTGAGCTCACAGTCTTGGCTGACAATCCAATATGTGTACTGCATTGTTCAAGGTGCTGTCCTTCAAACAAGACATCAAACCATGGTCCTCTCTGCTTGTTCACGTGGACTTTAAAGATCCCATGGCTCTATGTGAAGAGAGAAGGGAGTTTCTCCCAGCGTCCTGGATAAAAGACTCCCAAATAAATTGGTCATTCACTTCATGACTGTTTGTGGTGCATTGCTGTGTTCAAATTGGCCACCGCTGTACTTCACAGTAAAATCTTTTGAAATGCATTGAGACATCACAACAAATGAAAGAGTTATTATTAATAATAGAAAAGTAAAAAAGATTTTAGCCATCTAACATCAAGATGCACAGGAAGAAGTGGGCCTGCTTATCAACCAGTGGCTGTCCCAGCGCCTTGGGACGTCCTCCCGACGTAAAAGGTGCTCTATAAATGTAATATTGTTACTGTTGTTGCTGTTGTTGTACATTGGCAACCCAGTGCTGGCTATCCGTGGGCCTCAGTGATATCATTCTCAGCATTGTTGATCAGTTGTTAGTTGGAACACTAGATGGAGTACCTTACTATGGTGGATTGCTCGGCCACAAGAGGAAAGGAAGTCTGGATGACTGGCTTACTTTTGCTGGAAACACGTGTCAAGTTGAGTGATTAACAATGGTCATAGAGAACAACATGTCCAGTCTGACTCCTGGGCCCTAGGCTAAAGAGAGTGAAATGCGGGCGGTCAGGTTTCCCGGATATTAGAAAAGAATAAAGTCAAATACTTTAATAAGTAACACTTTTATTTGATGTAGAGCCTTACCACATTATTGAAACCTCTCAAAATGCCTCACAAGATTTTTACTTTAAAGTGTAGACTGTGTAGGCGAGCGTGAACTATCACCATTAACGAATGTAGTTATTTCTATTTTAGTGTCATGGGCACCAATTTGTAGCAGTTCATGGTAGGAATTGCTTATCTGGGAATATTGAGTTGGAGATAGTAATCATACTTGTAACTGGAAGTGGGTCAGTTTGACCCATGGGAAAACTATTTTTATAGGTTTGGAAGTGGGAACTATAGTGGGATCCCTGAGGATCGGGGTGACGTATGTCTGGGTACCTATGGGATTCTTCAGAGTCTAAATCAACAACATGTTACAAATCACTGCATCTTAGACCCCATTATTTTCTCTCCTTGTTCTTCCACTCTTCGTATTTATGTTCTTTGTCCCAGTGCAGCATTTTTATTTCGGTGTTAAATCAGCATATCACCCAGATTATGACATTGCCATGGATAAATGATAGTGCTATGACGTGGTTGACCTACCAGGTACCATCAACACATGAGGAGAGAAGCGTCAAGCCTTGCAGCAAAGTATTGGTTAGATGTGTTCCATAAATGGGTTCTGTTGTTTTTCTGACAGCTCTGAATGCACCATGCTGGAATTCTCACCGAGGACAAGGCTTCTCGTAGGGTAAAATGTATTTTGCTGCTAATGCAGCAACTTTGATCATCTTTTCTTATAATTGAGAAATCCCACCGTAAAAAATACTTTGTCAAAGCTGTTGCACTTTGATTCCAGAGATATTTGAACCACTAGATATTTAAAGAGGGGATAGTCAAATGAAACAATTAATATAATTGTCCTGTGTAAAGGCTGCTCCTTTATCCTAATGATGGATGCTACATAAATGCAAATTGATGTTGTTAGTGAATAGTAGCCCATTACTAACTTCACTACAAAACACGAGTCAGTTTCAACAGGCTTTCGTACTATGTTCTATTATACCAATTGTAGCATGGCTGGAAATGAGTTTAGCAATTACAACACTTGATGCCTCATTTGGCTTTGAAAGGTGTAATACTGAAGGCAGTATTTTAATGAATGATGCATTTCCTGGGGGTGATGTTGTGGCCTTCGCTAGAACTTCAGTCAATTATTACAAAATACATAAACACTTTAATGATTTTACTTCTAGTTATTAGCTTTCACTCCATATATTTTGTAATTAGCTAATGTATTTTCCATGACCAAAGTTAGTGTTTTGCTTCCTGTCACGTGGCAGGAAGAATGTTTGTTTGCTAAGATTATGACATTAGACAAGAAGGTTTCACTATGTGATAAGAAGTGCAGTGTTCTCTCTCAACCGACAATAGGGTTGTCATGCAAAATAGTATTCTGTGTTTGCTTTTTTATGTTATAGTTATTAGTGTTATAGTGTTTTAGGGATCACACTTCTTAAAGCATTGTATTTGCTTGTCAATATCCACTTGAAATATCCACTGAAAAAATTGGATGGGTTCGCCTACAAAATACATAGTCACTCCATTTTATAAAATATCCTGTGAGGTACTTTGAGACAGCCTTTCAAATTTAGTGTTGCTAAACAAAGAGTCATATTCAATAATTTTCATCTGCTTTTACTGAATCTTTGCAGGCACGAGAGGACATCATTCAGCTGCTGAAGTCTGAGAAGATCAATCCTGAGACTCTAGAAGCTCACTATGGTTTTGGTGTTCCTGAGAAGATCCTACGTACATTGTACAGGGATTCCTATCAAGCTCAGGATAAGAACGTGGAGGAAGATGTGTATGAAAAACCAATAGCAGAGGTACAGTATCAGACATATGCTGTGAATATGCATCACATAAAAGGATTGATTTGTTAGCTTTACATTAGAGCCGTTCCAACATAGTAAACTGGGACACCAGACTCCAAGGGAGAAACTCCATTTGGGTCAAGATTCACTACAATTTTGTAGCATTTTAAAGCATCCAGATTTCTGGTAAATCATTCCAAGGGGTCTTAGCTTTGAAGTCTGATTTCTGTAGTTCTTAAAATAAATTTATAGGAAACTGGCTTCAAAATTAAAGCTGTTTTAAAGAATTCGCCAAATTCTGGCCATTCTGAAATACTACATAAATGCAATAAATCTAGATGCAAATTCTCCTCACCAATGTCCAAACACAGAAGTGGAGTCACCTAACATTACTGAGCACACCTGAGAAGCAATGGTTCAAATAGAGACTATTGAGAACTAAGTTACAAACTGACATATATCTAACTCATGGGTTAAATTGAGTATAATAATCTTATCATTTGTTATAGTGCCTTTCACTTATGGAGGTTGTTGCAAAACACTTCCAAATATTGCTGTAAAGTTGAGGAACTTTGCATTTTGTGGGTGAATGCACCAGTCAATTTGCACACAACATACGAATAGCCATGAAGAGAGCAACCAATTGTATCTCAGGGATTGTTGGCCAGAACATCAAAAGAAAGTCTCTTCTCTTTTCAAGTAGTGCCATGGGATCTTTACCTGAACAGGCAGATGGGACCTTGGTTTAATATCTCATCTGAAGGATGACATTTCGGAGTCTTTCATCACGGGACAAGGTGACAGTTGACAATATCAAATGCAAGATAAAAGCCACAAATTAAGACTCCATAATTATCATCGGGCAGTAAACCCTACCCCCACCCACACCCCCAATAGCTTTGTATTGGATGAATCTTTTTTGGTTGATCTGAAAACAAATCACATCACCATCTTTGTATGGTGCTATCTAACCATTGTCAGGGAGAGCCAAAAGGATGCTGTGAATGAAACATTACACTCAGCAACTCTGATTCATCCAAGGCAAAACAGAAGCGAATCTCACCTCTCTCCTCTTGAACAAGGCTCCAAGTTCAATAGAATGGTTCACTGTGACTCAGCAACAAGATTTGAAAATCCCACATTAAGCTATAACACTGACTCTTACCAGCTGACAATAACCTGCACAATCTCTCACCCTCTCTGCCAAATGTCCCTTCAATTAGGGAACCGAGTAGCTGCACTCTGGATTATGCAAAGAATCTTTTTGTGGGCTGGAAATACCAAGGTTATGGGCATGAATGTGGAGGAGATAATCAAATACTCATGGGACACAATATTTCCTGTGCTTCTGGAAATGCCATTAGTGGAAAGCAGCCAGCCATGTCTGACTGCTGGAGATTGATAGATTTTCTTTAGTTTTGCTCGATTACTTTTTAGGGATGAGGAAGACATTTCGTAAAACTTTTCCTCAGAAGTTTAAACAAGTGAGGAACAGCCCAGGATGTTGGCAGCCTATACAGTACATGGTGTGTGGCCGCTTCTCATTTCTACTTATCTTCTATTGTTTTATTCTGATGGAAGGAAGGCCCAATTTAGGAAGATTCCTTGAAATAACATTGTGCAATCAATAAGCGAGGGGGGTGCTCATCGGTCCAGCTTGTTCCATACTAACTGTCTTCACAGCCAATCCACACTCTCTTTGCTGTATTCTTATTGAAACAACAACAACTTGGATTTATATAGCGCCCTCCATGCGAGACGGCGTCTCCGAACGCTTCACAAAGTGGATCCCGGGGGCCGAGCCAGGGGGAGGGAGAAAAAGAGTGACCAAAAGCACAGTCGAAAAGAAAAGTCGAAACCTGAGAATAAATAGGGCAGAAGATTAACTGCTGAAGTGAAGTGTGAGGGGTGCAGGTCAGAAAGGCAGAAATTGCCCTTTAGCTCTGAATTGCAGGAAGTTAGAGCACATGGACATTTATGGTGATGCAGCCCTTCTCTTAGTAAGACATAAGATGCAGGCTCCAAACGGTCTGGCTTTGGAGATGATCTTTTAAAATCATTTTTTATGAAACTTCTTAGGCTTGTTATGAAAGCCTAAAGCTACTTTATAGAAAATAAAGTTTTGCTAACACATGATGAATGACCTGAATCATGCTGAAGCACATCATTGTGTTAATTGCATGTGATACCCTTCCAGAAATGAGGCCCTTTAAATACATCAAATTGGCTCTATGCTATTTTCCTTCCCGTTCTCACCTTGACGTCACACACTATTTTGCTGCAATGTTTTTGGTCTTTGGACCTGAAATGTGTCTGATGGTTCAGGTGGACATTACAATTCAATAAGAAAAGGGAGTTTCGATGGCTAACAATCACCCAATAAAATTAACTATTCACTTCATGGCTGTTTGTGGGAAATTGATGTGCACAAATTTGCTGCCACATTTACCTAACAAAACAGTCACTACACTTCACAGTAACATTCTATGAAGTGCTTTGAAATGTTTTGATGATATGATATCAAGTTCAAGGATTATTGTTTTTGGGGTTAATAACGTCTCATTGTCCATTGACCACCTGATCAAGTGGATCCTGGTGAAAGAATCAAGAGAGTGGCAGGCATTGAATGGAGACTTCAGCTGGTTGATTGTAATGTGCTTTTTTTTTTGCTCTCTGGGACTTAAGCTGGATGTGCTGGTAGAGAAGCACCGAGAGACATATCGGCGAATGCTGGAACAGCTACTCCTGGCTGAGAAATGCCACAGACGTACAGTATACGAGCTGGATAATGAGAAACACAAACACACAGACTACATGACCAAAAGTGATGATTTCACCAACCTCCTGGAGCAAGATCGAGAAAGGTAGGATACAAGGGGGCTCAAGATACAAGGTGCTCTGGGACGCCGTCTGGTGTGGAGAGCGCTATATAAATTGAAGTTTTTATCGTTGTTGATTAATAATAGGCAACCATTGCTGTCGCCATTGTGCCACAACTCGCGTTAGGGAGAGAAAACTACAAATAACATGATATAGTATTGATATATAATAAGACAAACTGAAGATAAAAACTAATTCCCAAAATATCATTACTCTCACAGTGTGGAGTCCTGTAGCTCAGTGGTTGGACCATTTACCAGGGTTCAATTCCCCGGCAGGGTGAAACTTTAGGCAAATTTCCTTACTCTACATGTCTCTGTTTATGTAGCAGTGAATAGGAACCCGGATGTCAGTTGTTTGTTGGATTGCTTTGTTGGACAAAATAATCCCTTAAAAAAAATTGGAACCACTGTGTGGAATTAGCTACTGCATTTCGTCCACAAAATATACAATCAATTCACTTTACAGTATCTTCTGTAAAGAGCTTGGAGACATTGCAAAGGTGCTGTATCAAATGCAAGGATTATTATAACACAGCTTGTTGCAACAGAGTTTCATTCCCTTGTAAGATCGATCCTCAGATCGGCCGCATTTTACAAGTGTTAAATAAGCTGCGCCAATGTACAAAAGCAGCTTTATTGTGAGAAATGTCCATGAGTTAGCTGCATCAGCCAGGCTCTGTAACTTTCAACAACAACAACAAAATCACATTTGTATAGCACCTTTCACATCGGGTGGACATCCCACCCTGAGATAGAAAGAATAGCAGCCAGTGATCCTGGTCCCTGGTTTCTATTGAGTTGGAAGTGTGCGTGCATGTGCTGGATGTATGTTGGATGATTTATTTTGAAGCATCCAGCATTTGGCAAATTGTTGAATTTGGTCTTAACTTTGAAGTCGTTTTTCTGCATTATTTAAAAGCAGTAAAGAGAAACAGCTTCAAAATTAAAGCTATTATTTAAGAATTTGACAAACTCTGAATGCTGTTAAATGCTATATAAATAGAGTTCATCTTGACCCAGGTAGAATTTCTCCTTCTCATTGGAATCCAGCGCCTTTTACAGAGCAAAAATGGGGAGGTGGAGGCGGGGATTGTTTTCTTGTGATTTCCTTATACAGTGAATTCCCATCTTAGGAGAGATGCAGTAATACGAAACAGAGATGGGGGCTTCCACCTAAAGCAAAGGAGATTAGATTGGAGGAAAGTTGATATATGTGTCAATACTGTTGTGTGTGAGATGTTGTTACACTAAATTCCATTAACAGGTTCAGAAGAAGTCCCTCTAGACCATTCAATATAATCCCTAAAGAATAACCACTGTACTGTCCGTTCATCAAAGCATCAAGATGTTTACTAAATGTGGTCAGTATCCTGACCTCAACTATCTTTTCTGGTGATCCATTCCAGTCATTAATTACATTCAGGATGAAGAAATACTTCCTAAAAATGACCTTTGCAGTCCTAGGGGATTTCAGCCCCCTAAATATACCTAGAATCTTTGCCTCACTATTGTCAAACATTGATCCTGTCAGACGCAGTTCTACCTATAGGCAAACTAGGCAGCTGCTAAGGGCAGCAGATTCTTGGGAGAAGTCATTATTTTAAAGTTTATTTCACTTGGGGAAGAAGGGAAAAACTCTGGAACACTCTTCTTCTATCCCTCAACCTTGCCTCATCCTTCCCCATCTTCAAAATCGTGCCTGAAGACCTTCCTCTTCGACCATGTCTATGGTCAACAGCCCCCCCACCCCCACACCTCCAACACCCTCTGGCTTGGCATCGTGATCCTCCACTGTCAAGCACTCTGGGACACTACCCTGTGTGAGGGCACTATATAAATGCAAGTTGATGTTGTTGTTAAGGGGGTCAGCACACTGATATTTTGCTTAAGACAATTTGTCTTGAGTGGTTTCGAGGTTGTGTATACATTTCACTAGCACAAGACAAATAAATTCCTCCAGCACTATGTAGTTGCCTTTGTGGTTTCTTTAAGAACTCGCTCACAAAACTGCAAAGTTATTCTTTAAGGGCCAATAAAAATATCCCGGTTGATTTTGTTCAGAGCTGTTAACATTTCCTTTGTCACAAGTGAGTAAAAATATCCTCAATTTCTGATGAAAGAAAAGGAAACAAGAATACCCCTCATGCTTGAAACGTTTGTTTACTGCGATGTATAGTGTAACATTAGGTTCCCCTCAATTTCAAGCCTGTGTTCTGTTTGCAATACAGTACTGTTGTGCTGGGACAAGGCCAGGTGTATGTTACTCATTGTCAAATGCGAGTCTGTAATTTTATCTGTTGAGGGTGAAAGACCAAGACTTTTGGCAGTCAGTGTCTCCTAGTGTGTGGTAGTGATTCTCTGGGCACATTCTCTCCTCCCTTAGGAATGCAGCAGCCAGCCTCTGAGCACTGTGTGATTGCGCATTCCTTTCTGCTGCTGTCATTCTGGCTCCCCAAACACTCCTGGCTGCTCTTGTGATGATGTAATGTTAGGACCAGGTCACTTGTAACAAACAGAGGATACTTCAGGCAATAAAGAACACCTCATTACCCCACACCGCCACCATCACCGTTTGAGCCAGTGATCACTTTACGCTTTTAAAGAAGACTGACTGAAAGTAATGGGAAATTTCTGCCCCCTGCATATTTGCGGTCGATGTTAACAGTCATTTGGTATAATTGTGGGCCAAATGAAAAAATACTGTTCGGTAATGCAAAAGTGTGAAACTGCCATATATTAAAGAGACATTGTCTTCATCAAAACAGCATTGAGCAATTCTTTGTAGATTATTAACAAAAACAGACCATGTTGGAATAACAACAACATTACATTTATAGAATGCCTTTCACGTCAGGAGGAATAAACCATTTTGAAACACTGGGAGTAGCATCGCTGTAACCAAAACAAGTCATCGTTCTTCTTGCTTGCTTTCTCATGGAAGGTTAGTGTTAGGGCTTCCCACCCCAGGCCCAAAATGCTCCAAATAAAATTGATCATTCATTTCATGGCTGTGCGTGGGATGTTGCTGCAGTTGCTACACTGTACTTCATAATAAATTGTAAGGCGTTTTGAGATGTCCTTCTGAAATCGAAGGTGTTATTAAATGCAAGGATTATTTTTATTTCCCCTTTAAAGTACAGATGCGCTGATTTGAATAGATTTACAGTGTGTTGCAAAGCACCAGTTATAAATTCCTGCCTGTGGTCATTAAATCTAATGCGTGCAAGAAATAACCAGTTACATCAAAGGTAACTGCTATGAAAATTGTCATACCTTAAAGTGTGAAGCACATGATTTTATGGTGCAAAGATTAAGGAAAATACTTGTCTTGAATACCTGGTAAAAATCGATGGTTATTTTGGAACAAAAAAAAACTATATCCAGTCATGGATGAACAAAACATTCTATTTATTTATTAATAATCGACAACTTCACGGATATTTTCATGCCTTCTGCTGCCCTACCACCTCTCTCCCTCTGCTACCCACTTCCCTGCCCGTCCCCCATGCACGGGTCCCGACTCTTAACTGTCCGGTGCCTTAAGATGTCCTCCCAATGTGAAAGGCGCTCTATAAATGTAATGTTGTTGTTGTTGCCAAAGACAATGTGATGTGTACAGACCAAAGTTATTCCCCCTTTCTCTCTCTTTCTCTCACACACACACACACAGTCAGTCTGGCATCTCAATGGCTTCAAACCCAATCCCACTCCACTCCTCTCATTTTCCATCTAAATTAATCAACTCACCCTGTCCCTCTCTCTCTCTCCCCTTCTCTCCCCCACCTCTCTGTCCCCCACCCACCCCTCTCTCTTTCTGCCCCCCCTCTTTCCCTCTCTTCCTCCCCCCACCCTCTCTCTCCTTCTCCCACCGCACCCCCCAACAAAACAGTGTATAAACCCACGATACAGTCAATGTAATATCTGTCAGAGAGAGGGAGAAAGAAAGAAAAAGAGAAAGATAAAAAGATAGAGGGAGAGATAGGGAGGAAGGAAGGAGAGAGAGAGAAAGAAAAAGAGGGAGAGAGAAAAAGGAGCGAGGGAGAGGAAAAACTGACAGTGCGGCTTTAGAAAGAAAAACTGGAAGTGCCACTGCCGGCAGCATTCAGAACTAATTGTACTGTACTCTCCTGCAATAATCGACTCATTAAATGCACCACTGCGATAAGATGCTGGATAAGATCTGGTTATTCAAATGGAGACTTTTTTTCGAGATGCCGGTTATACGGAAGTTATGGTTGATCGGGTCATGGATAAATGGCCTTTTATTGTACATAACCCCGTTTGTGTGGGTAGTATCACAGAATACTTAATATCGGGACTGCTTGACATTGATACGGGAGGGGCAGATGGTGATTTTGACACTGATACGAAAGGCTAATTGAAGGCATGGTCAAAGAGGAAAGGCTTCATATGAATTGAAGATGGGCAGAGAGGGGTCAAGATGGAAAAATTGAAGCAATGAGTTCCAAAAATGTATTTTAATGAAATTGTGAGAGTTTTTTTGATTGATTTGACTTGCATTCTTTTTATTGTTGAAACAGAGCAAATTGTGGTAGTGTTTCTGGTATTGCAGCATCTTAACCCAATGCATCGCTGCCAAGGTCAAGGTGGGAGATTTAGAATGTTGCTGGTGCTACAATGTGTATTGATTCAATCAGCCTGTATTATCAAGGGGTACATCTTGGTGTCATGATCTTGTGTTTTGCTAAGTACAGTTTTACTTAATACAGTCAATAGCGATACCAGTAATGGCTACATAATGTTACACAGAATGAGTACTACATCCTCACCGTCAAGCACCCTCTACATCAGTGGTGGACAACTTTTTCGATCAGCCAACAAAATAAATCTTGATTGAATATTTCTTGATTTATGGCATAAATCAAGAAATATTCATTATAAAAAAAACCTGGAAACACACCATTAATTGAATACGGACATACCTAGAATCATATTTTTTTAGACTGAATTATTTATTCATATTCCATGCTGGTATTGTCCAGTATATTATATTACCCCCAAGGATTTCATGAGATTTATTTTAAATAACAACAAAGATAATAATAATCCTTGTTTGATCTAGCGCCTTATCATGTCATTGAAAGGCTTCAAAATGCCTGAAGGTAGTGAGAGGCAAGTAGGGAGTGGATGGGTTATAAAGCCAGAACAAAGTTAATGTTGATCTACTTTGCTGTTCGGAACCAGTGAAGCCTGGTGAAGATGGAGGTAATAGGTTTATGGAAGTGTAACTGAGGAAAAAATGAAAGGGGAATGGCATGTTGCCAGTGGACTGTTCTTGAAATACCTGCTTTCATCTTGCTGAAATGCAGAGAACAAGAGCAAATTTGAGCCAAACCAATGATCTCATGTGTGAAATAGCTCCCTGTACACTCTAGCTTGTGCCATTTCTTTACCAACGTGATCGCATGTTCAGACACAAACCAATCAACTGAAGTAAAATGAATTAAGCAAACATTCTGCTGGGACTATGTACTGCTTTGGCTGCGAAGTTGGTGAAACAACATGCTATAATGGGTATTTCAGTGTTTTATACTTGGAATAGGGATCTTGATCTGACATTTCAGTTGAGATTGCACAAAAACATCTGTAGCCACGTTTAAGACTGTTAAAGAGCCAGGTTGACATTGGCTCTTAAATTATATTTATAATCTTTATGGATGATCCAATGAACCACACAAAAGCTCTTAATGGGCCACATTTGAGCGGAGACCAATTTTTGTCATCTCCATTTATACTGTACTGGTGCAAGTCAATTTCTGATGAAACCACATTCTCAGATAAAATACATACTCGCAAGACTTTTTGACAGTGGAACTCTACTTTTTGGGAATTGTGACCCCCACTATATAAAACGTTGGTAAGATTGAAGGCTCCATGTTGATCTACAATAACTGATATGTAATTGAGCAAAGCCTTAGGATCACTCCAATGGGAGAGTGTTTTCCCTAATAGGAGAAACTATAACTGGGGTCATAGTTTTAAGATTAAGGGTCAGCCTTTTCAAACAGAGTTCAGGAAACACTTCTTCACTCAGAGGGTAGTGAATTTATGGAATTCTCTACCATAAAAGGTTGTAGATGCTCAGTCCTTGAACATATTCAAGACTGAGATTGATAGATTTCTTATGAATAGAGGGATTAAGGGATATGGGGATAACGCGGGTAGGTGGTGTTAGATTAGAAGATCAGCCACAATCTTATTGAACGGCGGGGCAGGCTCAAGGTGCCGAATGGCCAACTCCTGCTCCTTATTCTTATATTCTTATGTTCTCATGTTCCATTGCGGTGATGGAGTTCCCGAGTTTCTTCAACCAAATCTTATAAACCATGAAGTCTGGCTTCATCCAGGTGATAGGCAACCTTTACCCGAGTAACATTCCATAACAGATAGGACATTGCTGGAGTGGCGTTTTTATCTCAGTGTTAACACTTCTATCCAGTTTCTTCTTTACCTGATATTGCCCGGTGATGACAGGAACAACACCACATTTCACCTATCGTCCCACTTCTCCTTGCACACCCAGGAGGACAATTGGCTAGTCCCAACAATGCTAGGTTGTGTGTAAAGTAATTGAGCAACATTTTCTCATAGCGAATGAATGCCTGTGACTAGAGAGAGTGAAAGCATTCACACAAAGTTTAAATATATGGTGGAATGAGCACTGAGCCATCTAACATTTTCAGCACTAAATTCTCGGTCACACTCAAAGAGGTCAAAAAGGATAATAATCCTTGCATTTGATATAGCACTTTTCACATCTTCCAGAAGTCTCAAAGTGCTTCACTGTAAAGTGAATTAACTGTATATTTGTGGGTGAAATGAGGCAGCCAATTGCCCACAGCGGTGTCCCACAAGCAAACGTGGATTGAAATGATCAATTTATTATTGTTAGGATGATAAGAGTAAGAAATAGAAGTGGCATCCTGGTGCAATAATCAAGCCTCTCCTACAGTAGGAGCCTGTATACATTTATATACAGGCTCCTACTGTAGGAGAGGAGCTAATCGCAGCTCTGGTCTGCTCCCATTTCAAGAAAAGATCCCTGCCTTCTGGGCATCAGGTCGCTGATGAAGTCACTTTGTACAAGCCCAGTGGGCAGGAAGTTGCATTGGCAGGAACCTGTTAACTTGGAAGTCAGTCATTTCATAGCACAGGATGTCATCAGTCATGTAAACAATCAATGTCACAATGTGGAAGCACTGACTGGCAATCATGCCCTGTGAGTTAGAATTTTATTACAATACCTAGAGGTGCTGTCCTTTGGATGGCACATTAAACCAAGGGCACATCTGCCTGTTCAGGGGGATATTAAAGATCCCATGAGAAGCTTTTCCGATTGCCAAAAATCCCCTAAATAAAATTGTGCATTCACTTCAAGGATGTTTGTGAGATTTTGGTGCGTGCAAATTGGCTGTCACATTTGCCCACAAAAATACACAGTCACTACACTTTACATTTATATCCTCTGAAGAGTTTTGAGCTGTTCCAAAATTGTAAGCTCTCTATAAACACAAGGATTTATTATTAACAAAAACGCAAAATACTACAGATATTGGAAATCTGAAAAAAACATATTTTATGAGGATTTATTATTTGATTGCTTTGAGTGATATAGACAATTTAGGGAAGGTAAAAACTGCAATTGTGTTGTTTCTACTACAATGAGACTGATTTCAAGTTCAATCCGAAAGTGGAAGGAAAGGTGTGGTGTAAAACAAAAGCAGAGGGAGAGAACATGTTTTCTGATTTCAACAATAGAGAAAGGTCACTCGATAGGAGTGTTCCCACTTGCAAATTCCCTCGGTTCAACAACAAAATATTTAAATTTTCCTACCAATCAAACATTAAATTTTAACACAAACAATTTTCTTGGAATGAGAAATGCAATCCAATAAATATTGCTGCACAGGATCAATGTGGGAAACAAGCAATCTGCAATCCAGTCACTGCGACCAAGCATTCCATTCTAATATGGTTTTAGCTAGTTAGATTCCAGCAATACCCTGACGCACACTTTGGGGTACCCAAGCATTCGCTCTTGCAAACCTGTATCTAATACTTTCCGGAATTAGGTAAGCAGAATGTGTCCTTCCAGGTAGAGAGTGCGCATTCCATTCCAACAATATATCTCTGTGATTTCAAGTGTAGGCAAGTGCATGGAAATCTCATGGTTTGGATATTCTTAAGCATGGTGATGGTTTTCTGCTTACGTCAGACTCTCGGCTGACCTAAAACATTAATCCTGACAGGTAGGGTGGACCCAGTTAGACCAGCTGTGGGAAGCTTGGCAGACAGTGCTTTCAATGTCAACGTTTTAATTGTTAAGCTAGCAGTACCACATTCCACGCATTCAAGACCCTAAGATGACCTCATGCCAACCTACGCCTGATATTTTCCATGACTCGGTGAGCAGGTTGCATCATAAGAACATAGGAAGAGGAGTAGGCCATACAACTCTTTGAGCCTGTTCCGCAATTCTATATGACATGGTATCCCTCTAGGTAGAATGCCACTCATTTCTAGACGGAAATGTAGGGTCCGTCGATATGGAAATTTTCTGATTTAGATATATCGATCAGCTCATATCGAGATATACCGAAATATCGATATTTTCTGGATTTTTGTACCCGCATTTTTGTACCCGATTTTTGTACCCACATTCCGGGTGCGCGCGCATTCGGGGCCTATCTCCTCAGGAGGTAAATATCTTTCTCTCTCTGTGTCTCCCACTCTCTCCATCTCTGTATTTTTCTGTCTGTGTCTCTGTGTCTCTCTCACATCCCCCCCATCTCTATCTATCTGTATATTATCACATCCACCCCGCCGTCTCTCCCCCCCCCCCCCCCCGCTGTCTCTCTCCCTCCCCCCCCCCACCACCGTCACTCTTCCCAACCCCCCCCGACGTCCCTCTCACCCCCCACTCCCCCCCCGTCTCTCTCCCGCCCACCCCATCTCTCTCTCTCTCTCCCTCCCCCCCCCTCCGTCTGTCTCTCCCTCCCCCCCCTGCTGTCTGTCTCTCCCCCCCACCTTCCCACAGCCGTCTCTCCTCCCCCCCACTCCCCCAGCTGTCTTTCTCCCCCCCTCCCCCCCAGCCGTCTCTCTCCCCCCCTCACCACCCCCAGCCGTCTCTCTCTCCCCCACCCACCCCCCAGCCGTCTCTCTCCCCCCCACCACCCCCAGCCGTCTCACTCTCCCCCACCCACCCCCCAGCCGTCTCTCTCCACCCCACTCCCCCCAAGCCATCTCTCTCCCCCCCCAGCCCCCCCAGCTGTCTCTCTCCCTCCCCCCCCCACCGTCATTCTCCCCCCCCCCCCCCTGGACGTCCCTCTCACCCCCAAACCCCCCCAGCCGTCTATCTCCCCCCCCCCCAACCCCCCAGCCATCTTTCTCCCCCCCACCCCCCCAGCCGTCTCTCTCCCCCCTTCACCACCCCCAGCCGTCTCTCTCCCCCCTTCACCCCCCCCAGCCATCTCTCTCCCCCCACCCCACCAACCATCTCTCTTCCCCCCCCACCACCCCCCACCCAGCAGCCTCTCTCCCCCTCCCCCCCCACCCCTAGCCTTCTCTCCCCCCCCCACCCCTTGCATACCTGTATATTGTATTCTAGGACTATGAATACAATATGGCAACTTTGCACCTCGGTCCGTGCATCGTGTATAGAGATGAGCATTCTGGGTCTTGCAGTTCAGTGTGCGCGCATTCCGATTTTTTACCTCGATATATCGATTTTTTGATATCGATATTTTTGAAATGCCTATATCGGCGTATTGATATGAAAATTATATCGGGTTTTAGCGATATATCAATGTATCGCCGGACCCTACGGAAATGTCTTTCATTTCTGCCAAAGGGAAATTTCCATGCGTATGGAATTCTCAGTAGTTTGGTCGGGGGACACTTAATAGTGATGGCTTCCATGCATATCAGACACTGGTTGATCATGAAACAGTTTAAAAATTAAAAGCAGTTGCACTCTCCAGCCCTGGTTTGTCTTATATTGATTATCTGAAATGCATTAATGCGAAATTATACAACAACATCTTGCATTTATGTAGCGCATTCCATGCCGGGCAGCGTCTCAGAGCGCTTCCCGATGGCGGAGCCCAAGGCTGAGCTAAGAGGAGGGGGAGGGCACCAACTGAAGATAGGAAAGGAGGGGGTGAGGCAAAGGAATTGAAAGAGTTGAGGGAGGGATTCCAAAGTTTCAGGACGTAGTGTCTAAAAGCATGGTCACCGATGGTCTAGCAGAGGATTTGGGGGACAAGGAGGAGGCCAGACCCAGAGGAGCAAAGGGAGGGGGTACTGCTGTGATGAGAGAGGAAGTTAGAGAGGTAATGGGGTGCAGAGCAGTGGAGGAATTTAAACACGAGTGAGAATCTTGAAGTCGATCTGCTCTGTGACAGGGAGCCAGTGAAGTTCGACAAGGACTGGGGTAACTGGGGTACAAAGTTTGGTGCGGGTGAGAATGCAGGCGGTGGAGTTTTGGACGTGACTGTGGGCAATGGAGTTTTGGATGAGGATTATATTGATCTTCAATCAACTAAATAAATGATTTGTTTGCTGTGCTCAATTAAATAGTGTAAGTTTCAGAATTATTCAACAATCTATTATAATACAATTTATATTGCACCATTCACATCAACAGGAGGTCTCAAAGTATTTCATAATGCTGGATGTACATTTGAGATGGGGGGTGGGAGGGAAAGATGACCTAAATCGTGGTCAAAGAGATACGCTTTGAGATGTGCCTTGAAAGAGGAAAGAGAAGCTCAAGTGATGAGTAGGGAGGTTTAGAGTCTTTAGAGCCCTCAGTGGTTAGAGCACTCACCTTGCAAACGAGAGGACCTGGGCTCGATACCCAGCAGGGCAAAATATTGGACGTGTACCACATGCCTCTGATTACCTAGCAGCAAGTAGAAATCCGGTTGTTGATCGATTGGCAGATCGCTTTTCTGTGGGTAATAATTGCTTTTAAAAGATTTGGTCACTCATTTCATGACTGTTTGTGGGATACTGCTGTGCACAATTGGCTACTGTGTTTCACCCACAAAATATACAGTTAATTCATTTTATAGTGTATTCTGTGAAGCACTTTGAGACTTCTCGAAGACGTGATAAGACACTAGATGAAATGCAAGGATTATTGTTTACTATTTGCCGCAGTCGCACTCTCTTGGGGTTGCTTGCCTGTGTTACCATGATAATATTGCCTTATTTTGTCTAATCTCATCATATTCTTGGATGTTGTACAAATGCATTCTGGGTCTTTGCCAGAGTGTGTTTCTCATGATTGCTTCATTGGACAAAAAAAAAAGTCTTTATCGGGTGCATTCCTGAAGAATCAAATATTCAAATCATTCTTGAGTCTATGGCTTAGCGCCATTGTGAGGGGAGGCTGGTTATCCGAGCAAGGCACAGCTGCAGAACAATAGTGTGGGTTCAAAGGAAAAGTTCTCATTTTGGCACAACCACCCAGCACCTGTAAAAAATCTCTTTGCATTTAATACATCTTTGACGGAGAGTTACTAAGATATTCCACTGGCAATTTGCTAAAATGTATTTAGTTGAACAATATTTCATCATATTGGACACATTTGCAGTTAAATTTACAGGGCAATTGATTATTGTTAAACATTATTGATTATTGACTGGACCTAAATGCCAAGGCCTCACATGACACGAGTGCCACCAGCAACACTTTCTACTCGTGCTCATAACACACAGGAAGTGATCTCGGCAGTAACCTGGTGACCCTTTGGGATCTTTAACGTCCACATGTTTTTGGTGCAGGAAACTGGCTTGTCAGCACTGGGAGCTGGGTATACCAACATCTGTGTCAATTCCACCAGGGGCCTTCTGATGGTGTTCCCCTGTTGTCAGCATTTCAAGCACTGAACACACTGCCAGTTGCAATGGGAGAAAATAGAACGGATAATGTCATTGTTCCACTTCCACACTTCAAACATATTGGAATTTTCAGTCAATCTCTCCTGCTGTTGGCCCCTAGGGGAGATAAACAACTGGAGAAAACAAAAAAAAATCCATGGCCCACAAAGTTTCACCTTAACCCTAACGATTCACCTGGAAAATTCCTCCTCGACTAGTTTCCGCCCTGCTTGGCTTCAGGCTCCATCACTGTTAAGCGCTCCGAGAAACTACCCTACGTGAAGGTTACAATATAAATGTAAGTTGCTGTTACACTCTCTTCCAATCCTCGCCGGTTCCTCATACCCCAACAGATCAGATTCAAGATCTTCTTATTCACTTCCCTCCACTGCCTTATTCCTACCCTACCTCTGCGACAACTGTATCTCTACCAACCAGCCGCTCCCTTCCCTCAACAAAACCGGGCCTGCTTCATGTCACCCATCTGATCCATCCCACAATCAGTGTGCCAGTTTTCAGCCAGTTGGTGTCTGCGCTCCAGAACTCCATTTTGGGTCCCTGCACTTCATCCCCTCCTTCGCCACTTTCAAAGCCCATCTTAAGGCATATCACACACTTTTGGTCGTCTTCCCCACCCCAACACCCTCAAGCTTCTCCTGTATGTAAGGCATACAATTAGGTATGGGGAGAGCTTCAAGACATTCCTTCTGATGTGAAGATGTGAAAGGCGCTGAATATATATAAATTGCTGCTTATATAGAAAGGAGGAAGAAATGCCAAGAACCATAGCCCTAGCTGGAGAATCTATGATGGAACATATTGCACATGTTCAGTGGAACCAACAGTCTTCAGTCAAATTGTGTTTATATAAATGCAAGTTGTTGATACTGTTTTCGTGTTCCACATTAGATTTTACCTTAAACCATTTTTGAAAAATAAACTCAGATACTGCTTGCAGCACCACCTTAAGTGAAACAACACTGCTTCCCAGATTTAGTCTTTAGATAAACGCACCAAAAAGAGTGCCCATCAAATCCAATATTAATATTTATTAAACCTTAGAGTCAACATTTATAAAATTACATCAATAATGATTTATAATTCAGGGCTGTCAAAAGATTTCTTGTGTGCCTTCATTTTCCTTTTGAAAAGGAATATTCACTGAACGTTTTTGCCAGTATTGTTGTCTCACATGAGTGGACCAAAGCACTATTAGTGATGGAAAAAATCCCTCAGAAACAAATGGTTTGAGATCCCTTAATAATAAGGCAGTCAATAATTAATGCTATTGTTTGGCGAAGCATATCTTTGCGAAGCAGCTTATTCTTATTGGCACAATAACTGGCACCAATACCTCATGTTTCAAGTGTTTAAAAACAAGGCAATTGTCTGTTTTTTTGCTGAGGCTGAAGATATGGTATGATTTATGAGAGCATGAGGTAATTCTCTGTAAATATGTAACCTTGGTGTCAGTGATGTCAGGACTCTCAGATTTTATGGCAGAACAAAGCATTATTAGCATAAAAGCTGATAAAAAGAAAACGGCCACTAGAAAGAAATCTGCAAAGATTACAATCAAGTTTAGCGATTGTTGCTAATTCTTTCAGTGGTGTTTAGTTTGCTCTCAGATTAAATGTTGTAACTATGCAAGACAACAGGAAATGTCGAGGTGTGTTTCTGGCCAATTCGGTATCAGGAAACCATGCTTCATTTTCTTAAAGAGAGAAATACTTTATATCCCAGGTTCTTTGAAAACAGGTTCATAAACGTTTACAGTATTAGCTACAGTTGTGGTATCATATAACAATGGAATTAACCGGTTTCAGCAACAAACTTTAGTGATTGTGTGAACATAGTAAAATAGAAAAAGTCCCCCCCCCACCAACCCAACCCCATTCAACATCTGTTATTTTGAGAAAGGGAATCCATTGAGCCACCCAGAGACTGCCATGTGTGAAGGAACAATTTGTATTTTTATAGCAGGGTATTATCACATCAAAATGCATCAAAGCACTTCACAATTGGTGTGTAATGGGGAGGGTAAATAGCAGTCACAGGAAGGAAGCATGAGCATATCTGAGGAAGGGGAGCATGGAAACCTGAGAGAGAGTGTGAATGGAGAAGCAGAGGATGAGGGTTGAGGGCAACGGTAACTGGGAGCAAAATTGAGCTCTCAGATGCTTAGCAGAGTTGTCACAACAAGATTGAGGCCAAGTACCATTGATTTGAGGTTTGAATCCTATCAAGTCAAACATCAATGTTGTGTCTCTCAATTAAATGAGAAAAATGACATTTGGAGGCTGTTTTCAGCCAATCATAAGCCAAATATTGTTGAAATTAAAACGGGTTGATCTGCATCTGAAATAGAAGTCAATTCACATTACAGGCATGAAAGACCAAATTGAAATGTGGCAACTTGCAGTTGCTGATTGCCTGTTGACATCTCTTTATGTATTTTATCTTTTTTATTCCTAGCAGGGCAGAGGTTATGAATATTTCTGTATTATTCATTTGTTTCATTGACGTTAATGTTAGCCTAAAACAAAGTTATTCCACTTCACCATAAATTCTGTGAAGCACTTTGGGACATCCTTCTGACATGAAAGCTACTGCTATTGGGGTATCCCAAACATTATTAATGAGGTGTTGGGTTACAGCTGGTTGGAACCGAGGTAACCAGAAAACAGTACGATGCACATTTACTGCCTCAAAAAATAAGAAACAATGTAAAATAAAAGTTTGAAATGTAGAGATGGCAAAAAAGAGATGAACTCTGTCTGATGTACCTGGTTTAGAAGTATGGGGACAATTATAGAACAAGCTCAATGCAGATCAGATTGTATTCCATGTATTCCTGGTGTGTACAGCTCAGTATCTGGATTGTTCCTGTAGCTCAGTGATTAGAGCACTCGCCTCGCAAGCGAGAGACCTGGGTTCGATTCCAGGCAGGGCGAAAACCTTGGGCAAGTTTCCTTACTCCACATGCCTTATAATCATCTCTCAAAAAACCCAATAATAATTTGGTCACGCTATCCACGGCTGTTTGTGTGACACTGCTGTGCGCAATTGGCTGCCGCGTTTCGCCCACAAATATACAGTCAGTTCACTTTACAGGATATTCCGCGAAGCGCTTCGAGAGACGTCTAGAAGACGTGAAAAGCTCGATATCAAACGCAAGGATTATTAGTTATTATGTTAAAATAAGTGAAAAATACTGAAGTGGACCAGTCAGAACAATCCCCCCCCCCCCACCCCCCATGGTTGTGCTGTATAGCTTGAATGTTGCTGGGTGATTCTCCCCCCCCCACATACAAGTATGTTCAACTACATTGAGGACACTGAAGGCTTCAGAGCCAAGACACTGTCGAACAGTCGCAGGTCGGATCACCGTTGCAAACCAGGGAAACGTGCTGCCCATTAGCACACCAATGGGATAAATCTGAGCAGCTAAATTAGTTCCACCTATTGTGCGTTGGGAGGCTGGAGATGCACATGTCGGCCGGTGCACTGAAACCACTGGTCTGGTGGAGCAGATTGCAACCAAGACACACACTGCTGTAGCTTCTCTAACGACAGTGCGCCAGAGAAGTGTCCAGCCAGCGAATGCTACACAAACTCCACGGCCGAAGGGAGGGCTTCCCCCCCCCCCCCCCACCGCCCACACCACCCATTGCCAGTGCGGCAGAGGCTGAGCTCCTCCCGCCCACTGCCCAGAGTCAATGCTCTCACACACACACACACACACACTGCCGCTCCATATAAGGGAGGGGTGACATCATCAGCTCATGGTCCAGGACTTCTGCACGGCGTTCACCCTGTTTACCCCACAATGACACTTCACTGGCGCGGAGATTTCCCACTGGCTCAGCCACACACACACACACACACAGACAGACACACACAGCCACACACACACACACACCACACACACACACACACACAGACAGACAGACACACACAGCCACACACACACACACACCACACACAGACAGACAGACACCACACACACACACACACCACACACAGACACACACACACACAGACACAGACACACACAGCCACACACAGACAGACAGACACACGCGGGGTAACTGCAGCCCGGGTGTAACTGACCTCCAAGGTAAGAGAGGGCAACGCTTGTCGCCTCCTTCTGCCCTTCACTAAACCTGCAGCTCAAACCTGTGTCTGCTCAGGGCTCACCTTGTATCTCTGCTCTGTGTGTGTGTGTCTGTGAGTGTGTGTGTGTCTGTCTGTGTGTGTGTGTGTGTCTGTGTATGTCTGTGTGTGTGTGTGTCTGTGTCTGTGTCTGTGTGTGTGTTTGTGTGTGTGTGAGTATGTATGTCTGTGTGTGTGTGTGTGTCTGTGTGTGTGTTTGTGTGTGTGTGAGTATGTATGTCTGTCTGTGTGTGTGTGTGTGTCTGTGTATGTCTGTGTGTGTGTGTGTCTGTGTCTGTGTGTGTGTTTGTGTGTGTGTGAGTGTGTGTCTGTGTGTGTGTGTCTGTGTGTGTGAGTGTGTGTCTGTCTGTGTGTGTTTGTGTGTGTGTGAGTATGTCTGTGTGTGTGTGTGTCTGTGTGTGTGTGAGTATGTCTGTCTGTGTGTGTGTGTGTGTGTGAGTATGTCTGTGTGTGTGTGTGTGTCTGTGAGTGTCTGTGTGTGTGTGTGGGGGGGGGGGGGGGGGCTGTTTTTACCGGAGGCAATAGCCTGACAGCTGTTAGAAGTGTTGCTAAGTTATGAGGGGATATGGGGAGAGAGCGGTCGGTGCAGCGCTGTGCCGGCTGAGCAGCTTCGGGCTCTCGCTCAGCGTTCAGCTCCCGTGCGTGCAAAGCGGGGGAGCGCACTCACTCACTCACTCACTCACTCAGTGAATGTCCACATCTGAGCCGCACGTTTGCTTGTTGAAATGAGAACCTCTGCACTTTTCTCTCTCTCTCTCTCTCTCTCTCTCTCTCTCCCCCCACCATCATCCCCTGGAGCCGTGCGCTCACTCAAGCGAGAGGGGCTTCGGTAACTCTCCGGGCTTCCAGAGTCACAGGGGAAATAACACTTGTTTCATTCCCGACCCTTTGTTCTTCACTTTGCTCAGATGCCTCTTTCACATTCCTGCTTTCACACTGTTCCTCTGTCCTGCTGCTCACTCTCTCCCCCTCCCTCTCTCCCTCCCTCCCTCCCTCTCTCCCCCTCCCTCCCTCTCTCCCTCCCTCTCTCTCTCCCTCCCTCCCTCTCCCACCCCCCAAGTCTTTCCTCTTGTGTGGCTGCGGATGACTTTTGTGGTCTTCAGTTGAAAATCAATAGGGTACAGCACGGTCAAGCTGCTTTGATGCTGGGCAGACGACAACCACGACAACTTTGATTTTTATAGCGCCCTCCACGCCGGGCGGCGTCCCAGAGCGCTTCACAGCAGCGCGGGTCCCGGGACCGAGCCAGGGGTCGGGGGGGGGGGGGGGGGGGAAGGTGACCACAAGCTCTATCAACTGTGACCTGAAACGGATCACAGACAGACCGTGAACCAGAAGTGCAGGTTGCTACAATGCGCGTTGTCCGAGTAATCTGTTGTACCGTGTTGTAAACACCTTGTGCTTTGTGAGCGCAGGCCAAGCGTTTCGCAATTCTTTGATCGTGTTTTCGGACTGTGTTCACGAAGTTCCCTTAGAAGGTGCGACTTTTGGAAAATATATTGTGTGTGTATGTGTGTGTTGTTTTTCCCTAAACCAATTTGGGTCAGCAAAAAGCTTTTCTCTGAGCTGCGCGCGGTGTGTAAAGTTCAAGACTAATCGGGAATGGTTTTTGTTGCTACTGTAATTCACTTAAGAAGAAGCCTGGAGTGATGGTCCACAGTTTGATTTGGAGCCTTGTCATTGCTGCAGAGACGTCTTGAAGCACTTCACAGGAATCACTGTGAAGTGGCGTGACTGTGTGTTTCTGGGTGAATGAAACAGATGTAGTTAGAGGGGAAATATGACCTTCAGTTTTAAAAAAAAATGTTTTGTTGCTTTGAACTGAATAACACTATACTTGAATAGCTCTACCTTGGCAAACTTGTTTGGGCAGAGGAGCTGAGCTGTGTGTTTCATTGACGTAGTGACAGGCTGTGAATGAAGTATTTTGGTGCAACTTTCATCATTGTAACATGTGGGTGGCAATCTTAGTTATTTTTTCCCACCCCACCCCACCTCTCATTTGTAAATTTATGCTCACAGATGTCCCCCCCCAACAATACTGCGGTTAATAACCCAGGCCTGTGCTGTGTCTGTATAAACTCAAAGCTGAAATGTTAACACTTGAGAGGTCAGGTGTGCTCAGCCTGGAACAACTTTTTTTTTCCCCTCTCTTTTGGTGCTTTCGCCTCCGAGTCAGAAGGATATGGATACATCCGTACTTGGAATCACCCAGTTTTAAGGTGACACTCCAAGTGCAGTGCTGAGGATGTGTCGCGATGTCAGAAGTGTTGTCCTTTGAATCAGGTGTTTAAACCGAGGGCCCATCTGCCTGTTCAGCCGGACGTTCAGGATCCTGTGGCAGTATTGGAAAAGAGAAGGGAGTTTCTTTCTCTTACCGAGTCATGGCCAAATAAACCTTCAAATAATATTCATTCGATGGCCGTTTGTGGGACATTGCTGTGGGTAGCTGTCTGACTGGTTTCACCCACAAAATACAATCATAACCATTTTTGCAATATATCCTATGAAGCACTACAAGACATCTTGATGATATCAAATGCAAGTATTTTTATTAAAACTTGGAATTTGTCTGAATTCGGGTTTCAAAAGTTGGTATTATTATTGCGCGAAAGCTGATCCTTAATCTTGTTCTGAGTTTACGTTTTTCTGAAGAAATAAAAATCCCAAGTGTTTTTATAGAGTTACTCTGAATCTGTGAGTAGTAGTGGTCAGTTATTGCAAGCGCAGAATAAAGCATTGCAGGCAGGGGCTATGATATTCTGCACCAGGTTTCAGTGCTGAAGGGATAGGTTTAGAATTTGTAGTTTTCTTTAAATGCACTCCTACACTCTGCTGTTGTCCAATGGGACAGAGTGTGATGCATTTAAATTTTTACCCGAAGTGTCTTTTTTCCCTCCACTGTGGATGGAGAAGAGCCAGAGGGACGTTGTGATAATTTTCCTTGAAAAGAATGCAATTGCACTGACTGAAGGCAGTGCCCATTTAAGCCAAATTATAAAGAAAGCATATCAGTGCCTCTAAATAATGACCTTGTGTTATGCCCATACCCATGTTAAACCATGGGTTGCTACCATATCTCTTAAGATTTGTGGATGTCCCTGCAGAGAGGCTTGATCTCTGCACCAATTAGTTGGTACACAACCCAGTTTCTTCACATTTTAAGTGGCAAAACATCAAACGGTTTCTGCTGCCTGGTGGGACTCTGTCCCTTGTGTACAGAGTTAAGTCATCGGCCAAGCCGAGAATAAGTTGTCAGATCTTAGGAACTCCCTAATTACTCTGTTATGTTAAGTGGGGGGTGGCACAAAATAATATGGTCTCAATTGTACAAGCTATGGTGCACTGTCTGCACACAGTATTTTTTCTGAAATTATCTGCCACGGTTGTATGGCAGCAGGTGTGTGGGGGTACTCTGAGTTTGGGGGATGTCCTCCTGATGTGAAAGATGCTCTATACATGTAATTTTGTTGTTTTTGATGGTAAATAAATTCACTCCTGCCCAAAGGCTTGGCCATCGGGTGGCTCCAGGTCAAAACATTGTTTCGTGCTGAGATTGGCATCTCAAACAAATATTTGCAAACACGATTGGATGCGTTAGTGTGGATCCGGTTTGTAAATATCAGATTGTGAATGTCGTGTCTGGTGAATCCTAGGCTGGCATATTGCACCCTGGACCTCTTCCAGACTTTCCGCTTTGGTTTTCGAGATTTCCTAGGTGTGAAGTGTAAACTGGAGCCATGATTAATCCGGATATTGGATTTTAGGCTCCTATTGTACTACATATTCTCTGCACATTGGAATTGGAGCATGCTTACATTGATTGCATATGTACAACTTTGTTCTTCAGTTTCCAAAAATGTGTCTTACAGCCAGACAGGGCAAAGTAAATGCTTCTTTACCCTGTACCAACATTTTTGTTAGATGCTCATCACTAATGTAGGTAGGCATCCTATTAGAATGCATTGCTTGCTGGTATCTCGCAAATAGATCTGTACTCGATTATGCTTGTTTGATCAGATTAAATTCTGGAGCTTGTTCTCTGTACATCCAGCACTGTAAGTGGTTCATTGCAAATTCAGACTTGGTGTCTCAGTTTAAATAGCCCTGAATCTTCAGGAATGCCATATGCAAAATAAAATCCAGTTTAAATGTTTGAATAAATGCCTGCCTGGGTCAGCTCTTTCTCTCTGCAGCTTTATTAAAAACCTGCTTCCTTTTAAAAAGTTACTGCAGAGGATGAAATACTGCATCAATTTCTTCTATAGGTATTTGCCTGGGATGGACAGATATTTTTGCTTTAGAATGTGGATTGCTGAATGGGTTCCTAATTTCCTGAAATGATTTCTTGTGTGTTTTTAATCCAAGCTCTAAATCTGAGAGAAAGTCTAGGCAATGAGTGAGCAGAAACCACATCCCTCTCGTCAACTGGCTTTCAATCTCTATTTTCTTCAGAAAGGATATCTTTAGCATTTTTTTAAACCTATGGAGTAATTTTGAATGTGCATGAAATGAAATTGTTTTGGTCTTTAAAAGGATGGGAGATTAGTATTATAATGACACTTAAATTTGATACAGTGTCTTACATGTAGTCAAAATATCTCAAAACGTTTCACAGGATTTTACTGTGAAATATAGTGACTGTTAATATTTGGAGACTTGTACAGTTTAGTGGTTGCATGTTACGGTGTCTATTAGAGGTGCAAAAAGAGAAAACAAGTAAGTTTATGTTGTTAAAAAAAATTATTTGAATCTTAAACCCATCTTCCACGCTTCTGTCAAACCAGACTTCTTCCAAGAAAAATAAACCACTGGGGATAATGCATATCGTTCTTTATATGCTGAATAATTAAAATAGCCCTGAGATTTAATGTTCTGTTGGCGAGTCAGTGTAATAATGAGATAAAGGCTGGAGTGCAGCCCATCAGTTCATTTAACCATTTAGCTTGGCGAGGCTAAGATGAGCCTGCCTCCGCCCCGAAGAACAGCTGCTTGCGTTGGATAAAATCAATATTTATTTTGTGACTATTGTTCACTAACTTGGCACTGCTCTAAGTAAGCTAGCATCTCTGCTATTGGTATGGTTAGTGCCATGTACTGTAATTGTCTCTGCTTCACACCACGGCAGTGTGCAGGTGAAGGTAGTCTGAATAGGACAAAGGCACGTTGGAGAATGTATTGATCCCAACACTGGCTTTGTTTTCATTCTCTCCCTCTGGTCAGATTGGTGACCTGCTTCAAATGATGGTAAGTTCCCAAGTACAATAAGGAAAGCTGACCTTAGCTTTCACATTTTGTGCACCAAATCAGTATTGTATTCTAAGGCAAAAGTCTTCTAGATTAGTGGTTAGAGCACACAACAACAAACAACAAAATTACACTTGTATAGTGCCTTTCATGTTAGGAGGAAGTCATAAGGCACTGGACAGTCATTGTTTCAGACCCGAGCTGGGGACAGGGAGGGTGAAGGAAAAGGGAGGGATTTGGAGTGGCCAATGGGACTGTTGAAGAGGAAGGGCTTGAGGCGAGACTTCAAGGAGGCCATGAAAGGGGTGAGGCGGAGGGACTGCGGGATGGAGTTCCAGAGGTTGGGGCCAGAGTGGCTGAAGGATCACCTGCCAATGGTGGGGCATGTGGGTTGGGGGGCATGGAGCAAGCCGGAGCCTGCTGAGCGGAGGGAGCGGGCAGGTTGATAGGGGGTTAGAAGGTCGCAGATGTAGAGTGGGGCGAGGCCATGGAGGGCTTTGAATGTGAGGACCAGGATCTTGAATTGGATCCTTTGTATGATGGGGAGCCAATAAAGTCAGGCGAGGATGGGAGAGATGGGGTCACAACAAGAAAATTACATTTGTAGAGCGCCTTGCATGTCGGGAGGATGTCCCAAAACACTCACCTCGCAAGCAAGAGACCTGGGTTCAATTCTTGGCAGGGTGAAACATTGGGTAAGTTTCTTTCCTCCACATTCCTTTGTTTACCTAGCAGTAAGTAGGAACAACCAGTTGTTAGTTGATTGGCAGATCGCTTTTCCGGGGGTAATCATTCGTTCAATAAATTGTTCACTCAATCCACAACTGTTTGTGAGACGCTGCTGTGCATAATTGATTGCTGAGCTTTGCCCACCAAACATAGTCAATTCACTTTACAGTATATTCTGTAAAAGGTTTTGAGACGTCTCGAAGACACGATAAGGCTCTATATCAAAATATATCAATGGAAGCATTATAATAAAACTAAATGTACAGAGGGAAATGTGAAATCCTGCACCCATGTCATACCTAAACTGGGAGTGTTCTATTATTTGGTGCAGAAAAATGCCATGACACTGCAACACTGTCCTTTAACTGTGAAACAATAAACAACCCTTTCTTCTGGCTCTTAAAATGCTGCTGAAGTTTGCAGAGTTTACGGTAAGATTGGTGCTCGCACTTAACCTAGCCATTTGCAGATTGGTAACTAAGTAGTGTACTTTAATCTTTCAGGCTTGGTTTAGAAATGAGCGCCTTTCATATATGAAACAAACTAAATATGATAATGAGTTCTTAAAGCCTTGGGGCAGAGTATTTCACGTGTTTAAAAAGTGCTATTATTAAATTGTTATTTAAAGTGCTTATTATTATTCTTCATGCTTCAGAGCCTCCAAAGCTGGGCAGTCACCAACCACTAACTAAAGAAATTGAAACTTTCTCCTAGATGGGAATGTATTGGACCCTCTGCTTGGCTGCTAATCTCTGAAGAATTTATTCATCATTTTAAATATAACAATAATTTTTGCATTTAATATACTGCCTTATTGCGTTGTTGAGACATCTCAAAGCGTTTCACGGAATATACTGTATACTAGAATATCCTTCCCACATCCGGTCCCTTACCACACCGCTTTTGTCAACCTCCGATGTGTCGCCCGTCTCTGGCAATATCTCGCCCCAAAAGCCGCAGAAATTCTGGTCCATGCCTTTGTCACCTCTCGGCTGGCCTATTCCAATGCCCTCCTTGCCAGTCTCCCCTCCACCACAATCCATAATATCCAGCTCATACAGAACTCTGCTGCCCGCATTCTCACCTGCACCAAACTTCGCTCCCCCATTACCCCAGTCCTTGTCAGACTTCACTGGCTCCCTTTCCCGGAAAGGATCAGTTTCAAGATCCTCGCTCTTGTTTTCAAATCTCTCCACTCCTCTGCAACCCCCTACCTCTCTGATCTCCTGTCTCCTCAAAACAGCACCCAGTGCCTTCGCTTCTCCAGTTCTGGCCTCCTCCATGTCTCCTGAATCCTCCGCTCCACCATCGGTGGCCTTGCCTTCAGCAACTATGCCCTGAAGCTCTGGAACTCCCTTCCTCACTCCCTTTGCCTCGTCAACAACAACAACAACAATTTACATTTATAGAGCGCCTTTCACGTCGTCATCCACTCTTCCCAGTTTCAGGTCATGGCTAAAGACTTTTCTTTTCGACCGCGCCTTTGGTCACCTTTTCCCCCTGAACCTGGCTTGGCCCCGTGATCCGTTATTGTGAAGCGCTCTGAGATGCTGCCTGGCGTGGAGAGCGCTATATAAATCAAAGTTGTTGTAAAGCGAGTTGAGTGTATATTCTTTGGACGAAAAGTAGCAACCAATTGCGCACGTCAGTGTCCCACGAGCAGTCATGGATTGAGTGACTGTTAGTAGAATTTCTAACAAGGTTTATTGCTAGTTATTTTTACCTTTTGCTTAGCTTTGGCCTCTAGGTGAAGTTGTCTCGTGATTACAGGGTAGTAAGGGGAGAGTGGGGGAGGGAATCGCTGTCCTCCTCTACAAGTAGCAGAGCTAGTGGAGAGTTTGCACCATGTTCCTAACTATAATGATTACTAAAACACTAGTTTAGTACCTTGTACAACCTGCTGACTGTTATTTCTGTGCTAAAACATGAAGATCAGTGACTTTTCTGAGGTACCATCCAATTTTTAATCTTACCTTATCCACCATTTGCCCTTTGTACCCACCAAAGGCTCCGCTCATTCAGTCAAGTGCAGTGTTCCACAGCGCTCTATCCTTGGTCCCCTCCTCTTTAACGATTATGTGCTCCTGCACGGTGATGTCATCCACAAGCACAGGGTTCATTTTCGCATGAATGTAGATGACACCTAACTCTAATCCTCTGTCTCTGCCCTTGATTCCATGACCACTGTTGTCCTGGTGAATTATCAAGTCCCGGATGAGATCTAACTTTCTCCAGTTGAATGTTGACAAGATTTAGGCTCTCCTACTTGGCACCTGTCAGTGCCTCCACATCTCAGGCACTGACAGCATCAACATTAATGGATGTACACTCCACCTCACTGAGGCAGTCCAGAACCTTGGTGTCCTGTTCAACGCTCAACTGTCCTTTCTACCCCACATCTGTGCCATTATCCATTCAGGCTAGCGAGACCCTTATACATGTATTCATCACATCCAGAATCAATCAGCAATACTAACTCTGTAAAAACAGAAATCACTGGGAACACACAGACATGCAGGTCAGGCAGCATCTATGGAGAAAGGAAAATGAGTCAGCATTTCATGTCCACAACCCTTCATCAGAACTCCTTGCTCATTGGACTTTCCAACTTCCCTCCAAAAGTTACAGATTATTCAGAACTCTGCAGCTCATTTTCTATCCCAACAACAACAACAACAAATTACATATATAGGGTGCCTTTCACGTCGGGAGGACGTCCCAAAGCGCTGAACAATCAGGTTGGGACCCGAGCAGGATGGGGAGGGTCGAGGTAGGGGGAAGGAGAGTAGGAGAGGGGGAAGAATTAGGAGGGGAGCAGAAGGCACGGTCAAAGAGGAAGGTCTTGAGACTGGCCTTAAAGGAGGAAAGAGAGGAAGTGAGGTGAAGGGATTGCGGGATGGAGTTCCACAGTGTGGGAGCGGAGAGGCTGAAAGCCCAGCCACCGATGGTGGGGTGGTTAGGGCGGTTGACGTGGTGGAGCAGGCCAGAGACTGCTGAGCGGAGGGGACAGGAGGGCTGATAGGGAGACAGCAGGTCGGAGAGATAGGCAGGGGCAAGGCCATTAATGGCCTTGAAGGTGAGGATGAGGATCTTGAATTAGATCCTCTGGGAGATGGGGAGTCAGTGGAGATGAGCGAAGGTGGGAGTGATGTGGTCGTGGAGCCTGGTATGGGAGAGTACACAAGCTGAAGTGTTCTGAATAATCTGCAAGCTTGTGAAGGGAGGAGCTGGGAAGGCCAACGTGGAGAGAGTTCCTGTAATCCAGACTAGATGTAATGAAGGCGTGTATGAGTGTTTCCCAAACCAAGCTCTGTTAGTCAATCGACCCCATTCTCACTTGGCTTCATCGGCCCCTATTCCTCAGAAGATTGAGTTGAAGATCTTCATTCTCATCTTTAAGGCTCAATCATGGTCTTGCTCCACCATACTCCAGTGACTTACTAAACTTTTACTGTAATTTTCAATTGACCATGCTTCCACACACTATGCCCCGGAAGTCTGCCTCAATCAGATATATCAGATTGGCGCTGTTTCCTGCAATTGTACTGATCACTGAACTGCACTCCGAGGAATCTACGAAACGGAGTATGGTTGATATTTCAACTTTCCGAGCTCCCACGAATGCACTGTTCCTTGAGTTACTGAACTGCTTGTGCTGTCACCAGTTCCCCCATAAAGAGTAAAACACATGCCTGAAGCAACGAGCCTCTAGAGCATGTTCTTTCAACATGTGTTTTTCTAACCAGGAGGGAAGGGGGGCAGCAGTGTAGATCCAGACTTTACTCCATAATTTCAAAGCTGTTGGCATTTGAGAATGTTAGTGACATTTATGATTGGCAAGAGTGATGTGGCTTCCAAAGCCACTTCAATACAAGTTGGTATGTTTATTTTTAGAACCAGATGTTGATGCAGTTTTAAACCAAAAATGAGAGATTGTCACTCCGAAAAAATAAATGTCAAATTGCCTCACTGACCAACCTTTCCTCCTCCTGTATTTCGTTGGGCCATTGTTTCTAAACTGACCCATGAAGTGAACTCAGCATGTCATTTAATCCATGTCTCATGGGATCCAAACTAGGAATGTCCCAGGTTCCATCCCCTGAGTTAGTTCATCTCAGTTCCACAAGTATTTGGCTTGGGGCAGGGAGCAGAAAAAAAAGTTGACATTTTAAACTGTGCAGGTAATGGATTTTCTTTTTTTTTTATTATTGTTTGTCTATTCTTCCTTTAAATGTATGTGTTTTGTCTTAGTCCCCACTTAGTGAAGTGGTTGAATCTGCATTGTTTTATAAAGGCTTTTATCCAAATAAATTACAATCCTCAAATTACTACCTTCTGTAGGGTCCGATTGAGAGCTGAGCTGTACCTGCAGGAACTTGTTTGATTTTTTTAAAATGACTATTCCCCTGATGATTTGATAAGAAAATGCACCCTTTGGAGCTGTGCTGTACATATCGGAGAGGTTCCAGATTTAATTTCCACTCTTCACCAATCATATTCAGAATTTGAATAATATGTTAAAACCAATGTCCTGCCTGACTGTTCTGTTAAAGATCTCGTAGCACTATTTGTAAAATTAAGGGAGTTTTTCCCATGTTGTGAACAACAATTCCCCAGATAAAATTTGAACATTCACTTCATGGATGATGCTTTGTGCAAATTAGTTGCCTTGATGTCTACAAGTCACCTCATCTTGTAGTAAAATCTTGTGAAACTCTTTGTAAGCATTCATCTGTAACTCATCCAACTGGCCATTCTTCTTGGTCCGCTTTAGAAAATTAGTGTAGCAGGTGATATACCCTTGGGACAACACAGCCAAGCCTGGTACTGCTTGATGTGACCCACTTTCAGCAAAGTTCTCTAGCTGTTTTCCCTTGTTTTCCATCATCCTCGTTATGCTTAACCTCAGCTTTTGGGAAGACTTTCTTCTCAGACTAGATTCCAACCTGCTACTCCTAACCTCAGTGAGAAAAATTGAGAGCACTGGGTTTTCTTTCAACTGTCCAGATTCCTCATCAAGTTGCAATTGGACACAGTGGAGCTCTGAGGTTAGCATCAACTGGAAGTAATTCGAGCAGCTGCAATATACCACAGTCTGTTTAATAGCGTTGTTTCAGTTTATAGATCTCAGACTTATAACAAGGTTGCATTGTATATCATTTTTAGGATTTTGCTGTAGCAGAATCTTAGGACAACAGATTATTCAGTTCTTTGAATCTCATTACTGAAACCTTAGTTTATTATTATAATAATCCTTGCATTTGATTTTATTTGCCTTATCACTTCATTGAGACTGCTCAAAGCACTTCACAGAATACACTGTAAAGTGAATTGACTGCATATTTTGTGAGAAAAACTCAGCAGCCAATTGCACACAGCAGTCACTTAAATCCGTGACTGTTTTGTGGGACACTGTTGTGTTGCCATTTTCCGCCCACAAAATATACAGTTAATTCACTACACAGTGCATTCAGTGTAGCACATGGAGATATTTTAAAGACATGATAAGGTGCTATATCAAATGCAAGTATTATTTTTAATCAACCCTTCAGTTGATTTTCTAACTATGGTGTTCTAGCGGAATGCATTGCACATTCTGCCAATTCTTTGTGGGGGAAAAATAGTTTATGGTTTCACTTTTAACCAGTTTAGTTTTCAGGTAAGTTTTATTGTTCTTCATTCCTCTTTGAGAGGGTAGCGTTGTTCCCAATCTGTTTTGTAAACTTCCTTTTTAATTTAAAAAAATGTTAATCCATTTAGGCCACTCCTTCACCTCCACCTAACTAGGAAGCATAGCCTGAGTTTGGCCATTCTCTCTTTGTTACTGAATCAGTTTGTCTTGTGTACCTTCCTGGTAAGTAGTCACTGGGCTTCCACCAAGGCTCACATTCCTCCTGTTAGATCAGGCAAATCTAATGCTCCAGCTGAGATCCAACTGAAATTCTGTACAAGTGCTACAGTGCTTATTTATTGCAATAACTTGTGATAAAGCAATCTTAAGTGATTACTTTCTATACCTCGATGCAAACTTTTTGCGAGAGAGAGACATGCAAGACTCACAATGGGTGCTCTCATACTCAAAATGGATAACTTGGCATTTGCCCGTCTTCGTCTGTACCTCACAACAACAACAAATTAGACATATAGAGTGCTTTTCACGTCAGGAGGACGTCAAAAGCTACTGAAACCCTCGTCCACGCCTTTGTCACTTCCAGGCTGGACTATTCCAATGTCCTTGTTCATACATAAAATTCAACTAATTCAGAACTCCACCACACAAGATTCTCACCTGAACAACATTCCTTTCCCACCCTCTTTGCCCCCTTCCTCCCCACCACCCTCACGAAGTGTACTATCTAAGTGGAGTCCTGTAGTTCAGTGGTTAGAGCAATCGCCTCACTAATGAGCAACGTGGATTCAATTCCCAGCAGGACAAAATGTTTGGCAAGTTTCCTTACTCCACACGTCTCTGTTTACCTAGCATTAAGTAGGAACCCGATTGTTAGTCGATTGGCAGATCGCTTTTCCGGGAGTAATAATTCCTTCCATAATAATAAATTGGTTACGTCAATCCATGACGTTTTGTGGGGCACTGCTATGTTTTGCCCACACAATATACCATCAGTTCACTTTACAGTATATTCTGAAAAGCACTTTGAGACATCTCGAAGATGTGATAAGGCATTATATCAATTGAAAGAATTATTATATTACAAATGCAAGTTGTTGTATAACTTGGCTTTTGCTTTCTGAATGCTTAAATTTCCAAGATGCTTCACCACATTTACATTTACATCTGTTTTCTCTGTTTCTTTTAGTGCAGCATCTTACAGTAATATAGAAATTTACGGACCAAAAGAAGAGCCATTTAGCCCATCGCATCTTTGTTGGCTCCCTTGAGTAATCCTTTCAGTCCCATTTACTTGCCCATTTCCTGGACCTCAATAGCTGATTCTCTGTGTTCAACATTTCCTTAGCTGCTGTCTACAATATAATCATTGCTGCAGCAAGTCCACCAATATTAAATACAGCTTGGGTTCACCTTTGCCTAGCTCAGGGTGGTATGTAATTACATTTATGTAGGACTGTGTTTGACGCCAGGACTTTTATTTGCTCTGGTTTTCTCCACTGATTAAAGGCAAGTAATGCAATTGAGTAACTTCATGGATAACCAGTCATTGGATATCTATAGTATCTTTCACATAAAATGAACATTTCAACAACAACAACTTTGATTTATAAAGCGCCCTCCATGCCGGACGGCATCTCTGAGCTCTTCAAAAGGGTTTGCTTGATGACACAGCTTATTGAGAAGGGTTTGAAGGTGGGAAGAGCAAATGAGTTTGGGGAAACAATTTTAGAATCTATGGTATTTGAAAGCTCAGACACTGATGGTGAGATGGACACTGAAAATGGCAACACTCAACCTCAAACATATGGACCCAATGCACACTTAAAGTGCACTGTTTACATCTGTCAGATTTTGAGGAATGCCTTTTATATTATGATTCAGTGTAGGCTTACTGAGAGAATACATTATTGGAATGATGAATGAAATAACCTCAACCATATCCCTAGTGGATTCCTTTAGTTTTAATTACAGATGAGGCAATATGTAGACAGGTCCAAACTGACAGTGGATCGGAATACCAGTAGTGTTGGATTCCTCCAGTAGGGAAGTTTCACCCAGTTTGTTGGTTATAATCCAATAGTCTAGGATCACATTGCGGATCATAATGATTGCACATTTCACATTATTGCTTTTGCAAGGAATTTTGTGCATGGGATTTATCTTGCTACTGTATGTTGCTGCTAGAATCTAGCATTGGCTGTATGGCTGTGTTTGTAATTCTCTCTAACTTCAATGGCTGCCACGGAGATTTCCGAAATGACTGCCAAACCCCCATCACAAGGGAGAAAAAACACCTTGTGTTAAATAATTTTTTAAAAGAAATTACAAAAATAATTAAAAATAATAATTACAAATTAAAAAAAAAGAAGATAATAATTTTTAAAAATCAAAATATGGGTAATGCTTCATATACCAGACATGCTAAAGGTTCTGACACATCTCCAGTGTGTTTTGTAGATCATTTTCTCTGAGGAAAATCTACACCATTCCTATGAGTTTGCAAAGCCCATTCTTGGTAATCGTCATCAGATTTGGTTAATCTTGTTGCACAATCGAACGTAACACAATCTTTAATTTTCCCACTTCAGCAGAACTTTCAAAAGACAGCTGTGTGCTATAGATTCACACTCACTCTGGACTGAATTGAGGCTCTCTAAACTAACTACTGTACATTGAGGACCTTTGTTAGCATAATTTTGTCCTGTTAACCTGAACAGGGTTTGAACATGAGTCCCAGACACAAAGGTCCATATACTGAACATGTATATGGTATATATGCTAAATATACAGTAAAAGCCTGTTTATCTGTGACCCGATCAACCATAACTTCTGTATAACTGGTACCTCAAAAAAAAGTCCGCATTCGATTAACCGGAATTTATATGGCACAATATATATTTTTAAAAACTTTTTTTGTGTGTTTTCGTCCGAATATCCGACACACGCTTTAACCGGCATTGGCCAGATCCCGAAGATGCTGGATAAATGGACTTTTACTTTATTATTACTGTTATCATCAATGGTGAAAAGAAAATGCATAATTCTAGTGATAACCTCATACTGTGTATGCAGTTCTCTTGTCTACCAATTTGTATTTCCACTCAATGTTACCAGGTTTCAATTGTCAGCAGAAAATCAGTGTTGTTGATCCTCACGTAATACAAAATGCCACATTTGAGTTCATTGATTCGAATTTGCTGCGCCCTTGGGAGTGGAGTATTAAAGGACATGGCAAAAGATGATGTTAGGATAAAACAATTAAATACTGGTGGTGTAGGCTTGATGACCTAAATGACTTTTTGTTTTCCAATGTACCATCTTTTTCCTTGCTAAATTTTTACTTCCATCTTCAAAATGTTGAAATTCTCTCAAAGTGTTTCAGTGTTTGATCAAAGCCCTCTCTTTACAGATTAAAGAAGCTGCTTGAACAGGAGAAGTCCTACCAGGCTCGGAAAGAGAAAGACAGCACCAAGCAGCTTCATAAAGTGAGGGAGGAGCTGATCAAGTTAAAATCGTTCGCACTGATGCTGGTGGATGAGCGTCAGCTTCACATCGAGCAGCTTGGCCAGCAAACCGACCGAGTGCAGGAACTTGTGCAGAAACTCCAGGAGGAGGAAGAGAAGCTGCGAAGTGTCGACGCTGTGCTGAGGGAAGAGGGGCAGAAGGTCACCCAGCTTGAAGCCGAGATTGAACATAAATCTGCAAAGTACTTGCAGGAGCATGATGAGATGACAGCTAAACTGGCCGCACAGGAGTCTCAGAACCGTCCGTTGAGGCAAAAGCTGGCTAGTCTAACCCGCCAAGTGGAAGAGGTGGAGGAAACCAACAAAGTTCTCCTGAGAGCAGCAGGGGAACTTCAGGAACTAAGGGACAAAATCAGCCGTGGAGAATGTGGCAACTCTAGTCTGATGGCTGAGATGGAAAGCTTGCGGAAGCGTGTGTTGGAAATGGAGGGGAAAGATGAAGAGATAACCAAGGCTGAGAATCAGGGCAAAGAACTGAAGAAGAGATTGCAACAGGAGCAGGTCCACGGTAGAGATTTAAAATTGGAAGTCGAAAAACTGCAAAAGAGAATGGTAGATCTAGAAAGACTGGAAGGTGCTTTTAACAAGAGCAAATCCGAATGTTCCCAACTTCACATTAGTTTAGAGAAGGAAAAGAACCTGACCAAAGACTTGATCAATGAGTTGGAAGTGGTGAAAGCTCGAGTGAAGCAGTTGGAGTCGTCAGAAAGTAAATTGGAAAAGGGTGAATTGCATTTGAAAGATGATTTAACAAAGCTGAAATCCTTCACAGTTATGTTGGTAGATGAGCGGAGAAATATGGCAGAGAAATTAAACCAAGAAGAACGGAAAGTAAGTGATTTTAATGAAAAGTTGAAGCTGGAACAAAGCAAAACGACTGAAATAACCGAGAAACTGATAGATGAAAGTAAGAAACTTCTTAAATTGAAATCGGAGATGGAGGAAAAAATAACCAGTCTTCTGAACGAAAGAGATACGCTGAAGATGAAACTCCAAAGTGAAGAGGAAAAGTCAAGTGATCTGAACTCCAGAGTTAGAGTGTTGAAGAGGAAACTGGACTGTCTGGAAGAGACTGAAAGCAATATCCTGCAAAATAGGGTGAAGAAAGAAATGGCTAAATATGTGGAAGAGGATAATAAAATGAAAGAGCTAACTTTGGAAATCGAGCGGCTGAAGGGACGTTTGAAGCATTTGGAAGTGGTGGAAGGTGATCTGATGAAGACAGAGGATGAGTACGATCAACTTGAGCAGAAGTTTAAGACTGAGCAGGACAAGGCCAACCTCCTATCACAACAATTGGAGGAAATTAAAAAACAAATTACTAAAAACAAAGCCATTGAAAAGGGAGAAGCCATGAGCCAAGAAGCTGAGTTTCGTAATCGATTGCGCTTTGAAGAAGCCAGATCCCGTGACCTGGAAGCGGAAGTTCAAGCTCTCAAAGAGAAAATCCATGAGCTGATGAACAAGGAAGACCAGCTTTCCCAAATGCAGGAGGATTATTCACTTCTCCAGAAAAGGTTCAAGCAGGAAGAGAATAAAACTAGTGAGATGGGACAGGAGGTCATGACTTTGGTTAAGGAGCTGGAGCTTTCGAAACGATACAGCCGTGCACTCAGACCCAGCATGAATGGCAGGCGTATTATTGATATCCCAGTGACATCAACTGCAGTGCAGACCGATGGTACAAACAATGACCTTGGAGATGAGGACAATCCCGCTGTGTTTATACAGAAGTCTGTACAGGAAGAGAACCATCTGATGAGCAATCTGAGACAAGGAGGCCTGAAGAAGCCCATGGAGCGCCCTTCCGTTCTTGAGCGATACCCACCAGCCGCGAATGAGCTAAGTATGAGGAGGTCCTGGATCCCGTGGATGAAGAAAAAGGAAAATGGACCACCAAATGGTTCAGAGAAAGTTATGCAAACAAATGGTACCAGCCCAGGTCGTCATGGGGAGGTGGTACTTTCACAGAAACAGGGACAGCCCTTGCATATCAGAGTAACTCCTGATCATGAGAACAGTACAGCTACATTGGAGATCACCAGCCCACCGTCAGAGGACTTCTTTTCCACCACCACAGTAATTCCTACCTTGGGCCATCAGAAACCACGCATCACCATCATTCCCACAGCAAGCATGACATCACCCAAGAGGAAAGAATCCGAAAGGTCCCTATCACCGGAACGTTCGCCGTCTCCAGTCACAATCACTACGTTCTCTAGAGCAAAGTCTCCAGGAGAAAGAGGCAAAGGGTCTTCTCTGGACAGGTCGATCTCACCGATTCAAATCATGACTGTATCAACCTCAGCAGCTCCGGATGATTATGTGTCTCCCGAGCCACATGAATTAAGCATGGGGCGGGCGGTCTTTAAAGTCACTCCTGAAATGCAAACGGTGCCCACGCCAATGCGCAAGTACAGCCCCAATGCAAACATAATCACAACTGAAGATAACAAAATTCATATCCACTTAGGAAGTCCATTCAAAAGGCCAGGCACTGGCTACACCGAGGGTAGTCCTGTGATAACGGTCAGGCCTCTGGCTGTTCCATCTGAAAGCAAGGAGGTAATGACTGGAACTGTCCTTCGCTCTCCTCGCAACTGCACTCTGAAAGCCTTGCCAAGCAAAATGACCAGCAGCATCACTATAACTCCCACGAGTACTTCATCCACAAGAACTACACACTCAGTGGTAAGTCAGTGCACCCTTTGGCACCTACATTTTCGTGGCGTAGGGGGAAAACCATTTCCATTTTGATGATGTACAGTCGTAACACTCATTGTGTATTCACCTACACTTCATTAAGTGATCACCTACAAAAATACAGTCAGTACACTGTGAGGCAATTTAAGATGTCCTCCTTATGAAAGGCGCTGTATGAAATGTAAGGATTATTTTTGTCCTAAGAGGCCACTATAAACATAGTGTTGGAATTGTAAATTTGATCACCTTTTCTAAATCATGTGTTTCACCGGAAAACTGACATAAAATGGAGAATGGTTATTTTTAACACGGAGAAGTGGAGCATTGCTTTGGTTTATCTTGTTGGGATCTGACACATTTTTGCTGGTCCACAGGTGTTTCATTGCACTGAGCAGGAGTTAGTGTTAGGCTGGATTGCACGCCCACTGGTGGCTGCTTTCAGAGAGCGGTTGTGGAAGCCTGGAGAATGGTCCTGTGTGTGCTGTGAGCAATGTGAAGAATATACTGTAAAGAGGAAGTGCCTTTGTTAAAAAAAAATACTGTTAGGTTACATCCTAGCAGTGATGGTCGATGTAGTGATTAATTATAAAATTATTAGCCATAACACCTTTAAAATCACTGACCAACAGTCCAAATCTCTCTTTTAAACTGGCTGAAAAAATATTTAGTGACGATACAATGCTGGTAACTGTTGCATTGGCCTCTTTGTAAGGGTCACCTTGCAATGCACAATGTAGTTAGCTGCACTAGGTAATGCTAGTTTTAGTTCCAAAAATGTCACCTAACTGGATAAGTAAGCCAAGTACAGTACCTTGTTCCAGTTTGTGACTCAACCCCACAAGTATTTGAAACCTATTAAAGATTTATTTTCTTTGTTTTCTACAATATTTAATACAACTTTAAGAAGAAACAACCCGAGGATAACTATATTCAGTAACTTCATATCAAAATTTGGGTTTATAAACCTAAACGGAAGTCCTCCTGATGTGAAAGGTGCTGTACAAGTGTAATTTTGTTGTTGTATACGCAAACATTGCATTAGAGCCTTTAAAATGCACTTCCAGTACTTTGTCTATACTTTATAACCAAAGGGGATTGAGTGACCACCTTTTTAATTTTCAAAGTAGATTTATTAACTAAGAACATTAACAAAAAACAATAGTCAATTCTATGAAATTAACAGGAAAAGTTAAGAACAGAATGGATGATAAATAACAGGAACCCAATGAATACAATAAAAATGCACGGCATCTTGATGTGATCATCAATATGATTGTTTAGTTATTGCTGTGTTGATGGTAGGATGTGGAGGGAAAGGGAATGAGAAAGCATCATACCTTTCACATTAATAATAATACTCCTTGCATTTGATATAGTGCTTTTCACATCTTATCGATGTCTCAAAGTGCTTCACAGAATATGCTATAAAGTGAATTGACTGTATATTTGTGGGAGAAATGCGGCAGCCAATTGCGCACAGCAATGTCCCATAAACAGTCGTGGATTGAACTGACCAATTTTATTATCCCAGTAATGGTGTTGGGTTGAGAGAAGAGTGATTTGCTCTTGCACAAACTTTTTTTTTACGAAGAATGAGACTGCCATTCACAGTGCAGCTACAGAGCAGGATAACGTTGTGCTGGAGATGCCATTAGGAAGCAAGAGCACTCAGGTTAGGAAAATCAGTTTGGATTCAATAAGGGTTCATATCATTCCAGATACCAGGAGTTTTTCTAACCTAACTCCCATCTAAATAAGATTGTGAGAGAACATTTTGGTCTGGGATTGGGAAACATTCATGTAGAATGTTACAGCCTTGACATTAACCATTCAACCAGTCCATGCTGGTGTTTCATATCTACATGAGCCTCCACCCGTTATAAACCCATTGATTTCCTTCTCCCTCATGAATGATCGATGGGTTGCCTTCAGTAGATATCGAGCAGATTATTTTGATCTTGGGTGAAGGACTCCTGGAAAGCCCATTCTTGTCAATGTTGTGTATCAAGACAAAGTCACAGTTCTACCTTTGGATAATGGAGTCATGGCATTCTTCTGGCATTCCTTCATCAGACTCTGGGTGTAAATGGGCATTTCTTCTGTGACATACTTCACTCAGCTCCTTTAGGTAGAGTGTGTCAGGCCAGAGTTCTTGCTGGTCTGTGTCTCTACACTTCCAGTGGCTCGGAAGTACTTCTCCTTTGTGATTTTCAGAGTATTTATTCAGGAGTCCCATTAGAAGTGCTGTGATTTTTAAACCTTTGATGTAAAAGTAGTAAGTCAACTAATTTAAACAGGCAAATCACATATATTGTGTGAACAATACCGCAGATATTAGACAATTTACGTTTGGAGCATATAATGCTCCTGTGGTTTAATGCAATCGTATGTCTATGAAATTCTTTGCCTCAACCCCTCTGCTGCGCCCCCTCCTTGCCTGTCTTCAGATCCTGTCCGAAGATGTTCCTCATCAATCGTGCCTACTTTGTATTGCTGAGTTACTATTTACAGAGGGAACATTAACCTTCCCCCTGCTTGACTGAATGAAGCAGTCTGTTTCCTCAAGTCAGGAACCACTGGCAATTGCATTTAATGGCTTGAAGAAACTCCATGAGAGAACTAGTTTAACAAACTATTAGTAAGGGTGATTAAACAGTTGAAATGTGTAGATAGTGGTGTGATGGCTATCACAGATACTTCCCCAGGATAGTTGACATCTATGTTCTGTATTTTGAGAAATGCATTCTGATTCACAAGAAATGAATGACAAATTGGACAAAAACTATGAACACAGTTCGTGGAAGTTCTTTTATTAGGTGCAAATTCTTTTTTATAAGCAGAGACCCAATGCAGTTTGAAAATTCGTAACGTTAAAGTGTATGCAATGATGTACACAATTGTTTGTGGCGAACATCCTCATGCGATAGATGAAACTGTTTCATTATCACTTCTATAAGTTCTAGCATAATGAATAAGAACAAAATGGATGCATGAATAGATACCAACATTGTAAATTATTTTGAAATTGAAACTTGTACTGCCACAAAAGCTTGCGTCAGATCGATTCAATTTTAACTGGGGCAAAGATTCTCTCCCCCCTCCCCACCACCCATACTAAATATTCACCTAGTTTCTAAGGAAATGTTTAAATCTTTCTACATCGAGTTTGCAACCATTCCTTGGGTATTTGGAGGATTGGTGTAGTTGTTTTAAACATGAGCAGAAAATTCTACTTCATTGTCTCTTTTCCTCTCTCATCTTCTGTTCCCTTTAATTTCTTAGAGAGAGAACTGAAGGAATGTTTTAAGGGACTAGTATCTGCCCTGGTGGGATTCGGGTGATGTTCAACATGTTGCTGTACAAACTACACTCAGATTTTAATGGATGTACAAATTTACTGACCATTAAAAGGCTCCTACAAAATTAATGTTGGTTACAATGTGCATGTATCAAACATTAACCAATAAACACAGATCTAGCCATTTTCTCATCCAACATTGGACCTACAGCAGGAGATTTAATGAGAGATGCAGCTGTTGCCTGCAATTACTATTACCAGTAGCAGGGCTCTGATGCATACATTGTGTCAATAGAGGATGCTTGATGGTAAACTGCTGAAGACAGATTTTATTCTACAAGTGAGCAAGTTGGACTAGCCCCAAGTCCCACGGGTGGAAGTAAGCTGTGGAGGTTCCTCACATGAGGGCAATTAATTTCATTACCATTGAGCAATCTGTTTGTACTAGTGTATTTGTGGGATGCAAAGAATAGTAACAGAAGGTAACATTACTTTCATATTATTAGAAAATGAGTGACATTTTAATTTGAGAATTTGTAATCTGGAGGAGGGGATGGTTTAATATCTCATTGGAGTTTATGTAAAAGACACTTTAAGAGAATTTAAAGGGAGGTAGATTGTTTTTTTAATTGCAGATAGCCACAGACCCAGCCAACACCACATGTAATCAATCATTCCATTGTGGAGATGTTATGTTATCTACCTGGCTTCTTGGAAGGTTTTCCAAAACCTTAAATGTTTCATCCAGGGTATGCTTCTGGGTTTGTTGTTTCCTGTGGGAAATGTTTCTTGCTTTGGTCCTCAGTTCTAAAATTTATTTGTATTACTCCATTTAAAAACTGCAAATATTAGATATAATTTAACCAATGCTGCTTAATCAAAGCTGCTTACTACAGTTTATGCTTTGCTCATTGAATCAATACTAGAATTTGTTATTTGTTGATAGAATGTGCATTCATTGCTTTTTTTTTCCTCATCTTCTAGGCTGGGCAGGAGGGCTCAGCACAACGGCCCGCACCCACCCGCATCCCCATGTCAAAAGGTATGAAAGCAGGAAAACCAGTAGTTGCAGCCACAGCAGCAGGAAATGTGACAAAATATGAATCTCGTGCCGAGAGCCAGTCAATGAAAATTGAACTAAAGAAGTCTCCAGTCAGCAGTTCTGCCCCTCAGGCTGGGGGGAAGGGCTGAGGCCGGTGTACTAGGGGGTAGGTGCAGGTCTTACTGCTGCCATGGACACCGCCCCTTGTTGGTAGATGCTCCCCTACTAACACCATGGATCAATTGCCAGTCTGTTTAATATAACATAACTGACAGTCCTTGCGTTTCTCCAGTGGTTGTTAAAATTACCTTCATCGTAACATTCCATCCCAATTTTATTTTGTACCAGGCTTGTATGGTTTATGTGCACACTGTACTTTAACACAGGAAAAACACACTTTGTAAGTGTTTATTTTTTCACATTGTTTTTGGAATACATTTATAGAGCGCCTTTTACGTTGGGAGGACGTCCCAAGGCACTAGATTCATTGGATGGACCTGTGAGTGTGTGTGTTTGGGACCTATTGACATAATTCTCCATAGGGAAACCTTCGAATGCTAGTGATACCAGCCATTTCGAGTTTTGTTTATTTGCAGAAAAGTTTGTGTGTGTCTGCTGCACCCACCCCCATTCCTTAACGGGGTTCCTCATCTCCTAGAGGATCAACTTCAAAGTCCTCACATATGCCTGCACACCACACAACCTTACCTTTGACCTACTTTAGTTCCCCTCTTCTCCCCACCCACTTTGCTCCACAAATTCAGGCCGAAAGTACATTTCCTTCTCTCTTCCTCCCACTCCCATCGTTAAAGATGAAGCCTAAAGCCACTATACCCCCACCCTCAAGAACAACCTCAATCAATCTTCTCTTTCCCTGCCCCCCATCTTCAAAAGCTGCCTTAAAAACCTTCCTCTCCAATATGTCGCTCCACATGAAAGTGTGTTAATATAAACACATTGTTCAAAAATACTGGTACCCCCAAGATAATAATAATCCTTGCATTTGATATAGCGCTGTTCATGTCTTCTAGACATCTCAAAGTGCTTTGCAGGATATACTGTAAAGTGAATTGACTGTATATTTGTGGGCTAAACACGGCAGCCAATTGCACACAGCAGTATACTACAAACAGTCATGGATTGAAAATGACCACATTTTTTTTCAGGGATTATTATTAGGTGTGTGGAGTAAGGAAACTTGCCCAAGGTTTCGCCCTATTGGGAATTGAACCCAGGTCTTTCGTTTGCAAAGATATTCGGGAAGAGGAGTAGTCCAACACAGAGATTCAGATCCATTTAATGTACTGAATAGCATAAGTACCACTAAACTGAATCAATTTATAATTTCCCTTTAAATAATAAATTATTTATTTAGATAGTAGAGTTTGTAAACAGTGGCAGTCCTAACATGTTCAAAATTCCTGTACTTGTATTTTTTTTAACCTGTCTGCGAAGCTACCCACATAAATACAAGTTGCCGCTGTTCCACTGTTTAGAGGGTTTATTTTGTCTTTAAAGACTGTAGAATTCCTGGAAAGAAATAAACCAAAATTCAGTCAGATTGGCTCCTCGTGTTATATAATGTATGAGGTCACTCAGTCTCTTCAGGGTTTCATCAATAGCTGAGTACCAAGCACCAAGTGTGGTACTGAACCATGCAGCCTAGGTAGGTCCTAGGCCTAATCACTTGTTCATTGCTCCTGGAAGCTGGGGTTGTGGTGAACTTGCTTCACTGATCTACACTACCCTGGTAAGAAGCCAACGTTCCTGATTGTTCTCCATCGATCTTGCTGGAACATGTAAACATCCGGTAAGGAAGGAGATTGAGCTTTGTTTTGATTTCCCTCAACAATCAAATTGCCCATCAACAATGCTTGTTTAACTTGTGTGTAAACAATGGTCACTTAAATCTATCTGAAGCTAAAAATCCTCTATTCACAAATGTGGAAATTAAACCTGTCTTGGTTAAAGCTGTCTTGGTTGTACTGGGGAAAGCACCTATGACGTGAGTCAGAATCGCTCATGGAATCTTTAGAATGCCTGCTGATCAATTTGACGGCAGAAAATCACTGCGTTTTACTGGAAGATTCTTTTCGAAATGATATTAGAGGCATTATATCAAATGCAGGGATTATTATTAAAAGCATGAGGTACATGGTGCAGAGTGAATGCTTGTCAGGGTCTGAATCACACACATCAAGAAGGTTTTGAATTCATTTCTTGGTCTGTGTTGAGTTAACTGATGTCAGCTCATGCAGTGGTGGTGGGGCTATGAAACTGATCTTTGTGGTCTGGCCTAGGGAGAGAAACATTTTGCCAAGGCTCCTGCAGATGTTCTCTATTCAATTACTGGGAGGGAAGGAACGAGGGAGGGAGGAAATCACGTTTGCTGGTAAAAGCAACCCACGGTTTGTGAGAATAAAAGTCTGAGCTGCTCGCAGTCTAAGCTCCCATTAGCAGTTGCCACATGCACCAGAGTGTATCTAATACTACACTATAGCAGCATGAGTCACTGTTTTAGGAGGCAAGGAGGGGAAAAAGTAATGCAGTACAATTGGATCCAACTGTTAGTGGATGGCTTGTGGTCCAGTTGTTCTAACTCAGAATTTAAACATACTGTTGGCTTTTGTCAATTAACTCAACCAGTGTGCCACCTGCTGGATTATAGAAAGCTTGCACCCTAGTTGATTGTTATAAATACCTATAATTGTGGTGTGTTTATTTATTGCCTTTTTACTTTGGGGGGATATTCCAAAGCTTCATGTAGCTGGCTGATGATGCAAGTTGGGAGGAGGAAAAGGGGTAGAAAGATAATTGACCCAACAAAAAGGAAGAGGGTGATTCAACAGGCGATTGATAACGCCAGTCTCAAAGACTTCCACTGAAAATAACATGTTGCAGACAATAGAAATCTGTTGTTTACATACAGTATATTCTTCACTCCTAACACTGTGAAGCCAAGATGGCAGTTGAGGGGATAGTAAGACCTTTATCTTGCACACGGACAATTTTTTCCTGAAAGGTGGTGGCATTACACCATCGTTAATTAATCACGCAATTTGCCTTTACAGTTAGAGAAATGCCATATCTATTGTTGATATTCTAGGCTGACAATGCAGAAATCTCGCAAACTATTCGAAAAGAGAAAGGGGTTCCCTCTCACCCCCCCGTGTTATTCACATGAATTTTGAGAAAATAAAATAAATAAGTGTTGCAGCTAAGAATATTATAAACAGTCCAAAATTTGAGGCCTGCTCTGGAAAAGCTAATAGAGAATTCTGTATTCTGGCCTCAACAATCTCTTGAGTCTTGCCTATCGAAAGCTAACCTATCAAATGGAAACAACAACTGCCAAATTACACTTGTATAGTGCCTTTCATGTCAGGAGGACATTGTTTCAGACCCGAACCGGGGGCGGGAAGCGTGGAGGGAAAGGAGGAGATTTGGGATGACCGATGGGACTGTCGAAGAGGAGGGTTTTGAGGCGGGACTTGAAGGAGGCTAGGGAGGGGGTGAGGCGGAGATGCCTGCGGGATGGAGTTCCAGGGGTTGGGGCAGAGCGGCTGAAGGCTCGCCTGCCAATGGTAGGGCAGATGGGTCGGGGAGGTGGAGCAGGCCAAAGCCTGTTGAGCGGGGGTGGGCAGGTTCGTAGGGGGTTGGGAAATCGCAGATGTAGGGTGGGGCAAAGCCATGGAGGGCTTTGAATATGAGGACCAGGATCTTGAATTGGATTCTCTGGATGATGGGGAGCCAATGGAGTTGGGAGAGGATGGGGGAGATGGGGCCACAAAGCCTGGAGCAGTCGAGGGCATGGGCTGCAAAGTTCTGGATTATCTGCAACCTGTGGAGAGAGGAATTGGGAAGAAACTGCACTGACCGTGCTCGGAATCTGACTGGACTCTTGGAATAGATATATATTGTGTAGGGTAGTACAACTGACGGGATGCTAGTCAAATAATAATTCTTGCATATGATATACAGTGAAATCCTCTTAATTGAATACTCAATTTGACCACAAAAAATATTCAGTAAGCCAAATTATTCATATAACCAGACAAAATGTAAAAGGAGATTCACCTCCCAGAGCTCAAGCCACATGGCCTCCAACTGCACCACAACCTGAAACAATGTCCTCCGCCAAATAGACTCATCCTCACTCGCACGTGGCCAACTGACCAATTGTCAGTGACCTCTCTGGAGAGTGAGGGGAGTGGGAAGAAGAAGAAGATGCTAACTATATTTGCGCTATACTGTAGAAGGTAGTGACTCGGACTACGTGTTTATCCAAACTTGGATTAATTGGTTTTTATACAAATTGTCACACGGAAATTTGTTCAATAAACAAAATTATTTGTGTATCTAGTTTTCAATTAACTGATCTATATTGCTAGATTATGTGTGTGCACATAGTTTGGGATTTCTAAATTCTATTCAATAAATCAAATTATTGTAGCACTTTTCACGTTAGGAGGGTGTCTCAGAACACTTCACATGAATTTACTGAAAGATATAGGTGAACTCGGCAGCCAATTTGCACCCAGCAATATCCCACAAACAGCCATGAGTAAATGATTCATTTTATCTGGGTGATTGTTGTTTGTGACAAACTTCCTTCTCTTTTTGAATAGTGCCATGGAATCTTTAACATCCACCTGAAAAGGTAACCAGAACCTCAGTTTAATTTTTCTTCTGAAGGCAGGAATCTCAGCCACTGCATTGCTCCCCTAATATTGTGTTGGAGTGTCAGCCTAAACTGTTGAGTTCAACCTCCTGATGTGGGGGCTTGGATCCACAACCTCCTGACTCTGATTCAAAAGTGCAATCCACTGAGCCAGGCTGACACCTGAATTCACGACATCGTAATCTAAAAAAAATCCTTGTATAGAATGTGGGTTTTGCAAAATCATCTTTCCCTCTGATATTCTGTTTGAGAATAGATGTACACGCATTGATTCTCAACATCTATATTTTGATTACTTGTGAAACATTGTTGCCAATGAGCTACTAAGTCATGGAAATGCTATGGAATCAATAAGAGTTTATGAGCCAAGAACACTGCTAAGGCAAGAACTTCAATCAATCGTGAAGTTTCCCTCTTCCCCCCCACCCCCCCTTTAAATGCTAACTGTTCGCTCAGGTCATCCAAATGGAAGGCCTTTCAGTGAATCATCAGTATAAGTGGTATTCTTGTAAAGAACTGCAAGTAGTAACCAAACTTAGTTATGTGTGTGAGAAGACTGCACTTTACAACGAGGGTTATTTTTGTAATTTACTCGTGTATAGTGCAGCTACAACATTCGCAGTAGCCAAGGTTATATGAATTATATAATGTTTATTTTTTAGTATCAACGGTTGCAATCTGGATTTGTTTTAACTCTCTATTTTCTGGATAAAGTTCTTAACTTTTCCGGTAGTGAACTTTCTTTGCAAGCGATGCCAAAATAATTGATATTGAAATTAGAATTTTCTCCAGCACTCCAGTGAGACTTGCACAAGAATACTGTAACTGACCATTACAGGAAATAGTGCAGCAAAATAGAATTCTCCTGGCTTTTGTCACCGGCCAACATTCTCCTTTCTCTCCTGACCTGAGGTCACCGACTTGTGCTGGCTCATAGTGTCCTCTCCAGCATTGGTGACTGTATAGGTGCGTCCAAGTGCTCCGGGATCCTACCTCGCGTGAAAGGCAATATATAAATGCTTGTTGTTGTTGTTTGAGCCCAGGCACTGAGCATTGTCAGCTAGGCAACACATCCTCCCTCACTGGAAATACAAAATTTCTAGCAGAGGTCACTCCACAGTGATCAGGAGAGGGAATATTGGCTGATTTACTTTTGTTATTCCACCCCGTTCCCCCAAACATACACACACAACCTGTGCACTGAATGCAATTGCAACATCCTGCCTGCTACTCACTCGCACAGACTGTGGATTGAGTAAAGGATGTTCAGTCTAAGAGATCTATATTAGGCTGTGACTTAGTAGCTGAACCATTAGTGAGGAGGAGGCAACTAAGTGTGTACAGTAAAAGCCCGTTTATCCGTGACCCAATTAACCGTAACTTCTGTATAACCGGCGCCTCAAAAAAAGTCCCCATTTGATTAACCAAAATTTATCCGGCACAATGTATTTTTTTTAAATTACATTTTTTATTGTGTTTTCGGCAGAATATCCGGCACGCCCTGTAACCGGCATTGGCCAGGTCCCGAGGGTGCCGGATAAACGGCTTTTACTGTACTTTATTTCTAGAAATTTATCCAGCTGTCTGGGTTCAAACCGCTAACTAAATCTCTTCTTCTTTCCTCCATGTGTCATTGGATTACAGCTCCTTTTAAAATGGAAGTTGTTTATAAAAAAAAAGGGTGTTGCTTTTCCTTGGTGATTTATTAACCAATTTAACCTCTGTTTTGTAGAGAGTATAATCATTCATCAGATGCGGATGACCTCAGCATGAGGACCCTATGTAACTGATCAGAAGCGTCCTGTGATGTACTGCACTCTTACTGCCAGCTGAAAGAAGCAATGCTCGGCCACAGCCACCCAGGCTCACTCTAGTGTTGTATGCTGCTGACCACTACCAGAGACACTGTAATTATATTTTTGTAGAAATGTAAGATTTTAAAATGGTTTTAGTCCATCTGCATAGAAGTGGACCACCAATGCTTTTTGTGAACGGTGAGAAATTGGGATGGAGTGGGACAGGACTGAAGCACTGCGTCTTAATATGGCTGCACAAACGTAATGCAGGGCAGATCTATGCCGGTCTCTCTCCTTCCTCCCTCTCTGTGTAAGGCCAGTGTTGCAACAGGAAGATATATTTGGCACAATAACAGGATACACATTGCGATGATTGTTCTCTCTCAACAGTGACCACTTTAAAGCCTAAATTTAGTGAATCAATACCGAATCTGTTCACCTGACCTGTGACTAGCAGGCATAAGGATTTCAATTTCTCCCCCCCCACCCCCCCAAGTCTGTACTATAATTTAACTTGTTTGCCTCACTGGTTTGGTGATTTAATTTGAACCCATTGTTAATGCAAAGTCACTTAACAGCTCGGTTTGAGGGCATGTGTATGGGCGGTCTCTTCAAACTATTTCTGAAATGTGTTTCTGGAATACCCTGTAATGTTTTTTTTGAATTTTAAATGTTCTGTATTTTTTTAAAAAAGTTTGGGGGCTATATTTTTTGTTAAAAGTATAAAATCTTTTGAAAGCTGCACTGGGGAGGGTGGTGGGGGTGGGGTCAGTACTCCAGGCTGTGGTCAGATTCTATCCTCTGCTGCTGTTCCTGTAATGGAACCACGTTGAATGGCACTCCACAACCGTTCCTTTTGCAATGCTGCTTTTGAATGGCTGCAGAAATTCCTTCCTCACGAGAAGCTGCTCACAGGGTTTCATATCTATCACTCCTTTCTTATTCTGGTTTTTAAAGTCTATTGTACACTGTCACTGTCTGCAAGTGCAATTCCAACTTTTAATAATTAAAACTTATATATTTAATGAAGTAGTTTGGATCTTTGTTTTTCCTCCCCACTGCCCTACAGCAAGGTATATTTCATTTGAAAGATTGGATTCCTTTCTTCGCAAATTTGAAAAAAAATGTTAACAAGATACATGTATATAATTAATTTCCCATTGGGAGATGGTCTCAAATGCTCCACATCAATAGCTCACAGTTATATAGTGTCCTTCACATACTTCAACGTCTCAGAGAGCTTTGTAGTGCAGTGGTTGGATGCCAAGCAAGATAGAGATGGGGAAGGAGAGGTGATAACAGATATGTTGAAGAGGTAGATTTTTAGGGAGAGATTTAAAGACTGATGGAGAAACTTTGCCACAGATGATGGGGTGGAAAGGGCAGCGGATAAGTAATAAGTTTAAGGTTGTTGAGTCAAGGAGGTGAGCAAATGATTGAGTTAGAAGAATATAGTGGGTAAAATGGCTGTAGGCTTGCTGTTCATATCAGTGCATATGGGGTATGAAGCAGGCCAGAGAATGGAGAGATGGGTAGGGTTCCAGGATTGGGGGGATGGTGGGGAGGGAGGCAGAGTTAGGGTGGTCTAAAGTGATGTGTTAAAATAATGATGAAGATCTTAAAATTGATCTGCTGAAGGTCAGGGAGCCCTGGAGTTGGGCAAGGCTGAAGGTAATGGGCTTGTGGAACAGGATACAGACTTCAGAGCTTTATCTGGTGTGGAGCTAGGGTTGATGGTGAGTAGCACATTTGTAAGTCAAGTCTAGAAGTTTTAAAACAACAACAACAAAATTACATTTATACCGCACCTTTCAAGTCGGGAGGATTTTATAAGTGTGAATCAGGGATTTAATACCTTTTTTGAGCATTGAGGAGTTTGGGTGCAATCCACCCAATAATAATGTTTTGACTGACCATAGGCAAGAACAATGTCATAATATTGGTGGTTTACTTCATATCTCTTTGTGGGACATTACTGTGTGCCGCGTTTACCTATATGACACAATCACTAGACTTTATAGTATAACCCATGAAGCATTTGGAGTCATCTCCGGACACAAAGGATGCCATATCAAATGTAAGGACTATTATTTTAACAGCTAACTTCTCAAATTCATTGGTGGGTCATAGAATCTAGGCAATGTTTGCCTGACGTTAGAGATGGACACAAAATACCTGTAGCTTGATTTTCCTGTTTTTGTGATGAACTTGATCCAAAGCTGTGTTCTACATGACTCCTGCCTGGTGCTATGATCAGATTGATAATGCTTACAGTAAAGCAGTGGTTTCCAAACTGTGGGACGCACCTCCCTTGGGGGGCGCATACTGTTGGCTAGTGGGGTGCGGCCATTATTGTTCTTATTACAGGTAAACCCTACTTAACCTTGTTACGTTCACTAATACGTCTTTCGCCAGCGAGTGGAAAGGGGGCGTGACAGTGCTAGGACCTGGGAGTGAGCCAGGCTGGCAGCGAGAGAGCGAGGCTGGCAGCGAGTGAGACCAGCAGCGAGTGAATAAGCCGGGCAGGCAGTCAGGGAGAAACTTTGCGCTGAAAAGCAAGCTCACACATCACACTAACAAATTCTAAGTGTTGTAAATTGTAAATGTAAGCAACTGGTTTCATAATTTTAATACTTTTTTAATTTAATTACATTTTTTGACAATTTAATGTTTTTGTTAATACTGTACTTAAAAAAAGATTAAAAACGGGTAAAGAAAATATTGAATTTGTTGATATAATTATTCAATGTGAAGGAGGGGGTGCGCAACAAAAACTTTGCTGAGTTAGTGGAGGCGCCACTATTTAAAGTTTGGAAACCACTGCAGTAAAGGACCTCTCACTTTGAATCTGGTGAAATGAATTCCTGCTGTTTGTCACTCTTCTTTTCCCCCCACACACTATACATTTTATGCATCTTTAGTATAGTAAATTTGTGCAGATCACATCAATTGAAGAAGCATTGTTTTGGTTATACAGAATGCAATGATATACAGTCAATCTTGCCGAACGCGACTTTCTCAAGTACGGATTCGCTTATACATGAAGAAACAAATGCGGCACTTTTTTTGCGTAATGCGAGTAAAATTAGCATATGCGCGGGCTGGCCCCATGCGCATGCGCATTTGGAAGGACGGCGGCAGCTCCCGACTAAGTCCGATAATTCCTTGGCTGGCTGGCCCCATGCATATGTGCATTTGGGACGATGCTGGCCCCTATCGCAATGTACACTTGGGAGGACACACTTTTCTCTGCCTCGGAGCAACCTGATGGCATTGCATGGTAAACAGAAGAGACAGAGAGAGAGAGAGTCTCCTAACACTTCCTGGACCAAAAGTAAAATAATTTAGCCTAGCTATGGTAGTGTAAGGTGCTGTTTTATTGTCTTCAGTGAGAGCAGGGAGAGTGACGAGTGGGGAGAGTGGGCCAGCAGGCTGTAGCCCCCCTCCGTTGGTCGGGTGTGGATGTGCCTGGAGGCTTGAGGTTGGATAGCCTGTGGATGGATTCCCCTAACTCCTTTTTTCCCATTACTTATTAAGCTTACCAAACACAATTTTACCGAGCGCTCTGTTTTTCAGGAATGTAACCCCCGCGTTTGGCGAAGATCTACTGTACATTGTGTTGAAACATCCTTGCATAATTAGCTTTACTATAGATTGTACGAGTCGCTTCATCAGCTCTGCACAGGAGAACATGCCTCCTTTTGCTGCTGCTAATCCTACATTTTACACAGAATGACACGCCAAATTACATGGGCAGAAATAGGCTAACCTCATCTTGTGCAGGCCGCGCCAAACTGACTAAGTTCCTACTTCTGGGTAAAAAGACATGTTGAGTAAGGGAACCTGCCTAACATTTCGCCCTGCCCAGGGTCGGGGAATCGAATCCAGGTCTTCGCTTACAAAGGTACAGTATTGTTACAGACTGTCACTTGTATTATACTGTCACCAGTATAAGTGTGTTATCCAAAATAATGTTGCCAAAAGAACTGGCTGATACAAAAGGAAAATTGCTGGGTTTGATACTCTGTCTGTTGGCTGAGTGGTAAATTGAGAGCCATCTTTATTGTGAGCACAAGACCCATGTTGGGTTCATAGTAACTGATGCTCCAGTGCAGTAGTGAGGGAGCCACAACATTATTGGACATTCCGTCGATCATGTGAGGTGTTAAACCAATATCCTGACTTATGTTCATGTGATTGTTAAAGATCCGGAAATACTGTTTGAATTGAGATAAAAAATCCTGGACAACAATCTTCCAGGAAAATCGGTCAGGCAACTCAACAGTACTTAGTGGATCCTTACACAAATTTGGTGTTATATTTGCCTTCCACGAAAAGTCACTGCATCCCAATCCCCAATGTTTCTAAACACTTTGCAGTTATAAGTGCAATATCAATGACAAGATTATTATTTTCCTTCCTAATCCAAATTTACCCTGCACATTTATTCTATTCATGTCTTGTGGGATAGAGCTTGCTAAGGGCAGCCACCATGTAAACATTAACTTTAATTTCTTATCATTCACATGTTATAAAGTGCACTGTACCCATTGCAAGTCATTGTAAATCAACTGCCTGTCTCAGTTGGTAGCATTCTCACTTCTGAGTTGGAAGGCTATGGGTTTAACTCCTATGTCAGAACTTTTATTTTATGATCCATATTGATCCTCCAGTACCGTGCTGATGCTCCATTGTCAGAGATGCTATTCTTCAGATGAGGTGTTAAAGGAGTCCTGCAGCTCAGAGGTTAGAGCATTCACCTTGCAAGTGAGAGACCTGGGTTCAATTATTATTGTGGAATGTGAGAACTATTACCAAATATGTGACAGCTTGGCTCAATGGTAGCACTCTCATCTCTAAATCAGAAAGGTGTGGGTTCATGTTGCATAGTAACAACAACAAATTACGTTTATATAGCACCTTTCACGTCGGGAGGACATCCCAAGGTGCTGAAAGTGGACAGATATTACAGATAGTACAGTATAATAATAATCCTTGAATTTGATATAGTGCTTTTCACATCTTCTCGATGTCTCAAAGCGCCTCACAGAATATACTGTAAAGTGAATTGATTTTATATTTGTAGGCGAAACATGGCAACCAATTGCGCATAGCAGTGTCACACAAACAGTCATAGATTGAAATAACCAATTTATTATTTTTTGGGGGGTGAGATTACTATCAGGCATATGGAGGAGGGAAATTTGACCAAAGTGTCGCCCTGACCTGCCTAGATAATGCAGTGTTGTGGGTATGTGTTGCATTGTTGAAGGTGCCATCCTTCGGGTGGTACGTTAAACTGCTTGTTCAGGTGGACATTAAAGATCCCATGGCATTATTCAAAAAGAGAAGGCAGTTTTCCTGGTGTCCTGGCCAACAATCTCCCAAATAAAATTGGTCACTCATTTCATGACTGCTTGTAGGACCTGAGCAATTAGAATTATACAGCACAGAAGAGGGCCATTCGGCCCATCATGTGCTTGGCAGCTTTGAAAGAGCTATCCAAATAGCTCTCTCCCCATGGCCTTGTAAATTTGTCCTCCCCAAATATCTGTTCACCTCCCTTCAAAGTTGTTATTGAATCTGTCTTCACCACCCATTCAGGAAATAACAAAATTACATTTGTATAGCACCTTTCACACCAACAACAACTTGGATTTATATAGGATATGATATGCCTCCATGCAGGACGGCATATCAAAGCGCTTCAAAGGAGGACATTCCAAGGCGATGGACAATTATTGTTTTGGACCCAAGCTGGAGATCGGGATCAGGGAGGGTGGAAGGCAGGGGGTAGAGGGGATGTGAGCTGGGAAGGAGGGTGACCATGAGCACGGTCGAAGAGTAGGGTTTTGAGATGAGGCAAGGGAGGGAACGAGGTGGAAGGATTGTGGGATGGTGTTCCAAGACAGTGTACTCCAGATCCAAACAACTCGTTGTGTCAAGAATTTTTTCCTCATCTCCCCTCTGATTCATGACAACTATTTTGAATCTGTGTCTTCTGGTTACTGACCTACCTGCCAGTCGAAAGAGTTCACCATCTTCCTGTTCATCTATCAAATCGCTACATAATTTTGAACACTTCTATTGAATCTCCCCATAACCTTCTCTGCTCCAAGGAAAACAGTCTGTGCTTCTCTCTTCTCTCCACATAACTCAAGTCCCTCAATCCTTATACCATCCTAGTAAATCATCTTTGCACCTTCTCCAAGGCCTAGACATTCTTCCTAAAGTGTGGTGCAATCTCCTAATTCCCTAACAACAACAATTTAGATTTACATAGCACCATCCATTCCGGACAGCATCTCAGAACGCTTCCCAATAATGGATCCTGGGGCCGAGCTAAGGGGAGAGGGAAGAAGGTGACCAAAAGCACGATAGAAATGAAAGGTCTTTAGCTGAGACCTGAAAATAGGAAGAGAGGGTGGCGAGGCGAAGGGAGTGAGGAAGGGAGTTCTAGAGCCTCGGGGCATAGGGGCTAAAGGCACAGCCGCCGATGGTGGAGTGTAGGATTCAGCGGACAAGGAAGAGGCCATACCCGGTGGAGCGATGGCAATGGGTACTGTTGTGAGGAGGTCGGGGGGTGCAGAGGAGTGGAGGGATTTGAAAACAAGAGTGAGGATCTTGAAATCGATCCTCTCCGGGACAGGGAGCCGGTGCAGTCTGGCAAGGATGATCCGTACCAACCAGTTTGTTCCCTCCGCTTAGCAGGCTCCAGCCTGCTCCATGTCCCCAGACCCACCCACCCCAAAATTGGCAGGCGAGCCTTTAGCAACTCTGTCCTCAACCTTTGGAATTCCATCCCTCAATCCCTCCACCTCAGCCACTCCCTAGCCTCCTTCAAGTCCCGCCACAAGACCATCCTTCAAGTTCATCGTCTCCCCTCAAGACCTTCCTCTTCGACCATGCCATTAGTCACACCCCCTCCCCTCCCGCCACCCTCCCCAATCCTGACCCCAGCTCGGGTCCGAAACAGACTGTCCAGCGTCTTGGAACATCCTCCCAATGTGAAAGGCACCATACAAATGTAATTTGTATATCAGCCTGCCCGCACCCTCCATTCAGCAAACTCAGGCCTGCTCCGCATCCACCGCCCTAGCCGCCCAACCATCGGCGGCCGGACTTTCAGCCTCCCTGCTCCCACACTGTGGAACTCCATCCCGCAGCCCCTCCACCTTGCTTCCTCCCTTTCCTCCTTCAAGGCCAGTCTCAAGACCTTCCTCTTCGACCACGCCTTTGACTGCCCCACTAACTCTTCCCCCTCTCCCACTCTCCTTCCCCTTCCCAATACTTCGACCCCCTCTCTCCCCCCCCCCCCCCCCCCCCCCGGCTCGGTCCCGACCAGACTGTTCAGCGCTTTGGGATATCCTCCCGATGTGAAAGGCGCTATATAAGTGCAATTGTGTTCGTGTTGTTGCCCAGAACTGAACACAGTACTCTAGCTGAGGCCTAAACAAGGTTTTATATTCATAACTTCCTGACTTTTGTATCTATGCCTGTATTTATAAAGCCTGGTATCCCATAGGCTTTTATTTTACCTATATGAACCCGCAGGTCTCTCTGAACCCCCTCTAAGATTCTACCATCTAGCTTATACTGCCTCTCATCATCCTTCCTCCCGAAACGCAGCACCTTTGCATTTCTCTGCATTAAATTTCATTTGCCACGTGTTTGCCCATTTTACCAGTCTGTCAATATCGTCGACTCTCCTCCTCACCATTTACTACTTTTCGCAGCTTTGCATCATCTGCAATACTTGGAAAATTGTGCTTGGTCGTGTCATCGGTCACCCAACCTTTCTCACGCCCCTGCAACTCCCCCCCCCGCCACCCCCCAACCCAGATCCTGACCCTAGCTGGAGTCCGAAACACTGTCTGTGTGTGCAGCGCCATGGGACGCCTGTCCTCCCAAGTGACAGGCGCTGCACAGGTGTAATGATATTGTTGTGGTGAGGATGGAGGCGCGTTGACGTCACCGCGCTGAGCATCGCATGCGTCATGACGTAAGGGGGGGTGGAGTGCTCGGGGAGTTTGTCGGTTTTGTCGGTTGAACTGTCTGACAACCGCGAGCGACGGTGACAGAGTGAGTGCCCCGGGGCCAGGGCCAGCCCCGGCCTGCCTCCTCTCCCCGTGTGACTGGGGGTGGTGACTGTCCTCTCTGAGCTCGGCTTATGTCACTAGAGGAAGTCAGTCAAGCGAGCGAGTGAGCGACCGCCTCCTCTTTCTTCCGAAATGGCGACCAATTACTCGGCCAAGGACGACGACGCGCAGCATCGGAGCAAGAAGCCGGACAACACGGCCTTCAAGCAGCAGCGCCTGCCCGCCTGGCAGCCCATCCTCACCGCCGGCACCGTGCTGCCCGCTTTCTTCATCATCGGCCTGGTCTTCATCCCCATCGGCATCGGCCTCTTCGTCACCTCCAACAACATCAGGGAGTTTGAGGTGAGAGGAAGTGTGTGACCCTCCGCCGTGCGGTTATCCTGACATTAGGCGGCTGGCCTGTCTCCTCCTCCCCTCCCGGCGCCGGGGCTTCGGGTGGCTAAAGCTGGCCTTTGGTGAGGAGCCAAACCTCGGAGGAGGGAGCGAGGGAGGAAGTGTCCGAACCCACAGTTTATAATAATAATAATAATCCTTGCATTTAACATAGAGCTTTTCACATTTTATCGACGTCTCAAAGCGCTTCACGGAGTATAATGTAAAGTGAATTGACTGTAGATTTGTGGGTGAAACGCGCACAGCAGTGTCCCACAAACAGTCGCGGACTGAAATGACCAATTTTATTGTGTTGTTTTGGGAGGGATTACTATTAGGCGTGTGGAGTAAGGGAACTTGCCCAAGGTTTCGCCCTGACCTGCCTGGATTTGAACACAGGTCTCACGCTTGTAAGGCGAGTGCTCTAACCACTGAGCTACAGGAGCCCACTTCTGTTTGCCCATTTAGCCCGACTCCACCCGCAGGCTCGCCTGGGTCCTAGCAGTTGTGTGTGTTGTGTGGGCGGGGTGGGGGAATTCACTGTCTGCACAAATACAATAAATAAAAACAACCAATCCTTGATTGATATAGTTAGCGCCTTATTACAGCGCTAACACGTCTCGAAGGACTTACTGTAAAGTGGATTGACTTTATTTTAGTTTGAGGGGGAAGGAGGAGGAGGAGAAGAGTGACCGTCTGACAAATGCCAGTGCTGAGTCTGAATGTGCAGATTTCTGATACTGGAGGGGGGAGGAGAAGGAGGAGGAAGTGTCTTAATCTACTGCACTTGAGATGTACAATTATAGGTACAAATCAGAGGGAGAATACATAGGCTTTAATCTGCTCCCTCTTCCCTTCTTGCCGCCTGCGCAATCAAAAACACAATTTGCACGTATATAGCGCCATCCACGTAGGGTAGCATCGTCGGGATGCTGGCCTCACTTTGTTTTGCATTGAGTTGTTTCTGCATGGCTGCGAGGTCGTTGCACTCAGGCACTTATCGTTTGATATGTACAGTAAAAGCCCGTTTATCCGGCACACTCGGGTCCTGGCCAATACCAGTTAAACGGCATGCCGGATATTTGGGCAGCCAGCTGCAGAAAACTCAACACAAAAAAAATAACTTTTTTTAAACATGCAATACTATATTGATATTAGACTAAATAAATAGACTAAAAATGTTTTTTGATGAGGTAACGGAATGGGTGGATAATGGTAGCGCAGTTGATGTAGTTTACATGGACTTTCAAAAGGCATTTGACAAAGTGCCACATGAGAGACTTATTAGGAAATTAAAGGCCCATGGCGTAAAAGGGACAGTGGCAGCGTGGATCCACAACTGGCTGCGAGACAGAAAGCAGAGAGTTGTAGTGAGCGGCTGTTTTTCAGATTGGAGGGAAGTGAGCAGTGGTGTGCCACAGGGATCAGTTTTGGGACCATCAATGATCTGGACTTGGGTGTACGGAGTACAGTTTCCAAGTTTGCAGATGACACTAAGTTAGGGAGAATAGTAAATAGTGAGGAGGATAGTAGCCATCTGCAAGAGGATATAGACAAATTTGTAAAGTGGGCAGACACATGGCAGATGAAGTTTAATGCAGAGAAGTGTGAGGTGATGCATTTTGGGAGAAGAAATGAAGGGAGGCAATATAGGCTAGATAGTACAATTTTAAATGGTGTGAAGGAACAGAGAGACCTGGGGATTTGTGTTAGTGACTCGTTGAAGGTGGCAGGACAGGTAGACAAGGCTGTTAAGAAGGCATATGGGATACTAGGCTTTATAAATAGGGGTATAGAGTACAAAAGTCAGGAAGTGCTGACTAACCTCTATAAGACTTTGGTGAGGCCTCAGCTGGAATACTGTGTTCAATTCTGGTCACCACATTACAGAAAGGATGTGAAGACATTGGAAAGGGTACAAAGAAGATTTACTAGGATGGTGCCAGGATTGAGGGACTTCAGCTATGAGGAGAGGCTAGATAGGCTAGGGTTATTCTCTCTGGAGCAGAGAAGATTGAGGGGAGACCTAATAGAGGTTTATAAAATCATGAGGGGTTTCGACAGGGCAAATAGAGAAAAACGATTTCCACTCGTGGGTGAATCTGTGACTCGTGGTCACAGATTTAAAATAGTTTCAAGGCGAAGTAGAGGGGAGCTGAGGAGAAATTTTTTCACTCAGCGAGTTGTTCGAATCTGGAATGCATTGCCTGAAAAGGTGGTGGAGGCTGATTCGATAACAACTTTTAAAAGGGAATTAGATATTTATTTAGGGAGAACAGGTCTATTAGGCTATGGGGAGCGGGCAGGGCAGTGGGATTAAATCGCTCTTTTCAAAGAGCTGGCACAGACTAGATGGGCCGAATGGCCTCCTTTTGTGCCGTAAAATTCTATGAATCTATGAAAAATAAATAATGACAGAATATTATATGGATACTTACCAATAAATCAATAAATATCGATTACAGTCTAAACACAGTACACAATCACAAAGCAAACTTCTACAATGGCGGAGGGAAGAGTTTTTTTTTCTCTTAAAGGGATATACACACACACTCCGTCAGTCTGACATCTCAATGGCTGCAAACCCAACCTCCCTCCACTCCTCATTTTCCATCTAAATTAATCAACACCCCCTCTTTCCCCTCCTCTCCCCCACCTCTCTCTCCACCTCCCACTCCTCTCGCTTTCTCCCCCACTCTTTCCCTCTCTTTCTCCCCCCCACCCATCTTTCCCTCTCTTCCCCCACCACCCTCTCTTTCTCTCCCTGCCTCTCCTCCCACCCCACCCGCATCAAAACAGTGTATAAACCCACAATACAGTCAAGCTACACAGCCAATACGTAGTATCCATCAGAGAGAGAGGGAAAGAAAGAAAGGGGAAGAGATGGAAAAAGAGAGGAAGGAAGGAGATGGAGAGAGGGAAAGAAAAAGAGGGAGAGAGAGAAACAGGAGAGTGCCCTTTAAGAAGAAAGACTGGAAGTGACACTACCGGCAGAATTCAGAACTAATCATATCATACTCTAGTGCAACAATCGACTCATTAAATGCGCCACCGCGATTGTTGTTGATGAGTTGGTACTGGAGTGCCTCCCTCTCTTCCTTGCCCACCCCCCCACAGCAAAGTGCTTGTTTATCGAACATAAACGTGCCTTTCCTGTAGGGAGAACGTCTCAAAAAAGTGCTTTACCAAGACTGAGCTTGAACCTGCTATAGAAGGGAGGCATGATTAGAAGTATAGCCAAAGGGGGTTTTGTAGGGTGAGGCAGAGGGATTTTGAAAGAGAGAGGCAAAGTGGCTGAAGTCTCATCTGCCAAAGGTAAAAAAAGATTTGCAGCCAATGGTAAGCTTAGAGGATTTCAGCTACTAAAACTGCACACAAACACTAATAATAAATAATAATCAAATTTGGTAGTGTGTTTCACATCTTCATGATAATAGTACAGTACTGTATAATGATCACTAACTTTAAATGTGTTTGATTGTAAATCTTGACACGTTGAACTAGCCAGTTTTTCATAAATCAACAATTTGGTACCTGTATGCATCTAGATGAATTCCTGCACATACCAGTTTAAATTTAAATCTAACACAATTGCAACACTATTTGTTCTGATATGGATCATGTTGTGAATGCAAATTTGAAACATAACTACAGCAAAAGTCCGTTTATCCAGCACCCGATCAACAGTAACTTCCATATAACCGGCATTGAAAAAAAAGTCCGCATTCATTTACGTAACCAGAATTTATCCGGAAAAATGCATTAAAATGTTTTAATATCCGGCATCCGGCATTGGCCAGGTATCAAGGGTGCCGGATAAACGGTCTTTTACTGTATAATCTTAACAGTTGGGTCATCCTACCTAGCTGGATGAGTGGTGGGAAGCTTGGTAGACAGTGTTCATAATAGTCAGTGTTTTTAGCTAGTTAAACTCCGCATGCTCACTCTGGTATCTCCAAGTCTTTTTTGTGTTTATCAGTGCCTAATACCTTTTTAAAATAAGGGAAGAAAGATCCATCCCTCCTGGGAGAGAATGCACTCTCCTCTAAACAGTGAGAAGTTTCAATGGATAGTTGGTTTGCATGTGTCTGATTTGGATACTCGTAAGTTTTGCAACAGGGTTCTGTGTTTGTCAGAAAAGACTGACAACAAAAATATTAAAATGCATGTTTTGTGAAGAGAAGAATCCGAGGTATAAAATCATTCTTCTAACTGCTACACAACCAACCAAGCCTTTTTAATAATTCATGAAAAAAATTGTTCATGTTGCTGATTAATCTCTAGCAATGCTGCAAATGTACTAAGTAAGTTATGTCATGGAAACATTTGTGGGAAAGGAAGTTTTTGTGTACAAAAAATTCATAGAAATGTTGTTGTGGGAGTGGTCAACTAAAGCCTCTGTGCCTCCTAATTATAAACTTGTGATTTGTCTAACCCATTGCCTTAAATAAAGTATCCAACCACTTACAATGGAGGCTATGTTGTGGAAAATATGATTGAAACTCACAGGCAGCAGCTGCAAGTCAATCACCTGATTGACTGTTTGGGACACTGCTGTCTGCAATTGACTGCCACATTTTGCCCTCAAAATATAGTCAATTCACTTTACAGTATAATCTAGCGCTTTGAGATGTCTCGCTGATGTGATAAGGCGCTATATCAAAATCAAGGATTGTTATTATTATTGACCATTGGAAAGGATGAATTTGCTTTCAGGCCACTGAGTGATGTGAAAATCCTGTGCAGCGCCTTGGGACGTCCTCCCGACGTGAAAGGCGCTCTATAAATGTAAGTTGTTGTTGTTGTTGTTGAAAATGAAAAAATGCCTCCCTTTTTCTGGAAATGTGCAGTTTCTCTGATACCCAGTTCAAGATTTGAACCTCAATAAATTTGGATGCATAATGTTTCTTACATATTACTGTACTAGCAACCAAGTCCGAATGCAATAAGGAACTGCATTCTGACTTACAATTTTCAGTAGGTTTAACTAGAAGGTAATCAGAAGCAGGAACTGTAGTTCTTTTCTGTCAGTGACTGAGGCCATGTTTTATTTGTATGAATAATGAATGTTTATAGGAAGGTTTTTTCAGATCCAAAACAACATCATAATCGTTACACAAGTTGAAAGATTAATTGTAAAAGTGTAACAATCTTTGTGGATGAGTTTTAAGAAAGTGGCATTGAAAAGCAGAAAACTTATCAGTGACACAAAGTCCACAGTGTTACAGACTATATTGTGATTAGTTATTTATAAGATTCAAAACCCTTTTTGTTTTACATCAGATTTATTCAATGTCTGGAAAAGTGGAGGATTCTTTACAGTTGTCAATATGTAATTTTTGTGAGTTGGGCTTAATACCATTTTGTGTAATTATCATGTTGCGTTCCTCTGACTCAGAAACATGTTCGGTGCTTTAGATATGTTTTGTCAATCTTCTGTACTTTTGTGACCTGTAACACAAAGCTGAACATCTTGTAAATCATTTTAGAATTTCATCATTCTCTAATGGATGTTCATAAATTTATGAAATTCATTACTATGTAATGCAGTATTGCTTTCCTTACATTAAATTTTATTTTTTCAGATCGATTATACTGGCATAAATCCAGAGGAACCTTGCCACCATTGTACTAAAAATCCCGCATGGAACGGAAGTTGTAGCTGTGCACTTGATTTCATTTTGGATCAGCCCTTTGAGGTATGAATTAGCCTATCAGTGTAAACCTCCCCTACCCCCACCCCCCCTCCTAACTCTCCCTCAACAACAACAACAAAATTACACTGATATAGCGCTTTTCATATCAGGAGGATGTCCCAAGGCGCTGGACAGCTACTGCTTCAGACCCAAGCTGAGGACAGTGGGGAGAGGGAAGTGGGGGGATTAGGAGTTGCCAATGGGTCCATCGAAGATGAGAGTCTTGAGGCGAGACTTGAAGGAGGCCAGGGAGGGGACGAGACGGAGGGACTGCGGGATGGAGTTCCAGAGTTTAGGGGCAGAGTGGCTGAAGGCTCGCCCACCAATGGTGGGGTGGGAGACATGGAGCAGACCAGAGTTGCTGAGCGAAGGGCGCGGGCAGGTTGGTAAGGAGATACGAGGTCACGGATGTAGGGTGGGGTGAGATTGTGGAGGGCTTTAAATGTGAGGATCAGGATTTTGAATTGGATCCTCTGGATGATGGGGAGCCACTGGAGTCGGGAGAGGATGGGGTAGATGGGGTCACGGAGTTGGGAACGATTAAGGATTGGCCGCAGAGTTCTGGATTATCTGCAGCCTGTGGAGGCAGGAATTGGGAAGGCCGATTAGCAGGGTGTTTGCATAATTGAACTGGGATGTAATGAGGGTTTCAACGGCTTTGGGCGTGAGGTAATGGTGGAGTCGGGCAATGTTGCGGAGATGGGAAAAGGCAAAGCTTGTCATTGCTTGGATGTGGGGGAGGAAAGACAGTTGACGGTCGAACAAGACACCTAGGTTCCTGACTGGCTTGGTGAGGTTGAGTGTTCAACCATGGAGGTTGATGCTACCAGCGCCTGATGCAAAAAGGCGCTGGCGCGAGCCAATCAATGAGGCCTCGGTCTTGTTAACATTCAACTGCAGAAAGTTAGCTCTCATCCAGGACCAGGACTCCCCCCTACCCTGCCCCTCCCCCTTGCTCAGGTCCCGACCTGACTGTTAAGCACCTTGGGACGTCCTCCCGACATGAAAGGCACTCTATAATCGTAATTTTGTTGTTGTTGTTTATTGACACTTTGTAAATTGATCAGGTTTATGTGCAGAAATAGTGAAACATCTTCAAAGCTAATTTAAATGGTGAAACATATTCAAGCACCCTTATGGGGTCTTTATGTGCAATATTTTCAGAATTCTGAACTTTTCAGTATCAGAAAAGTCCAGAGAACGTAAACAGGGAAATATAAAACCTCATATAATATACAGTAAAAGCCCATTTATCCGTGACCTGATCAACCGTAACTTCCGTATAAATGGCACCTCAAAAAAAGGTCCCCATTCGATTAACCGGATTTTATCCAGCACAATCGCATTTTTTCCCCTCGTATCAGTATTTCGGAATGCTGCTACTAGTGCCTGAAGATGGCGTTGCTGTTTTTTCCCCTCACAGAGTACAGTATGATTACCTCTGAATGCTGCCGGTAGTGCACTTCCGGGTTTGAGAGAGAGGCAGGAAGAGAGAGAGGGTGGGCGGGGGAAGAGAGGGAAAGAGTGGAGGAAGAAAAAAAGAGGAGTGGGAGGGGGGGAGAGAGGTGGGGGAGAGGAGGAGAGAGGGAGAGAGGGGATGAGTTGATTAATTTAGATGGAAAATGAGAGGAGTGGAGGAGGGTTGGAGCCTTTGAGATGCCAGACTGACTGAGTGTGTGTGTGTGTGTGTGAGAGAAAGAAAGAAAAAAACAAGAGTATCCCTTTGATTGTGTGCTGTGTTTATAGATTGTAATTGATATTTATTGGTTTATTGGTAAGTATCCATACAATATGATTTAGTTATTTAGTATGTAATTAAAATGTAACACATTTTTTTTTCAAGTTTTTTTTTGTGTTGGGTTTTCGGCAGCTGGCCGCCCAAATATCCGGCACAAGGTATAACCGGCATTCGCCATGTCCAGAGGGCTTTTACTGTAGTTTAAATAATTTATTTTTAAATTGAACATGTCTGGTTCTCCTTCCCCTCCACACACACAATGGTTCAAGCGGTAAACATACCATGAATCTTACTCTTACTTGACTTTTATACATGTGTTCGCTTTCCAATGGTGGTATTTGGAAAATAGATCAAAGTTCTTATCCCTAAATCGAGACAATGAGGCCGATGCAACACCAAAATTACATTTATAGAGCACCTTTCACGTTGGGAGGACGTGCCACTTTCAATAATGGAATTCCCTTTCCTGTCTTGCTACTACCAGCATCAGCAAGATATGGGTTTGTGTGGCTCAGCTACTTGTCGGTAGTGACTTAATTGCATGACTTCCAAAGATTCTTTTAAATCACGAAGTAATAGATTAGACTTTAGCCGTACCAGATGCATTCATCTACCCATTAAGAAGGTACTGTGTTGTAGTTCCTAATTCACCATGACCACAAAAAATCAAGACAAACAGTAGGTTAATCAACAACTGTGTTAGAATACGTATATATTAAACGTATATATTAAACATAATCTATACACAGTATAAGCCCGATTATCCGTGACCCGATCAACTGGATTGCGTGACCCCCTCCCGGGGCAATTCCCCATTGCAGCAATCGCGAGTATGGTGCAATGCGTATTTATTAAACTTATGAACTCTGGGTTTTTACCGATCGATAAAAAAAAAGCTTCTTTACCGATTATTTTACCGAGTGTGCTGGAATCTTTATTGGTAAGTATCCATACAATATTCTGTTACTATTTAGTGTATTATTAAAATGGTATGTTTTAAAATAAGTAAATTTTTTGTCTTGGGTTTTGGGCAACTTGCCGTCCGATTATCCGACACAGTCAATTAGTCGACCTCCCGGAGGGTGCTGGATAAACAGGCTTTTACTATAATCTCTTAAACTTTCAGATTTTCTGTTTCATTTCTTGCAGGGAAATGTGTTCATGTATTATGGATTATCGCATTTCTACCAAAACCATCGTCGATATGTCAAATCTAGAGATGACAGCCAGCTTAACGGCGATTTACGCTCTTTAGAGGTAAGCAAAGTCATGCGGGAAACCAGTTCTAGAAGCTAAATGTTATCTTTCTTTATATTACATTATTCATTTTACTTTGTGAACAACCTGGTACAAATGGTGACAGTAATTGTCCTGAAGGCACAAAGGGAATACTGAGTAAAAGAAGGAACTATTGCAGTGCATTATATTTCCCCAGATAGTTTGTTTGCTCCACAAAATGTTTATTTAAAGATCTGTGAGTTGAACTTGCAGCACATATGCATGTTAAGTAAAGAATAATGAATACTTATGAATTATTGCAAGGAAGTGTATTATCTCATTGTTCTTGTAGTTTCAATAGTTTTATGATCAAAGTATTCCTTAACTTGTCCTAATGCATTGCTAGTTACTGGCTATTGATGATTCCTTTGAGTCGCATTGTTTCTTCCACCCAACTGCCTTAGTAAATATTATGTCATTTTTGACTGTGTTACCTTATAATATCTGCAATCCTATAATACATGATTCTTTTACTCCCTCAGAATCCCAGCAAGGAATGTGAACCATACCGTACTTCCAATAAGAAGCCCATTGCCCCTTGTGGGGCGATTGCAAATAGTTTGTTTAATGGTATGTAAAAACTAACAGCACCATCTGTAGAACTATTCTGGATGTACTGTAGCACTTACAGATTTTCCAGTTGACCACAAATAGAGTGCACTGCTTGTGTTTATGGATCGTGTTTGTTACTACAGAGTTCCTTGTTCAAACCTTAGCTCCTCCCTACCTCTCCTACATGCTTATCCCCCAACCCACTATCCATAGTCTCTGCTTGACTGGCTCCAGCCTTCTGCGTGTCTCTCATGCACTCTGTGTTCCACCATTGGTGGCCCTGCTTTCAGCCATTGTGCCCCGAAAGTATGGAACACCCTTCCTCTATCCCACTGCCTTGCATCTACCTTCCCCATGTTCTGGTCGCATCTGAGGATCTTTCTCTTCGACCGTGCCTATGGGCTCAGGGTCATGTTCCACCATTGTCAAACGGTCTGGGATGCTCCCCTCCTTGAGGGGCACTATTTAAATGCAAATTGTTGTTGAAGCAACGTGTACTCCAGAGCGAGTACCATTTGATCTTCAGAGAAATTTCTGAAGGCCCAAATTCTTGACCTGACCCGACCATAACATTAAAATTTACAAATTTTTGAAAATTCTCCAGTCTTACATTTTAATACGCTATTTGAAACAATAACTGTCCAGTGTCTTAGAGCGTCCTCCTGACGTGAAAGGCGATATACTGTACAAGTGAAATTTTGTTTTTGTAATTGAATTTTGGGCCTTTGATATTTGCTGTTGATTTTGCTGCAGGAAAGCTTGTCAAACAGTCCACTCAACAACAAAATTACATTTATATAGCGCCTTTCAAGTCGGGAGGACATCCCAAGGCGCTCAACAGGAAAGGAGAGTAGGAGAATTGACTGTATATTTGTGGGTGAAATGTGGCAGCCAATTGCGTACAGCAGTGTCCCACAAACAGTCGTGGAAGTGGGATTAGGGGAGAAAGGGGTAAGGAGGGAGAGGGAGGGAAAGGTGGGGGGGGAAAAGGGGGGGAGAAACGGGGAGAGGGAGGGAAAGGTGGGGGGGTTAAAATCGGGGAGAAAGGGGGGTAAAGGGGAAGAGGGAGGGAAGGGGGAGAGGGAGAGAATGGGGGACAAGGGAGCAGAGGGAAGAAAGAGGGGGAGGGAAGAGATGGAGGGGAAAGGAAGGGAGGGGGATAGGGAGGGTAGGGGTGAAATAGTGAGAGGAAGGAAAGGGATGGAAAGGGGGTGAAGAGAGGAGGGAAGAGGGTGAAAGAAAGAGGGAAGTAAAGAGAGGGGGTAGAGAGAGGAAAAGAAGGGAGGAAAAGAGGGGAAAGGGAGGGAAGAAAGTGGGGGAAAGGTTAGGGGGCAAAGGGTGGGGATCAATCAACAGCAACAAAATAATAATAATATAATAATAATCCTTGCATTTATATAGTGCTTTCCACGTCTTATCGACGTCTCAAAGCGCTTCACAGAATACAACATCGTAAGAAAAAAGTAACAACAAGAAAATCCTCGAGCTTGCCCAGCAGCCGCTCCTTGTCCTCGCCACCCGAAACTCAATGTATGGTTTTAGTTGGTTAGACTCCAGTAGTACCCCAGTGCACACTCTATGGTTCCCAAGTCTCGGCTCTTGCCAACCTGTGCCTAATACTTTCCGGGATTAAGTAAGCAAAATGCATCCTTCCAGGGAAATACTGTGCATTCCATTCCAACAGCCTATCTCTGAATTTTGATGTGTAGATGGGATCCATGAAATACTCAGTTTGGTTTGGATACTTTAAGCATATTGCTGGGTTTCTGTATGTGTCAGACCTGGCTGACCCCAATAAATTGTTTTTAAGAAAAATTGCTGCCAAGGTTCAATTATCAAAGCTCAATCTGTTTTGTGCTGCATTGTAAAAGGCTTATTTTTGTTTACAATATCTCTTGTGTTTCCTTATAGTGATTTAAACTTTTTTTCTTCAGACACTTTGAAACTGTATTACAATGATAATGGAACCAAGATGGAAATTATTTTAACCAAGAAAGGTATTGCATGGTGGACAGACAAGAATGTGAAGTTCAGGAATCCGGCTAGCAATCAAAATTTATCTATAGTCTTTAAAGGTAAATGAATAACTTCAGTGTTGACTTGATCTTTTTTTATGCATATTCTGTTCTGCACAGCAAAGGAAAGTTTCTTTTGCCAAATTAGTAGCTAACTTTAATCACACAGTTCTGTTTACCCACAGATTTTACTAACTATACCAAATGTATTAATTTTCAACATTATTGCCAAAACACTGCAATACAATTACTTCCATTCAATTTCACGTTCAGCAATTCAGCATTAAATTCTTGAAAATTGGGATCAGTTGATTTGGGTGAAACTCAAAGCAGTCCACCCGCATCTGCTGTGACTGTATTTATAAATGCCTGGGACTGGTTACTAGGAAGAATGGTTAAGTAGCAATTTGATGCAGCAGTGGAAGAAGTATTCTGGGAGACCGAATTTGAATATGCCAAAAGGCCTTCTTCATTCATGCCTGTTTGTAATCTCAAATTCATGATTGTGAGGTGTTAAAGTTGTTACTATTTGATACATTGTGTTTGCACTTCTTATTTCCATAGTAATTAAGTAAAAATCTAACTGGTGAATTTTAGATGATGTAACATGTTGGGGACAGCAAGACTTATTAACTTTATCTTGATCTGAAGCTTATACCAACCTTCCATGTAAATCATGTTGCTTCTGCTCTAAACCTTCATAATATTAAGAATAAGTACTGTAAATGTTCACATGCAATTTGTTTCTTTTAATGGATTGCAGGCACTTCAAAACCTGTGAACTGGCCTGTGCCAGTGTATGAACTCGATATAGATGATCCCATGAACAATGGTTTCATCAATGAAGATTTCATTGTCTGGATGCGTACTGCAGCCCTACCTACATTTCGCAAACTGTACAGAATTATCAAGAAGAATACCTCCATGACTCCTACGCTGAAGCCTGGAAATTATACTTTAGAAATTGCCTACAGTATCCTTCATTATATGTTAACTCTAAATAACTGTATCAAATGTATGGATTATTATAGTGTTATAGTATCCAGGGAGAAGGGAGGAAGGAGGGAGAACAGGTAAACTGGATCTCTTTGGGGTTGAACTGGTTATATGGTGATGCGCCTTGGCAATGAACAACAACCATAAAGTTTCACTTCTATAGCACCTTGCCCATCAGGAGGATGTCCCAAGGCGCTGGCAGTTATTGTTTCAGACCCGAGCTGGGGAGGGTGGAGGGAAAGGGGGGGATTTGGGGTGACGATGGGTACCATAGAAGAGGAGGGTCTTGAGGCGGAACTTGAAGGAGGCCAGGGAGGGGGCGAGGCAGATGGCCTGCAGGATGGAGTTCTACAGGTTAGGGGCAGAGTGGCTGACGGCTCGCCCACCAATGGTGAGGTGATGGCTCAGGGGACATGGAGCATGCAGGAGTCTGCTGAGCCGGCAGGTTGGTAGGGGGTAATGAAGTCGCAGAGATAGGATGGGCTTTGAATGCGAGTACCAGAATCTTGAATTCTCTGGGTGATTAAATATTGGAAGCTGGTCTTTTCAGTATGGTGAGCCAGAGTGAGCCAAGCTGGCTCACTGGTGACTACTTGGAGTTAGGTGAATAGGATCTGAGCTTGATCCAAGGTAACATGGTGCAACAGAATGTCAGAATTGAGTCAGTTCTCTGTATTGATCACAGTAGTCTTGAGCCAGGCATGCTCAGCAGTACTACAGGAGATTGCTGACTACAGAGCAGCCAGTCTGGCTCATCAACAAGATTTGCAGGGGCACTGTTCTGGGTTACTGAAGATAGAGAATCTTCCTACTTAGCTTCTGTTAACTCTCCAAACCACAGGCCTAATGGAAAGGGTGATCCTAGCATAATAGAAAACTATTGACTAACAACAATTTCACCCTTTTTCATATAATGTTGGCTTGCACATGACATCACTCAGACCTCTGATGGAACTTTTATGGCGTATCATTGCTAATTTGGGGTGGAGGTTTCTTGTCCGTATCCAGCATAGAAATGATACACAATGTAATTGTAGATGACTGGCCCTTACCAAAATTTCAGTTGCTTTGTCGTCAATTCATTATAAAGCATTGTATGCTATATAGTATGCTATATTGAAGATATACTCTTGAAATTAACTCAAACTGTGTGTTGTAAAACATTCAAGGTTAAACACAATGATAAATGCATCAAAATAGTCCATGCTGTTCCTATACTGCATTTAGATTATCCAGTGCATATCTTTGAAGGCCGGAAACGTATGATCCTGAGTACCATTTCTTGGATGGGGGGAAAGAATCCGTTCCTGGGAATCGCATACATCACTGTTGGCTCCATCTGCTTTCTTCTAGGAATCGTACTATTGATCATCCACAACAAATATGGGAATCGCAGTACCAGTGCCGACATTCCTAATTAACATCAGACAGCTTTGAAATGAAGCTAACTGCATGTGCATCTGTCAATAAAGGCTCATATATGATGAAGCTTTTAGAAAACATAGCTAATGGCTTCAATTATTGTACATGAAGTGAAGTTTAATGGTCTTCAGTCTCTAATGTAGGTCTCGAACATGCTAATTTTTGAATTGCAAGTCAAGCAGTATGGTGAAGGAAAGCTTGGTTACTCGTTACAACCCAAACTTATGGTAGTAGATTTTAAATTCTTGTGCATATGAATGTTAATATTTCTTGAAGGTTTAAATTGCTTATAATATTTCTTATGAATACACTATGAAATGAATGCAGCTTTTCTGGCCCACCAAATCCGAATCTTCATTCACTGTGCCAGTTCAGCTAGGAGATCCACACATAATTTCCTGTGTGTGTGTGAGTACTTCACCTGTGGTTCGTGCTGAACAATGCTTGCATCCCAAACAAATATGCATAATTGATGGGATCTTTTTAAATGTCAGAAACGTATTTTCCGACCCTTTGTATGAATGTGTGCCACAATTGTTTTCTTTCCATAATAGCCTATTTAACTATGTTGCATATACAGAAATAAGTAATCTGTTGGCAATTAAGATTTGGCTTAACATACAAATAGTTTAATATTGACAAATTACATTACCACGTTTTGATTATTACCCACGATATACATTTCTCAGCTATTTAAAAACAAGTCAAATATATGGTTTGCTTTGATAAGTGCATTATTTGGATGAAAGCATAATTTGGGATTATTGATTGAGTGGAATAGAAATGCACTTCAACAAGTCAGCCAACAATATTATCACAAAGGGGATAAACATTATGCATGTTAGAGCAGAGTATTAAAGCCGTTGAAACATGGCTATGTGTTTAGTTGTAACTACTGCAATATGTGTGGTTAAACTTCTCCAATATTTGTTACAAAGCAATGAAAGTGTTTTTGTTCGTGTGTCGGGGCAGGTAGAGAACCTGTAATAAATTCTGTGGTCGTCATTGGTAAGTTGTCAGTTGTAATTTATTTTTCTTGGTAGCTGAGTGATCACATTACTGTTTCATACCGGACATCTGGCTGTAAACAGCTTGGTGTTTGTGTTTATTGCAGAGGATTTTGTGTATGCAGGCAAGGTATTTCTACAGTTTTGCTTCTGATATTGAATCGTTAATAACTGAGAGTAATTCTTGGTTTCTGTTGAGAGATTTTTTTGTTAGCAGATTGAAACATGAAAACAAACTGCAGCACAAACTAGGCATGTCATAGGTTGTTGTATTGCACTAGCTACTGTTGAAAAAAAAGTGGAATATGAATGTAATTCAAATGTATTTATCAATCTTTTGAAGACGGGTGCATTAATCTACATATTTTAATGTTAAATCAGGTTTGATATAACTTGAGAGTACACTTATCGACCTGTTGTTCAGTTCTATTTTCCTACCACGGTAGAACTGTAATTTGTTTTTCTTGCCAGTTCTATTAAAATCTTTGCAGGTGATATTATCTCATTCTTTATTACAGGGGATTCTTTGTATATTGCACACTGTCCATTGGTCCTATAACAGCTTTTTTGACTGTGTTATGAACTTGGTTTAACTCTTTAACAAAGGAGTTCAAAGGTACTGTATTTAAAAAGGTTTATGTCTCAGTTGTCAGCATATGGCAGTGATCATATAATAGTTTTACCCAACCAAGTAAAAACATATTAACGGGCTTGCTTTATATTCAGGAGTGAGTTTTTTTTATTTTTGGAACTCACTTAAGCCACAGTGATCGAGAGTCCTGTCCGTTTTCATATGCTTTTTGAAGTACTATATATGTATTATTAAATACAGTAGTTCCACAGTCTATACATGCCATGTTCATATGATTCTATTTTTATTTTGAAAAATGGTCCAGAAATCAAATACTTTCCTACAGTGCCAATTTGGGAAGCCCTGAAAAAAGGGCTTTTTTTTACTTTATACACCAGCCCTTGTTCAGTGAGGAACCTACACAAACTCATCAACATTGTGAAAACTTGTACAGTATTTAAAAGAGAAACTATACTTAAGAATTTGCAGTTTATAAATTTCATACCCATCATGGATTAACCAAACATTTATTCTGTCAATCTATTGAAATGGAAATGTCTGCAGATACAGCCAAGATAGGATAAATTAAATTCAAGGTTAATGCTTTCTGGAGTATCTGTTAAAAGAAAGTACAGTTTTTGAATACCATGCGGAAGAAGGTCATACTCTGAATCTTAAATATTTAAAGTGGAATTTGAGCCATGGCCCCATTCCTGTCTGCTGTTTGAACAGGTTTAATTAATTGGAGGAGTATGTAATAGGTATGCTGCTTTATCTCAACATAAATCAAATTATTTTACCTATTTCACCATTTACAATTGTGCTTTACATTGACTGATGATCATCAACTTGGTGATGCTAATTTAAAAAAAACGATGTCCTTACTGGTGAAGGAAGTGCAGTAAGGAATGGTTTGTAAACAATTGTAATGTTTTAGTACATACAATCAAGCTGCTGCTTGAGTTACGGGTCCTATAAAAGCTTTTTTGACTGTGTTATGGACTGTAAAACTGTTGTTTTACAAGACTTATTTTCTGTTGAGTGAGATGGAGTGGAAAGAGTAGCTTCAAGGCCTGGCTTTCAACCGTGTGAAAATGGACGTGCAAAAATAAAAGAAATTGAAAATATTCCCAATTATTTGTAATTAAATCAATTTGCACTTCTATAATAATCCCCAACACTAATACAGTAAGCTCAAATTTTCCCAATAGGGGTTGATTTTAGAACATAGGAATTAGGAGCAGGAGTAGGCCATTCGGCCCTTCGAGCCTGTTCCGCCATTCAACAAGATCATGGTTGATCTTCTCACCTAACTGATTACCTGCCCTATCCCCATATACCCTAATCCCTCTATTTTTGAACCAATAACCTGACCCAGAGTCAAGAGTGAGCTAAACTGATACTTGATATATATGCAGCACACATTTATATTGTACCTTTCGTGTAAAATGAATATCTGGAGGGTTTCAGCTACACCACTTTAAGGGAGTGTCTAGTCTTAACTTTATTCCAATACAGTATTGTCATGTTTGCCTATACTTTTATAATATATTCTGTGACATGCTTTGGGATGTCCTGAAGTGTACTAAATATAAGCATTACTGCACTATATTCTCGACCATTTCAATACTGCTGACGAACATGTACAATTACTGTAGTTATTCATAGTTGAATTATAGATAAAACAAACTTTTTGCTTTGTTTCTTTCTCTCAACTTTCGAAATCCTCTTAAAAATGTCTCGAATGCTTTTGATCAATCGCATTAATATTTAGTTCAGTGTTTTTCATTGTAATCTTTCAAGCACTTTGTCATTCTATGTGAAGAGTGGAAAGGTCCCAATGGAATTGCAATTTAAAAAGAAGAATTATTTGTCCATTATTTTTAGCTGCAATTCTGGTCTACTTTGCACCTAACAATAATGTGCATTTGTTTAATGCAATTAATTTCCCATTTTTTCCAATGGATTCCACATTTCTTTTTTTCCACTAGATTTCCCATTTCTTCTTGTTCTTGTTGAGTCCTGTAGCTCAGTGGTTAGAGCATTCACCTTGCAAGCTAGAGAACTGGGTTCAATTCCAAGCAAAACCTTGGGCAAGTTTCCTTACTCCGCAGGCTGATAATAATCCCTCGAAAAAACAATAATAAAATGATTAATTTCAACCCACGACTGTTTGTGGGACACTGCTGTGCACAATTGGCTGCCATGTTTCACCCACAAATATACAGTCAGTTCACTTCACAGCATATTCTAGGAAGCGCTATATCAAATGCAAGGATTATTATAAATATTATTTGTTCCTGTTTCTCTTGATTGCCCATTTCTTCTTGTTTTTCACCCACTGGATTTTTCATTTCTGCTTCTGCCTCTCGATTGCACATTTTGTCTTGGTTTCTCTACTGGATTTCCAATTTGCCTATCGCCTAGCAACCTACATTAACAAATATCAAAACGTATGCAGATCATTCTGTAGAGATATAAGTTACTTCTGTCACTGCTATAGCTATAATAATAATCATCCTTGCATTAGATATACGGCCATACTACGTCTTCTGGATGCTTCAAAGCACTTCACAGAATATACTGTAAATAATAATCCTTGCATTTGGTGTAACACTTGATCGTCTCAAAGTGCTTCACAGAATATACTGTAAAGTGAATTGATATTTTGTGGGTGAAAAGCTAGTGACAGCAGTGTTCCAATCGTGCTTTGAGTGACCCAATTTATTATAAATATGTCCCTTATTTACTCCTTTATCCACGACTGCTTGAAGGACACTGCTGTGCATAATTGGCTGCCACATTTCACCCATAGAATATACAGTCAATCTGTGCAGTCCTCTAGCTCAGTGGTTAGAGATAAAATGTTAGGCAAGTTTCCTTACTCCACATTTTCATTTTCACGTCCTCTCGACGTGAAAGGCACTATATAAATGTAAGTTTTGATTGATTGATATTTTATGGAATTATTCCTCCAAAAAATGATCCAACAATCGACTAACAAGCAGGTTTGTACCTAGTGCTGGGTAAACAGCCATGTGGAGTAAGGAAACTTGCCAAACATTTAACTCTAACTACTGAGCTAGAGGACTCCAAAAATTGACTGTATATTCAATGGGTGAAATGTGGCAGCCAATTATGCACAGCAGTGTCCTACAAACAGTCGTGGATAAAGGAGTAAATAAGGGACATAGTTACTTCAAATTACACAGAGATAATGAAATGATATTGAAATGTGGTCTAACTAATAAACCACGGGGGTGGGGGCGTAATTATTACAGGTATCACGGCTCATTCTTAGTTTCTTTGCCTAGTGATAAACTCCCTGTACCCTCCCATCTCTCATTTTTTGTTGTAAATCCTGTATCCTATTTAATGGCCTGTAAAGTATGAAATAAATTACTAGATTATGATCAGATTCGAGGCATAGAACAACGTGCTTACCTACCTACTCTACACACTATTCTTCCTCTGTCTAACAATTAAATAATGCTTTGGATACTTTGTGAATATTTTGCTCCCCAAAATACATCTAATTCTGTAATTGCAGCAGTCTTGTAGCTCAGCGATTATAAGAGCGCTCGCCTCGCAAGCGAGAGACCTGGGTTTGATTCCCGGGCAAGGTGAAATGTTGGGCAAGTTTCCCTAGTCCAGCCACCTCGATTTACCCAGCAGTGGGTAGGAACCCAGTTGTTAGCCGATCAGCGGATCGTTTTTCCAGCGATGATATATAAAAAATAATAAAATTATTATCATCGATCCACTTTATAGTATACTCTGTGAAGCGCTTTGGTCAGGCACTATATCAAATGCAAGGATTATTATTAATGATAATACAGGTCATGTAAAACTCGTTTGCTTAACAAACAACAAAACTTACATTTATATAAGTCATGAATACGCATGAATGTGGAGTGGCTGGGCTGCCTTGCCTGGCTGGCTGCCGTGTGTGTCAGTGGTGGGAGGGAGGGCGGCACGAAGACCCCGCGCGCCCTGCCGCCACCACCAACCGTCACCGCGGCAGTCCCGCTGTCAGCATCGCACATTGGGCGGCTTAACGCCCAATTGGGCGGTTTTTGTTGGACTTGTGCGTGTCTTTTTTTTTAAAAAGGCTTTGGGCGCTTAATTTAAAACGTTTAATTTAAGCTTGCGACATTTGTTGTTGCCCCCGGCCTCACCCCTCCTTGAATACCTTTTCTTACACAGTTTCTAAACCGACCACTCTGCGACTACCCACGCTAATGGGCAATGAGCATAAGATTGGGCTACCATTTGGTGAACATTGGGCTATAAACCGATTCTAACCGTCATTGCTGGCCACCCTGGCTAGCTCTCCATTCCCGCCGCACGATTCGACACGGATGCCGTAGAGCGTAGCGGCGGCGGCGGATTCTGCCCCTCCCCCCCCCCCTTCATTTTAAAATATATACAATATATTATAATATATATAATGGATCAAGTCGGAGGGAGAGAAGAATGGAATTATTACGCGACATTATTCTCGGCGTGCAGCTTTTAAAAATATATATATTTCACCCCCCCCCCCCCTCGCCCCCCCGTGTGGAATGTGCGGCCGGGTGTGGAGGGAGCGGTGTCTGGCGGGGGGAAGATGTCGGCGGCGGAGGAGGACACGGAGCTGAGGGACCTCCTGGTGCAGACCCTGGAGAGCAGCGGCCTCCTCAACAAGATCAAGGTGACCCCCCCCACCCACACACACACACCTGCCCCTGGTGTCGGGGTCAGTGGCTGCCGCTGTGACTGTTTATAATAATGACCCAATGGCGCTGGTCAGGGGGGGGGGGGGGGGGGGAAGAAGAAGCGTTTCTCCTGTTGTCCTCACTGGGTGGGGGGGGGGGGACCTGCTCAGCGCCGCGCGCAACCGGCTGCCCTGTCCAGTTACCAGCGAATCCCGGGGCAGAGCCTTCAGACATGCACTGGACCAAATGCAATACATTGTGTTCTTATTACTGTATCGGTCACTGATTTTTTTTTTGGGGGGTGGGGGGGGGATGTGCTGAAAGACAGTGATGGACACTCTGGTCACTCATCTCTTCAATGGCAGCAATGTCCCAATGCCGGTTAACCTTGTGGAGTAGATGATGCAAGTACCGGTAGGTAGAGGGGTCATTTGTGGAGTCCAGGGTGTTCGGGGCAGAAGGAGAGAGCGGCTGCAAAGAGGGGCAGGGATCTGACCAACACTGATCTACTGTACAGCACCCTGGGAGATAGAATTGGCTTCATGATAGGAATGGTCACATGAGGACCAGGATTAACCAGCTGGTGCTGAATAGCCCGATATATGGCATTGGACTTGGACTTCTGAACATCAAGGCTGATCACAAGCTCTCCTGTAAAAGTCCTCCCAGATGTCCATCAAGTAGGTTGGGAAGACGGTTGCTAGAAGGTACAACCTGGAGTTTGGATTTGTAAACTCAAGATCATATATCCATGATTTGGCATCCACCTTGATTAATATGTAGCAAGATCAGTAGAAGTTGCTCAAGCTCCACGTATCCAACTGGTGGAACCGTAACTTAGTGGGTAGCGATGTGTGTTCGAACCGTGGGCAGGAAGATGGTGTTAGCAAGGCTTTCAGCGTTTCACGCAGCAGTCACCTTGTCATTCTTGTGATTGTGCAGATCTGGATTTTCGTGTAGTTGATTCAGCATCTGCTGATTGAGGTGACATGAGGTTTCAGCACATTTCAGCCTTGCGGAACACTGGTTTGGGCTACGCTTCCAGATGTGGTCACATTTATCCTAGAAATTATTTAAATTTGCTGAGCTTAGTTGTATCAAATTGATTACCCAAGCTTGGATCTGACAAGGTGGATTACTATGTTGGAGTTGCTTTAATTCTTTACAGGAAGTCTGTTTTGGGGGCACTGAGCATCTCCTGTGTCATGGTTTGAAACATTGCATTTGATATAGTGCCTTACACATCTCCGAGACATCTCAAAATGCTTCACAGTATGCACTGCAAACTGAATTGGAACAATATTTTGTAGGCAAAATATATACTCTTTATTATTAAAATCTCTCAAACAACAACAACAACAATTTACATTTATAGAGCGCCTTTCACGTCGGGAGGACGTCCCAAGGCGCTGAACAAGAGGCGTATGACCCGAGCTGGGAGGGGAGTGTTTGGGAAGGGGTGAAACACGAAGGGGAGGTAAAAGAGTTCGGGGTGGAACAAAAGGCACGATCGAAGAGGAAAGTCTTCAAACCGGCCTTGAAAGAGGAAAGGGAAGAGGCGAAACGGAGGGATTGAGGGATGGCATTCCATAAGGTGGGAGCGGAGAAACTGAAGGCCCGGCCTCCGATGGTGGGGCGGTTCGGGCGGGGGGCTTGGAGCAGGCCAAGTCCTGTTGAACGGAGGGTCCGGGTGGGTGTGTAGGGGGAGAGTAGATCGGTTAGGTAGGATGGGGCAAGGCCGTGTAAGGCCTTGCAGGTGAGGACGAGGATCTTAAACTCGATCCTCTGGAGGATGGGCAGCCAGTGGAGACGGGCGAGGGTGGGAGTTATGTGGTCACGGAGGCGGGTGCGGGATAGTACACGAGCTGCAGAGTTTTGGATGACCTGCAGCCTGTGAATGGAGGAACTGGGGAGGCCGATTAGGAGAGAATTTCCGTAATCCAGCCGTGAGGTGATATAAGCATGCACGAGTGTTTCGGCAGCGCGGGGGGTAAGATAGTTGCGGAGCCTGGCAATGTTGCGCAGATGGAAATAGGCGGTACCGGTCAAGGCGCGGATGTGGGGGAGGAAGGAAAGTTTTTGATCGAACATGATGCCGAGGTTCCAGATTGGCTTTGTGAGGTGGAGAGTGCAGCCTTGGATGTTGAGGCTGGCAGCGCCCGATGTGCGGAGGCGCTGGCTTGAGCCAATCAGGAGGGCCTCGGCCTTATTCACGTTCAATTGCAAAAAGTTGTCCCTCGTCCACGATTCGATGTCGGACAGACATGCTGTCAGAACATCGATCGTCTGGGGGTTGAGGGATGAGGCAGAAAGGTACAACTGGGTGTCATCCGCATACATGTGGAAATTTACCCCATGTCTGCGGATGATGTCGCCCAGAGGGAGCGTGTAAAGGGTGAAAAGAAGGGGACCGAGGACAGAGCCCTGAGGGACGCCGTGGGAAAATGCGCGGGGGTTTGAAGAAAAGCCATTGGAAGAAACAAAATGTAAACGGTGGGTCAAATAAGAATGGAACCATTCAAGGACTGTGCCTTGAAGGTTGAGGTGGGAGGAAATATGTTGAAGGAGGATGGTGTGATCGACTGTGTCGAACGCAGCAGACAGTCGGTCAAGGAGGACGAGGAGGCAGAGGGAGCCCTGGTCACAGGCGGTTAGGATGTCATTTGTGACCTTAACCAGGGCAACCAAGCCGCTCCCTCCTCAATGGGGCACCGACCTGCTTCATGTCCCACATCCTAACTGCCCCACCACTGGTGGTTGACTTTCAGTCAATCAGCCCCTTCTCTCTGGAACCCCATCCGAGAGTGCCTCTGCATGGCCTCCACTGCATCTTTCGCCTTGACTTTGGTCGTCTTACCCCTTGCCCCCACTTCCCCCCCCCCCCCCCCACTCCCTACATCCACACACACACACTTCACTTGGTTATCCCGCCAGCTCGGGTGTCCAGCCAGGACTGTAAAGCACCTGGGAACGTCCTCCCGATTTAAAAGGTGCTATATCAATTTGTTGATGCTGTTACCTTTCCTTTGTGTATTGGTCTGCACCTATCCCTTTATCCGCAGACGCTGTTCTGACATAGCTCAGCTGCTTTAAGAAGTTAGTGGAGCAGCAGCAAATGATTTGCTGGTAATCCGTACAAGCATGCCATCTACTGCAGTTGCACTTTTATATTCTACATCTGCAAACGGAAAAGTTCCCAAGGTGACTTATGTAATAGTGCCTTTTCCCAAACTTGGTTCCCAAGTTCAAATATAGTTAATCACGGTACACAGCATGTATTAGGTTTCTGTTTAAGGAGAACAAATTAAAGTTTAAGGAGAAATAATTAAGGTTTAAGGAGAACAAATTATTTGCCAAAGCCATATGGAAAAAGCAATAAATCAAACTTGTTTATAATTTTGCTAAAAGAATAGAAAAACAATTAAATTGAACGAGATTTTTGTTTCAGGCTGAATTACGGGCTGCAGTGTTCCTTGCTCTTGAAGAACAGGAGAAAGTAGAGGTAATTGCTGTAAAATAAATGTTTAAAAATATTTGGTAGGTTGTTATTTGAAACCAAAGCTTACCTTAGGATTAGGTTGTACCAAAACAACATATTGTTACAGATAATTGCATATTACAGTATCTGCCAGAGAAATCTAATATTTCTCTTCAACAAAGTTTAAAGAATGAGATCAAATGTCTTTTATTCACACTGCCATCAGAATTGCCTCCCTCTCTTTTACATTTCATTTCATCATCTCTCTGTATAAATTGAAGTAAATATGTCCCTTATTTACTCCCTTGTTTGCAATATTTGTGCTCAGATATTGAAGGGTAAGCTAGAGATGTTGAAAAGGTATAGGAAGCCAAAAATACTTGTGGTAGAAAACGACAGAAAAAATATGGAAAGGTTCAAATAGAGGAGACTTGAGAGATAGCTAGCAAGGAAGAAAAAAGAACTAAAACAGTGAGAGGAACATTTTAATGGTCAGTCGATCGTCTGGTGCCTGAATAAGTGGGTCCACATCACATCAGTGGACCCACTTACTCAGGCACCAGACTACTGACTCCATCACAGAGAGCTGATTCTTAACATTCCCATACTAAGCATGTCACCTTGCAGCTCATCTTTGAGTTGACCCCACTAACCCCTCCTCTTCCCATCCCCCTGGGGGAAATCTAATGCTGTGGAGAATTCATTATTGTTTTATTCTTGCAGAACAAAACACCCTTGGTTAATGAAAGTTTGAAAAAGTTTCTGAACACAAAGGATGGTAAGCATTTCAACACAAATGAACAAAAAAATCTGAAAAAGAAAACTGTTTGTGGGAAGACATGCAGGACTTGTGTGGAGTCCTGTAGCTTAATTGTTAGAGAGCTTGCCTCAGACGTGAGAGACCTGGGTTCAACTCCCGGCAGGGCAAAATGTTGGGTATGTTTCCTTACTCTAGGCACCTATGTTTACCTAACAGTAAGTAGGAACTCCATCGCTTTTCCGGCGGTAATAATTAAACACTTAAATCCACGAATTCTGTGTGACACTGCTGTGTGCAATTGGCTGCCACGTTTCATCCATAAAATATAGACAATTTACTTTCCAATATATTCTGTGAAGTGATTTGTGAAGTCCCAAAGATGTGATAACAACAACAACTTTGATTTATATAGCGCCCTCCACGCCGGACGGTGTCTCAGAGCGCTTCACATTAGCGGATCCCGGGACCGAGGCAGGGGCAGGAAGGTGACCAAATGTTTGGTCGACGAGAAAGGTCTTCAACTGTGACCTGAATCTGGGAAGAGAGGGGGCGAGGCGAAGCAAGTGAGGAAGGGAGTTCCAGAGCCTCGGGGCGTAGTGGCTAAAGGCACGGCTGCCGAGGGTGGAGCGGAGGATTCGGGGGACATGGAGGAGGCCAGACCCAGAGGAGCGAAGGCAGCGGGTGCTGGGTTGGGGGGAGAGGAGATCAGAGAGATAGGGAGGTGCAGAGGAGTGGAGAGATTTGAAAACAAGGGTGAGGATCTTGAAGTCGATCCTCTCTGGGATAGGGAGCCAGTGAAGTCTCTGGCAAGGACTGGGGTGATGGGGGAGTGAAGCTTAGAGCGGGTGAGTATGCGGGCGGCAGAGTTTTGGATAAGCTGAATTTTGTGGATTGTGGTGGAGGGGAGACCGGCGAGGAGGGCGTTGCAATAGTCCAGCCGAGAGGTGACAAAGGCATGGACCAAGGTTTTGGCAGCTTTTAAGGTGAGGTATTGCCGGAGACGGGCGATCCGTCGGAGGTGATAGAAGGCAGTGCTGGTGACGGACCGGATGTGGGGGAGGAAGGACTGTTGGGGGTCGAACCTGATGCCAAGGTTGCGCACAGGTTCAGAGAGTTTTAGGGGCAGGCCGGGAAGGTGGAGGAGGTGAGAGCTGTGCGAATGGAGACATTGACGAGAGCCAAGGAGTATGGCCTCTGTCTTGTCAACATTCAGCTGCAAGAAATTTGTGCTCATCCAGCCCCTGATGTCCGAAAGGCAGGCTGACAGAACATCGGGGGACTGGGGGTCACAAAGTGAAGTGGAGAGATAGAGTTGGGTGTCATCCGCGTACATGTGGAAGTGTGCCCCCATGTCTGCGGATCACATCCCCAAGAGGAAGCGTATAGATGAGGAAAAGGAGGGGGCCAAGGATGGATCCCTGGGGTACCCCACAGGTAACTGGGTGAGTGCAGGAGGAAAAACCGTTTGTGGAGATGTGCTGCTGCGGTTTGTGAGGTAGGACTCGAAATATATCAGGCACTATATCAAATGCAACGATTATTGTAAGAAATAAAGTTGAGTCTTTCTTGCATAGGACGGTTGGTGGCTAGTCTTGTCACTGACTTTCTCCAGTTTTTCAACCTGGACTTTACTTTGGCAGTATTCCAACCAGAAGCAAGTACTGTAAGTTTTAATTTTACATACTTTTAATTACTGGAAGTAAAGACATGGAATGTTCATGCTTTGTCATGTATATTCTGAAACGGCCTTCATATGTGTTTTTACCTCTGATACAAGCATAACATGTACTGTTTCTACTTTTAGAAACAATCTTCACAATCTGCAGATCATCTAGAACTCTTCAGTTCCTGTCCTCTCCTGTACCAGGCTTCATGACCCATCACCCATGCCCAGCTTCCCATCCCCCAGAAAATAGAGTTCAAAATCCCTGTGCTCGCCTTCAAGGTCCATGGCCTTTCTCCTTCCTACCTCTGTGACCTGCTAACCCTATATCAACCTGTCCACTCCCTACGCTCGGCAGGCTCCTCCCCACCAAGCCCACCTCACCATCTGCCCCACCGTTTGGAATCCATTTGCCTTGCTCCCTCCCTTTTCTCCTTCAAAGCGCATCATTAAAGCTTTCTAGCTGTTGTGTTAAATGGAAGTATTTGTATGAGACACAATGAAAAGTAGAAAGCATAATTGTCTCTTTGGAAATAATTGCAAAATTAAGGAGTTCACATATCCTTTTGCTGCACTTTTATTTGCAACAAAAAAATTAAAGTCTTGTTCAAACAACCTCTTTTACTCCTAATCCTTATCAGGAAGTAAATTGAGTCGTGAGTATACATCAAGAGGAAAGACGAAAATCCACCATATTGAAATGCTACACCAGAATTACTATTTTACTACTAGAGGGACTGTACATAGATTCCGCGTGTTCAGGTTATAAAGCTTTCATATTTTGTGCTTAGTTCACTGGTCTCGAAGGCCGAGAGAATGTTGCTCAGGAGCTAGGGATCCATGAATCCGAAGGAATGAAAGGAGCTCCAATATTATTGGAGGTGATGAGAAGAAGTCGGCAGAAAGAAAAAGACTTTTATGAAGTAAGTCAGTTTACGCAGCAGAAGGCAATGCACATTCATATTTTGCGATATTTGCTGCTGTTTGCCTGAGATTTAAAACCTATTTTGCTGATTTGCAGTTTCTGGAGCTGTGATTTGTTTATGTGCAGCCTTTGCCCAATCCAATTCTAGCCCTGATAAGTGTATTTCTTAATTTCACATCTTGATGGAATGTAAAATTAGATTTACTATCATTTAGCAAAGTTGCCATTTTAGGACACATCTGATTTTAATGAATGATTTCAAAGAATGAGAGGATATTTGTGCATTTGCTGCACTCACACTAACCTGAGTACTGAATATCATTCTGATTTTAAATATATATTTTTTAGATTTTATTGTAATGGAACATCTGTCTGACTTTGTTCTTGCTGCAGGGTGAACATCGCAGTGTTATACCTACGGTAATTGTGGTTTCTGGCTTTCTCTGCACCGCTGATGGCTATTGCTTGCCACTGTCTTGAGCTTCTTCACAATCTAGCCTTTCATCTACTTTCAGCTTTCAACATATTTTCAGGTTGCACAAAATAGCTTTTCAGTACACTAGTGTTAGTTTAAAACAATTTTCTTTCATGTTAAGTAATCTGATGATGCCCCCCCAAACCCCCCCACCCTCTGCTTGCCTTTTACCCCCGTATACCTTTCTCAGCTCCCCAACTCCAGCTTGGGCTATCTTTTTTACTTTGTGCCACAGTTCGAAAAGCTCTGTATAAATGTATGTGATGATCTCCATCCCACCTTCCTATCCTCTTGATTCAAGCCCCCAACTTGGGAGCAAACCCTTCACTGTCTGGTTTTTTGAGACATTCTGCCGACGTGAAAGGCAGTTTATAAATGCAGTTTGTTGTTATAAAATTGTTGATAATAACAAGTTGTATAATTAGAACTAGTTCGGCTTCAGTAACTTTTTATTAATTTCTTGTCCTTTGCTTTTGCCCTGCATTATTTCAGTGCCACTGTTATAAACTTTAAAAAAAGGTATAGAACTAGTACTGGGCAATTATATGAATGCCTCCGAACAGTAGAACAAAGGAATGCAGATTATTGGAAAAGATTGTAGTTGACCTGGCTGGTTCCAACATGAATTAAAACAAAAAGTATATATACTTTCTTTCTCTCATTCATTCATGGCCGTACCCCTGACCTGTTGACTCCCTATCAACCTGCCTGCCCCCACCGTTCAGTGGGCTCCAGTCTGCTCTATGTTCCCTCCCGACCCGCCCTACCATCAATGGCTGGGCTTTCAGCCTCCCTGCTTCCACCCTCTGGAACTCCATCCCACAGTCTCTTCATCTTGCTTCCTCCCTTGCCTCCGTCAAGGCCGGTCTCAAGACCCTCCTCTTTGATCGTGCTTTCTGCCACCCTCCCAACTCTCTTCCCACCCCTTGCCCCGCCCCTTCCCCTTGCTCGGGTCCTGACCCCTGACTGTTCAGCGCTTTGTGACGTCCTCCCGACATGAAACGCGATCTATAGATGTAATTTTGTTGTTGTTGTTCGTTCTTAGACAGGAAATGCCATATAGTGTGTTGTTGCTGGTGTCCAGTTGACCTTTATTGCCAAGTTTTATTTGCTGAACATCTGTTTTGTGCTGGTGTGTCTTGAGAGCATCGAGAGTGGGAATGGTGTGCTGTGTCTCCTATTTCATTGTGTCACAATAGGGACTTTTGCATGAAAAATATCGGAACCCAGGCATCCTCTTACTGTTATTTTTGAAGCCAATAACACAGTACCATGATTGATGGGATAGATTTAGAATTTTGTGACCTTTCAGTATTTTTAACTCATATTTTAGCTTCAAAACTGTTTTTTTTCTGTTTTTCGTTAGGAATTATCAGCAAAACAGATGACAGAAGCCAGAAAAAAGTTTGACTTTTATGATAAGGTGAGCTATTAATTCTCTGATTTCTTTTTCGCACAGTGGATCTCTGTTTATAATATGGTGGGTCCTTAAAATTCCAACCAGCACTTTAGTAAAACGCAATTGCTGGCTTCACTGCACATGTACCTGGCCTGCCAGTCTTTTTGTATGCTTAAAAAAAGACAAGTTCTGAGTCATCAGCTTGTATCTGCCTTTCTGTTTTACATGAAATGCAGTAAGTTATGTCAACAACAATCTGATGACCAGGAATTCATCATTCATTTGGTGTGGGAAAGCTAAAATAATAATAATAATAATCCTTGTATTTGATATAGTGTTTTTCACATCTTCTAGATGCCTCAAAGCGCTTTACAGAATATACCGTAAAGTGAATTGTCTGTCGGAACTTGGCAGTTAATTGCGCACAGCTGAGTCCCACAAACAGTCGTGGATTCAAATGACCAATTTATTTTTTCTTGAGGGATCAGACATGTAGAGTAAGGAAACGTGCCCAAGGTTTCACCCTGCCTGGAATCAAACCCAGGTCTCTCGCTTGTAAGGCGAGTGCTCTAACTACTGAACTACAGGACAATATGGCTGACTTCGGGTTAATGCAAAGATCACTTCCTGAACATGTAGAGTCATCATTGATCTAAAGACCTGGAAACCAGACATTCAGCGCAAACACTGGCTAGTACAACAAAACCAACAAAACTTGCATTTATACCGCTCACGCAGGATAGCATCTCGAAGAGCTTAACAGTAACAGCACATAAAAAGAAAGGCAACATGTGCATTCACAGTGAATGGGAGTCCACATTGCAACCATGTTATAACTGAATTTGCACCATAAAGACGTATGTTTCAATGGGGCTGCACGGTCTGTTTTAAAATGTAAAATTTTCAGGGCTAACTGGCATTGCTTCTGTGGATTTGTAGATAATTATGAGCAAATCTTTGAAATGTTATGTTTGAAAATGTTTGCCTTATATAATATTGAGCATCAGTGACTTTGATTTTAGGACAAGAATGGTGAGATAAGTAAAGATGAACTAAGGGAGCTATTCATGGATCTCTTCCCTCATTTTCACAAGTAAGTCAGTGGCTGATACTTCAATTCAATAATTACATTTATATAGCGCCTTTCATATCAGGAGGACGTCCCAAGGCGCTGAACAATCAGGTAGGGATCAAAGCAGGGGTGGAGGGGTCGGGGGAAGGAGAGTAGGAAAATTGACTGTATATTTGTGGGAGAAACGCGGCAGCCAAATTGCGCACAACGGTGTCCCACAAACAGTCATTGAAGTGGGGTTAGGGGGGAAAGATAGCAAGGGAAGGGGTCAGGGTAGGGGGAAGGAGAGCAGGAAAGCCAACTGTATATTTGTGGGCGAAACATGGTAGCCAAATTGCGCACAGCAGTGTCCCACAAACAGTCGCGGAAATGGGGCCAGGGGAGAAAGAGGGTAAGGGGGGAGAGGGAGGGAAAGGTGGGATGGGGTAAAGTCAGGGAGGAAGAGGGGGAGAAAGGGGGTAAGGAGGGAGAGGGAGGGAAAGGTGGTTGGGGGGCAAAATCAGAGAAATTAGGAGAAAGGGTAAAAGGGAAGAGGGAGGGGGGAAAGAGAGAGAAAGGGGGGAAACGGAGGGAGGGAAGAAGAAGAAAAGAGGTTGGTTATATTATATAATGGTTATGTAAGGTTATATTATAATGAATATAGATATATTCATCTAATATAAACATTTTTGCTCAAACTTTGTTGTTAAAATCTCAATTTGAAATTCTTTGTTCATAGGAATATGCTGGAAAGATATGTAAATGATGAGTTTAGGGCAGTGGATAAAGATTTTAATAATGGTAAGTGCTGTGGTGCCTCATTTAATGTGCTGATTGAATAAAATGTAACGGTTTTGAAATGTATTGCCATGCCCTATTGAAGTTCCAGGCATTCGGTAAAATGCCACTATCATGGCATTTTACCTTTCTAACATATTTAAAGTGTATAATAGTTAATATGGTGACTATATATCTAATGGCTGCGTTACTGAATCTGTAGTTAAGAATACTCACAAATGGATATCTAAATTTTAACTGAGAAGGATCAACTGCTAAAAGCCTGGCAAGCACATATGTGTTCATTTCTGTTGGCTACTAAAGAATAATGTTATAAAATACACTTGTATAGAATGATGACAGTGAATACCTGCACCAAGCTCACTTTACCTAAAATATTCCACTCCAAATAGCCATTAGATAATGTGGCCATTGCTTCCTAAACCTCAAAATACTTGTGTTAGAGTGAACTTGAACAGTTTGATGTAGGTAAGTAGTAGGTAAGTATTGTTCTAATTTGGACGACTTTTTATAAAACAAGACAAAATCATTCAATACCTGATTCACGATACAAACTTTGGCATCACAGAACTTGTTTGGGTTTGTGAGTCTTTGATCCAAACAGCCTTGTCAACCATCAGTAACGTGGTCGTGACCTGCCTGGCTTTGCTATCAGAACCAATTCAGATAGGGTGTTGGATAATAATGATAATAATCCTTATATTTTATATAGTGCCTTTTCACGTCTTTGAGATGTCTCAAAGCACTTCACGGAATATACTGTAAAGTAAATTGACTGTATTTTGTGAGAGAAACTCGCAGCCAATTGCACATAGCTTGTCCCCAATACAGTAGTTGATTGACCAAATTCTTCTTATTTATTTTTTGAAGGAGTTATTAGCCCCCGGTAAACTGATCCGCCAATTAACTAACAACCAGGTTCCTACTTACTGCTAGTTAAACAGGCGCGTAGATTAGAGAAGCTTGCCCAATGTATTGCCATGCCCAGGAATCAAACCCAGTTCCTTTCACTAGGTTTAGGACTCCCTTAGGTCTCCACCTTGGGCCATTCTGGCAATTTAGTTTCAATTGATATTGAAGAAATGGGAGCAGATTAACTATTCTCTTATCAAGAGTTTTGTGAAAAGTTTTTTGGACGGGGGTGTCAGAAAATGGAAAATATTCCATCTTCTTCCACCTACTCTAAAACAGACTTAAAAATATAGTATGAAGTTTTTTTGCCTCATTAGCTTGATGCCTTGTTCTAATCTTATATTTCGTTTTCTTTATATGTTTTATGTAATTATCAAAAAAAATTAAATAAGGAAAATCTTCAAAATTTCTTTGAAAAGTACAATTCTAAAGAGAAAATAACTTGTGTATTCCTTTTTAAATCAGTGATCGATTTTGAAGAGTTTCTGGGAATGTATAAAAGGTTATTCATCCAATGCAGAAGTGTGGTAAGCAATTCCAACAAATGTGTTTAAATTTTTCCTTGCTCCGCTTATCCCTAGCTCTTGAATGACAAAGCAAGTCACTGTAGCTCAACAATTGACCACTAGACAGCAACTCAGCTTGCCTTCTTTCTTGCCTCCCACCCCCTGAAGCAACTAACCTCTGGCTGATGGCTTAAGCAGGTTGGAAAGCTACCATGCTTGCGATCCACAAGTGGGATGTATCTGTACTGTAGCATGTTGGTACACTATCGTGTCTAATTACTGTACATCAAAATTGATACCATCAGTATAATTTATGAAACGAGAACTTCATTCAGGCCATCATTCCAACTCCTCCAAAAGCCCTTTGCGTTTTGTTTCCTCCAAAAGCTAATTTAGCACCGCATCTTCTGAGAGCAGTGAATCATCAGTAATTATTCTGTTTTTCCTTGGTGTTTCATAGCCGTAGAACTCACCAACGCCTTTTGATTCTTCATGTGATAGGTCGCCCAGGATGGTCTTGGTATTGTGCATTCTCCACGCAGGTTTCCAGAAGGGAGACAAACTACAAGTTCAAACAGCAAGGTAAAAGAGAGCGAGAGGGGTTGGCTTTATCTTTGACACTGAATAGCATAATCTTTAGTGACAGTGAAACTCACCTTTGCATGTAAAAATAACAACAACTTGCTTTTAGATAGCGCCAATCACGCCGGGCAGCGTCTTGGAAGGCTTAAAGTAAATATTTGTAACTGAATTGAGTGCAATAAATTCACTGCTGTGTGAGATTAAAGCTGTAAAACAGCTATCATGTCAGGTTTTATTTGCATAAACAACATTGCATTTAAAATTAATTGTTAACTGGTATAGCAGCAATTGCTGTACCTCTGGGCCCTCACAAAATATATTCCCCCAAAAAGTGTAGTATACAATTTTGGTCAATAGATGGCACTAAAAGCTTCAGCAAATGTTAAACTTGAATGTAGTGGAGCCCATTCCCGTTGAATTTAGGTGTTCATTATATGAATAAAACACTGAAGTCCCTGAAAAATATAACATCAGGTTTAAGACTGATTTTATCAGATAACATTTACACCATTTGTTTGAAAGATGTATGTTGACCTTCAAAGTATAACTTTTTTTTGTCTGGAGCCAATAGTTTTTATTGTTAGTGTTCAGTGAAACAACAACAAATTGTGTTTATATCCTGCCTTTCATGTTGGGAGGCTGGAAGATGCTGGAAATGGATTGAAAACTTACTAAAGTATAAATATTGCTGAGATTCCCCCCATGCATATTTCAGTTTTGTGCCTTTATATTCTTTGTTCGAGTGACATGGTTTGTGGGTGTTTATTCTGCTATGCATCAGCAAGCAGGACGAGGCATGGAAGGATGGGCACCCTGTCACTGAGAAATTGTATGCAGTAGTCTGCCTAGCAAAGAGTGACATTTTGTCAATCAAAGTCACCAGGATGAAATTCAATGAAAGTAAGGCACCAAATAATTTCTGTGGGATGGAACTCAGCTTTCTATTGCTAGAGCTGTTGGCTTTATAGACTTGTAAAATACTTGTAAAATAGTGTTTGGACTTCTTCTGCAGTTTTGATCTCATTGCTTACGTAATAGTCCCATTAAAACTCTTCTGTCAAGCTACCCACATTTAAAAAAAAATTAATATATTTGTTTAAATTCTTAAGTGTTCTGGCACAATAGCCATTTATTTTTATGTGCCACAGGATGACTGATGTGGAAATCCATTAGTGTCCTCAGAGTACCCAACTCAGACTGAGAGCTTCACTTACGTATGCTGCCTACACATAAAAACTGCTGCTGTACAAGGTCACAAGCTGCAGACAAACCAGAATGCACCTATTTGATTTTGCAAATTTCTGTGTTAAAACTGGGAAAACTGACGGTTGAGTTGGACTTCCAACTGAAAGAAATCGATAAGTCATGACATTTAATCCATCGAAATAATTATCCCTATTAGCTAGGCATGTTTCTTTGTCTCGCTCAATCAGTAAAATAGTTATCCATCCATGGACCAACCGACAGTGCAAGCAAGTAATCTTTTCCTCGGTTTCAGCTAATGCTATTTCCAGTATAATATTTTTATTTTCCATTTCTTACACTGATTACAAATAGTTTGAACTCATTCTTAAACACTTGAAAAATGTAGTTTTAGGTAATCTGCCTTACTGTATAGTAGGGTCGATATTTTCGGGTTTTTTAATACTGCGCATGCGCGCGCATTCGGAGGTGCACTCGCATTCGGGGGTGCGCACGCATTCAAGTGTGCGCACGCATTCGGGAGTGCGTGCGCATTCCGATATGCGTGCACATTCTGTGCTCTAGGCCCAGGAAATTGCAGTGCCGGCGACAAGGTAAGCTGGAAAAGATTGCATTATACCGATAATACCGATATATCGCCGGAAACGATATACCGATATTTACAATATATATTTTTTCATATCGAATTTTTCGATTTATCAATATATTTAAAATTCCGATATTGGCATATCGATATGAAAAATTATATTGATATAACCAATTTAACGATATATCGCCGGACCCTACAGTATAGATATGTTTTTACAATGATCTATTTGTTACAATGGCTGACGCATAACTGAGTTATAGCAGCACTGACTTTCGAATTCCTCAGAATTGCTTGCGATTTACTAAATGTCATCCCCACCCGCCCCCCTCCCACCAGGGCTCCCCCATCCCGTGGCTCGGAGTCAGGCTCTGCCACTGTTAAACGCTCTGAGTATCCAGGGTGGAGGGCGCTATGTAAGGCAAGTTATTACATAATCAATCAGTCAATCAAAATTACATTCGTATAGCACGTCCCAAGACGCTGAACAGTCAGGTAGGGACTAGAGCAGGGGGGGAGGGATCGGGGTAGGGGGAAGGAGAGTAGAAAAATTGACTATATTTGTGGAATATAGGAATACATAAAGAGCATCAATAAAGGAATACATAAAGGAGCATCAATAAAGATACTAAATATAAACATAAGTGATTATGTACACATGGTTGGATTGTAAGCCCATCCACAATATAAGATTGATTGACTTGTTGGGGTTTGTTGTCTCCAATAAGAGTGTATGATACAGTGTATCATTGGATTCTTAAAGCTCACTGTTTGGTTACTTTAACTTCATGGTTAATAGTAACTCACGGAGAATATGATGAAATTGGAAGAATTCCAAAGTTGTAACAAAAAGTATCTTGCATGAAGAGTGCTATTTAGATGCAAGTTGTCGTCATATTTTAGAAGGTGGCAAAGAAGGGTTAGAATTATTAATACCATTATATTACTATAAATTACTGTAAATGTTCCTGTCTCATTTATAGTGGCTCCATAGATATTGGGTGAATCATATACAAAATTTATAAATGTTCCTACTCCATTATCATTTAAATGAAAATTAAGCCAGTTGTTAAAAACGTAAGCAATAAATTGCGTGGAAGCCTGTTAGTACTTGTAAAAAAGTGGTAGGAACTGCTTTATACTCAATCCTTTGGTAGTACAGGCAAACCTCTATTTAGGATGGGGTTGCATTCCTGAAAAACGGTACTCAGATCGAAACGTTCTAAATTGAAACGGTTTCCCATCAGTCCCATTATGTAACCTGAGATGTGTTCTTTTCACAAAATTTTCTGACCTTATATCCATTAAATAACACACAAAACACACAAAATAACACAAAACATACAAAATAACACACATAGGCAAGAAGGGGTACTTGGGGTAACTGTACAGTACTTTAATACTGGCAAACTTTAATACAGTCCTATGTTTTGATAATCTGCTTGCACCTGTTGCTGTCACACACTTTGAACTTGCCAGTATTCTGTTTTATAGTAGCCACCGTCGATCTAGCTAGCCCTAAAGCCCTCCCGACCCCTGTACCTTTTTTGCCAGACTCGATGCGCTTTATCACCTCTAATTTAGTATTTAAAGTGATAACTTTGCTGGGTCTCTGGCCGCTAGCCGTATTACCGCTGCTCATTTCACTTACTGCTATCTTTTCCCGACATAGTATAATCACGGTAGAGGCTGTAAATCGCTCGAAGTTGCTCGGGAATGTTCGGAAATTACTGTAATACTAACGTGGCTTGATTTCGCTTCAAAATCAGCTGGCTTTTAAACAATGACGTAGTGGCATGCTACTGGCCAGTTCAATCGCTTGGATACACTATCTCAGGTGCCAGCGCGATTTACCCGCGAATACACTGGACTGTGCGTATGGACAAAAAGGACGCGGCAAAAACGACTGCAATATTCAAAATATGTACTGCACATGCGCAAAAAATAATTTTATTTGTTAAAATGAAACCAAGTGGCTTATATTGATAAAAAGGTGTTAAAAAATTATGTTTGTTCAATCGAAATGTCCTAAATAGAAGTGTCCTAAATCGGGGCTTACCTGTATTTGGATTGATAAATAGTGTTTATTGGGAGTGTTGCAGAAGTTCCAAGCTATATTGTGCAAAAACATTGCAAAATCCTACTATTGAAACTGCTGTAGTACTAAAGCAAAAATTATGACTCAAGAAAAAGTTGTTCATTGATGCGAAGACTGGTTTTTAAAAGCCTACTGATTGTAAGAAGAGTAATGTGCTCTTCAAAATACAGTAAAAGCCCGTTTATCCAACCATAACTTCCGTAAAACCGGCATCGCAAAAAAAAGTTCGCATTCGATTAACCGGAATTTATCCTGAAAAATGCATTGATATTTTTGGGGGTTTTGTTTGAGTTTTCCGCCGAATATCTGGCAAGCGCTTTAACCAGCATTGGCCAGTCCCGAGGGTGCCGGATAAACGGGCTTTTACTGTACTTGGTAATTCTCATATTCTCCATTGCAATCCCTCTGACTCCCCTTGCCTCATTCAAGATCCTCCTCTTCAGTCGTGCTTTCGGTCACCTTTCCCCGCTTTGCCTTCCACCCTCCCTGATCTTGATTCCCAAATCGGGTCTGAAACATTGATTCTCCAGCGCCTTGGGACGTCCTCCTGACATGAAAGGCACGATACAAATGTAATTTTGTTGTTGTTGCCTTTGAAAGTCTAACCTAATGATGAGTAATGTGGTGTTTTGAAAGAAAGTTCAAAGGTAGGAAGAGTTAACCAGCCAATCAAAGAGATGGCTGTATCATTGTGCCAGCTTATTAACAATACTAATTTTGGCATTTGATATTGCGCCTTATCATGTTGTCCAGACCTCTCAAAGTTTATGATTTTACTTTGAATTGTGACTATGTACTTCTAGGCCAATTTATGAAGAGCATATCCAGCAAACAGACCTGAAGTGAAAGGCTATTTTTTCAAGGGGGTTGTTGGAGAGGACACCAAAAGAAATTCTCTTTTTTCTAGTGCACGGATTATTATTATTTTTATTAAGTGTTACCATAATATCGATAACATTTAAATGAACAGGCAGATGGAAACTTAGTTTAACATCTCATTCCAAAGGTTGTCACCTCCGACAATACAGCTCTACCTCAATGTTGCATTTAGGAATAGATGTACAAATATACAGCCAGTAAATTAGAGCTGTAGTTATTGTATCTATAGCATTGAAATGGGTCATCTGAACAAAGTTGACAGAAAGGAATAGAGAGCTATAAAGGGGAGTTAGGAAGTGTGGAAAGCTCATGAGGAGTATAAATACTGGCAGAGACTGGTTCGGCTGAATAGCCAATTACAGTAAAAGCACATTTATACGGCACCCGCGGGACATGGCCATTGCCAGTTAAAGCGCCTACCGGATATTCTGGCAGCCCGTGGCCGAAAACCCACCATAAAAACATGTAAGTTCTTTTAACACACACCATACACACCAGACCAAGTAATAACAGATAATAACAGAATATTGTATTGGTATTTACTGTCAAAACTACTCTCTTGCGCTTCTCACCTTCATGGTTTAGGTTTATAGTCCAGCGATTCTTTTTTAAATGGAGGACGCCAAGCGGATGAAGAAAATGGCAGCGCGAATTTAAAGTCACTCGACTTTACGAGTAGCAAGCCGATAACCCAAGACTACTAGCAGCAAACCAAAATACTGCACCTGCGCGACAATGTGGGTTACCGGCTAGGGTTATCGGCTTGCCGCTAGTATGGCTTTAAAGTCGCACTCCGTTTTTTTCACCTGCTTGGCATGTTCCATGTTAAAAAGAATCGCTGGAACATAAACCTCAACCGCAGCATCATGGCTTTAGGTGCAGCATCTACCAACAAAGGTGAGAAGCGCAAGAGAGTAGTTTTAACAATATGTACCAATACAATATTCTTTTATTATTTATGCATTTACAAATGCTCCACTGCTATTGTTCCGGTTTATCGAATGAGGACATTTTTTTGGCGTGCCGGTTAAACGGAAGCGCCAGTTCATTGAGTCACAGATAAAAGGGCTTCTACTGTACAATGTTGTACTGTCTATGTAAGCTGTAAATATATAGTACGCATTTGTCACCTCAAAACTCCCACCTTGTCGGCCTCCCCAACTCTTCTCTCCACAACCCTGTAGACCATTGAAAACTCTGCAGCTCGTACTCTCTCCTGCAACAGGCTCTGTGACCCCATCACCCTCACGAGGCTCCACTAATTCCCCATCCCTCAGAGAATAGAATTCAAGGCCCTCGTCCTCACTTTCAAGGCCCTCCACATCCTTGCCCCCTCCTACCCCTCTGACCTGCTGACCCTCTATCAATCTGTCCACTCCCTGCGTTCCGCAGGCTCCAGCCTGTTCCATGTCTCCTGCCTGACCCGCCCTACCATCGGTGGCCGCGCTTTCAGCCTCTGCCCCCACTCTTTAGAACTCCATCTTACAATCCCTTCGCCTTGCTGCCTCCCTTGCCTCTTTCAAGACCCGACTCAATACTCTCCTTTTCAACAGTGCCTTCTCCCACCTCTCTGCCCTCCCTCATCCCACCTTTGCCCCATCCCCCATGCTCGGATCCTGACCCCTGACTATTCAGCGCCTTGGGATGCAAATGTAATTTTGTTTTAATTTGTATCGGCACAAGGTGGCGCTCATGTATTGTATATTTTTGCCTTAATACAGTAAAAGCTTGATTATCCGGCACTCAAACAACCGGAACGATCAACCAACCGGTATCTCCCAATACAATTACCATTCCAGCAACCGGATCTCATACCGTAGCCATCCGGGCTACTCGCGGTATGCTCACTTTGCGCATTCTGTTGTGCTTCATTTATCTTCACACAAATAGCCTGGGACAATGCTTGTGTTTTTGACAGCTTCTTCTCCTTTTTATTGGAAAGCATGTAATTTTGATATACTGCCTGCTAGATCAGGAATTTAACTTTCTTCTCTGTATTAAGACAGCTGCATTATTCTTATTTTAATGATGTAACCACACAGGAATGCAGTAACAATGCAGAAAGCTCTTACAATGAGCCACAAATGAACTAGATAGTAGTTTTGATAAAAGGGGATCCAAGAGTCAGTGATTCCTTAAAGGGGAGGGGTCTCATGGGAACAGTCTCTGATTTTTGGAGCAGGTACTCCTAACATCATAGAATCATAGAATCATAGAATCATAGAATTTTACGGCACAAAAGGAGGCCATTCGGCCCATCTAGTCTGTGCCGGCTCTTTGAAAAGAGCGATTCAATCCCATTGCCCTGCCCGCTCCCCATAGCCTAATAGACCCGTTCTTCCTAAATAAAGATCTAATTCCCTTTTAAAAGTTGTTATCGAATCAGCCTCCACCACCTTTTCAGGCAATGCATTCCAGATCCGAACAACTCGCTGAGTGAAAAAATTTCTCCTCAGCTCCCCTCTACTGCGCCTTGAAACTATTTTAAATCTGTGACCACGAGTCACAGATTCACCCACGAGTGGAAATAGTTTTTCTCTATTTGCCCTGTCGAAACCCCTCATGATCTTATAAACCTCTATTAGGTCTCCCCTCAATCTTCTCTGCTCCAGAGAGAATAACCCTAGCCTATCTAGCCTCTCCTCATAGCTGAAGTCCCTCAATCCTGGCACCATCCTAGTAAATCTTCGTTGTACCCTTTCCAATGCCTTCACATCCTTTCTGTAGTGTGGTGACCAGAATTGAACACAGTATTCCAGCTGAGGCCTCACCAAAGTCCTATAGAGGTTAGTCAGCACTTCCTGACTTTTGTACTCTATACCCCTATTTATAAAGCCTAGTATCCCATATGCCTTCTTAACAGCCTTGTCTACCTGTCCTGCCACCTTCAACGAGTCACTAACACAAATCCCCAGGTCTCTCTGTTCCTTCACACCATTTAAAATTGTACTATCTAGCCTATATTGCCTCCCTTCATTTCTTCTCCCAAAATGCATCACCTCACACTTCTCTGCATTAAACTTCATCTGCCATGTGTCTGCCCACTTTACCAATTTGTCTATATCCTCTTGCAGATGGCTACTATCCTCCTCACTGTTTACTATTCTCCCTAACTTAGTGTCATCTGCAAACTTGGAAACTGTACTCCGTACACCCAAGTCCAGATCATTGATGTAGATTACAAACAGCAATGGTCCCAAAACCGATCCCTGTGGCACACCACTGCTCACTTCCCTCCAATCTGAAAAACAGCCGCTCACTACAACTCTCTGCTTTCTGTCTCGCAGCCAGTTGTGGATCCACGCTGCCACTGTCCCTTTTACGCCATGGGCCTTTAATTTCTTAATAAGTCTCTCATGTGGCACTTTGTCAAATGCCTTTTGAAAGTCCATGTAAACTACATCAACTGCGCTACCATTATCCACCCATTCCGTTACCTCATCAAAAAATTCTATCAGATTTGTAAGGCAAGATTTGCCTTTAACAAATCCATGTTGACTGTCCTTTATTAGCCTATATCTTTCTAAGTGAAGATCTACCTTGTCCCTGATTATGGACTCTAGAATTTTGCCCACTACCGACGTTAGACTGACTGGTCTGTAGTTACCAGGCTTGTCCTTCTGCCCCTTTTTATACAAGGGAGTAACATTAGCTATCCTCCAGTCCTCTGGCACGACCCCTGTGTCCAAGGAAGATTGAAAGATCGTGGCCAGAGTCCCTGCTATTTGCTCCCGTGCCTCACTTAGTAACCTAGGGTGCATCCCATCCGGACCAGGTGACTTATCCACCTTGAGCGACGTCAACCTTTTTAGCACTTCCTCTCTGGTTATAATTATTCTATCCATTTCTCCTACCCTCTCCTCTAATACCATGGCATTGGCTGTATCATTTTCTTTTGTGAAGACAGAGGCGAAGTACTCATTCAGTACATCAGCCATGCCCTCTGCCTCCACAATGAGATTTCCTCCTAGGTCCCTAATTGGCCCCACCCTCTCCTTGACCAACCTTTTACTCTTAATATGTTGGTAACATGCAGGGGAGATTGAAGCTAAACTGGCAAGATGGAGGTTACACTACTTTTGTATCTTCCTGATTTAAATTCTGTCCCTGATAACTAATGGAAAGTTATTTTGTTTCAAATGTAAAAGGACGACACTCTTTCTCCTTTGCATCACTGTGCGTTTGGATCAAGAGAGTGGAAGCAAACTGTTTCTAGCTTTCCACAAAATACTACTTTGAACTGCTCACCAGAAAGTGTGTATACTGGGAAGATGCCTCCCTATGCTGAGAAAATATCAGCACGATAGTTAGTAACATGAGCATCAGGAGCTTAGTTTTGTGGCTTATTAACGGTACTAGCTTGCATCCACAAATGTGGAATGCTATCGCAAAGCACTCGTAACTTTTTAATAGTATGGTACTTGGTATGGAATGGTGCTACACTTACAACTAAAGGATCCACTATGGAATGTACATTAATACACAGATAGACACAGACAGTCTTTTCATCTTTATCTATGCTCCGGTGGGAGTTCTCCTTTTGCAAGGACTCAATGGGAGGACGAGGCGCTTTAAAAATGTAATTGTATTGTTGTTGCTGTGACTTACCTTTGTCTGTTTTTTATTTAGTCCTGCTGCTTGGCTACATGTGTGCTCTGTGATGCAGGATGCCACAGCTCCACTTTGACTCAGCCCCCACCAGGTGTAACTGCAGCAAAAAATGCGAAACTGAAAATAGAACAATATCTTTATCAAGATAAATATGATAATAATTCCTGCATTTGATATAATGCATTTCACGTCTTCTAGATGTCTCAAAGTGCTTCACAAAAAATACTGTAAACTGAATTGGCGATAGTGGACGATATGCGGTAGCCAATTAAATAATCTGATTTAGTTTTTGGCTGATTGTTGTATAGACATAAATTTGATTTAATGCTCCCAATGTTAGGATACTACAAACAGTCATGGATGGAGTGACAACATTTTTTTTGGAGTAATTATCAAAAGTATTAAAAATACACAAGCCAGGACACCTGAAAACAAATATTCCCATGTCACTTTCAGCGCAAAACCTTTCTGTTGAGGTATGAATCATGTCTCTACATCAATCGGTTATTGAGATCCTTCTTGAAGAGCAGACTGACATTATTGTTTTATTAGTACAGTAAAAGCCTGTTTATCCGGCACCCTCGGGACCTGGCCAATGCCAGTTAAACGGCATGCCGATATCTTGGGCAGCCAGCTGCCAAAAACCCAACACACATAAAATTAACTTGTTTTAAACATACAATACTATATTAATATTAGACTAAATAATGACAGAATATTGTATGGATACTTACCAATAAAGCAATAAATATCGATTACATTCTAAACACAGCACACAATCTTCTACAACAGCGGACGTTAATGGCTTAAAGCTGTACTGTCTTTTTTTTCCTCTTTTTTTTCTTTCTCTCCCTCCTTCCCTCTCTCTCTTTCACACACACACTCAGTCAGTCTGGAATCTCAATGGCTCCAAACCCAAACCCCCTCCACTCCTCATTTTCCATCTAAATTAAACAACTCACCCCCTCTCTCTCCCCTCCTCTCCCCCACCTCTCTCTCCCCCTACCACTCCTCTCTTTCACGCTCCCCTCTTTCCCTCTCTTCCCCCCCCCCCCCCCCCACTCTTTCCCTCTATTTCCCCCCCACGCTCTCTCTCCCTGCCTCTCTCTCCTTCTCCCACCTCCCCACCAAACAGTGTATAAACCCACGATATAGTTAGGCGACACAGGCAATGTAGTATCCGTGCGAGAGAGAGAGAGAGAAAGGAAGGAAGGAAGGAGGGGGAGTGAGAGAAGGAAAAAGACGGAGAGAAAGAGGAGAGAGGGAGAGAAAAATCCGACAGTGCTGCTTTAAGAAGAAAAAACGGAAGTGCGACTACCGGCAGCATTCAGAACTAATCGTACTGTACTCTCGTGCGACAATCGACTCATTAAATGCGCAACCACGATTGTGCCGGATAAGATCCGGTTATTTGAATGAGGACTTATTTTCTTGAGGTGCCGGTTATATGGAAGCTACGGTTGATCGGGTCATGGATAAACGGGCTTTTACTGTATAAGGATACATTCAAGGTTAATGCCTGAGATTTTGAATTTATTTCAGTTATGGTATGGACCTTCGACTACAGGCCTTGACTATGAGCAACATTGGGTCATATTATTTTACTATCAATTCAAAAGAAAGTCATGGAAACAGGCAGAGATTTGACCCTAAATTTGTCAGAAGCACAGTTAAATCATATATCATCTAGATTGTGACCAATGTTTCTTTTTCAGTCCAAGTCAGTCTTTAGATCCATTTGACAAGCTTAATGCCAAACGAATGAAAGGAGAATATAGTCAGAAACTCATTTTCAAAGGTAACAGCCAATTAAAAACATTAAGAATAGAAAGATAAGATGTAAAGAAAGGAAAAAGTGAAATATATTAGAAACTTATTAAAGGAAGGAATGTTTCATTATTTTTTTAAAAAGTTGGCTAAAATGTACAGTTTATCTCTATGCCTGGAATTAAGTAGTCAAGTTCCTATTTATCTCATTTATGTGAAGAGAAGCATCTGGAAGCACTCTTCTGCTGATGAAACTATCCATTTATTCTACAATGTAGTTTCACCAATAGTAGAGATAAAGTTGACCAAAGGAAAAGAAAACCTGACTAGCACGAGCAACCTAACTCAACCTAACTAAAGTTGTGGAACTTATCTTGAATCTGGAAGTTTTAAAATGTGTAACATTGTATCATGTGCAGTTCTGTTTGGCTCATTTTAAGCTCCTGTCATCTCCGTGCCAAATGAACCACCACCCCATCCCCAAGGGAGCCATTGGTCCTTGAGGATCATTTTTGTAAGAGAGTTCAGAATCGAGTCAATCCCTCTGTGGCGGTCTCGGTTGTTGATTCCTGAGCCAGGTGGGCCTACAGTACTCTAGGGGACTGCTGATGCAGCCCAGCCAGCCTGGCTCATCGTCAGGACTTGGAGGGGCAAACCAGTCTCTGAATGCTGGAATTCTTTGTTCTCGTTTCCTGTTAACACAGCACTCCAGCCAAAGCTCGAATGGATAGGGTGCCAGAAAAAAAGTGCTCTCAATGGCAATCTTTGTGGTTTTAGCTGGTGAACCTCCAACAGTACCTCAACACATATTCTGGGATCCCCAAGCCTCTCTTCTTGCCATCTGCGTCCAACAGTTTAAGCAGAAATTGCGCATTCCATTTCAGACATGGGTAAATTTCCATGTGTACATATTTGAAACTCTGCTTGGTTTGGATACCCTTATACATGATAATGAGTTTTGCAGGTGTCAGATACCCCCTAAAATAGATACCATAAAAATAGCTGATATAAAATCAAGCATGGAGCTTCCCAACAACATTTTTCATGATACAACAGCGACAGTAACTCGCCATACAGGGCCTTTCATACAGGGTAGTATATTGGAGCGTTTAACAATGATGGAACATATGCCGGGGATGTGGGGTGACCATAAGCACAGAGGAATATCTTCAGGTGTGATTTGAAAATGGGGAAGGAGAGGGCAAGGTCATTGGTTTGAGGGAGAAAGGGGCAGATTGGCTAAAAGCACAGCCACCGATGGTAGGGCAGTGGTGAGGAGGGACAAGCAGGAGGCTGGAGCCAGCCGAGCCGAGGCAGCGTGTGGTGGACTGGGGAGTAAGCAGATCAGAGAGTTAGGTGGTGCCAGGGCGTGAAGGAATTTGTAAATCAGTGTGAGGATCTTCAAGTCGATCTGTTCTAGGACAGGGAACCAGTGGAGCTTGGTGAGGACTGGTGTAATGTAGTTGATGGGTGTACAGAGTTTAGAGTGTGTAAGTATACAGGCAGCAGAGTTTAAAATTTACGAGTATGAGCAAAATTTTCTTTTGCCCCATCAATCATTTTTGCCATTTTAATAAGGGTGCTAACTGGGAACTCAAGCTTTTCATTGATTTTTGTCCTGGTGCTTTAAACTGTGTATAAAATAGGAAACTATGATATCAACTTGATTTGTTAATAAATTAATTAATTTTAATAAGGGAGAGAATGAATGTTAAAACTATCCATCCATTTTTTTTAGAAAAGTCATACCCCTGAGAACGTGAAAATGTATTAATTTACGTATTTTTATCTCTTATTGGTTGGTCATGTAAAATGCTTCTTGTAATCTCACTGTTTTAACTGCACAATAAAATCCTTGAGCTGACCCTATGTACAGTAAAAGGCCGTTTATCCGTGACCCGATCAATCGTAACTTCCGTATAACCGGCACCTCAAAAAAAGGTCTCCATTCGAATAATCGGATCTCATCCGGCACAATCGCGGTGGCGCATTTAATAAGTCGATTGTTGCAGGAGTGTATTGTACGATTAGCTCTGAATGCTGCTGGTAGTGGCACTTCCGGGTTTTCATCTTAATTGTACACTGTTTTTTCTCTTCCCCCTCTCGTATTTCTCCCTCTTTTTCTTTCTCTCTCTCCGTCATCTTCCTTCCTCTCTATCTCTCCCTCTCTCTTCCCCTTTCTTTCCCTCTCTCTGACGTACTACGATACTACGTGGTTTAACCGGCATTGGCCAGGTCCCGAGGGTGCCGGATAAATGGGCTTTTACTGTAGTTCCTAAGTGAAAATGTACAGTTTAGGTCTAAAGGTTTGGGGGATGCATTTGTTTGATTGTTAATGCTTTTGACTATACAGTAGTTAGTCTTCCAGTATTTAGGGTTTTATGTTAAGTTAATTGTCAGAATTATGAGCTGTTCTCTTTACTGACTTTCCAAGTTTATTTTCATGCTTTCCTGTGAAGAATGAGGAGGTCAGTGTTATGTTTCTCTCGTGCCTCTTTCATTGTATTACCAATCGTTAGAAATCTGTACAAACCATTTGTGCTGTTTGATGAAGGTAGCGATTTCCTCTCCTTGCTAATATGCATAATACTGTACATAGAGTAGAATTGATTTCATATTGTTTCCTTAGGAAAAAATCTTGGCCCCTGGCTTAATTTGTAGTAGAGAAGTTAAATCCATTTTTAATCTGTTTAGACACTCTAGTGGGTATAGATTCAGAACGAGATTCAGTAACCAAGAAATGTTGAATTTCAGAGTGTATATTGTTTTACCAGACTGATTTAAACACTTTGTCATATTGTACTAATTCTCCAGTAAAACATTTCTCATGTTGCCTCACACACTTGAAGGAAGTTTAAAAGAGCTCAGCTTCTATTACTAAAAACATCACCTTTTTACCTGCTGACTACTCGGGCTCAATGATTCCATGCCAGATGTGGCACTAGTTAAATGACTTCTTTTATGTTCATGCTCAGATACCTAGATACAAAGGAACTGGTAAAGTTAAAGAGTGCGGGGAGAAAGCTTGTGAGAAGGTAACCGCATGTTGGCATACACTCATACATTTACCCTTAGCACAGGCACAGCAAACAAACTCCCTAAATTATATTGGGAGATATTCTCAGGGTGTTTTAGAGAATATGGAATTTGCAGAGCTATGCATACATTTAGATTACCATGGTTTAAGATTATTAGTAGGTGTTACAGCTCACCAGCAATGCTTCATCACCAGAATTTGGCATTTAGGGGTAGATCAACAGCTACCCAACATTTTAATCATATTAGACAAATTTAAGGAATGGTGATTGCTACTGTCTTGCCATCTAATTTGTGCTAGACGGTGTTACATTTTGCTTATTTTATTGCCTGAGTAAGGAAGGAAAATAGTTTTCAAAGTCAGATGCTAAGTATTATGTGACTAACTTAATAACCGTATTTCAAACTCTTTGAAATAGTTTATTACAATCTTACAGTTCATTACACTCTTGTGGTGAAGGTGTTGCTATGAGCTGTTTTCTTCTCTTACATTCTGTTTCTGTGCCAATTCAGTATTGTGTGCTGATCTGTGCTAATGGTTAATGTACTCATGAGAGTAAATTGCCAGCCACTGTCCCGTAGTTTGATTAACAAGTAGTTAGATATCCCATTATGCCTTTCTCTTTAACAATGGAGATATTCTGTGTGTCTTCACAAGGCAAAGCAGGCTTGTATTCCTGGAATATTTGCATGTTTTTGAGTGAAACGTCAAATACTATATAGTGATTCTGATTTGTAACAGACCATTGACTTCATATATAAACCAGCATATGAAACGAGTTTGTGTGACAAAATTTATATTAACTTGAAAGGAACCTGTTGAAAATAATATCTGTTCTTCGTTTACGTCAGATAACAAAAGTCAAAAAGATGAAGCAAAATAGTTATCAATAATGATTTATCTTTTTTCACTGAGACAGCTTTTCATCTCTAGTTAATACAGCATCATCTGATTTTACCTACAACACAATTGGAATCCCAGTACAGTGTAAATTATTGTTTGCATGTATGTTTGAAATAAAAGAAAGGTTTGAAATGTTCCTAAAATCTTTGAAATGTAAACAGAAGTGCTCTGTGAACACAGTACTTTCTGTTCAGAAATGAGGTTAATCTGTCCTATGTCTGCATTTACAAGGTTGTAACTTAAGTAGATGTATATATCCTTAATTCTGAACATTGTGAATTGAACAATCAACCAAATCCTGTGTTCAAGTAGCAAGGATTACATTAATGTAAGACTGGCTACAGAAGATAACTATTGATTGACACAAACACATTTCATTCCTTGGATATTTATGAAGTAACCCAGACTATCTTTGTAACCAGGTTAGAAATTGCAGGAGCCTACTTTTTTTTAAACTTAAATGAGATTTGCATTTCTTAATGGTTATTTTATAATTATAATATCAAATTGTGTTGTCTATATTTAAGCATTTTATTGTTCCAAGAACTCTAGACATTAGATAAATATTTTTTGGTATCTGGGTGATATTTGGTGATTTGAACTTCTTAACTGCTATTTGACGTTTTTAAGAAACATCTAGTAGTCTGCTTTAAAGATTTTCCAAATTTCATACAGTGCTACAATAAGTTGTGTTCTGACTTTTTCTTGTAATTAACTTTTGTTTGCTTTTATTTGGATTCCTAAGGTTGCTGACACGAATGTTAGTGAAGCCAGCATAGTCTCAGGTGACCTAAAAAGTAAAACCAATCGGTCCTGTGGTGAGCCAAAACAAGACGTGAAGCCTAGCACAACTGTCAGCCCTCCAGAGTTAAATAAAGGTGGACAGATGGATCTTGATGACGAAGATGAGGGAGACTCGTTCTTTGATGACCCTTTGCCCAAAGAAGTGAACACCTATGGCTGGTGAGCCAAAACATAGGCACCTTAAATATAGCATTGCATTTAAAGTTGTGAGAAGATTGTGAGAGGAACAACTATTAGTTCTGCCCTTCACAAAGTTTTAAAGAATGTACACCATTTTACTTATACAGTAAAGGCCCATTTATCCGTGACTCGATCAACCGGAACTTCCGCGTAACCGGTACGTCAAAAAAAATTCACCATCCGATTAACCGGATGTTATCTGGCACAATCGCGGTGGTGCATTTAATGAATCGATCATCGCACGAGAGTACTCTACAGGTATATCACCTTGCCGCTAGTAGAGCCTTAAAGTCGCGCTGCCGTTTTTTTCCCTTGCGTGGCGTCCGCCATTGCAGAAGTTATCAAGACTGTACACCTCTATCCTAGCATCATGGCTTCAAACCAGGCATCTACTAGCAATGGTGATTTTTAGGTGAATTTTTAGGTGAATAATAAAGGTCTGTTATTATTTAGTCTATTGTGTCTATGCGTTAAAATAAGTTTTTTTTTTGTGTTGGGTTTTCGGCATCTGATCCGACCGAATATCTGGCATGTCGTTTAACAGGCATTGGCCAGGTCCCGCGAGTGGCAGATAAACGGGCGTTTGCTGTATTTAGTTTTTAAATTAAAGCTGCATTCACCAAAAAAAATTCAATCAGTAAGCAAACTGAAATATTAATCCTGAAACATGCACTTTAAGGGATGTGTTATTGTCTGTTAATATAGTCTGCAATGTTTTGACAGGTTTGTAAGCTTGTAGTCACAGTAAAAGTGATGACAGCTGCAGTGAAACCAATGAAGCTGGAGACAGAAGGCCGAAAATTCCATCTTGTCTTAGTTTGTAAGAACAATTTGCCTTATGTTTTCAGATTATGCAGAATTGTGAAAAAAAAACCTTAAATTCATTTTTAGTTTGGAGGCCAATTCTTTTCTAGGTAGAACACTCACTTTCCCACAAGACCTTAGTACAGGTCTTTCCGCCACCCAACCAACTGGAACGCTCAACCCCAACCGGTATCTCCCAATACAATTCACCATTCCAGCAAATGGATCTCATACCGGAGCCATCCGGGACACTCGCGAGTATGCTCATTTTTCGCATGCGTGCAATGCGTGCGCATGCGCACTTATTAATCTTAACGAGCGCTGGAATTTTGATTTTACCGAGTGTGCTGGAATGCTTTATTGGTAAGTATCCATACAATATTCTGTTATTTAGTCTATTATTAATATGGTATATTTTAAAATAAGTAATTTTTTTGTATAGGATTTTGACAACTTCCCGCTCGAATATCCGGCATATTTAATTAACCGGCACCGGTCAGGTCCCAAGAGTGCCGGATAAACAAGCTTTTACTGTATTTACTTTTCCAAAGGTAATTGTGGTAATATGGTGCACATTACCAAGATTGTGTGAATAATACTTTATTTAATATAAAATAATAATATTTTATTCACACAATAAAACGCTTTTTGGTAAAACATCACTATATTGTAGCACATGGAACATGCTTTTTAATATAATACTGATGAAACGTAACTATCAGATTTCATTTGAACAGTTTTGCAAAGACCTGTAAAGATTCTAATACAATGACCTTTTGAAAAGTAAATACTACGATCTGTTGGGAACATCTATCTCAGCACTAGTACATATTCACATATTTCCGTAAATCCAAAATTTGTTCTAGTTTTATCCAGTACAATCATTTTGTCTTAAAATTTAACACTATACTGAATTATGGATGTTTTTTCGATTCACCCGCATTTGGGAAGCTATTTTCCACAGTTGCTAAAATGAATTGGCTTCCAAATTAAAAATGAATTTGAGACTGTTTCACAATTCTGCAGGATCTAATATATTAGCACAACATTGGGATTATAAACTAAGACACGGTGGAATTTGGCCTGCTTATCTGACAGCTTCATTAGTATCATGATGTCTGTCATGAATTTGGTTAGCTCCAGGTCATTTTGTCTTGTTAATGGGTCGCTTGGCTTTGTTTTTGACACATTAGAAGTTAAGTTTTGGATATTCTTCATTTACCCCAATTCTCAAATATTTACCATCTTGAGGATTCCCCTATTGTATGCATTTCAACATCCTTTTGTCTTGTTTCCAAATCGGGACCAGTTTACTAATGGCATGTCTGTTTCAATTATTTTTACTTTTACGTGAAAGTTGCTATACTCTTAATTGTGCTGTCAGTGCCTCGAAACTGAAGTTTGAGGACCAACGGAGTTACCTAGGTCTCGGAAAGCAGAGTTGTATATTGTCATTTGAAAACATGGGTTCTATGTCAGGTCTCAGTACAAAAAGATAAAGAAGCAGTGCAAACCAATTATTTAATTTACGCTTCTCATGTTTCAATTCAAGCCTCGCTATTTCTGATTCTTATGACATCACTGAATTAATAATAATAATAATCCTCGTATTTGATATAGTGCCTTATGACGTCTTCAAGACTTGTAAAAGTACTTCACAGAATATACTGTAAAGTGAATTGATTGACTTTATATTTTGTGGGCGAATTCCATTGCATCTAGGTTGATATGGAACGTGCTTTGCATTATAATTCCCAAACCAAAATAATGAGTTTCAAACTGAGCTTTTTGGACTTCTAAGGCATTCCTTTGACAGTTGTAACTACTACATTGCAGTTCTCTCTGGTTTTAGCTCACTAAATATTGCTGCAGGACAAGTTTGATTTTGGATCTAGTTCCACTTTATTTGGCCTGGTTTTCCAGATTTTCCCTTTTGAATTTAAGTATGGTCTTACAAAACCAACTTTTAAAGTTTTGAATAATTTAACACCATCTCTTTGAAATATTACACTTCAGCTGTTATGCAGAAAATGTTTGAGAACTCCAGTATTCTTTCTAGAAAGAAATACAAGTACCTGATGTCATGATTTTCTGAAGTGTCTGTTTATAGCATATCAAATGTTCACCATAGCTGTCTTCTTTTAAAGGGGATTACGACGTCCACAAAGTTGTTCCGCTCCACACCTACAGAAAAACAGACCTTATTGAGTTCAGAATCTTTGTAGAATATTGTGCTCAAACCAACAGCCTACCTCTGTTGAGTGCTTGGATTATTTGTTACAATCTTTCCTAACCCTAAAGAAGGAACAAGCACAGAGCGCATTGTTTATGTGGCCTGAAATTTAGAATTATAATTCTCTATAGAAATAATAGTGAGTTCATATGATTTTTGAGATCTCCTGAATGACTGATTGGCATCAGTTGTCAAAGTAATATCACACATTTGGTGGGCAACAAAGCTCAACATCTTGTGTTTCACATTCCACTAATTCAAAATTGTACGGAACAGCAGCTTCCATTTTAAAAAATAACTAACGGCTTGTATTTTTATTTTGCATTACCCCTTTGTGTCAACCACTCTATCCTCCTACACCGTCTCTCCTATCGGCTCACTCTTCGCGGATCTGCCCTTGCCTGGTTCAAATCTTACCTGTCCCAGTCTCCATTTTGTTGCCACTAACGGTTTCACCTCCAGCCCCAACACCATCACATGTCGTGCCCCCCAGGGCTCTGTCCCTTGCCCTCTCCTTTTCAACATCTATATACTCCCACTTGGTGACATCATCCACAGACATGGGGTCAACTTCCATTTGTATGTGGATGCCACCCAACTTTTTCTGCCTCTACCCTTGATTCCAGGACAGCTGTCGGACATCAAGTCCTGGATGACAGCTACCTTTCTACAGTTGACCGAGGCCCTCCTGATTGGCTAGCGCCAGTGCCTCCACACTTCAGGCACTGGCAGCATCAACCTCTATGGATGCACATTCCACCTCACCCAGCCAGTCAAGAACCTAGGTGTCTTGTTTGATCCTCTCCCAAATTTATGCCTTAATGTGCTCTGCCTTCCCTCACCTCCGCAACATTCCCTGTCTCCACCACTACTTCACCCCTCAAGCCAGAGGTGTTTTTAACGTTGGTGCAATCAGTGCAACGCACCAACAGGCCCCTCATATTGCGGGTCTCCAAAGTAATGCAAAAAATCATCTAAATGGGAGGATTTGAGTGTGCTGTGCTCTTCTCTTTTGTTAAAAAATTGTGCATGAGTGCACACTTACGTCAGTGACGGAACCCCTAAGTAAATTGAACGGGTAGTTTGAAGTCTTAAAAATGCCTCTGCCTCAAACTGCTGAAACTCATTGATGTATTCATTACGTCCAGGCTCGACTATGCCAACATCTTGCTTGTTGGCTTCCCCAATTCCTCCCTCCAAAGGCTGCAGATCATTCAGAATTTTGCAGCCAATGATCTCTCCCACACCAGGCTTCTCGAACCTATCACCCCCATCCTCGACTGACTCCACTGGCTCAGGATTCAATTCAAGATCCTGATCCTCACCTTCAAAGATATCTATGGCCTTGCCTCCCTTTCCCCACCTCTGCGACCTCCAAATCCCCTACCAAGCTGTCCGTTCCCTCCACTCAGCTGGCTCCTGCCTGCTCCATGTTCCCCGAACCATCCACTCCACCATTGTGGGCGAGCCTTCAGCCACTCTGTCCTCAACCTTTGGAATTCCATCCCACAGTCCACCTTGCCCTTTCCCTGGCCTCCTTCAAGTGCCGCCTCAAGACCCTCCTCACCACCCACGTCTGTCCCCCTCTTCCCAATTCCAACCCCAGCTCAGGTTTGAAGCACTGACTGTCCAGCTCCTTGGGTGGTCTTCCCGACGTTAAAGATGCTATACAAATGTAATTTTGTTGTTTTTGTGTCATAGAATCTCAGAGGTAATTAATGTCAAGTGTAGTACCTGTTTGATTGGCAAATATTGCTCATGAGTCAAATTACCAATTATTCTGGAGGAATGAGCACTAAGAAAAACTCAATTCTCTTTTCAATTAGTGTAATAGGATCTTTAACATCCCGCTGAAGAACAGGCAGATTTGTTCTGGAATGATTATGCTGCTTGATAATTTCACTCAATAATTTGGTAGATCAATTTTTAAGATTCATGGCTTGACTTTCAGATCCCTCAATGATGTGACCCTATGATAACTATGTTGCCCTTCCAGCACTGTGTTCCTGGCTCTTCAAAGAGTATTGAGTTGCTCCTGTGTCCTGACTAGTGATCCTCCAGATAATGTGTCATTTCACTTTATCCCTGTTTGGGATATTGTTGTTCTGTCAATTAGCTGCCATGTTCACCTACACGTTTACAGTCACTACACTTTGCAATAAATCTTGTGAAGTGCTTTGAGAAGTCCCTGACATTAGACATCAAATATAAGGATTATTATTTTATTGACTTGTAATTTGTTTATACCTTCCGAACACAACTAAAAAGTTATTTCTAACAATTAGTCATTCATGAGCTGCATTATTATTAAAAACAACTTTCATTAACTGCTGTTTTGGCTATTATGGCTATTAACCTGTTGTCTTTCTGTTCTTTCATTTCTGCTGCATATCCTGCTCCCTTTGTTTGCTTAATTTCTGCTGTGATATCAGTTCATCCCAGAAAGATAGAAGCATTTCAGGGCTTCACACTTCAAATAGTAAAAAGAAAGGCAGCCAAAAAGTGTAAGTATTCTCAGTTATTTGTATCTGGATAATGTGATATCTATAAAGCACGAAGTAAACATTCGCAAATAGTCCCAAGTACAAAATGGGTACAACCTGTTTCTGTTGGCTCTAAAGTTTGAACATCCAATAATTTAATTCTATAGAACTATATATATTTATGCTGGCAGGCAGTATTTGTGCTGGTAGTGCTATGTCTTTGCCAGATTAAAAATATTATCACCATTAAAAAGACAGCTTCTTGGCTTCTGGGAACGTTTTTGACATTTATATATATATAAATATATATACAGTATATATATTGCACAAAATCCTTGAATTTGAAATTGATGCAGACATTTGAAAGCATTTGAACACCACACAAATTTGGTGCCTTGTCACAGAAAGTTGAAAGAAGCCATAGGTATTGAATATTTTCAGCCGCAGAGTGCCCGATTTGATTTGCTTCAGTCATTAAACCCATTATAGCTCTCTGATGTATGAATGTTTGCACTGCAATGGAGTGTCAGCTTGGATTGTGAGCTCAAAGTCCCAGATGAGGGGCTTGAATCCACAACCTTCTGTCACAGAGGCATGAGTGCTATCAACTGAGCTGGGCTGAAACCCAAGAGCAAATTGAAGGATTGTTTTTTGAATGCTTATTATTACCTTAGTTTTGTGCATGATGCATCTCTTTCCTTGATTCTCCATTTTTCATTTCTTTCATGCTGCATTACTTTCTCATGGGGTTAGAACCTCTGATCCAAACAGTGACACGGATGAAGAAGCAGAGGATCCATTTGTAGAGGCAGATGATAACCAGAGAGCTCTGGAGAGGTGAGATCACCTACCCACACCATTTACTGGTTTGAGATCAGCTGAGATTTGTTAGGGAACATTAGTTGTTTGCAAGTGGAAACAATCTCGAGAGTCAAGGACCGAAAATGTTTCCAAGTGCCAGGAAAATTGCAAGATGGTGTTTGAAACAAGGAATGTCCAGCGCCTTGGGATTTCCTCCTGACGTGAAAGGCGCTATACAAGTTTAATTTTGTTGTTGTCTGAAGTACAAAAATACCAATAATTTGAGGTCAGTGGTTTAGAATTTGCAATCTATTTTCAGCCTCATTTAAATTTAGTTGTTTTGGAAGAATTAATATTTTATAAATATACGGAAAGGTTTTAAATGCATCTCAAAGCATTTGAAACCAATACCAGATAATTCTGTGATTAGTGTTATTACACGTTCCCTCCGTTCTATCATTGGAGAAGATCATTGCGATCCATCTGTCGTTTCCCGAAGAAATAAAAAAAATCACATTGTAATTCATCTCTTATTCACCTCACCAGATTTCTTCACCAAATAAACATCTAATTCCCTCTTGATACAATCTCCATCCACCAGCTCTTGTCCTCAGGGATTCTATTCCATTATTTGTTTGATGTTGTTAAATCTAAGCTTTCTACTTTTCCTCTTCTGAGCTTCATATTTCAATATGTCAATAAAATCACCCTTGAGCCCTCTCTTCTTTAGTATGAAAATTCCCAGCTTCTTTTCATAACTTGGGTGCCTAATTCCAGCTGTCAGGCGAGTTACCCTTTGCTATACTTTCTTCATTGCCAATATGTCTGCACTGTAATACAGCAACCAGGAATGCACTCAGTGATCCAGGTGGTACCAATATGTACACATTCAGGATCACCTATATCTAATGCTCATCATTCTAGCTGTACACCCAAAGATCTAGTTTGTTCTCTTTACTGCTTCTGCACGCTGATGTGTTTTGATGAGCCATGCAGAATATTCAGTTTTAAGTTTTTTAGTGGCTGTGGGAGAGGTACAAATGCAGACAAAACTCTGAAAAGTGCATAGATCTTTATTAACAAGAAGCAGAATTTTTTCAAGGCTTTGCCATCCTCGGGATTTTGAATAACTGTGTAAAGTACTGACACTTTGTTCTTGCCAGTTATAACTTCATTCAAACCAATACATTGTATTACAGCTTTGTGTAACATTTATCCACAATACTGTATATTACTGGCCATGGAATTTCGCCGTAATCCATTGCAGATTGTTTTTTGATAACATTTGCTAATTCTCCCTAATGAATTATCATGGATCAAGGATGTGACATAAACCTAAACTAATACTAATTGTAAGTAATGGATTCAAGGGAGTGATTCATGACAGCATGCTAATTTCATCATTCATATCTTAGTTATTTTTAATGCTATGTTTATTACCATGACACTCTTTGTTCGCAGATAGAGAAATCTGCTTAGCCTCCAGTCAATGCAATTAGGAGCGGAATTATAAATCTGGAAGTGATACCCTGTTGTCGCTTCCAGCCATATAAATGATGCAGAAATGACAAACTAATCTATCGTTTTGACAACTAAGCCTCTGTCTCTTGTTTAATTCCTGGCAATCATTTGTTAATTTGCACTTGATGAATCTACATTGATTATTACAATTATTATGACTTAAGTATGGAAGTCATCTCACATCAATAACAGCACATCAGCCATCTATGTTCGCCTTCATTTGCTGCTTGCAAAGAAAATAAACCAAAAACTACATGAAACAACCCCTTGAAGTTCACTGTGTACTTTATTTATTTGGAGTGATTTCAAGGGTCTAATGTCACATTGAGGTGCAGACGGCAAGTTATAAATTGTTTTTGAGGTTTACTGAAATGGTTTATGAAGTCATTGAATGTCTCAATGTGATTGCTAGCCTGTAAATTGTTCCTGGCTTTCATTTTGTTATGCAATAGCTATATTCTCTACCTTTTACTTGTAAAACAATCCATCTGTGTTAATCGGCCAAATGTTGAAGCAAATGTACTTGACCATGGAGCAAGCAGTAACCTTTAATGTTTTCTGTGGGTGGTTGAGAATTTCAGAATTTGTAATCTTGGTTTAACCAAGTACCTAATTTCAAAGATAGAAACATATTGGGTTCAATTTAGCATTACGTTTGATATTTATCACATCAGATTATGCCTTGATGGTGGCGATAACATTCTTAATGCTGACATCCATCAATTGAACTTGCAGGTAAAGACATTCAAGTACCATTTAGTGAGATACCAGCTACTATGAAGTTTTGTTCACAATTTCCTGGTAACCAGATGGAAGTTCAGCGCCGGTGGTTCAAGGATATTGAGAATTGCATGGGGAGGAGCTCTGACATATCTGTATAACATTCAATGCAATAAATATAAAATGTACCACTAAATTGACCCCAATGACGGTTTAAAGCAGGAATAGACTATTCGCCCATCTAGCCTACCAATCCTAACGTTTCAAAAAACTGCTGTACCTCGACTCATCATCAAATAAACCTGAATTCATGCATTGTAATTATGAAGAACTTATCCTGTTTTTAAAAACCCTTTTTAATATTTTTAATAATAATAATAATCTTTTGGTATAGTGCCTTTCATGTCAGGAGAATACATTATACAACAACAACAAATTACACTTATAAAGCGCCTTTCACGTCGGGAGGACGTCCCAAGGCGCTGATTATGAGGTGCAGTGAGGGTTTTGTAGGCGAATGATTATTCTACCAATTCTGCTAGTAGTTTGTTCCATATTTTATTGTTCCTTTTACTAAAAAAAAAATTTGTTCCACTTTTTATTTGCCATTATCAACCTTATTCCTATTTTTATGTTATCTGCATTCAAAATGAGTCGACTCATCCCAATTTTAAACACGTCTATCAAACTTGGGACGTCCTCCCGATGTGAAGGGCGCTATACAAATGTAATTTTTTTGTTTTACCCACTTCCTTAATTTGCTATTTTCAAAAGAGGAATGTTCTTGGGTGACCATTCTATCCTGTGTAACTTTCTCCACAAATGTAATGAAGCTTGCCTTAAATTGGTTTTGTGTTCAAATTTCCAGAGCATCTGCTACATTTATAGTGTATTAATCACTATTTGTCCAAACCAAAACACATTTTGTGTTGTTAGACAGGAACTGAGTAAATGAGGTTCTTCCCCTGAGGAAGGGATAAATTGAGGATGATATAAGTGTAACCATGACAGGACATTCACACCAATTTCTTTTTGCATAGTCTCTGTAACTTTCATTTGAAGAGAATTGTTGGATCATACCATAAATTATTAAATGAGGAACATGTAACTAAATTCCATTAGCTTTTAGACACATTGTTTTTTTCCCCAAATAGGCGGATTGACAAGCCTTCAGATGGCCTTACATCCCTTTCAGATGCTCCACCTCTGACTGGGCCTTTGGGTTCCTTGGCAGGAGCACCTCCATTAAAAATGACTGACAAGAGAGGTAGGTGGAAAATGGTCATCAGAACACGTGAGGATATAAAGAAGCAGTGACTTCTGCTCCTGTAATTATGTCAGTGTTCAAGTTACCTCTGAATTCCCAGCATTTTGTCTAACGTCTAAGTGAATCTACTGTGCTTCTTTAAAGTTTAGGCATCTGCTGTACATGTTCTTATTTAAAAATACATTGAGTTAGTGTATACAAATGTTTAATCTGCATAAAGATTATTTAATATTGAAACAAATTTTAAAATGTACATGCATCACCAAAACAGAACCTTCAATGTGTCACAAATTAGGGTGGTAGTCGAAGTAGGAAGTGTTGATTCCTTCAAACACAGAATAGATAGTGTTCTTTTAGGAAATAACATTATGGAATACAGTACATAGATAGTTTGAAAGTTGCGCATGTGACCGCTCGGAAGGTGATCTAGATGGACCGTGGTCTTTTTTCATCAAGTATTTCTTATATTCTTATACTAATAATATATTAGCTTTTATAATTAATTGTATGAAGAATCTGCTGAAGGTAGCACTGACTGAGAGTGTATTGAATCATGTTTTTGCACTCTTCGTAGGTGGGGATAAAAGCAAAGAATTATTGGATCTTAAGGCCATGAATGAAAAGATTGGTGCACTGGGCTTAGGTAAGTAACAGCAATATGAGAGAAAGGATTTGATATAATTAAATTCACCGCTGATGGAATTTCAACCATTATTTTTAAATTGTCTTCATGAACCAATTAACATTTGCTGTATACTTTAGGAACAGGAGATGATGAAGATTATTATGATGATGACTTTATCAGGTAAGGCAAAGTTGTTCATTCTCGTTTACATTTTACTGTTGTAGTCTGGATAATACCTTTTCAAGGAACTTTGTTTAATTGAATTAGTTCAGTCAAACATCAATGTTGATCATTCATGGTTAAACTTTATTTAATGCGCAAGGATATCTCCATGTTAAAATCTTTCAATCGTATGATTAGTGCATTATTTCCATTCTAGATTTAGCTCATAGACTGCTAGCAAATCTCCAAAAACCCATATTTTCAGGAGAACCTTATAATTGTTCCAATTAAATTATTTTTGAAAATACATAATATATAAAATGTTATATTCCATTTGTTTTAACATTCTCAATCTTTTTCTCTATTTTGTTTACTATTTTTAACAAATTGAGTAACTCAGTGGGGCTCACTTGTAGTAATCATGTGAGATCAACAAAACTATTTTGTGGTATTCTGAGGATTAAGTCACTGAAATCTCGGTTGCAAGCTAGGTAGTGGGGAAAGTACAGATTTGTTTGCTATCTTTTCAGAGCAATCACAAATAGCGCAAAATGCAATCAAATATTGCTGTATATAAGTAAGCCTATAAAAGATAGTGCATGAAAATTATGGTCTGTTTGGGCACTCTATTTACAAACAAATAACCAGATGCAGGATTCAGTGAAGTGTACATAAATTAATCAACAACAAACCAGAAATAATTGTATAACATGGTTGAGATTGCGATGGATTAAGACTTTTTCAGATCTGATATAAAGTTATAATGTTTTTATATAGTACATGAGGAAGCCATTTAGTCAATGCGCCTATCCCCCACCCCACCCCCGAGCTATCATCTTGAATCCTATTCCCCTCCTCTTTTGCCATTTTTTTCATATTAATTTTCTTCAACTGTTTATCCAGTGCTTCACAACAGACAGTGCTGCATTGATGGCTTTTGTAAGTAATCCAGATTGAGGATTACTAGTCATTCATTTAGGTGTCCTCCAGATTGGTGGTTGATATTGGAAATAATTCTTCTGGAGTAGATAATGTAGCATCTGATTCTACATTGTCCCACAAACAGTCGTCGATTGAGCGACCAAGTTATTTATTTAAAGAAGAGATTCCTTGGGATGTTCTCCCGATGTGAAAGGCGCTATACAAATGTAATTTTGTTGTTGTTGTTATCCCCGGAAATGGGATCTGCCAATGGACTAACAACTGGGATCCTACTTACTGATGAGTGAACAGAGGAGTCATGTGGAGTTACAAAATTTGCCCAACGTTTTGCCCTGCCCAAGAATCGAACCAAGGTTCTCTTGCTTGTGAGGCAAATGCTCTAACCACAAAGCTACAGGACTTTGGGATCAAATAAGGCACATAATATCAACTAGAAATACAGGGATATGTTTGTCTTTGGCCATTCCCCAAATGTACCTTGACACAAATATTAGCACAAGGGCATACTTCAGCAATCAATTTTCACCTGCTTGTTGGTGCTTGAGTAGAAGAACTTCTATAGATTTCCTATTTTATGAGAACCACGGAAATATAACCTCATTAGAAATTTGCACGTTTGTTTTTGGTATTCTACATAGCCAAGTTTCATAAGTTTCCATCTGATCTAATAGAAGGAAACAATTTTTGTTTGTGGCAAAATTCTTTGGGCTACGTCAGGGACCACTTCTTGGATCAATCTTGAAAAATTGACTTGGATCACCCATAAAGAATATTCTGCACTGTCGCTTCAGTCAATCTTTATAGTACTGTATTGCCAAAGCTTGCCTTCTTCCACCAAGCAAGGAATTTATCATTTACTACAAGTGCTAAATGTGGTTTTCTCATCGGTATTAGAAAGTTTACCCTCAGCACCCTCTTTGGGTACCACTTGATCCTAATCTTGAAATATATGGGGGGTAAAAAAGGAAGTAGCATTCTATGTTTTGTTTGATCTTTAGTAGCAAATGTCAGGATTTTAGTGGAAACATAAATGCAATAATAAGGGAATGTAATTAAGTATTTGTTATTCCTTTTTTCAGGTGGGAGGGAGGGGAATATAGACATATCCATGCTTGCCATCAATATTGCTATGAAGCAGGATGATTGCTGCTGTGGCCAGCAATGGTCTTGGTTTTCCCTCAGAAACTCGGTCAAAAACTAACTAAACTCTGAGCTAATTTTAAATGGTAATCCAGACTGGGATTCAGACTCAAGTATTCGGAACTGAAGTTAAGCATTTCTTAATCAGAAGTATCAGATCACAATGTTTTCTTTAAAATTCACTTTGAAATTACTTCTGCAGCTGCTGTTTGATAGAACATATCTGTTTTCATCATCTGTTCATCCTCTGCATACAAATAGGATATTGCCAACATCTCATAAGGGAAAATCATCAAGTGTTCCTACCTCTTTAAGATTTTAAGATACTTGTATCACGTGGTTAGGTGACTTTTCCTACTATACTCTAAACAAAGTGCTTTATTTGGGGAAATAATAATAATATTCCTTGCATTTGATATAGCGCTTTTCACATCTTCTAGATGTTTCAAAGTGCTTCACAGAATATACTGAAAAGTGAATTGACTGATTATTTGTGGGCGAAACGCAACCTTATAACCTGATTTGGTTTTTGGCTGATCGCAGTATGGACATAAATTTGATTTAACGTGCCCAACAAATGGATACCATGGTCTCTATCACAGCATTGCTGTATTTAGCAGGCCTCCCCGCAGATTGTAAAACAAGCCCAGTTTCCAAATCAAAATTGAATTGAAGTAGTGTCAAAATGGGATGTTCACTTAGTTCCAAAGAAATTCTAGGTACTGTACTTTCTTTGTACCCATTGTTTAATCTTCATGTATTACCAAATAGATTTCATTCTTTTCTCTTCTGAATCTTTGAGTTCCAGATAATTTTGTTCAGTTTTTTCTTTAATTGTTAGACATTTATTTTCCAACATTGCACATGTTTCACTACTCTAGGTGTTACAGTGGGAATGTCTATTAGTGGATCCTGTCCATATAGCTATGATAGCATTACCTTGTGTCCTCAGTGTCAGTTTTAAGTCAGTAGTAAGAGAGGACCTTTTTATATTTGTATGTCGTATTCAAAGCTTTCCAGCTAAAGAAATCCCTCCTATCATGTCCTCTCTTAACTATTCCATTTTACGATTATGTCTATAATAGTGGCAGCCAGCGTTCAGATAAAACCAAGAGTGATGTGAGCATTGGTGAAGAAATTGAAGAAGACATCTCCATCGAAGGAGAAGATTTTGGTATCAATGATAAGGTTTGTAATAGTTGCTAGTGAAAATGATCTTAAGTTTAAAGATAATAATGTCAAATGCATTTCACGTACAGCCTTCTAGCAGCACTCAAAGCACATCAGTTTGAGTTTCCCTGTTCTTAGAAATGTTATAATGAAATATAGAATTTTTTATGTTTCTTTTCCTGATGCCTTGGTTGTACATTATGAGTACAGCTCAGCATTGCTATTGCTACGTAATTTGTCTAAATAGATCTGACCAAGCCTGGTGTAATATACGGACAGTTTCTGCAGAAATAGTTTAAAACCTTCCAACTTATAGTATTCACAAATATTTAAATATATACGTTGTTATATTTAAGTATGTTTACATGGTGAATATGTACATATGGAGTCCTGTAGCTTAGTGGATAGAGCACTCAACTCGCAAACAAGAGGATCTGAATTCGATTCTCAGGAAGGGTGAAAAAGTTGGGCAAGTTTCCTTGCTCCACACGTCTTTGTTTATCTAGTAATAAGTAGAGCCCTGTTGTTAGTCAATTGGCGGTTTGCTTTCCGGGGATAATAATTTGTTAAATTAAAAAAAAAATGTAATAGATTTCCCTGGATGATGGTTTCACTCTGGCCTTTAAAGTACTGGGACTCCTCAATTAATGTTGGGGATGTGTTCTTGAAAAGTGCGATTTTAAGTGAAACAACGTATAGCAAAACCTAATTGCCATAGGCCCTAATGATGTAAATAGGGGTTACATTCCTTCAGTACATTTCTGGTCTAAATTTTCCTGGTCTAAATAAAGACCCAAAACAACACCACTAGTATTGAAAATTAAAATAAAAGTTTAATAACTATATAAATAAGATAACAATACAATTACGAGAACATTTGCTGGAGATGGTTGATGTGGTCAGGCCCCTCTGGGGATCCGTACAAGAGGCAGGTAATCCCGCCCCTTCATCTGAATGACTCCACCCCTCCCGCCCACTGACAACATTAACCATCTCCAGTAAGTGTAGTTATTATCTTTATATATTTACTAAACAACTAATATAAATGTAATCAGCTAATATCCCTTCAATTAATCCAATTTTCTAATTATTTTTTCTAACTATTTATTAATTCATCAACAACATATATTGGGATGATATATAGAGAGGAGTTCCAACACAGTTTTACTAATTCTGAAATAGCTTTTTGCCACAGAGTCCATAAGTTTGAGAACTGTGTGGTTATGCAAGTTTTATTTATTTGACATCTACACACGAGTACAGCATTTAACTTTAAAGGACAATGTAGCCTGCTGAGCAGAGGGAGTGGACAGGTTGAAATGGGGTTAAAGGCACTGAGGTTCACCTTTGTTCATGTACTTGATCTGAGGAAATGCTTCAGGCATTTGACAAGCAAATGCAATATTACCAGAGAAAATTCTTCCACCGAGTGAATCTTAATGTCCATTCATCAGGATCTAATTGTTTCAGGTATATATGAACAAAAGGGCAGCACCCTGAGTTTATAATGCCTTGTCACTTCTTAGATATTTGCAAATGTTAAGAATGCTCATTACTGATCCCCCTTGTTTATATATTTTAATTAATGAATTAAGTTTACCTTTATTTTCATCTTCCCATCCTCTTCTTAAAATGCTGATTCTTGCTGGGATGAGGTTATATTAATGTCAATAGCTCAAGAAGCCCTTAATGTGAATTCTAGCTGATTTGTTTCACCTTTAAGGTTTAATAAGGCATTGATGTAAGTTGCCTATTTGCCCTGATTCAGATACACAAACTCAATACAAGCTGAGAATTGAACTTTCAATCTTCTGGTTTGTATGTTGTAGTGCACTTTTTCATATGTTTGCTAAAGATAAAGTACAGGTATCCCCCGATTTATGATGTTTCTATTTACACTGTTTAGATTTAACAAACATAATTTTTTAACACCTTTTTATCGATATACGACATTTGGTTTGGTTTTAACGACAAAAAAAATTGCCGCATCTTTTTTGCGCATGCGCAGTGCATAGTGCATACAGTATACGGGTTATATAATGGGACTGCGTGGGAAACCGCGTTTCGATTTACGTGACATTTTTCAGGAACGCAACCCTGTCATAAATTGGGGATACCTGTATTTAAACTATGCCAACTCCCTGCTTATCAGGCTTCCCAACTCTTCCCTCCTCAAGCTGCAAATCATCCAGAACTGTGCAGCTTGTGTCTTCTCGCGCACCAGGTTCTGTGACCCCCTCACCCTCGCCTGCTCCCCTGGCTCCCCATCCCTCAGAGGAGAGGGTTCAAAATTCTTCTCCTTGCCTTCAAGGACCTCCACGGCCTTGCTCCCTCCTACCTCTGTGACCTGCAACCCCATTTCAACTCCTGTCAGTAGCCAGCTCCACATCCCTGCCAGGCCCACGTCACCATCAGTGGTCAGGCCTTCAGCCTCTGCCCCTACCCTTTGGAACTCCATCCCACAGTCCCTTTACCTCACTCCTTCTCTTGCCCCTTCAAGGCACATCTCAAGACCCTCCTCTTCAACCACTCCTTCAGCCACCTTCCTACCTCTATCCTCACTGCCCTACATCTTTCACAATCCCCACCCCACAAGTCCGAATCCCCGACTTTCCAGCACCTAGGACATCTGACCAATGTGAAAGGTGCTTTACAATTGTTGTAAATATCAAAAATGTCTGTTTGAGTCAAGCAAGCATTAATGGATTCCCCAAGATAAATTGGTGTTATGTGGAAATTGTACACAATGTACCGGATGAGTTAGAAATCACAATGAATTTTGCTCCTCTATATTCTTTATGAATCTGGATAATATTTATATGAATTTGCACATTAAAATTCAATGATTTGCACAAGTTCATTTAAAAAAAAATATTCACAAACGTTTTATTCTAATGTATTCAATCCACGTGAAAGCAGTAATTGAACTATACATATTTTCTGTGCATTATTTTCTCACGCTTTTCTCTGATTTACTTTTGTGCAGCTTGACGATCTCACACAAGACCACACAATCTCACAGTTTAGTGATGTGGCAGATTATTTAGAGGAGGTTTCATAGAAGCTCTGGCCTTTGGATGAATTGCACAGAACAATGAGCAGTTTTTTCTTACTGCTTCTTTTCAGCAGATACATTTTAGTCATCTTCCTCAGTAGCTTGCAGCTGAACTGTTGCAAGCTGCCTGTGCCTTGTTACATTTCATTGATTGAGGTTTCCCAAGACTTGGGTAGCCATGTTTTCTGTGTTGTGCTTTTGGTATTAAATGATTCCAGCTTTAAGCCACACTGCACGTGTAATAAAAAAAACCTGGTAACAATCAAAATGTACTGAGTTGTGCTAATGTACGGCACACTATTGCTCAGAACATCTATCAAAGTGTGATAAATAAAGAAAAAATGCCTAATGTTCACTTTACAATGGACCATTCAGTCCTACATAGTAGTCAAATCTAATGTGTAAATAATATTTTGATTAAAAGCTGTTTTTAATGCAGAATTATTTACTGAATGTTGCTGTATTTGTACTTTATCTGCATACACTTTGTAGAGCTGATTGAAGTCTTCCATATGAATAGTTTTTAAAAATACAAGCTACCAAATGAAATATAGTGTTGGTCTGGTTTGTTGCATTTTTTATTTGAATATCTACAAAGAAAACAATACTGTTTGTGGGATTCAGGAAACTATGCAAATATGTTGATAAAGCTACAATTCAATGCAAACTTTGGGGTATACTAGAAATTTATGGTATGGAAATAAGACCCTAGAACTTATAGCAGCCTTATTTATATTGTTTGCTTATTTATATACTTCCTCTGAATATGAAAGTCACCATGCAAAAATAAATTGTTGTAAAATTATTCACCAGCTTATTTAGGCATACATATTATTCAGTCAAAACGGTTGGGAGTAAGTACATCAATTGGCGAAGGATACAGAATGAGCAAGAATGCTAGAAGGAGAGAAGAGATTGAGAATATAGCAAGGGAAGTTGCAGAGGGTTTGTGGGAAACAACTGATGAGTGCAGGGGAATGGTCAGGGTAAGGAGATGACAGCAAAATATCAACCCAGTTTGAGCCAAAGTTGGAATTGTGTACAGAACCCAAGCCAAGAGATAGTTTTCCATTCTCTCAAGAAGCAATGTTTGAGTTTGCTTTCTACTAGATACTAAGAATTTTACAGGAAATCATTTAACACGTATTATCTAAGAAGAGCCTATTTGGGCAAAACCTGAGTTAACAATAGCTTAAGCTTTTAAAGATTGTGACATTAATCTTTCAAGGCTGGATGTCCAGATCAGATCGCTAAACTCAGTATTTCTACACTTAATGGTTAAAACAAAAACAGGATAGTGGCTAGGATTTGCTCCCTCTCTTTTTAAAAAAAATCTTGTATATTCAAAGCATAGAAATGTAAGTCACAGTCAAATTCTCTTCAGGAGTCCATTGTACCAGGACTGTTGAGGTATAAGTACCTGATACTTCAGATAGGTTTCATAATTACAGTTTCCTGCAAAAAAAAACAAAGTTGAGCATTCAAAGTATTCTAATTTATTCTGCAAATCACATTTTAGAATTGTTTAAACACAGCACGGGCATACACTTACACTAGCAGTGATACTGAGATGCAATGATAGTGAGATCCCCTCTTCAAACTGAGTTTTTTAAAAATCAGTTGAGAAACAATGGCTATGCCTGACCTCTCCTTAATTTAGATGTAAAGTAGCTTTGCATTGTGCATTAGAAGAACGACAAGCACATCTTCAGAATCTAGCAAAACAATAATGTAGTGTATTGTACATCTGCAGATAGTCACATGATAAATATTATTGGGTCAACTAGGGTCCGGCGATATATCGCTAAAACCCAATATAATTTTCATATCGATACGCTGATATAGGCATTTCAAAAATATCGATATATCAAAAAGTCAATATATCGAGGGAAAAAATCGGAATTCGCGCACACTGAACTACAAGACCCAGAATGCTCATCTCTATACACAATGCACAGACCGAGGTGCAAAGCCGTCATATTGTATTCATAGTCCTCGGCTGGGGGGGGAGGGGGAGAAAGACGGCTGGGTGGGGGAGGGGGAGAGAGACGGCTGTGGGGGGGAATGGAGAGAGACGGCTGTGGGGGGGAGGGAGAGAGAGACGGCTGGTGGGGGGAGGGGGAAAGATACGGCTGGGGGCGGGGGGAGAGAGAGAGACAACGGGGGGGTGGGAGAGAGGGACGGCGGCGGGGGGGGTGGGGGGAGAGACGGGGTGGATGTGATAGATAGAGATGGGGGAGATGTGAAAGAGGAGAGAGACACAGAGACACAGACAGAAAAACACAGAGATGGAGAGAGAGAGACACAGAGAGAAAAAGATATTTACCTCCTGAGGAGATAGGCCCCGAATACGCGTGCACCTGGAACGCACGCGCACCCTGAATGCGCGCGTTGCGCACGCATGCGCAGCACGAACAACCCAAAAATATCGATATTTCGGTATATCTCAATATCAGCCCATCAATATATCTAAATCGGAAAATTTCCATATCGACGGACCCTAGGGTCAACTACATGTTCCTTTATTTTTATGGAAAATTCAGATAACACAACTGAAAATGATTTATGTCATTGTTTTAATTGAAAGCAAACTTTGTTGAATTTAAGTCAGAGATGTTACACTTACTCAGAGTACAGGGTGTTCATAAAGTCCTATTACCTCCATGTGTTGTTTTTACCCAGTGCACTGACCAATCAGTTGTAACATGGGAGAATTATTTTATTTAGAAGTACTGCACTTAATCATATTCAGTACAAGTGTTTAACTGTATTTAGACATCCAGAGGATCTTTCACGGCAGCTAGTTTTCTGCCGCCATTTTTGGTATAACATCTTCTGTAATATTTATGGAGTGATGAAGAAGTTATTGGTATCAGACGTTGTTACACTCGACTTATCTACCACAGAAAATATTTAATTGTACGAAAAACACAAGAGGTAACATGACTTTGTGAACACCCTGCAGAATAAAACTTGTTTTTCCTCCCTTAGTAACATAACTTAGTCTACATCTTAAAAGGGCATATTTACTGCCCCAGTGACAGTTTCTCCGAATTCCTACTGAGTGAGATTTCAATTCAGTGGAATTAAATGGGAATCTCACTCCCCACTATTTCAATTCCAAACTTCTTGACCCCACAATTCCACCAGTATAGGATCCCATAATCAATAGCATCAAACAATCCTCACTTCAAGAGGTATGACCTTCATTAAATTGTTACCTAAACTTAATGCAACCAGTGGCATTGGCAAGAATGGTAATAGAGAGAAAGGTGACAAATTTAGTTTGAATGCAAGCAAAGAACAGCTAAATCGAATATACTGGCAACTATCAAATTCAAAAGACTTCCAAAGGATTTGACTGGGAAGGCTTCTAAATAAATGTCACTCTTTATAAACATGAATTATACCATTCATAAACTGGAACTCGTGCAGGTAACTACAGCCATTGGTACTGATTTGCAGGTCATGTATATAGAATCCAGCACAGAAAGCCATTCAGAGTAGATTTTCTTTAGTTGGTGCTCTCAACTCTGTGGCGGAAGGATACACTAGGACTTGAGCTATAACTTAAGCTGAAGGTCATGTGTGAGAAACTGGTCCTGACTGGTGTTTCAGGAGGATGCTGAAGATCTCAGTTTATTTTGAAGAATTGGAATTACAGGTAATCCTAAATTCTAGATTAATGTTTCTCCCTCAACCAAACACCACCAAAAACGGATCATAATTTTATTGCTGGTTTGTAAGACATTTCTGGTGGTGGATTAGTTGCCATATTTGCCTTCCTAATTGTAGATAGACTTAAATTAATAAATTGTGTGAAGCTCTGAGATATTTTGATGATAGTAATAATATTCTTTCGCATTTGATCTAGCACTTTTCACGTCTTCTAGATGAATATATATATTTTTAAACATAACATATTAATAATAGACTAAATAATAACAGAATATTGCATGGCTACTTACCAATAAAGCAATAAATATTGATTACAGTCTATAAACACAGCACACAAAGGTTTTTTTTATTTCTCTCCTTCCCCCTCTCTCTCTTTCACACACACACATTCAGTCTCAATGGCCCCAAACCCAACACCCCTCCTTTCATTTTCCATCTAAATTAATCTACTCACCCCCTCTCCCCCACCTCTCTCTCCCCCTCCCACTCCTCTCTCTTTCTCCCCCCACACCCTCTCTCTCTCCCACCTCTCTCCCCCACTTCTCTCTCCCCCACTTCTCTCTCCCCCACTTCTCTCTCCCCCCCACCCCCCCCCCCCTCTCTTTCTCCTCCACTACTGCAGCATTCAAAGGTAATCGTACTGTACTTTTGTGAAGGAAAAAACCAGCAGCGCCACCTTCAGGCACTAGTAGCAGCATGCCAAAATACTGAAACGAGGGCAAAAAATGTGATTGTGCCGGACAAGACCCGGTTAATCGATTGAGGACCTTTTTTTTTGAGGTGCTGGTTATACGGAAGTTACGGTTGATCGGGTCATGGATAAATGGGTTTTTACTGCACTGTAAAGTGAATTGCGAACAGCAGTGCCCCACAAGCAGGCATGCATTGAGTGACCAAATTATTGGGGTGTTTTTAGGGATTATTATCTCTTGAAAAACGATCCGTCATTCGACTAACAACCGAATTCCTACTTACTGCAAACAGGTGTGTGAAGTAAAAAAATTTGCCAAACATTTTGCCCTGCTGGGAACCAAACCGTGGTCTCTCACTTTTGAGGTGAGTGCTCTAACCTCTGAGCTACAGGACTCAACTCTTGATGTGATAAAGCAATATCATGCTCGTGTCTACTACTTTCTCCAATGGAACTAATTGTTATAATCTCATTTCTGTGCCCTGTCTCTATAAAATATATAGGAACATAGGAACAGGAATAGGTCATTTAGCCCCATAAGCTATGGGGCTAAATGTTCCACCATGCTATAAGATCATGGCTGACTGATCTGTACATCAACTCCAATTACTCATCCTTGCTCCATATACTGTACTTTGATCCATTCACCAAACAAATATCTATCCATTTCAGTCTTGAAAATTTGAATGGATCCAGCATCCACATCCTTTTGAGATAACGCTATATCAAATGCAAGGATTATTATTATCATAACAACAACACTCATTGAAGTATAGCATTCCAGAAGTTTTTGTCTAATTCACATAAATGTTGGCTGAAATAGGCACATGTGGTAATGTGCTCAACATCTTCATAACCCTTTGTGTAACATACTTCCCCTTTATGTTTCCAGTAATGATCTTGAATTTGCATTTTGTGACTGACGGATCATCTTGTGGTAATACTTTTTCACCATTTACCTTCCAAACTCAGATTTGTAAACACTTCTATCAGGTCTCTTAATAATACAGTCTCAGTTTTTGATCTGTCTCATTACAACTCATTCCTCTTATTTGTGCTATTATTATTTACTGAATCTACCCTCTCAATGATCCTTTATAATGCTAAGAACCCCCACAAATCCATACAATGCTCCAACTGTGGCTTACAGTAAGAAAAATTGCATGTCACATGAATCCCTATTATTAACTTATTTATTGATCAAATCGCATATAATTTGGGATATAGGATATAATCAACAATGACTTTCCCTGTTCACAATGTTATATTTATTACTGTGTGAGAAAAAATGGGACCATTTTCTTTTAACATGACTTTTATTGAGTCCCCTCTTAGGCTTACATTTTTTTGGGGGAAAAAATCTGAACATGTTATTTTCCAACTCAGTCAATATGAGGGTTAAAAGGTCAGCAGTGTCAAACATTCCTGAAATTGACTCCTTTTTAAAGGTAAGAGATAGGAGCACCTGGTTTGTGTTACAACTGTCTCCTTGATCCAAATAAAACATGAAAGGAATGGTGTTTGTGCTCACTTGGTTCATCTATCACTTGGATTTTAATGAATGTCTGTCACACTCTTAAGCCATGCAATTAGACATTTGTGCTGACTTTTCCAAAACAGATAAGTATTACTAAGGTCAAGCTATCAAAGCTCAATAATGCATTAACTCTTTGAAAACTGAATAATTTGCAGATTTCAAACTTCAAACACAGAATACATGCAAAATCAATGACAAATATGTAGAACATTTAATTGCAAAATTCACTGAATAAAACAACCTCTGAGCCTGATTGTAGTTTAGGAACAAATATACTATTTGCAATATTAAACTACTTTTACTATTGTTATTCAGCATTTATAGAAATGGTCTGTCAAAATAATGTATCTTCATCCTCCTTTCCATTTACCTTTTACCCATTTTTATTATTATTATTATCTTCTAGATGCCTCAAAGTGCTGTACAGAATATACTGTGTGTTGAATTGACTATGTATGTGGGTGAAACGCAACAGCCAATTGCGCATAGCATTGTAGATTGAAATGACCCAATTTTTATGAGGGATTGTTATCAGGTGTGTGGAATACGGAAACTTGCCCAAGGTTTTGCCCTGTCTGGAATCAAACCCAGGTCTCGCTTGTATTTTTCAAAATCTCGAATTTCTCGAATTCAAGATCCTCCTCCTCACCTTCAAGGCCATTCACGCCCTTGCCCCCGCCTATCTCTCCAACCTGCTGTCTCCCTATCAGCCGTCCCCTCCGCTCAGCAGGCTCTGGACTGCTCCACGTTCACCGCCCACCAACACCGCCCCACCATCGGTGATTGAGCTTTCAGCCTGTCTGCTCCCACTCCATCCCGCAATCCCTTCACCGCCTTTGCCTTCGAATCCCAATACTTCCTCTCTTTTCTCTTTCAAGGCCAGTCTCAAGACCCTCCTCTTCGACCATGCCTTCTGCTCCCCTCCTGACTCTTACCCCTCTCTCCTTCCCCTTCCCCCTACCCGACCCTTCCCCCCTGCTCGGGTTCCGACCTGATTGTTCAGAGGCTTGGGATGTCCTCCCAATGTGAAAGGAGCTCTATAAATGTAATTGTTGTTGTTGTATTGCGAGTGCTCTGAACGCTGAGCCACAGGACTCCATGAACAAGAGTCTACAATAGCTACAGGTTATTGTACTTTTAGGTACTTATTCAATAAGTAGTCGATTTAAATATTTATGAAGAAGGATTAGATTTAATTTCCTGATATATGAGTGTAAAATGATACAGGACTGAGCATTAGTGAAGCTAGGTTGTTGAATGAAGGATTGTAGAGCAAAAATTTTCTTAAAAATTATATTATCTTTGGCTGCTAATTTAATGGATTTAATGGTACATAGAGTATTATAAATACTTAATGCTAAGTTGCATCAAACGGAGTATCACCATACACATTACACGGCATTGAGTAGGGCATTTGTCAAGATTATTTCCATGTTAACTTTTTTGACCTTCCTAAAGTTTTGGATTAGTAAGCGAGTTCAGTAAGTTCACCTTTGTCTTTTTTGCGAATCACTTTTGCAAACATAATACACTTAATAAATACAACATCAATTTATATTGTCATCTTTCTTGAAACCTGAAACTAACTCCATAATCCAGATGGAATCTGTAGCTTGGGGACGAGCCCAAAATCCTGTAAAAGTACACAAACCTCTTTTCCGAAAGAAACCCCTGCTTTGTTTTTCTTCTGTTTTCCTTGGCTTGAGCCACAGTGAGTTGAAATGGAAAGGAATGACTTTATGAGAGTAGGGGAGTTGATGGTGCCAGATACAGGACGTGACCTGTCCGAGTCAAAATCTCCTGGGAAGCCTGCAGCAGTCTAGCTAAATTGGCAGCTACTGTTTGTAGCTGCTCACACAGTTTCAGACAGTGTGCTGAATGCCAAAAGATTGGATCGTACCTCATCATTGCTGTACTGACCACAAAATAACCGTTTGGAAAAACTTTCCTGTTCTGTTAGCTGTTTGATTAAACAGGCTATGCCACACTCTAAGAATAATAATCATAATGATCGTTGCCTTTGGTACAGCACCTTTCACATCGGAGGACATCCAAAAGCGCTTCGCAGGATTTACTGTGAAGTGGAGCGACTGCATATTTGTGGGCAAATGTCGGTTTCAAGTTCAAATGGGATATGACATGGGTGCACAATTAAGAACCAAAAGAACATTTTCTGTTGAATGAAAGAACTTACATTTTTACAGCTTGTGTTGAACCGTGTTAACGTGCTTTACACTACCGGTAATTGTGAAATATAGTGACTTTTTGTAGGGAAACATGGAAGCCACTTTTCACGCAACAAGTTCCCACGGACAGCGATGAGGTGAGTGCTCGAATAATCTGGTGGAGGTTTGGTCAGAGCATCGGGAAAAGTCTCTTCTGGAAGAACAGTTATTGTTATTCTTTTTTGAAATGTTATTCCACATATATATTGATATCCACATATATACAATCAATGCACTCTACAGTATATTCCAAGAAGCACTTTGCGACGTCTAGAAAATGTGAAAAGTGCTATATTAAATGCAAGGATGATTATTATTATTATTATCCATCTCAAGATTAGACAGACAAGAACATTGATTTAATGCAGTGATGGCCTGCCTTTATTGTTGGCAGATCAAATTAGTTTTCTTGATTGAATATTTCTACCTTATGCCATAAATCAGTAAATATTCCATCAGGCAAAGAATGAAAACATACTGGCAGTTAAACGTGTACTCATCTAGACGTGTACAAATATTTGGGGGAGGGAGGGTGCTTCTTGACAGCCCCATGAGCCTTTTCCGGCCCTTGGTCCACCATTGTCCACCACTGATTTAATGCCTCATCCGAAGGATGGCATCACCAACGCACTCTATTCTGGAGTATCATCCATGAACTCAAGACACGAACTGGAACGTACATCCACAATTGTCTGAGCCAGAGGCAAGAGTGTTAACAACTGAGCCAAAGAACTATGAAAGGCACTAAGGGCAATTTAAGTTATACAATAGCAGATGTCAGCTCTTTCTGCCAAAACTAGTCAACCTTTAAAATGTATTATTACACTTAATTTGGAAGACTGTAGAAATATATATCAGAATAAGTAGTAAAGTTTATAAATATAGAATTACTAGAATGATATTTTAGCAACAAATATATTCTCATATTTTATGAGCAACTATATTCTCATATCTTTCTCTTCTCCAGATTTTCACCATAATAATACATGCTTAAAACAATGCATTTGATATAGTGTCTTATGCCATTGAGATGTCTCATAGCGCTTCACAGGATATGCTATGAAGTTCTCTGACTGTGTGTAACTTGTGATTAAACTTAGCAATTAATTTGCATACAGAAATGTACCACAAACATCCATAAAGTGAATGGTGAATTTTATTTGGGGCTAGATCTGGTGTCCTATATTCCAAAGCACCACAAGAAATTGCTTCAGTTTTTAACATCCACTTGAACAGACAAACAAGAGCTTGGTTTAACATCTCATCCAAAGGACAGCATCTCCAACATGCAGTACACCCCCAGCACTGTGTTGGTGTGTCAATATAAACAATATGGATTCCAAGTCTTGACATAGGCCTTGAACCCCCACCTTCTGACTCAGGCAACGGTGCTGCTAAACTGAGCTAGTTTGACACACACATGATAGTAGGTACACATAGCTTGTATGTTACAACCAACATTACCTTCAAATCAAAGACAAAGAAATGTAAAGCAATACTAAATATTGGAGTTTAAAATAACTAGTGGCGTTATGTTTGGTTCATTTAATAAGAACTACAGTACGTATTTTATTTATGAGTTGTTTCTGTAGATTTTGCCTATAGTTGAAGGTTCTGTTAGGTTACTCTGTACTAGGGTCGGTCGATATGGAAATTTTCTGATTTAGATATATCGATGGGCTCATATCGAGATATACCGAAATATCGGTATCTTCGGGTTTTTCGTACTGCGCATGCGCACGTGGCGCGTGCATTCGGAGTGCGCGCGCATTCTGGATGCGCGTGCGTTCTGGGTGCGTGTGCATTCGGGGTGCGCGCACATTCGGGGCCTATCTCCTCAGGAGGTAAATATCTTTCTCTCTCTGTGTCTCTCACTCTCTCAATCTCTGTGTTTTTCTATCTGTGTCTCTCTCACATCCCCCCCATCTCTATCTATCTGTATATTATCACATCCACCCTGTCTCTGCACCCCCCCAGCTGTCTCTCTCCCCCCCACCTCCCCCAGCCGTCTCTTTCCCCCTACCCCCCCCAGCCGTCTCTCTCCCCCGCCACCCCCACCCCCAGCCGTCTCTCTCCCCCGCACCTCCCCCAGCCGTCTCTCTCCCCCCCCACCCTCCCCCAGCCATCTCTCTCCCCCCCACCCCACCCCCAGCCGTCTCTCTCCCCCGCACCTCCCCCAGCCGTCTCTCTCCCCCCCCACCCTCCCCCAGCCATCTCTCTCCCCCCCACCCCACCCCCAGCCATCTCTCTCCCCCACCCAGCCATCTCTCCCCCCCCCCAGCTGTCTCTCTCCCCCTCACCCCCCCACCACCCCCCAGCCGTCTCTCTCCCCCCCAACCCCTTGCATACCTGTATATTGTATTCAAGGACTATGAATACAATATGGCGGCTTTGCACCTCGGTCTGTGCATTGTGTATAGAGATGAGCATTCTGGGTCTTGTAGTTCAGTGCGCGCGCGTTCCAATTTTTTACCTCGATATGTCGATTTTTCGATATATCGATATTTTTGAAATGCCTATATTGGCGTATCGATATGAAAATTATATCGGGTTTTAGCGATATAGACTACTACTCTGTACACATTGTTTTTCAGGAAGAAGAAATTACAATAATGACTGACAGTAATAATACAACAGCACCAGCCAGGAGAGTAATTGTAAATACACTTTTACCATTTTTAAAGAGTGATGGTTCTTCTTAGATATTCAGAACATATCACTCATGTATTACAATTTTCCTTCCAACAAAGCCCATAATTTGATTGGTATTTAAATTAAGCCATATACCACCAGTAAGTCTACAGGCCTGCATCTGTGTGTCTATACATCGGTTCTATATATTTTCACTTACACCCAATTAGTCTCCGGCCCAACATTTTTTATTGCAATGTGAGAAATGATTCCTGTGATTGTGTAAAATAATATTAATCCTTGTATTTGATCTAACACCTTAACATATTATCGATATGCTTCATAGGATATAGTGTCAAGAAAATAAAGTCTGAAGAAAGTAACTTCTTGATCTTGATTTAGGCTCTGGCTACGTCTAAATCTTCTATCTTGGGAATCCTCCAGTTCGCATAAAACTTCTTTCCATTACATCAATTCCCTTTAGTGCTATCAAAGCTCATCCACTGACCACAGAGGCCCCATGGATTTAGAAATAGCAGGTCATGCCTCAGCAATTCTCTGGTATTCTACGACGGGAATAACTAAACCGGTGGATGAGAACAATCCAATGAATATAATTCACTTGAATTTTTAGAAAGCCACCACAAGTGAGGCATTTTACCTCTTTGAACACCATGTGGCCTCCTACAAGTTTTCTTGCTTTTAATGTCAGAGGCTGATCTATGATGTGGTCATGTCGATAAAACAAGTCTAGTGGGGATGGTAAAAAGAGAAAGGTTTTTGAAACAAAATCTAGAATTAGCAGAAAAGATTATATGTGAATGAAAACAGGATTAAAATAAGATAGGGATAAAGAGAAATAGTGTTGGAAAAGAGATAATAGGACAAGCATACAAAAAGTATTTAAAATGTTTCATGCTTGTTTTAAATTGTGCATTTGGTATTATTTAAACAAAAACAACAACAATAAAACTATATTTGTAGAGCGCTTTTCACACTGGGAGTACGTCCCAAAGCACTGGATAATCCTTGCATTTGATATAGTGCTTTTCACGTCTTCAAGACGTCTTAAAGCACTTCACAGAATATACTGTAAAGTGAATTGACTGTGTATTTGTGGGTGAAACGTGGCAGCCATTCCTGCACAGCAGTGTCCTACAAACAGCCGTGATTGAAATTATCATTTTTTTATTGTTTTTTTTCAAGGCATGTGGAGTAAGGAAACTTGCCCAAGGTTTCGCCCTGCCTGGAATGGAACCCAAGTCTCTCACCTGCAAGGCGAGTGCTCTAACCACTGAGTTACAGGACTCTACGAGCAGTGCCGCTAACAAAACCTGTTGATCTAGGGAGTCACAAATTTAGACCTACTGCCAGCTGAAGGGTATAATAATAATAATAATCCTTGCATTTGATATAGGGCTTTTCAAGTCCTCCAGACGTCTCAAAGCGCTTCACAGAATATACTGTAAAGTGAATCGACTATATTTTTGTGGGCAAAATGCAGCTACCAATTGCGCACAGCAGTATCCCCACAAACATTTGTGGACTTAACTGACCAATTTTTTTTATTGTTTAGAGGATTAAAGATCATGGAATCATGATTAGTAGAAATAGATTTAAAGCTAGCTTAGTAACATGAAGTAGAACAGTAAATTGAATAATAAGCAGTGTCCAGCACTTCATGGAATATACTGTATAATAGATCGAAACAGAAGATTTTCAGGATGGATTTGAAAAGGGGGAGAGAGGGCGCAGGTCAGTGGGATTGACGGAGAGTGTTCCAGAGTTTTGGGGTATAGTGGCTGAAAATGAGACCTCTGATATTGGAGCAGAGGGCACAAGGGACAAGCAGGAAGACAGTGCCAGTTGAGCTGAGGCCCCAGGTGGTGGATTGGGGACTGAGGAGGTCGCACAAGTAGGGAAGTGCCAGGGAGTGAAGGGATTTGAAAACAAGTGTGAGGAACTTGAGGTTGAAATCAAAGTTGGTGATGGGGAGACAGTGGAGCCTGGCCAGAACTGGTGAGATGTGGGAAGGGAGTTTGGTCCAGGTAAGTTTGCCTATAAACTCTCAAAATGCCAAATTTTAGGATTTGTATGCACAAATAGCAACTAATTTACACACAGCAATCTAATTTATGCAATCTGAGATGCTACCGCAGCACCTTGGGACATCCTCCGACATGAAAGGCCCACTATGAATGTAATTTTGTTGTTGTTGTTGTTGTAAAGGACAATATATAAACACAATTGTTGCTTTTGTTTAACTAAAGCTTGGTTTTAGCTTGACTCAAGTTGGTAGAACTCTTGTTTCTGGTTCAGATGTTGGGGTTTCAAACCCCATGTTAGGATTTAGAGTTCTAGGTCTAAGTTGACACTCAATTCAGGTGTGCAAGACTGCACAACATTTGAGATGTTATGTTTGTACAAACTGGCTCCCATGTGAACATTTTAAGTACGGTATATATATGGTTATATATCATACTTAGATCTTCTAATGGTTTAAAGTAATAAAAAGATAATTAATTGGTTATTCACTTCATAGCCGTTTGTGGGACATTGTTATGCTTAAATTAGCTGCCGCGTTCGCCTGTAAATACAGTCAATTCAGTCTGCAGTACATTCTGCAAAGAACTTTGAGATTATTGAGATATGATAAACAATAACAAAATGACACTTGTCACGTCAGAAGGACATCCAAGGCGCTGGACAGTCACTGTGTCAGACCTGAGCTGGAGACAGGGTAGGGAGGGAACAGGGGTAATAGGAGTTGCCGATGGGACCATCGAAGAGGAGAGTTTTGAAGCACTCTATCAAATGCAAGTAATATTATTATTATCATCATCATCATCTCAGAACATTGCTCCAAGGGAGCATAAGACGCAGGACCATTTTTCTTGCATTAGTTCAATTAACATGTATACCTTCTTCGTTGAAACACCAGATGCTGCAAAACACTCACGGGGAGCTGACTGTAGAGCTGTATTGAAGAAGTTATGAGTAATTCATGCAGGCCAATTATAGGCACAAGATTAAGATGTGGTTTTGGCTGCCACTGCCAGTTTGCAATTCATTTAACTAAACCTCAGCGTTTCACTGCAGTCTCGATCATTTCGTTGGGCACGTCACACAGAATTGTTAGAAAGTTCTTGGAAAAAATCACTGAGATAGTCAGGCAATCCCATTTCAGTCAATGATATAATTTATGGCCATGGGCACCACTTGTGGAAAATCTTATGGTATGTGAGAACATATGGATTGGGATTAATCTCCTCCCTCCCTCCCTCCTCTTTCCAATCATTTCCAGATGTTTATTTGGTGTAGCAGGTGATTGCCACTTCAGGGATTATTAGAGCAGTGGGCTTTGTACTCAATGGATACACAGCTGGCCATTGAATATTTTCCAGGCAGTGGAACTTTAGAATTGCTTGTTTTAATCAAGGTTGTTTAGGTGATCAGTCACACAACAGCAAAAGGTTTGCTCCAGTAAAATAGGCACCAATTTATGAAACACAATAGTAAGAGCAAGAGGTTTGTGCAGGCAAATACATAATATTGAAAGCAAGTTTGTACTTCATAATAACTAAGAGGCACAACTAATCCAACCAGAAACTGTCATATCCTCCTTTGACAAATAACAACAACAACTTTGATTTATATAGCGCCCTCCACGCCGGACGGCGTCTCAGAGTGCTTCAATCCCATTTAGTTGTGGATATACAATAGTCAATGGTTTAAAGCAGAGGAAAGCCAATCAATGAAGCTTCAGTTCGAAGTACAGTACTACCCGTAGCTAAAGAATAAAGTTATGTACTTATAAATTATACGTTTAGACAGAACCGTGCAGTCTAAAGATCCCTAGGACCTGCTCCATGTTCCATTATCCCAATGGTCACTTGATACCAAGCTGGTAGGTAATCTACAACTGCGGATTATCTTGCAGATTACATCACCAGAGGCCACAAAATTCATATGGTCCTAACCTTAGAAACGTTGTCTTAATGTTTAAGATGGTGAAAAAATGTAAAATATTTCTAGGCTGACACCCCAGTGCTTTACTGGGGCTGAGAAGTGTTGCATTGTTGAAGATACCATCCATCGGATAAGATTTTGAACAGAAGGCCCATCTGCCTGTTCAGGTAGATCTAAGCAACCCCATAATAATCATAATCCTTGGATTTGATATAATGCTTTTCACATCTTATCGACGTCTCAAAATGCTTCACAGAATATACTGTAAAATGAATTGACTGTATAGTTGTGGGCAAAATACAGCAGCCAATTGCCCTCAAACAGTCGTTGTTTGAAATGACCAATTTTTATTATTGTGTTTTTTTGGGGACGGATTCTTATTAGATGTGTGGAATAAGGAAACTTGCCCAAGGTTTTACCCTGACCTGCCTGGATTTGAACACAGCTCTCACATTTGTAAGGTGAGTGCTCTAACCACTGAGCTACAGGAGCTCCACTATTTGAAAAGTAGAAGAAAGCTTCTCCCAGTGTCCTGGCCGACCATCCCTCAATCCTTTGCTGTTTGTGAGAAATTGACTCATATGTTTGCCTACAAATATAGGGTCACTGCACTTTATAGAAGGTTGATCGACTAGTGTCTGGCGTTGTTCCAATATCATAATTAGTAAAAAAAAAGTGATTAAAGCCCCGAGGTCCATCAAATCCACTCCCTGCAGAACCCCCAACCTCCAATTTTCACACAATGGACACACATTTCCCCTTGGAATATACATCCCACCACTCATAAAATCCATATATTCAGAACTCTGGTGCCTGTATCATCATCTTGCCAAACAACAGACCCACATCACTCCCAGTCTTTGTCAAGCTCCACCAGCTCCCTGTTGCAGAACCCCTGTTGCACATCCCTACCCTATCCAACCTAATTATACGCCACTCCTGTATCCCTCCCTCCCTCGATATCCATTGGGCTCTGTACTTCTGCACATTCTCCATTCTTTTGACTCCCAACATTAGCGGCTTGCTTTCAGCTGTAAAACGGTGGAACTCTCTACCTCGATGCCTCTTCCTTGCCCCATCCTTACCAGTCTTCAACTGTACCAGAAGATCTTTCTCTTTGACCATATTGACTGTCACCTTCCCTCTCTCGATGACTCAACGTACAGCTCCACTATTTCCAAGACATCTTGTGTATCAGAGCTCTCCCTCAACTTCTGTGTGTGATGCTTGAGTCACCTTTGAAATAGAGTCTCTCAGGATTAGAAGAGAAGCAGAGGCTGCTTACTACACTTAGTACAAAAATGTTAATAAAATTTGCACGTACATCAAGAGGTGAGAACTATTGCAATCTCTTGGAGTCCTGTGGCTAGTGGTTAGAGCACTCGCCTTACAAGCAAGAGACCTGGGTTCAATTCCAAGCAGGGCGAAACCTTGGGCAAGTTTCCTTACTCCACACGCCTAATAATAATCCCTCCAAAAAACAATAATAAATTGGTCATTTCAATCCAGGACTGTTTGTGGGACACTGGTGTACGCAAATGGCTGCCACATTTCGCCCACATATATACAGTCAATACTTTTTGCAGTATATTGTTTGAAGTGCTCTGAGATGCCTAGAAGACATGAAAAGCGCTATATCAAATGCAAGGATTATTATTATTATTATTAATTTTGTGTTCTAAATGTGGCACTTTCCTCTCGGTGGATAATCCCATATTTTACATGAACTCTAATCCAACTGTGGGCACTAGAATAATTCCCACAATCCTACACTATGTTGAGATTTTCCACCACACTGAGAGAATATGCAGGGAAACTTTTTTTTATGGACTTCCAGTGTTATATGGCCTTATCACATTGATACGTCTCTTACTCATTGTTTCTCTCCTCCCCAACATGAGGCCTATTGTAGTTACCAGTTTATCGGAAAACCAGCTATTCTGAGATCAATTGACCACATGAATGTGAAGCTCCGTGTGCTCTCTTCTCCCGGGATTCCTTGTCCCCTTTGATATAACCTTTTCACCACAATGAGAGGACGTCTCAAAGTTCTTCACAGAATTTACTGTCAAGTGCAGTGAGTTTTTATATTATAAGGTAACAAAGCTGGCAATATGCCCACAGCAATGTCTCGCAAACAGCCAGAAGTGAATGGCCAATTTTATTTGGAGAATTGTTGGCCAGGATAACTGAAGGAAACTCCCATGGCTGATGGATATTATTGCTGTTTTTTTGAATAGAAACCTCTTATATATCTTTCACTTCTCTCACTACTGTGGTGATTCCTCTCAATCTTCCTCTTCATTAAACTCACCAATAGCAGCTCCAAACTTGCACTTATTCACATTTCCATACATCTTTTCAGCTGTGAAATCCTACAGGAGCTTTTCATAATATGATACAATACAAAATTACACGTGGCTTTCACGTTGGGAGGATGTCCCAGGGTTCTGGACAGTCAGGGATTTTGACCTGAAGAAAGGTATTGGGATCAGGGAGGTTGGAGGGCAGGGAGGGTAAGAAAGTGATTGAAGAGAAGGGTCTTCACATGTGCCTTGAAAGAAGCAAGGGAGGGAGCGAGGCAAAGAGAATGTGGGATGGAGTTCCAAAAAGCAGCTGAAGAGTGGGCAGAGAGGCTGAAGGTGTGACCCCCAATGGCAGTCTTCAACAAGGCCATACAAAGCTGGCTTAACCTTGGCCTCTCTTTCACCAAACATTTCTAAGGTGTAGGAAAACTAAAGCACTAAAAACGTGAAACATTTTTCTGTTACAATGAACAAACATTTGATTTCCCTCCACGAACATCAGCATTTGTACTACCATTAGTAAATGCAAAATGTAGGGCCCGTTCAGAGTTAATTTTTATGCCATTCAGTGTCTCAGATCTCTGTCTACTTTAGAAAATCTCTTGCCCACTACATCATAAATTTGTTGATCAAAGTAATGTAAGGAAGGTTATATCTCAATCATATTATTTTATATCATAGGATACTGTGATAGATAGCTTTCAGTGAGCATCCGCTCTCTATCTGTCTTTACCAGTTTTGCAGACATAATATTTATAGAAGCCCCTCAGAGTTTATGAAAGGCATAGTTGATTCACAGTTGAACAGTAAGCAAGTCAAGGAAATTGGAGGGTTAGTGCATCTCAACATAGCCATTTTACAGTGGTGTGAAGGTCGGAAATCAAATCAGTTAGTGTAGTGCACAGGTAAAATACAGAAAGGAGATGCAGTCATCAAGTGAGGTAGTGTTTGTAATGAATACCGATACCTGTAGGCAGACATTTGATTCTGGCCCTTCAGGATTTGAATATCCACATAGCAGAGAAGATGCCTTTATGCCATAGAATAACATAGAACAATGTACAAAACACATCATGCTTTGCAACTAACTCATGTCAAAAGAAAGAAGAAATGATTGATTGTGGGAGAGCTAAGACAGGGCCGGCTATAAGAATATATTAGAAAACAAATCCTATGAAAAATAATCTTAAAATGGTGTAATACATTAAAAAGTATTAAGAAGATTTGCTTTGAAGATATGAACACAAATGTTTCGCATTAGCTGTGCAAACATTCAGCGCATCATTATATATTATGACAAGTGGGGTTTCGGGGAGAGCAGAGCAACTCTGCAAGAACACAGCTCTCTCGGCAAATTCCATCCAGCTGATTGCAGGCCAACTATGGCACTGTTCCTCCTTTCATCTCAAAGCTTGCAGCAAACGGAGAGAACAAATAGTTCCAACACCTGAAAATTACTGCAGTCAGATGTTAGTGAAGACAAAACACAGGAATGGACCGTCCGGTCCCAAGGTAAAAATAATTAACATTTAAAAAGGAATAAATAATCCTACTCTACTTGTCTCTTGAACCCCCTCAATCGGATTCTTTGCCAAATAGCTATCTAATTCCCTTTTGAATTTGCAGATGTTATCTGCCTCCCCTTGGTATTCTATTCCACATATTCATCACTCTCTGTGTGAAGTAGTTCAATCTACACTGTCTTAAATCTTCTGAGCTTCACTCTCTCCCTCTCTCCTTCTTCTGGCCATGTAAAGAAAAGATTGCTCACTTGATGTCTCCCGGCCAATAATTTCCCCCTTTATCCTTTGCTGGAATATGCTGGCACAGGTTAGGCTGCCGTGTCTCCATACAGAGCTACACATTCTATAATTCAGTGAACTTGTGCAGGCATTTTACCACAACTACAACAAATTGATGTTATATAGTGAGTTTTATAGAATGATTTTACATTGATAAGGTGTGATTTCAAAAACAAATCTTGATTTTACATTGATAAGGTGTGATTTCAAAAACTTATTGAAAGACAAACAGTGTGGTCTAACATGAGGATTCAATTTAGAAAAGTATAAAGTATCAATCAAAAATGTGTTCAGATGTAGCAGATATGAACTCCCTGACCCTCTTCCCCTCTTTACTCCTTCCTCCCTTTACCCCCTTCCCACCTCCCCCCCACTCCTGAGCCCATTTTCACTGAGGAAGTGCGAGAAGCTCTGTGGTTTGCGATATGACTTCCAGAGTGACTGTTGATTAGATTGATGCTATTAATCCCTAATCAATACACTAAAATGCAGCACTTATTTCTTGTTGAAATATTTGATTTGGGCCACTGTGTGTTGGTTAACTCGGTGACGGACCGGATTATGTTTCCTGCCTCCACCAAATCTTAAACAACAAAAGTTACAATGATAATGAAAAGGGAGTAAGATTCCTCTGTATTTGCTACATGAAATAATACTCGCATGTCAGCCTAGCTCGGTTCGTAGTAGTACTCTCACCTCTGAGGCAGACAAGCATACGAAAGAGTGGAGCTTGGAGGGGTTTGGAGCTAAATCAGGGCAGTTGGTTTGAGCCAGTGTGAGCCTTGCTCTGTGAGCCAGTGCAGACTCATTGAGCTGAATGGCCTCCTTTTACTCTGTAGATTTTTAAGGTTCTATGTCCTGATCAATGATGAAAGCCGGGTATTCACTATATGGAAGTTTGTGAAATATTATTGTCTGCAAATTGATTGTCTCGTTCACCTACAAAACACACAGACACTATACAATAAATGCCGTGAAACAATTTCAGACATCTTGATGGCTTGATAAAGAACTTTATTAAATGCAAAGATTATTATTATTAACAATAATATTGTTGGTGTTATAAGCACAAATGCTTCACATGTTCCTCACCAGTTGCTCTATTGTCAACAAGCTCTACTCAGTGACATTATCCTTCGAATCCCCTGCGAATGTGTCAACTGCTGGAGATTATCAATCCATTTGACTTCTAGAACTTAGTACCTCTCAAAAAAAATCATACTTTGTTGTGTTCTGTTCAATTAGTTCTATTTCATACGTACTATGACAATCTTTTTGGTCAAGTGCTTTAATCTGTGGTGAGTTGACCTGTTTCCTGTTACAAGTCATTAAGACAATGTATTTTGGTGTTCTTTTTGGAATCTGTCCTTGTGGTTCGTTGGCTGTGTAGGTCACTCTAAGGGGCAAAATGTGTTTGAGGAGATGTGCTCCATGAAGCAGGGAGTATTTTACTATGCATTATGGCTCCATGCGGTTGAGTCATTACAGATAGTATGAGTAATGGTCTACACTAAGGGTTCCCCGAAGATTAGTTTGTACACACAAGGCCTCTTTTTAATCAGCACCAGCACAGATCCGCAGTGGTGTGTGAAACGTCTGTTCTAAATCCGGTGTGATGACAATGTGGGGGAAGAGGCGTGGAGTCCTGTAGCTCAGGAATTAGAGTACTCGCCTTTCAAGCGAGAGACATAGGTTTGATTCTCGGCAGGGTGAAACCTTGGGCAAGTTTCCTTATTCCACACCTGATAAAAATCCATCAAGAAGAAAAAAAAAAGAGAATTTGGTCACTCAATTCACAACTGTTTGTGGGACACTGCTGTACGCAATTCGCTACCGCATTTCGCCCACAATTCACTTTTCAATGTATACTATGAAGTGCTGTGAGATGTCCAGAAGACATGAAAAGTGCTGTATCAAATGCAAGGATTATTATCGTTATTAATAATGTAGGGAGCGTGAGGTTGCCTGGAAATTAAAATACAATTTACATTTCTATACCTTAGTGGTTTCCACATTAGGAGGACATGTCAAAGTGTTTGATACTGCTGGCTGGGTGCTTGAGCTGGAGAGGGCGAGAAGTGGCTTTTTGCCTACCAAAAATGTAGTCAAAAGAGGTCAAATTCAGTGAATGTGGCTGTAATGCACCTCATTCCATATATCAACATTGCGCTGGGTGTCTGTGGCATAGGTTGGATAAGAGCAAGTTTCATTGTCCCCATGATAGAGTAATTTAACCTTAAATGTGTCCAGTTAGTTTGAAGGACACCGGAAGATAATGCTTTTACACACACACACATAACCACACTCGAATATATTTATTTAACTGAATAGATTGTCAATATCAGTGTTCTATAATAATAATAATAATCCTTGCATTTGATACACTGCTTTTCACATCTTATCGACATCCCTAAGCGCTTCACAGAATATACTGTAAAGTGAATTGACTGTATATTTGTGGGCAAATCGTAGCAGCCAATTGCACACAGCAGTGTCCCACAAACAGTCATGGATCGAAGTGATGAATTTTATTGTTGTGTTTTTTTTGGACGGATTATTATTCTATCAGTTCTATCAGTGATAAATCGAATAACGGACGGAGTGAAGCCCAGCATTCTTGGCTAGTTGAATGAGTCACTGGAAGGTGATCATTCCCTGGGGAATTCTCTAGTGTGAATTAACAACAACTCTGATTTATATAGTGCCCTCCACACCGGACTGGGTCTCAACACTTTCCAGAAAGGAGGAGAGAAAACTGGGAAAATGGCTTCTAAAAAAAATTATAATATTAATAATCTTTGCATTTATTATATCACCTTACCATTTCATTGAATGTCTCAAGGCAATCGCAAGATTTTACTATAAAGTGTAGTGAATATGTATTTGTAGACAAACATGGCAATCAATCCATGCATAGCATTGGCTCATATACAGTCAAGAAGTGAACGACTCATTTCTTTTCTGGGGGATGGTTGACCCAGACACGACAATATATTGTGAATAATGCTATTGAGACGTTTTCCTGCTCTTCTGCTCTTCTTCCCCCTACCCTGACCCCTCCCCTTGCCATTTTTCCCCACTTTCTCCCCTAACCCCACTTCCATGACTGTTTGTGGGACACTACTGTGTGCAATTTGACTGCCGCGTTTCGCCCACAATTATACAGTAAATTTTCCTACTCTCCTTTCCCCGACCCCTCCCCGCCTTGCTCTGATCCCTACCTGACTGTTCAGCACTTTGAGACGTCATCCTGACATGAAATTGTATAAAAAGGGGCAGAAGGACAAGCCTGGTAACTACAGACCAGTCAGTCTAACGTCGGTAGTGGGCAAACTTCTAGAGTCCATAATCAGGGACAAGGTAGATCTTCACTTAGAAAGATATAGGCTAATAAAGGACAGTCAACATGGATTTGTTAAAGGCAAATCTTGCCTTACAAATCTGATAGAATTTTTTGATGAGGTAACGGAATGGGTGGATAATGGTAGCGCAGTTGATGTAGTTTACATGGACTTTCAAAAGGCATTTGACAAAGTGCCACATGAGAGACTTATTAGGAAATTAAAGGCCCATGGCGTAAAAGGGACAGTGGCAGCGTGGATCCACAACTGGCTGCGAGACAGAAAGCAGAGAGTTGTAGTGAGCGGCTGTTTTTCAGATTGGAGGGAAGTGAGCAGTGGTGTGCCACAGGGATCAGTTTTGGGACCATTGCTGTTTATAATCTACATCAATGATCTGGACTTGGGTGTACGGAGTACAGTTTCCAAGTTTGCAGATGACACTAAGTTAGGGAAAATAGTAAATAGTGAGGAGGATAGTAGCCATCTGCAAGAGGATATAGACAAATTTGTAAAGTGGGCAGACACATGGCAGATGAAGTTTAATGCAGAGAAGTGTGAGGTGATGCATTTTGGGAGAAGAAATGAAGGGAGGCAATATAGGCTAGATAGTACAATTTTAAATGGTGTGAAGGAACAGAGAGACCTGGGGATTTGTGTTAGTGACTCGTTGAAGGTGGCAGGACAGGTAGACAAGGCTGTTAAGAAGGCATATGGGATACTAGGCTTTATAAATAGGGGTATAGAGTACAAAAGTCAGGAAGTGCTGACTAACCTCTATAAGACTTTGGTGAGGCCTCAGCTGGAATACTGTGTTCAATTCTGGTCACCACATTACTGAAAGGATGTGAAGACATTGGAAAGGGTACAAAGAAGATTTACTAGGATGGTGCCAGGATTGAGGGACTTCAGCTATGAGGAGAGGCTAGATAGGCTAGGGTTATTCTCTCTGGAGCAGAGAAGATTGAGGGGAGACCTAATAGAGGTTTATAAAATCATGAGGGGTTTCGACAGGGCAAATAGAGAAAAACTATTTCCACTCGTGGGTGAATCTGTGACTTGTGGTCACAGATTTAAAATAGTTTCAAGGCGAAGTAGAGGGGAGCTGAGGAGAATTTTTTTCACTCAGCGAGTTGTTCGAATCTGGAATGCATTGCCTGCAAAGGTGGTGGAGGCTGATTCGATAACAACTTTTAAAAGGGAATTAGATATTTATTTAGGGAGAACAGGTCTATTAGGCTATGGGGAGCGGGCAGGGCAGTGGGATTAAATCGCTCTTTTCAAAGAGCCGGCACAGACTAGATGGGCCCGAATGGCCTCCTTTTGTGCCGTAAAATTCTATGAATCTATGAATCTATGAAAGGCGCTATATAAATGTATTTATGTATTGATGTATTCATGTATTGATTGATTGATTGATTGATTGATTGATTGATTGATTGATTGATATAGAATGCAAATTCAGATCTAGGCATAGATGTAACTCAAGTCAGGTGGGAAATAACATTGAGTTGCACTGGAGATTGCAACCCATTTAGTGATAGTTTTTGATTATCTAACGGAAGTCCACTTTATCTTGGTTTACAGTTCTAATCCCAAATTCCCTTCTGATGTGTGTAGACAATTATTTAAGCAAACCTTTATTTTCAAAAAATCTGCTGCTGCAACTACAACAACAAAATTACATTTATCTAGTGCCTTTTACGTCGGGAAGATGTCCAAGTAATGTTTATACATTCTATTTAGATGTGGTGGATTTGGATTGCATGCACATGGAAGTCCTGAATAAAGATAACCACATCTTGACCTAGACATTATCATCATTACTAGTGTCCATTTACTTTACCACATAGCAATACAAAGAACTGGAATTGGTAACTCTAGTCATAAATAAAACAGAAACATGTGATGCTGATTTGGGTTCTCATGTTGTTTTATTATCAGAACTTGTGTAACAGTGATCCTTGTGTCTCAAAGATTTATCTCCAGGAATAAATTGCTTCATCCATAGGATTTGAGATTGAAGATTATGCAAAATTTGATGATGTGTATTTCTTAATGTCAGTTGAAATCTGCAAATGGTTTCCTTTCCCCTAAACAATCCACATTAGCACCTTATTGTAACGCCAATGGAAAAAAGGCCTAAACCTGCCCGAATAGTATTACGTAAAGCATATAGCATAGAAACAGGCCATAAGGCCCAATACATTTGTGCTGGTGTTGATACTCCATGCAAGCCTCCAACCATCTTAATCTCCTCTCCCATACCCCTCTATTCACTTCTCCCTCATGTAAAATGTTTAAGGAATGTGCACTTTCTGCTTATCAAGGTTTTCTTTACTGATTGCCTCATGATGGCTGTAGGTCAGTGTGATTTTCTGCTGGCTTTGTAGTTAACAGCTTGGATATATATTGAACCCCACATGCCAATGGTGTCTCAGAGCGCTTCACAATAACAGATCCTGGGACCGAGCCAAGGGGGAGGGGAATAAAGGTTACGAAAAGCGTAGTCGAAAACAAAAGTCTTTGGCCGAAACCTGAAAATGGGAAAGGAGGGGATGAGGCGAAGGGAGTGAGGAAGGGAGTTCCAGAGCCTTGGGGCATAGTGGCTGAAGGCACGGCCGCCGACAATGGAACATAGGATTCGGGGGACAAGGAGGAGGCCAGAACCAGTAGGGCGAAGGCAACAGGTACAGTTGTGAGGAGAGAGGAGGTCAGAGAAATCGGGGGAGTACACAGGAGTGTAGGGATTTGAAAACAAGAGTGAGAATCTTGAAATTGATCCTCTCTGAGACAGGGAGACAGTGAAGTCTGGCAAGGACTGGGGTAATCAGGGACCGAAGTTTGGTTCAGATGAGAATGTGGGCAGTGGAATTTTGGATAACCTGGATTTTATGAATGGTGGTGGAGGGGAGACTGGTGAGGTGGGCATTGGAATAGTCCAGCCGAGAGGTGACAAAGGCATGGACCAGGGTTTCAGCAGCTTTTGGGATGAGATATTGGCAGAGATGGGCATTGAAGATGGAACAAAGAGATACTGGTGAGGGACCAAATATGGTGGAGGAAGGATAACTGATACCTAAGTTGCATACAGGTTTGGAGAATTTTAGGGGCAGGTCGAGTAGGTGGAGGAGGTGAGAGTTGTGGGATTGAAGATGTCGATGAGATCCAAAGAGTATGGCTACTGTCTTGTCAATGTTGAACTGAAGGAAATTTGCGCTCATCCAGCTCTTGATGTCTGACAGACAGGCTGACAGAACATCAGGGGACTGACTGAGAGTCGCAAACTGAGATGCAAAATTAGAGTTGGGTGTCATCCGCATACATGTGGAAGTGTACCCCATATCTGAGGATGACATAATCAAGAGAGAACATGTAGACAAGGAAGAGAAGGGGGCCAAAGATGGATCCTTGAAGTACCCCGCAGATAGCCAGGCAAAAGCGAGAGGAAAAGCCGTCAGTAGAAATGTACTACTGGAGGTTAGTGAGGTAGGATTCAAATCAGGATTCAATCACTGAGGTGGATGATGGAGTTTAGGTGGTGGAGGAGGATGGCATGATCGACTGTGTCGAAGGCAGCGGAGAGGTCCAGGAGGACAAAGAGGCAGAGGGAGCCCCAGTCACAGATAGAGAGGACATTGTTTGCGACTTTCACAAGCGCAGTCTCTTTATTGTGGGCTGGGTGGAAACCGGACTGAAGGGGTTCGAAAGGGGAGTGGAAGGAGAGGTGGGTGCAGAGTTGGTTGGCAACATCGCATTCTAAAACATTAGCAATGAAATGAAGGGAAAGTTTGAGATAGGCTGGTAGTGGCTAGGGGATCTAGGGTAGGTTTTTTAAGGACAGTGGTTTTGAGGGAGCAAGGTCTGATCCCGAGGAGAGGGGCTGATTTAATGGGCAGAGGAGGGTGAGCTGGGTGTTCAGCAAGTTGGTGGGAAGGGGGTTGAGGCAGCAGGTGGTGGTTTTCGTAGTGGTGATAATAGAACAGAGGGAGGAAGGAGAGATGGGAAAGAAAGAATGCAGGATGAGGGTCATGGAAGAAGTTGATGATTGGGAGGGTGAGGGAGACGGAAAAGGTATGGGAGACAAGAGGATGAGGCTGCCATGCGAATGTTATTTATTTGGTGGTAAGAAAGTCCATGACCTCACTTTGCCTTGCACTTGGCATTAGATGTAAAGATTGAGGATGCTTGAGGGGGTGCACGGAGGAAGTGGTGGGTGGTGGAGAAAAGGACTTTAGAGTTATTTTTGGTCTGCAGAATGATGTTGGAGTACTACGCCGTTTTCGCACATGACAAAGAATGAAGGTAGCTGTGAAGATGCTTGAGCCACAGTTGGTGGCGAACCGTTAGGCCGGTTTTCTGACATCTGCCCTCGAGCAGTCAGTTTGGGATTTTAAGGAATGGTGATGACTGTTATACCAAGGTGATCAGGTGGGTTTAGAGATGGTCCTGGATTTTAGGGGGCTGAGAGAGTTGAAGGTGGAGGAGGGGTGATCATGGAGCAGTTTGACAGCTGCTTCAGGATCTCTGTGGGTGGAAGACCAGAGGGATAGGATTTCTGAAGATGAGAGGGCCTTTGTGAGGATCTTAGGGGGAAGCTTTTTCCATAGGTGGAAAAGTATAGTTGAGGGCTTGGTGGAAGAGAGAGGCATGCTAGAGGAGAAAGAGATGAGGATATGATCCAAGATATGGTCCACAGATCAAGGCCATGTGTGATGATGAGGTCGAAGGAGTGGCGTCAGCGAATTTATATGAAGGGTAAAGTTTAGGGTGGAGAGGAGGGCGGTGAAGTCAGAGGATGTGGTGTAAGGGGAGTTTAAGTGGAAGTTGAAATCACCCATTATGAGCAGGCATTCAGAGCAGAGGGACAGGGAGGAGAGGAGAGTGGAGATATCAGAGAGCAAGGAACCAGGGGGTTTAGTGGGGTGGTAGACCAGAAGAATTTTCAGTCCAGAGTAATTGTTAGAAAATACATATTTGCAACACAGAATCTCCATCAAACTGGTCCAATGACTTCTCTGTGCGGCTCCCCACAAATAATGGAATGTGCACTTATCTGCCAAGTGCCGTTACAGTTGTGTTCTGGAAATTGCAAATCAGCATTGGCTGTTCACAATATGGCAGCTTGTAAAGACACTAGGAAATCAAGCTGAAATGTTATCTGGTGGATTAATAGTGGGGTTCTCAGCCAGTAACAGCTGGAGCAGCTGGGTTCTAATACAGCAAATAGAAAGGGGAGTTTAAGTATTGATCTATATTGAAAACTGCAAGTACTTACTGTCAATTATAGTGAATGGTTTTGTAGCAATACAGCAAGCATTTGTGGCAGGTAGGTTCCACAGCCATGGTGTGAATGATCAATTAACCTGAAGTCAGGATGTTATTGATTGTTTTAACGTACTTCTAACAACAGCCCAGCCAGCCCGGATTATCGACAGGACCTAGAGAGGCATAGCAGTCAATGGGGGCATGGATTCTTCCAACTCCGCTCATTTTAACCACGCAAGCCAAAGTCCTCAAGGTTAGGGAAGTCCTGGCTGCACAAACAGTGGGAAAGCTTGCCAGACATTGTTCATAAGGACAAACTTTGTGGTTTTAGCTGGTTAAACTTAAGCAAGAACCCAAACGCTTGCAAATTTAAACTTAATATGATCCAGGATACTGCAGTTTGCTTTGGTATTCTAATAAAATTGGTCATTTCAATCCACAATTGTTCATGGGACACTTCTGTGCGCAATTAGCTGCCACGTTTTGCCCACAAATATACAGTGAATTCACTTTACAGTACATTCCGTGAAGCGCTTTGAGATGTCTAGAAGACGTGAAAAGCGCTGTATCAAAATGCAAGGTTTATTATTATTGAGCACAGAGATGTGTTTCCATGAGTGTCAAACACCTGGTGACCAAAATAAAATGAACACTCATGCTTCCACAGTTCTGAACAGAGGTGGTGCCATTTGTCCAAATTTAGCTTGTGTTTTATGCATGTAGTACATATTATTCAGCTCAAATACCGTTAGATCCTGTATCCAGTCCATTGGATGTGTAACTAAATGTTCATTTTTAAGATAGGATAAGTTTGAAGGTAAAAGCTTTGCTCTGAGTAATAGACCTAATAGAGGTTTATAAGATCATGAGGGGTTTCGACAGGGCAAATAGAGAAAAACAATTTCCACTCGTGGGCGAATCTGTGACTCGTGGTCACAGATTTAAAATAGTTTCAAGGCGAAGTAGAGGGGAGCTGAGGAGAAATGTTTTCACTCAGCGAGTTGTTCGAATCTGGAATGCATTGCCTGAAAAGGTGGTGGAGGCTGATTCGATAACAACTTTTAAAAGGGAATTAGATCTTTATTTAGGGAGAACAGGTCTATTAGGCTATGGGGAGCGGGCAGGGCAGTGGGATTGAATCGCTCTTTTCAAAGAACCGGCACAGACTAGATGGGCCGAATGGCCTCCTTTTGTGCCGTAAAATTCTATGAATCTATGAGTCTGGGTGATTAGAGTGAAATGCAGTTATCTGTTTCCCATGGCCAGATAAGTGCATTTCCAGCCACGGGCAATAGTTTCACAATTAGTTGATTGAATGGGCCAGTTATTGTTCTGGCCCCTGGGATAATTACATCGCAGCATTGCTGCTGCCAGATTCAACAGCAGTCTGTGTGCTTGTGAAAAACTCAATGACCTGTTCATCAGCTGAGGAATTTCTCTCAGTACCACTAGTTTCCAATAGTTCTACCGACTCACCTGACCACCAGTTACTTTAGTGTTGAGAGGAATTGACTTCATGCTTAAAGGTCTGCCATCCTGTTGGGATATATATGCCAAAGACTAACAGTATAAGACTACACTGAAGGTGTTCCTTGTGTAACTATCTTCATTTTCAGCACAAGATGTAATTTTCAACATAACAGCACCAAACTACTTCAGATCTTTAATAAAATTAATAAATTAACTTGCCTTAAATGCGAGTCTGGCTCCGTTGGTAACATTCTTGTCTTTGAGACAGAAGGTTGTGTGTTCAAGTCCAACAGAGAGACTGAACTCACAATGTCTAGGCTAACATTCCAATAAAGTGCTGGGAGGTGTTGCATTGGTGGAGTTGCCACCCTTTGGATGATACGTTGAACCGAGGTCCCACCTACCTATCCAGGTAAAGATTCTGTGCCACTATTCACTAGTCCTCCCGATGTGAAAGGCACTACACAAATGTAATTTTGTTGTTGTATTCAAAATGAAAATGGAGTTTCTTACGGTGTTCTGGCCAGATATCAAAGTTATATCACATATAAGTATTATTACTTTTACTTCTGCTCATCCCTCACATCCTCTGTCCCACAATCAAAGGTCACGCTTTCAGCCACTATGCCCCCAAATTATTGGAACACTCTCGCTCAATCCCTCCACCTTGATCCCTCTTCAAGTCTCACCTGAAAACCCACGTCTTCAATCATGCTTACAGCCACCTCCCCACAACTTCTTTTTTTGGGAAGTCAGGCTCTGCCACAGTAAAGCGCCTTAAGACGCTACCCAGTGTGGAGGATGCTATATACATGCATGTTGATGTATTATTAATAATATTAAGCATTCACTTCATGACTGTTTGTGGGAAATTGTTCAAGTACAGTCACTATACATGACACTAAATGCTTTAAGACGTGCCCTCCTTGTGAAAGTTGCAATATCAAATGTAAGGGATTATTGTTATTCATTTCCTTTCTAGTAGTTTTCTTGTGCCTCAGAGATGTATTTCTTCTGACTGTTTTAGTGCTTAAGCAGCCTCTATTTATATTGTACAGATTTCATGGCTTGTTAATGAGGAGCAGTGAGAAATCATTTCAACCGTAATATTAACTAAAACCTTTTCCATATGAGTCTGATCCATTTACTATCAATGGAGGGAAAGAAAATATTTTACATTTTTATACTGTTTTATCACATTGAAATATCTGAATGTGTGTCCCAGGTAATTAAAATCAACTGCAGTGAATATTTTTCTAGGCAAATGTGGCAGCCATGTGCCTCAGTGATATCCCACAAACAGCTCTGAAGTTATGATCAGATTATCTGGAGAATCATTGGCCAGGACACTGGGAGAAAATCCCATCTCTTTTCAAATCCTGCCAGGGGATCTTTAACATCCAACCGAAGAGCAAGTAAAATGATAACTTGGTTACCGTCTCAATCCAAAGTACACAACACCGATTGTATATAATTGGTTTGGAAATCTGATGTGAACTAGGACATAATAATAATCTTTGTGTTTGGCATTGCACCAGGTCAGGAGGATGACTCAAAAAGCTTCTCAGCATTTACTGTAAAGGGTACTGTGTATATTGCGAGTAAATGCAGTAGCTGATTTGCACTTGACAACATCCCACAAACATCCATAAATTGCACAACCACCTTCATCTCAAAATAATTGGCCAGGACACCAGGGGAAATTCTCTTCCCGTTCACCTCCAATTCTATATAGGGTTCCACCAGCGATGTACTAGTGTATTAGGTGAGTTCAAAGTGGCCGCCATTCCCTCCGTGCAACCCCCTACCTCTCTGATCTCCTCTCTCCCCAAACCAGCACCCTCTGCCTTAGCTCCACTGGGTCTGGCTTCCTCCATGTCCACCGAATCCTCCACTCCACCCTCGGCGGCCGTGCCTTCAGCCAAGACTGGAACTACCTTCCTCACTCCCCTCGCCTTCCCAGTTTCAGGTTACAGTTCAAGACCTTTCTCTTTGATCACACCTTTGGTCACCTTCCTACCCCTGCCCCTGGCTCAGTCCGAGATCTGCTATTGTGAAGCGCTCTGAGATGCCGTCCGGCATGGAGGGCGTTATATAAATCGAAGTTGTTGTTGTAGGCACCGCACTTTACAGTAAATCCTGTGAAACACTTTGAGGCATCATGTTGACATGAAAAACACTAAATCAAATGTAATTATTATCATAAATATAAGAATTAGGAGCAGGAGTAGGCCATTCGGCCCCCCGAGCCTACCCTGCCATTCAATAAGATCATGGCTGATCTTCTAATCTAACTCCACCTACCCGCCTTATCGCCATATCCCTTAATCCCCTTATCCACAAGAAATCTATCAATCTCAGTCTTGAATATGTTCAAGGACTGAGCATCTACAACAAATACTTGCCTTTATATAGCATTGTTCATGTAGTACCAGCACAGACACAATGAAGGAAGAGCAGGGGAATTAGATTGGAGAGCCTCAATGGTCATATTAACACTAGAAACAGCTTGTTGGCTCAAATGATCTCCATTTTGTCCACTATTGTTTATCATAGTATATTCATTAAAAAAACACAGGTACAATCGTGCAGGTGAGTCAGTGATAATTATCACATCAAGCGCCCCTAATTTTCCAGCTCCCAGCTCCATTGTTCATTGTCAATAACGGACAATTGAAATTAAGACATTAAAATTCAGATTATATTAGGTCTGTGTGTGTGTCTGAATGTGTCTATGTGTCTGTCTATCTGACTGTCTGTGTGTGTATGTGTCTGAGTGTGTGTCTTTGTGTGTGTATCTGAGTGTGTGTGTTGCTGTATGTGTGAGCACCTGTGTGTTTGGAGGGTAAAGTAATGAGGTAGGCAGTTTTAAATCTGGCTTTTAGCATTGTTGAGCACTCCAGTCTTCGTTGGATTAATGGATTCCCATGACATTTATCTTCACATTTTGTCCCCCACAAGAATTTACTGAGTTAGGCAGATGGCTGCAGCCAGAACTTGCACTGACAATTCATTCATACAGCCCAAGGAGGGATACTCAGCAAACCAGAGATTCAATTCCTTTCCCAAAATGTGATTAAAACCCAGCATTTGCCAAGTCTGACTTCACTTCGGAACACTCAGGCTCTGGTACTGTCAAACACAAATTCCATCCGCCTGCTTCATTAGCAAAGTGATTTTTGCTTTCTTCTTTGGACTGGTAACATGAATTATGTTTCTATCACATTTTAATCTAAGAATAACATGGGTTGAAAAGCTCTAAGGAGAATTGCGGTATGTGAGAACTTTCAGAGTGTGTTTTTCTTCTCTGATGCAATTCGCTGCCATCTTTTGCCCACAAAATGCACAATAAATCCACTTTACAGTATATTCTGTGAAGCGCTTTGAGACATCTCAACAACATGATATGGTGCTCTATCAAATACAAGGATTATTATTCTTATGATTGGTGCTAATCTTGTGCTGTTTCATAGCAGGTTCATCTTTTCAACTGAGAAATCAGGGGTTCCACTGTGCAGCATAGAGAAAGGGAAATCACTATGTCAGTGTGGTCAACCCGGCTCAGTTGGTAGTACTCTCTTCTCTGAATCAGAAGGTGGTCATTTCAAACCCCACGTCGAGACTTTGAACTGGTAGTGCAAGTCAGGGTGGTCCAACTGGTGCCCTTGAGCTGGATCTGGCCAGGGGATCATTTAATCCGGCCAGTGAACCATTTCCAACTTCATTGTCCAAACAGCAAATAATAATAATCCTTGCATTTGATATGGTGCTTTTCACATCTTCTAGACATCTCAAAGCGCTTCACAGAATATACTGTAAAGTGAATTGACTATATATTTGTGGGCGATACACAGTGATGGAGAGCTGCCTGTTCGAATGGACATTGAAGATCCCATGGAATGATTCAAAAAAGAGAAGCAAAATTTCTCCTGGTGTCTCGCACTAACAATTGGTCACTCTCCTCATGACTGTTTGTGCAATGTTGCCGTGTGCAAATTGGCTGTTGCATCCACCAACAAAAAAAACACAATCACCAGACTTTACAGCAAATCCTGTGAAGCATTTGAGGCATTCCATCACTTTAATAATAATAATCCTTGCATTTGAAATAGTCCCTTGACATGTCATTGAGACATGTCAAAGAGCTTCACAGAATATATCACAGAGTGAATTGATGCATATTTTGTGGCTGAAACTCAGCAGCCAATTGCGTATAACAGTGTCCCACAAACAGCATTGTCCCACAAACAGTTGTGGATTGAATGACAAAACTAATCATTTATTTTGACAGATTATTACCCCGAGCAGTGATCCGCCAATCACCTAACAACCGGGTTCCTACATACTGTTAGGTAAACAGAGGCATGTAGAGGAAGAAAACTAGCCTAATGTTTTGGCCTGCCAAGAATCAAAACTGGTTTCTCTCACTTGCGAGTGCTCTGACCAATATGTTACATATATACTGAAATAAATGGGCCAAATAATGAATAATAACCATTAATCATTACAACAACTGTAATTATTATAGCTAATTCCAACAATAATAATTTATAGTAATGGCCACTATAATTCTTGCATAATTTGACACTGCAACTGTGTAACACTCATTTGTCTCTGAGCATTTCACAGCAATGACAACATAAAAACAATTATCTTCCATTTGTTGCAGCGCCTTTCACATCGAGAGGTCCCAAAGCACTTCACAGGATTTATTGTAAGGCACAGTGACTGCATTGTGTATGAGAACACAGCAGCAAATTTGCATTCAAGAATGCCCTACAAACAGCCATATGATAATAAATAATAATTCTTCCATTTGATATAGCGCTCTATCCCATGTCATTGAGATACCTCAAAGCGCTTCTAAGAATACTGTACACTACAAAGTGTATTGACAGGATATTTAGTGGATGGAAAGCAGCACTCATGTGTACACAGTATTGTCCCAAAGTCGTGAATAGAGTGACCAAATTATTATTTTTATTATTACCTTAATAAAGGCTTATTACCCTCAGAAAGTAATCCACCAATCAACCAACAACCAGGTTCCTACTTACTGTTAGGTAAACATAGACAGTTGGAGTAAGGAAACCTGCCTAAGGTTTTGCCCTGCCTGAAAATCAAACCTGGGTCCTCTCGCTCGCAAGATGAGCACTCTAAGCAATATGCTACAGGATTCCACAAAACTCGTGAATGTGAATTGAATGAACAATTTTATCTGGCCAGGACCTAGGTTAGTATCAAATACAAGGGTTGTTATGATTATTATTATCAAAGTGTTGGCAGTTTTGACGGATTCTGGGTCAGGTTTCCTCTGATCTCCCTGTACATTTAACTTGGTATTCTGCTAATCAACATTTTGATCCTATAATCTGGAAAATAAATTTTATTTCTTACTTTTACCTCATTGCTTTATGTTGCGTGTAGTAAGCTGTGACAAGAATCCTAAACCCTTGAGTGTGTGACTTTGATCCCTCTCAACAAGCTCTTGGTTTGTTAAGCAGTCAATGCCCAACTCGGTTTCTAAGCTCGAAGTACTTCATATCAGAAGCTTCGATTTGATTCTCCGTGGAAACTCAAACCCAACATGATTTATTTTATACAGACTTGAGTCTGATCCCATGGCGCTATCTGAGAAGCCAAGGGAGTTCCTTTCCAGTGTCCTGGCCAACAATTCCCAAATAAAACTGATGATTTATTCCATGGTTGTTTGTGGATATCTATGTGCAATTGGGCTATTGTATTCACCTACAAAATACAGTTACTGTACTTTACAGTATAAATCTGCACCTGTAGCAATATGTGAATCACAAGCTCTATCTCTTGAAGCCAGTCAAGAACCTGGTTATCTTTTTGACACTGAACTGTCCTTCCTCCCCCACATCCACACCATGACCAGCTCTGCCTTCCACCACCTCTATAATATTGCCGGACTCCACCTCACCCCTCAGGCTGCCAAAACCCTTGTCCATGCATTGGTCACATCAAGGCTCGACTATGGAAAATCCCTCATCTGCATTCTTGGCTCTTCCCTTCACAAGCTGCAGATCATCCAAAATTCTGCAGCTCATGTCCTCTCCCTCACTGAGCTCCATGTGTCGCCCAAAAATATGCAGTCAATTCACTTTACAGTATATGCTGTGAAGCACTTTGAGATGTCTAAAAGATGTGAAAAGGCACTATATCAAATGCAATGATTATTATTAAAGTATTAGATGCAGTTTGGCGAGCAACAAGCTTGGGGACCCCAAAGTGTGGGTTGGGGTACACTTAGAGTCTAACCAGCTAAAACCTCATAGCTTGCCATCGATAGCTCAGTCAAGTTGCTTGTCCAGCTAGGAGTACCCTACATAAATCCCAGAACCCTGTGTAGCAAATACAGTCTTTTCGGTGGAATGAGAAAACCCAGTGGATTGCATTTTCCATGATGGATTGTGGATCTCGCTCTCCGAGCTTGCTCCACTTTCCCACACTCTCTCAGGTGTAATGAGGTGGGGGCGGGGGGGCGAAATTAAACAGAGCAAGACATTCAGACTCCACAGGGATGTTAAGTGCTCATGCGCTCTGCCACAAGGTGAAAGCTGTCAAGTGTCAGCATGGTGTCAGCCTGGCTCAGTTGGTAGCACTCTTGCTTCTGAGTCAGAAGGTTGTGGATTCAAATCTCATGTAGGATCTTTGAGCTCACAGTCTATGCTGAATATTCCATTGGGGGGTGGGGGAGTATTGCCTTGTTGTCCTTCGGGTGAGATGTTAAACCACAGTTCCATTTGTGCTTGTTCAGATGGATGGTCAAGATCCCATGGTGCTACAATTCCCCAGATAGTGTTGGTCATTCACTTTACAGTTGTTTGCAGGACATTGTCTGTATGTAGTGCTTTTGGTCATGTTTTCCTTCCCTCCACTTCCCATCCAGCTTGGGCGCCCAGTTAGCCATGTAAAGAGCTTTGAGATGTCCTCCTAATGTGAAAGGTTCTGTATAAATGTAAATTATATTTTATTGACAGTAAATGCTTGTGAAACACCTTGAGATGATTTAATATTGTAGACACAAGATCCAAAGATCATAAGATGACAAGAATGATCTGAATGAAGAAGGCTTTTTGGCCCTTACAAACTCATCCCTCAACCCGTTCTAGGCAATGGATTCCAGAAAAACTTCCTGGTTTCTGTCCTGTAATTGCACTGTACAGCACAGTAGTAGGGGGCAGGGAGCCATCCCACTCCGCATCCTATTAACTCTGCAATAACAACAATAAAATTATATTTTTAGAGAGCCTTTTTCAGGAAGCAGACAGGACTCGAGGAAAGGGGATGCTTGATGGACAAACAAGATGTGCAGGTTCCTGACTAGTTTGGTGAGGTAGAGTGTGCATCCATGGATGCTGCCAATGCCTGAGGTGTGGAAGCGCTGGGACGAGCCAATCAGGAGGGCCTTAGTCTTGCTGACATTCAGCTGTAGAAGGTAATCTCTTATCCAGAACTTGAAACTGACTGTTGTCCTGGAATCGAGGGCAAAGGCAAAAAGATAGAATTGGGTGTCATCTGGGTACATGTAGCATTTGACCCCATATCTGCGGATGATCAATCAATCAAACTTACATTTATATAGTGCCTTTCACGTCGAGAGGACATCCCAAGGCGATGTACAGTTAGGTAAGGACAAGACCAGGTGAGGAGGGGTCGGGGCAGGATGAAGAAGAGTAGGAAAATTGTCTGCATATTTGTGGGCGAAACGCGGCAGCCAAATTGTGCACAGTAGTGTCCTACAAACAGTCATAGAAGTGGGATTAAGGGAAATGGGGGGGGGGGGGGGGGTGGGGGGGGTGGGAAAGATGTCAAGTGGAGGGGTCGGGGCAGGGGGAAGGAGAGCAGAAAAGCCGACTGTATACTTGTGGGCGAAATGCAGCAGCCAAATTGCGCACAGCAGTGTGCCACAAACAGTCACAGAAATGGGGCCGGGGAGAAAGGGGGAAAAGAGGGCAAGGGGGGAGAAGGAGGGAAAGGTGGTTTGATGTCACCAACAGGGAGGATGGAGATGTGGAAGAGGAGGGGTTTGATGACAGAGCCCTGAGGAACACTGCAACAGATGGTCTGGGGGTTTGAAAAGAAACCATTAGAGGAGACAAACTGTGAGAAATAACACCTGAACCAGTCAAGGACAGACCCTTGAAAGTTGAGGTGAGGGGAGAAGCAGTGGAGGTGAATTGAGTTGTCCACGGTATCAAAGGTGGCAGAGTTGAGGAGGATGACGAGGCAGAGGGAACCCTGGTTACAGATGGACAAGATAGATTTGTGACCTTGACCAGAGCAGTTGGCCTGATTGAAACCCGATTGAAGGGGTTCATGGAAGGAGTGGGAGGAGAGGAAAGAGTGAGGCTGGGAAGCAACAACTCTTTCAAGAACATTGGAAAGAAAGGTTAGGTTGGTGATGGGCCAGTAATTGGAGAGCATGTATGTGTCCAGGGAAGGTTTCTTGAAGAAGGGGGTTATTGTGGCTGTTTTGAGGGGTGTGGGAATAATACTGGATGAAAGATAGAGATGGATAGTGTGAGAAAATAGGGGGCAAGGAGGTGGAACTTGAAGGTACAACAACAACAAAAGTACATTTGTAGAGCATCAGAATGATGTCCCAAGGCGCTGAACAGAGCAGTTGCAAACCAAGCAAGGGAGAGGGGCTGGGTGGGGGGGGAGGGATGAGAGAGAGTTAGGAGGGGAAGGAGAGAGTTGGGATGGCAGCAGAAGGCACTGTTGAAGAGGAGGTTCTTGAGACCAGCCTTGAAGGAGGTGAGGGAGGGAACCAGGCAATGTGAGTGTGAAATGGAGTTCCAGAGTGTCAGGGCAGAGAGGCTGAAAGCTCGTCCACCGATGGTAGGGTCGCATGGGGGACATGGAGAAAACCGGAGCTCAATGAATGGAGGGAATTGACAGGTTCATGGGGCGACAGCAGGTCAGAGAGGTGGAGGTGGCAAGGCCATGAATAACCTTGAAGGTGAGAACAAGGATCTTGAAGCGCTCTGAGATGCTGTCCGGCATAGAAGTTGTTATTGTTGATCTAGAATTCAATCCTCTGGAGGATGGGGAGACAATAGAGCTGGGCGAGGGTGAGAGTGATGCGATTGCAGAGCTTGGTGTGGTTGAGGACATGAGCTGCAGAGTTGTGGATGATCTGCAGCTTGTGAAGGGAAGAACCAGGAAGACCGATGAGAAGGAGTTTCCATAGTCAAGCCTTGATGTGATGAATATGTGGACAAAGATTTCAGCAGCCGGAGGAGTGAGGCAGTGGCAGAGTCTGATGATATTGCAAAGTTGATGGGGCAGTACTAGTCATGGCTCGAATGTGGGGAAGGAAGGTTGAACAAGAGGTAAGGAGAGGGATACGATGGGGTCAAGGGAGAAGGTGGTAGACTTCATGGAGGTAATGGAGCAGAGAGGATGGAGGAAAGAGCCACGACCTGAGTGAGCTACGTCTGGAATGAGGCGAGGCCAGACTCAGAGGGAATTGGGTGAGAGTTGGAATTATTGTGGGACCTGCTATCATATCATGACTATTCAAGTGTTGTGCTACTTAAAACTGTCGATAACAGTGATGGATTGGTAAACTGTTGTTACCATTGGTAGTTTGGCATACTGGTGATATCATTGGTAGATTGGCCATGTGACTAAATTCCACAGGGAGCAGTTGAAGCTAATTAGATTTAAACAATAACAAGAATCATAACAAGAATCAATTAGTTAATTGGGTGCTAATTGTAAACTGACCAATAAGAAACCGGTTGTGGAGCATGGTGCTGGAGAGAACGCGAGCTGCAGAGGTTTGGATGATCCAGTGGAGAAACGAAGAAAAAATAGGCATTTGAGTGGAACTGTAAAGATAAAATAGGAAATCTGGTGGAAAAATGAGGAAAAGAGAACAAAATTATATTTGTATACCACCTTTCATGTCAGGAGGATGGCCCAAGGTGCTAAAAGGTAAATCCAGTGGAAAAATTAAGTAATAATAGGAAATCCAGTTGAACAACAAAGAAAAATGAGAAATCCAGTGGAAAAACAAATGGCAAGCTATGTGATTTTACCTGGTTAGAGTCCGGAAATTCCTCAAAGCACACTCTTGGCTCTTTCCAACCTGCACCTAATACTTTCCGAATTGGATAAGCAGGATCCATCCTTCTTGGGAGAGAATATTCCAAAAGTCCAATCCATTCCATTCTATCTATGTCTTCAGTCGCCTCCGCCCCGCCCGCGGCCCCCCTCCGGCAGGGGTGGCCGGGGCGGGTGGAGTCAGTCGCCTTTTTTGGCGATTCACTTTGGCACCTGAAGCCCGTTCAAAAAGATTGCAGATGCCCATCAGGCTCTCAATCGATCGATGATCCTAGCAAAAGACCATAACATCATCCATATACAAGGACACCTTGGCTTGCGTGCCTTGGCTGCCCGGGATGATGACACCTTTGATGCTCTGCTCCCTCCTGATTGCCTGTGCAAAGGGCTCGATGCAACAGAAACAGGGTTGGGAAGAGGGGGCACCCCTGCCTTACTCCCGACATGACGGGGAAAGGCAGCGTTTCGTTCCCATTAACCATCACTGCACTGCAGATATCTCTGTAGAGCAGGAGGACCCAATCTCGAATTCTCTGTCCGAAACCCATTTTGGCAAGTACCTCATACATGTAGTCATGAGATACTCGGTCAAAGGCTTTCTCTTGGTCAAGACTGATGAGGCAGGTCTTCACCCCTCTCTCCTGCACGTAGGCGATGGTATCCCTTAACAACACAAGGTGGTCAGAGATCCTCCGGCATGGCACCGCGCAGGTCTGATCGGGGTGAAATACCTGCTCCATTATAGTCTTCATCCTCTCTGAGATCGCCTTGGCCAAGATCTTATAGTCCACATTTAGCATTTATCATTTAGCTGAAGCCGGCTTCCATCGCTGCCGGTTCTTCCTCTATGGGCAGCCGGCCAACGAAGCCATCTTTTTTTTTGGACGACGGGGAGTATCACGGAGGGAATGGCGGCCACTTGCTGTCGGCGCTTCCTCCGGCTGTGCGAAGAGTTGCCCCTCGACAGGACCTAGGAAGACCTCGGGCAGCGGGTGGCGCACGTCTTCCGCGAGGGGGAGAGCGCCCAGGTGCTGCAAGTGACGGATCATCTCGTCGCGGGAGATCTAGATGGCGATCGGGCTGCTGCTGCTGCTGCCGTGCGAGCTGGCCAGACACACCATGTCCGAGGTGCCAGGGCCATCGCCGAGTCCCCGGGTTCACCGACTGAGGAGCCGGTCGGTTTTGGGGCCTGACACCACACTGGGCCCTTTTTTCCCGCCATCTCAGGGATCGTCCAGGCGGGCGGCGAGGACAAGGAGTGGTTGCTGGACGATTGTTGGTTGTTGTTTATTGCTGTTTTGTTGTTAATATTATTGCTTTTGTTGTTTATTATTGTTGTTTGATTCCCCCCACCCCTGCCCCCATCTTCTTCTTCCCTCACTCCCTTTCCCCACTTTCTCTCCTCCCTTTTCCCCTTCCCTCTTCCTGATCTTGCCCCCACCCATCTTTCCCTCCCTCTCTTCCTTACCCCCCTTTCTCCCCCCTCTTCCTCCCTAACCCTAACCCATCCCACCTTTCCCTCCCTCTCCCCCCTTACCCTCTTTTCCCCCTTTCTCCCCTGGCCCCATTTTCGCGATTGTTTGTGGGGACACTGCTATGCGCAATTTGGCTGCCGCGTTTCGCCCACAAGTATAGTCGACTTTCCTGCTTTTCTTCCCCCTGCCTCGACCCCTCCCCTTTTGCTTCTTTACCCCCTTTTGCCCCTAGTCCCACTTCCATGACTGATTGTGGGACACTGTTGTGCGCAATTTGGCTGCCACGTTTCGCCCACTAATATACAGTTACTTTTCCTACTATTCTTCATCCTGCCCTGATCCTTCCCACCCTGCTCTTGTCCTACCTAACTGTACAGCGCCTTGGGACGTCCTCTCGACGTGAAAGGCGCTATATAAATGTAAGTTTTGTTTCTTGTTGTTGTATGAGATATAGGTCTCCAATTCTTTAACTCCGCCTTCTTGCCTTTCTCTTTATAAATCAAGGTGATGTTACCTTTCCGCATCGAGTCAGCCATGATTCCTTCTTGAAGCATACTCTCGTACACTTCCAGGAGGACCGGTCCGATCACGTCCCACAGGACTAAGTACAGTTCCACTGGGAGGCCATCGCTCCCCGGGGTCTTACCAGTCGTGAGGGAACTTACCGTCTTGGTCAGCTCTTCAATCGAGAGCGGCCGATCCAGATGTTCTCGATTCCCCTCGTCCACCGCTTCAGTGAGGGCAGAGAGAAAATCCCGAGTGGCCATGCTCTCCGTGGCTTTCTCGCGATACAGGTCCTCATAGAAGGATCTTGCGATCCTCCTCATGTCTTCCTGTTCTGTGCACATAGAGTCGTCTCCCTCCTTCAACCCGGAAATCACAGAGCTACCTCTGTTCACTTTCCGGAAGAAGAAGCTGGTACACTTCTCGTCTCGTTCTATCGTGCGCACTCTGGAGCGGAAAAAGATCTTGGAGGCTTCCGAGGCGAGCAGCACTCCTTGCTGGTCTCTCACCTCTTTAATTGCCTCCCTAACATCTATACCTTCTAGCTGCTGCTTTAGGAGCTTTTGCAACTCCTTCTGCAGTCTCTCTCTTTCCCGGTTCGTGGCCTTTGCCAATTGAACCCCTTTTCGGACAAATAATTCTTTGATTCGACTCTTCACCAGTTCCCACCATTCTGTAGAGGAGTCACAGAAATCCCTCAAGGTTTTCCACCCTCGGTACTCCTTCCGCAACTCCTCTACATTCTTACGGGTCAAAAGCTTTACGTTCAGCTTCCACGTCCCTCGACCCCTCCTCGTGCTTCGGTGAACTAGTAAGCTCGTCAGCAGGAGGCGATGGTCGGTAAGGGACGCCGGCCTCACTTCAGTCTTAGTCACTTCTAGTCTTCTCGATACGAATAGAAAATCTATTCGTGAGAAGACCGACCCACTGGGGTTAGAATAGGTGAATCGTTTGGGGGCCCCATCATCTGGAGCCTTGAGAACGTCACACAAACGTCCATCTGCAACCACTTTTTGAAGCAGCTTGGACGAAGCCCCTAACTTCCCATCAGATCTGTTTGATCTCCCGTCTCTCTCCAGAATACAATTAAAATCTCCTCCCAGGATGACTGGCTTGGGTGTAAGCAGCCAGGGAGGTAGCATCTGGAAAAGGGCCACCCGGTCCTTCCTCTTTGATGGAGCGTACACATTAATGAGCCTAATCGGGGCTTCATTGTACATCACATCCACCACAAGGATTCTGCCCCCCACCACCTCCTTATAGTCAGTGATGGTGAGGTTTTTCCCTCAGTAGGACCGCCACACCAGATGCATGGGTGTCATTTCCCCCTGACCACACAAAGGGTCCGTAAGGGTCCCACCACTTTGCCCAAGTTCTGTAACTGTTGGAGTGTGGAATCCAGCACTCCTGCAGAAACAGAATATCGGCCTTGACTCTGGACAGGTACTGAAGCTTCGCTACACAGCGCTTTGAATTTTTAACGTTGCGTACGTTCAGGGAACCTATCCGCAGTGCCATTTACATATATATATTCACACTTGCCCGTTCCCCCTGGTCTTCCATCTGCTCCCGTCCTTTTCCATCTCCATCTCCTCCGGGATTGTTTCCCGTCTTGGTCCTCTTCTCCCTCTCCTGCCCCGGCGGTGTCGGTCTTGGTCTAGGTCTTGGAGTCCTTCTAAGTTCCTCTCCTATTTTTGTCCCTTTTGTCTCTTTGTTAGAGGTTCTGCCCACTACCTCCGTTTGCCGCCTCTTTTTTTGGGGGGGCAGGGAATCCCTCGTCCTTTCCCCCTCCTGTCTCCCTCCTCTTTCCTCCGTCACTGTCACTATCGTAATCACATTCTCTTTGCTGTATCCCCTTGTATTGGTCAGTATAGGATCTTTTTAGTCCTTCTTCTTTGGATTTTTTCCGGCTACGTTTCCCGGCTACCTGCCAGTTTTCTTTTTCCCTTTTTGATATGTCCAATATGTCCATGTCATCCCCACTGGTGTGTCCTGGCTCAAGCTCGCTCCTCTCCAAAGGGATCTCGACAACACCCAAATCTTCCCCACCCAGTTCCTCGCTTTGTCTTTTCCCCTCTTTTGGCTCCATTCTTCCTTCTTGTCCTCTAACCTCCTGGCTTTGGGTTATTTTAACCCCTTTCTTTTTGGGCACGTGCGGTAAAGGTGACCTGTTTCTCTGCATACGTCACACCTCTTGCCCATCGTGCACTCCTTTGCCACAAGACCAAGTCCCTTGCAATTCCAACACACCGTTTGTGTGCAGGCTGCCACATAGTGACCCACTTGCCCACATCTTAGGCATGTTTGGGGTTGTCCAGGGTAAACGATAGATCCCCTGAAGCTCCCAATGGTGAAACGGGAAGGGATATGAACCACATTCCCCTCTCCTTTCCTACCCAACTTCAAAAAGACTTCCCATTCTGATGTCCAGATGCCGTCCTCCCTTATTTCAGAGATCGACTGGACCTCCTCGCATTGCTTTTCCAGATATAATCTTATTTCCGACGCTGGCACTTGTGGGTCACTCATCCTCACCACGGCTTTCCTCTCCTGCCGCTGTCTTTCTTGAAAAGCCGTCATCACTTCATATGGGGTCATCAGTTCATTTCCCTGGTTTTGGAGTGCCACTTCTTTGAGTTTCACCGCCTCGTCATACGAGACACATGTGACCTCATATCTTCTCTTTTCCCAGTCTTCATAAACACATCTCATCTTCTCTTTGGTACTTCGACATATCTCCATGAGTACCCTCCGGATAAAGGTTTTCCTGTCCATTTTATAGTTCTCCTTGACTCGAAATAGTACAGTGTCCTTGATGTACACCTCCGCTTCTTTTCTTCCTCGTTTGGGGTCTTTTCCCTTTGGGTCTTCCTTTGGGCCCCCCTTTTTAGCCCCCACCACAAATGCATAGGATATGGGTGTGGGGCTTCCCTGGCTTGTGGTTGCCTCCTCCACTCTAGGTATAGGCCACGCCGCCGGTATAGGCCTTCTTTCCTTTCCCTCACGGCTTCCCACCACGGCCTCACGGGTTCCCCCCTCTGATTTGGACCTTACCTGTTTGATCCTTAGGGTTTTTCCCTCCTTTACTCCGGGTTCTACCTCCATCTCCTCACCTTTTTCCCCACTCCCCATTGCCTCCTTCCCTACTATTTTCTCCCCTCTTTTTATTTCTCTCCCTACTCTTTCATTGTTTCCCTCTCCCCACTCTCTCTCTCTCTCCCCCCTGCTGTCCCCCCTCTCTCTACTCTCTATTCTCACAGTGCTATAATTCTGCACTCTACTGCTAGAGTTATCTGTTAGCTCTCCTCCTTCTACACTACTACCCCTCCCAGCCTCTTTTTTCTCATTCTGCTCCCTATTCCTTCTTCCCATGGTTGGACCAATAAGGCACCTAACCAGGAAAAAGGGAATAACCCCCCCCCACCAACCCCCCCCCCACCAACCCCCCCCCACTAACTACTCTCTTTTTTACACCAAACTAGAAAAAATAAAAATAAATTCAATCCCCATCCCTTTACAGTCCCCCACCAGCATACAAACCAAGAAACTGCTTTGACCCACCAGTCTGAAAGCCTGGCCACCCATGGTTGGGCAGTGGACACCAGGCTAACCCTCCAAACTATTCAATGTATAGTCAGCCAATTCTCTAAACTAGTTAATGGGGGCATAAATGACAGATAGATCCTGATTGATGTCAGGTGCATGGAGGCAGGACCTTCAATTGGACATCATGGTAATATCATTGCCCTGTTGGCCACGTGATTAAACTGAAAGCTGTGAGTATTTAACTCTCAGGCTGAGCTCACCAACCAGGCTTCAGGCTTGTTGTGGACAGAGCAATTCTTAGGTTTGTGTACTGGTGTTGGACTCTCAAGGGAAGGGGATTTAATTTTTGTTAGTTTTGTCTTGGAGAGAAGGTAGTTGTTTTTTTTGGGTGGAGGTGGGGTTATTCCCTTTTTCCTGGTTAGGTGCCTTTTTGGTCCAACCATGGGAAGAAGGAATAAGGAGCAGAATGGGAAAAAAGAGACTGGGAGGTGTAGTAGTTTAGAAGAAGGAGAGCTAACAGATAACTCTAGCAGTAGAGTGCAGAGTATTAGCACTGGGAGAACAGAGAGCAGAGAGAGTGGGGACAGCAAAGTGGGGGGAAGAGAGAGAGCAGGGAGAGGGAAAGAGTAGGGAGAGAAATCAAAAGGAGAGGGGAGAAAATATTAGGGAAGGAGGGAGTGGGGAAAACGAAGGTGAGTAAGATGCATAGCTGTGAAACTTTTTTTTAACAAAAATGACTCCTGAAAGCTACAAACAGTATTTTGTAGTAAAAAAAAGTATTTTCCCCAGAACCTACCGGTACTTAACAAAAAAATTACAGCGCGAAAAGATGCCAAGTAAAATGGGACTTCAAAAACCCCTGTGTGGCAAAAATTGCATTTAGAGGGAGGTCCCTACTTTGTTTTTGTATATGAGAAAAATCGTTCCCAATAATGCCTTGTGCCTAGCCTAGCGCCCAGCGCTAACATTGACAATGTATCAGCGACGGCATAAGGTAGGTAGCACTGGTATTGAAGGCAGGGAGAGAGAGTTAAAGAGAAACAGACTGAGACAGAGAGAGACAGAGAGACTGAGTGAGACTGTGACAGCCAGAGAGAGAGCGACCCAGACAGACAGAGAGGGAAAGAGACACGGAAAGAGAGAGACAGAGACACACAGAGAGAGAGAGAGACACACACACACAGAGGGAGAATGAAACTGAGAGAAAGAGAGACAGACAGAGCATGGAATTTCCAAAAAACATATTTTACCAAGAAAAATCGTACTGCCGTATTTACTGCAATTTACCATACTACATACGGCAAAAACATACTGGTTGGCAGCTCTGAGGATGGAGGTAGACCCCGGGGTAAAGGGGGGAAAAACCCTAAGGACCAAACAGGTAAGGCCCAAATCAGAGGAGGGAACCCGTGAGGCCTGGGCAGGAAGCCGGAATGACACTATGGGAAGCCGTGAGGGAAAGGGAAAAAGGCCTATACCGGCGACGGGAGGCCGGGGCGGGAAGCCGGGAGGCCGGGGCGGGAAGCCGGGAGGCCGGGGCGGGAAGCCGGGAGGCCGGGGCGGGAAGCCGGGAGGCCGGGGCGGGAGGCCGGGCCGGGAAGCCGGGAGGCCGGGCCGGGAAGCCGGGAGGCCGGGCCGGGAAGCCGGGAGGCCGGGCCGGGAAGCCGGGAGGCCGGGCCGGGAGGCCGGGCCGGGAGGCCGGGCCGGGAGGCCGGGCCGGGAGGCCGGGCCGGGAGGCCGGGCCGGGAGGCCGGGCCGGGAGGCCGGGCCGGGAGGCCGGGCCGGGAGGCCGGGCCGGGAGGCCGGGCCGGGAGGCCGGGCCGGGAGGCCGGGCCGGGAGGCCGGGCCGGGAGGCCGGGCCGGGAGGCCGGGAGGCCGGGCCGGGAGGCCGGGAGGCCGGGCCGGGAAGCCGGGAGGCCGGGCCGGGAAGCCGGGAGGCCGGGCCGGGAAGCCGGGAGGCCGGGGCGGGAAGCCGGGAGGCCGGGGCGGGAAGCCGGGAGGCCGGGGCGGGAAGCCGGGAGGCCGGGGCGGGAAGCCGGGAGGCCGGGGCGGGAAGCCGGGAGGCCGGGGCGGGAAGCCGGGAGGCCGGGGCGGGAAGCCGGGAGGCCGGGGCGGGAAGCCGGGAGGCCGGGGCGGGAAGCCGGGAGGCCGGGGCGGGAAGCCGGGAGGCCGGGGCGGGAAGCCGGGAGGCCGGGGCGGGAAGCCGGGAGGCCGGGGCGGGAAGCCGGGAGGCCGGGGCGGGAAGCCGGGAGGCCGGGGCGGGAAGCCGGGAGGCCGGGGCGGGAAGCCGGGAGGCCGGGGCGGGAAGCCGGGAGGCCGGGGCGGGAAGCCGGGAGGCCGGGGCGGGAAGCCGGGAGGCCGGGGCGGGAAGCCGGGAGGCCGGGGCGGGAAGCCGGGAGGCCGGGGCGGGAAGCCGGGGGGGGGCGGGAAGCCGGGGGGGGGGCGGCGGGAAGCCGGGAGGCCGGGCCGACGGAGAGGAAAACAGCGACTGGAGACGGAGCGACCAGGGAGAGCGGAGGCGGGAGAACCCCCAGCACCAAGCCCAGAGTAGAGAGAGAGGAGATGGGGTCCGGGAGCTGCCGAGGAGCGACTACCGAGGCAGAGAGGGAAAGTGGAATCATAGAATGTTATGGCACAGAAGGAGGCCATTCAGCCCATCAAGTCTGTGCCGGCTCTTTGACTGAGCAAGTCACTTTCATTAACCCCAATCACCAGCTTTCTCCCCATAACCCTGCAAACCCATCTTCCCCAGATACCTATCTAGTTCTCTCTTCAAAGCTGCTATCGAATCGGACCTCACCAGCCTTTCAGGCAGATCATTCCAAATTCGAACAACTCACTGAGTAAAAAAACTTTCTTCTAAACTCCCCTCTGCTTCTTTTGGTACATATCTTAAGACTGTGACAACAGGTCACAGACACACCTACCAGCAGAAACAGCTTTTCCCTGTCTAGCCTGTTGAAACCTTTCATGATCTTGAAGACCTCTATCAGGTCCCAGCGTAACCTTCTCTGCTCTAATGGGAAAAGTCCTACCTTCTCCAGTCTGTCCTCATAGCTACGGTTCCCCATTCCTGGTATCATTCTCGTGAATCTCCTCTGCACCCTTTCCAGTGCCTTAATGTCCTTCCTGAAATAAGGTGCCCAGAACTGGACGCAGTACTCCAGTTGAGGCCTAACCAGTGTTTTGTATAGATTAACCATAACCTCCCTACTCTTATACTCTATGCCCCTACTAATAAAGCTCAGTACACCAAATGCCTTTTTTACTGCCTTATCTACCTGCCCTGTTACTTTTAATGATTTGCTTACTTGAACACCCAGATCTCTCTGTACATTCACCCCCCTTAAGAATGAGTTACCAAGTCTACATTGCCTCTCTATCCCTCCTGAATACATTATAACCAGGAATGTTCAACTCCCATTCCTGCCCATGCTTGAGCCAAGTCTCTGTTACTGCTATAACATCATATCGCCTCGCAGCAACCTGAGCCTGCAGCTCACCAATTTTATTTCTCAAACTTTGTGCATTTACATACATGCACTCTAAGGCACAAATTACTTCCTCTGCACTTTTCTCCCGTCTTACCCTTACCCCTGTCCTCTTTGTTACTCCTCCCGTATCTGATCTACTGTTCAGTTTCCCACCCTCGCCCCCCGGGATTAGTTTAAAACCCCCCCCACAAAACTCGACAACCTCCCTGGAAGGAGATTGGTTCCAGCCCTGTTCAGGTGTAACCCATCCATTTTGTACAGGTTCCACCTACCCCAGAATTGGTCCCAATGGTCTAGGAACCAGAAACCCTCCTTCATACACCACTTCTCCAGCCATGCATTGATGTGCCTTATTCTAGCATTCTGGAACTGGCTTGCTCGAGGCACTGGAAGCAACCCAGAGATCACCACTCTCGAAGTTCCACTTTTCAGTTTACTCCCTAGTCTCTGGTACTCTCCCTGGAGCATCTCAGGTCTCATGGCTGAGTCGATGCGGAAAGGTAACATCACCTTGATTTATAAAGAGAAAGGCAAGAAGGCGGAGTTAAAGAATTGGAGACCTGTATCTCTGCTAAATGTGGATTATAAGATCTTGGCCAAGATGATCTCAGAGAGGATGAAAACTGTAATGGAGCAGGTATTTCACCCCGATCAGACCTGCGCGGTGCAAGGCCGGAGGATCTCTGACAATCTCATGTTGTTTAGGGACACCATCACCTACGTGCAGGAGAGAGGGATGGAGACCTGCCTCATCAGTCTTGACCAAGAGAAAGCCTTTGACCGAGTATCTCATGACTACATGTATGAGGTACTTGACAAAATGAGTTTTGGACAGAGAATTTGAGATTGGGTCCACCTGCTCTACAGAGATATCTGCAGTGCAGTGATAGTTAATGGAAATGAAACACTGCCTTTCCCCGTCAGGTCTGGAATAAGGCAGGGGTGCCTCCTCTCCCCAACCCTGTTTGTCTGTTGCATCGAGCCCTTTGCACAGGCAATCAGGAGGGAGCAGAGCATCAGAGGTGTCACCATCCCAGGCAGCCGAGGCGTGCAAGCCAAGGTGTCCTTGTATATGGATGATGTCACGGTTTTTTTGCTCGGATCATCGATCGATCGAGAGCCTGATGGGCATCTGCAATCTTTTTGAACAGGCTTCAGGTGCCAAAGTGAATTGCCAAAAGTGAGGTGATGTACTTTGGCAACTGGCAAGACCGCACACGGGTACCGTTTGAGGTCAAACGAGCCTACATTAAAGTCTTAGGCATCTGGTTTGGGGCCGCCGGGACGAGGGAAAAGAACTGGGAGCAGCCTATAGTGCGAATTTGGCAACGTTTGAAGCAGTGGCAAGATCGCACGCTATCAATCACTGGGAAGAACCTGTTGATTAGATGTGAGGTGATCTCTGGGTTACTGTATCTGGCGCAAGTTTGGCCCTTGACCAATCGCAGCGCCACCACAGTCACCAGAGCTATCTTTAGGTTTGTCTGGGGCTCTGGGATGGAATTGTGTCCACAGGACTCCAGTACAAGACTCCAGACAAAGGATGGAAGGGTGTCCCTGATGTAGCCCGGACTCTCATGGCCACCTTTATGTGTGGCTGCGTGAGGGTCTATCAGGAGCCCCGATATGAAGGCACTGCATGCAGATATATGCTGGGCTTCTATCTTTCTATCTGTACCCAGTGCTAAGAAGGTTAGGAAGAGCTGAGCTGCCACAGGACACCTCTCTGGGTTGGAATGCCCCGAGGTACCTGAAAGAGATCGAGACATTCCTAACCGAGAACCGGGTGGATCCCTCTGGAATTCCCAGGTGGACAGCGAGGACGGTGATCTAGACCATCCGAGAAAGAGAGGTGGACGAAACTCTGGTGGGGTATCCTCCGGCTACCGTTAGTCACATCTGGGAGAATGTTTCATCCCCAGTTCTGACTAACAAAACCAGGCTGTGGCCTGGATGGCAGTCAAGCAAGTTCTGGGACTCCAGAGCCTTCTGTTTAGAAAAGGCTTAGTGCGGTCCAAACGTCGCCCTCGGGAGGGCTGTGGAAGGAAGGAGAATGAGGAACATCTGTTCCTGCACTGTGCCTTCGCCAAACCGGTGCGGAACAAGACGGAGCGGCTACTCTCGCGATTCATCCCGGGAGTCCCTCTGTCGGTCCACCCTGTGATATATGGCCTCTTCCCGGGGACGCACGAGGTGACTGACCTACAATGCGCCTGGAGGTTCATCAACTCGGTCAAGCAAGGCCTTTGGGTCTGCCAGAGCGGAATAGGTCAGTGTCGGCCTGCTACAGAATGGTGATGGCAAGAGTCTGAGAATATGTCATCAGAGACGCCCTGGAAATAGGCTCGGATGAGGCCAAGGACAGGTGGGGTGTGACCTAGTCCTGAGGTGTTTTTTTTGAGGTGCACGTGGGGGAATGCCACTGCTTGAAGTGTCAGGGTACCTATGTGTAGTGATTGTAAGGGGACGATTGACAGAGAGCGTCCTCAATTGAATGTTTCTATATACTTTCCCACAGAAGGGAGAAGCCTCTACCCATCAAGGGGGGAGTAACAGTGTGGTGTTTTTCTTGTGTGTTTTTTTTTTGGCCTGCCATCCGGTAAGGGAAGGATGGTGGAGTTAGGACTAGCCTTTTTGTAACTGCTCCCGGTAAGTAAAGGAAGCAGCGCAGAGAAGCGAGGAGGCCCTAGTTATATAAGCGGAATGTGGGGTACAGGCGTTGATGTATGTGACGAGAACGATAGGTTTGGTTTAGTTTTCCCACAAAGACTGTTTTTTTCAGGTTTTTGCGTGGGTAGCCAGACCCACGCAAATCGCTGCGGGATTGTCACGAGAAAAAAAAAATGGTTTTTGATTTGTTTATGCGTGTTGTGTAACGGGAAAAAGTTTAAACGAACATTATATATGGTTTTAACCCAAATAAATATATTTGTTTAAAAAATATATATATATATCTTTGCTTTGGTTGCTGGTGGTGGAGCTTGGCCCTGCCTTGGCTTCTCTGAGAATAATATGCGGTAAATCTGAATTATTGGGATCCTGGGATTATAATAAAATTGGAACCTGTTTCTCTCTCTGGCATCTTTCCACACTTTGGGTTTGACTACACTATGTGGACTTCATGCAGGATATCTGACATCCGAACACACATGAGCAAATCTATGGATCACATTGCAGGTCGAGATGAGAAGTTGTTAGGAACAAATGCTAAGGTTGGATGGGGACAGGACGAGGGAGATGTTGGTGGATTAATATCGACTTGGTTCAGGATCGACACTTGGTTGAGTTTGTTCAGGGCTGAGAGTTGCTTCAAACCAGCCCGTCAGGGCTGAAAGTCTGTAATTGTCTTTCGGGTGGACTGTAAATCATGTGCAAAATGGTGTTTCTCTGTGGTGGTGAAGGGAAAGAATCTGAACGTTGGGTAATGGGAGCCCCATGGGATTCATCGTTGTTGCTAGTTTGACTGATCTTTGTGAAAAAATACAATTTGTTGTATTTATGGATTATTTTTCTCGCTCCATTTCATCATTTGCAGGTTTGATGAGGAGGCTCCTTTGTGTGGGTTCTTGCTTGGCTGGGTTCTACTCGGTTATTCAAAAGTTGACCTGGCAGCCTGTCCATGCCTGTGACCTTGGTCGCCTCTGGGCTTCACCTCAGCCATCAACCCAAGGTAAGTCTGTGCTGGTTGGAACAGTACAATGACCACTGAAACTCGCGCCATTTTTGTTTCGCTGTGTTTCTGGTACCTCAGGATTTGTGGAGCATCAGGTGAGCGTAATAGTGTCGGGGTCGGGGTCGGAGTCGGTGTCGGTCGGAGTCTGTCGGAGTCGGTCGGCTCCGCCCCGCGGCGGTCCCCCCCTCCCCCCCCTCCAGTCCTCCATCTTGGAGTCCTGAGCTCAGTGGTTAGTTCACAAGGTTTATTCCCACCAGGGTGAAACGTTAGGCAAATTTCCTTCCCACACATCTCTGTTTACCTAGCAGCAAGTAGGAATCCAGTTGGTGGTCGATTGGTGTATCGCTTTTGAGAGGGTAATAATTCCTTTAAAAAACTGTAATAATAATAAATTAGTCATTTCAATCCATGATTGTTTGTGTGACACTGTTGTGTGCCTCATTTCACCTACAATATATACAGTCAATTCACTTTACATTATATTCTGTAAATCACTTTCAGATGCCTCAAAGACGTGATAAGGCGCTATATCAAACGAAAGGATTTTTATTATTATTTTTTCTGGGCACATAACTGATAACTCTAGATAACTTGAGCTAAACTCCTCAGTTGTGATTAATAACCTGATCTTTACAATTGTGTTGTGCCATTTATTTTTTGGAAGTAAATCTGTTGAACTGCTCACATTATGTCTGTTTCGATTCAGTCCATGGTTCATTGAACCTGCAGCTCCGCTGCTCATTGGGACGGTTCCCATCCAATGGGAATAGCAATGGGAGGGGCAAGCACCACTGCTTGGCAGAAAGAGGTAAAATAACTTTATTTAATCTCGGACATCTCTGAGTACAACAAAATGTCCATCCCCAATGTGTCCAAAATCCACTTTATTTGGTTTCAAATATATTAATAATAACTGATAATAGTTCTTGCATTTGATATAGAGTCTTTCACGCCGTAACAACATCTCAAAGCAGCTCTAAGATGCTGCCCAGCGTGGAAGGCGCTATATGAATGCAAGTTTTTGTTGATGATAAGATTCACTTTAAAATATAGGGACACTTAATGGAACATACTATAAAGTGTATGTTTTGTAGACAATTTGTGCACAACACAAAACAGTCAAACAGCAGATTAACTGTATATTTTGTGAGCGAAACCGAGCATGGGGGAGGGGGTTCAGGGTTGCAATGAGATGTAGGAGGGAGGTTGAAGGCACAGTCAAAAAGGAGGGTCTTGAGACCGGACTAGAAGGAGGCAAGGGTGAGAGCAAGGTGAAGAGACTATGGGATGGAGTTCAAAAGAGTGGGGGCAAAGAGGCTGAAAGCCCATCCACCAATGGTAGGGCAGGTCAGGTGGGAGACATGGAGCAGGCCAGAGCCTGCTGAACAGAGTGAGTGGACAGGTTGATCGGAGTTCAGCATGTGAAAGAGGTAGGAGGGGATAAGGCCATGGATAAACTTGAAAGTGGGGATGAGGGTCTTGAATTCTCTCCTCTAAGGGATGGGAAGCCAGTGGAGCCGGGCAGGGGTGGGTTTGATGGGGTCATGGATTCTAGTGCAGGAGAGTACACGAGCTGTAGAGTTTGGGATATTATGCAGCTTGTGGAGGGGAGAGGTGGGGAAGCTGACAAGGAGGAAGTTGTTATGTTGCAAAACATTTTTACTGTGTATTGAATGTTGATGTTTTAAAGTTTTATACGGCTCAGTGACTGCCAACATTTGAATATGAAAGTAACAAGGTTTAACATACAAACAGTGTTCCCAAGGCAAGCTGGGTGGTTTGAGCTGGATAAACGCCAATAGTGTTCTCAGTGCACAGGATACGGTCCCCAAGCCTTGGCTCTTGCCAAAATGTCAGCTGGCTAGGTTGGTAACACTCTCGTCTCTGATTCAAAGGCTGACAATCCAGTAAAGTGCTGAGGGGAAACCATGAGATCTGTACCATCCAGCTGAAGAAGGAGACACGACCTTGGTTTAACATATCTTGCAAAGGACTTCACATCTACCAAAGCTCAGCAGTGGAGTGTCAGTTTGGACTGTTTGAGCTCAAACAATAACAATAACCACAACAACAACAACTCAAATTTATAAAGCGCCCTCTGCGCTGTCCGGCATGGAGGGCGCTATATAAATCAAAGTTGTTGATGTTGTAGTGCCTTCCACACCGGACGGTGTCTCAGAGCGCTTTGCGATAGCGGAACCCGGGAAAGGGGAAGGGGGAAGGTGACCATGACTCTCACCTCTGATACAGAAGTTGTGTGTTCAAGGCCCGTATTGGAATCACATAGTCTAAGCTCACACTCCATTGCAGTGCATTGTTGGAGGAGCTGTCCATCGGATGAGACATTTAAACTGAAGTCAAGTCTACCTGTTCAGGTGGATGTTAAAGATAACACATCATTATTCTAAAAGAGAAGGGAATTTCTCCTGGCCAACGAATCCCACAAATAAAATTGATCTCTCACTGTGGCCATTTGCCAATCGACTAACAACCTGGTTCTGAGTTATTGCTGAGTAAACAGAAGTATGTGGATAAGGGAAATTGAATACCAATATGCTGCATGACAACCCCCGGCCTCCCATTCCCCCACCCCCACTCCCTATCTCTATAGGATAAACTGTTGGTGAAATTTTCTATCTTCACCTTGTGGAGCTCCCGTAGCTCAGAGGTTAGAGCACTCGCCTTACGAGCGTGAAACCTGTGTTCAAATCCAGGCAGATCAGGGCAAAACCTTGGGCAAGTTTCCTTACTCCACAAACCTCACAATAATCCATCCAAAAAAAACACACTAATAAAAATTGGTCATTTTCAACCCACGACTGTTGGTGGGACACTGTTGTGCGCAATTGGCTACCGCATTTTGCACACAAATATATAGTCAATTCACTTTACAGTATATTCTGTGAAGCTCTTTGAGACGTTGATAGGATGTGAAAAGTACTATATCAAATGCAAGGATTATTATAAAAGGCCATTGAAACACTTTAATAATTCTCCACCGGTGTCTGTCACAGCCATGGACCAATAGTTTTCTAAACAGTCCACCATTCTCAATCAACCTCAGTTGGAAGGAAAACAACAACAAGAACAAAATTGCCCTTATATAGTGCCTTTCACGTCGGGCGGACGTCCCAAAGCACTGATATGCAATGTCTCCAAGAATACTCCATGGCAACAAAATCTCGAGTTTATTCTCTGCGAATGTCTGAGCAATCAACAGCCCAGCCAGCCTGGCCTATCAGTGGCACATGGAGTGCAGACTGATCACTGGGGCCGGATTCTTTTCACTCAAGTACTGTTAACACTGAAAGCCAAATCTCTGGTTTGCAGTGTGTTGTAGCTTGTCAAGAGGTGAGAACGCATGCCATAATTTTGTCAGCTTGGCTTAGTGGTAGCACTGTCACTTCCAAGTCAAAACATTGTGGGTTCAAGCCCCATACTGGGACTTGCAATCACATACTCTAAATGATGCTGCAATGCAGTCAATACTAGTCTGTAGCACTGTAGGAGGTGCCGTCCTTTGGAAGAGATTTTAAATCAAGGTCCCATCTGCCTGTTCAGGTTGGACAGCACTATTTGGAAAGAGAAGTGAGCTTCTCTCTCCCGGTGTTCTGGCCAACTAACCCCAAATAAACAAAAACAGAAATCCCTGGGAACACTCACCAAGTCAGGCAGCATCTATGGAGAAAGGAAAATTGAGTCAACATGTCGGGTCGACGATCCTTCATCAGAACACAATTGTGGACCTGAAATGTTGACTAATTTTTCCTTTCTCCATAGATGCTGCCTGACCTGCTGAGTGTTCCCAGCGATTTCTGTTTTTGTTTTAAATTATATTGTTGTTATTTCACTTTCCAATCAAAAAAAGACTCAATGTAATACAAATCCTGGCATGTGATGGCATGATAGAGCTTATAGCATCAAAATGTTTGAGTGTTTCACAGGTAATTGTTTTCATGTGCAATGACGGTGTATTTACAGAAAGATGTAGAACAACAACAACAAATTACATTTATAGAGCGCCTTTCACGTCGTGAGGATGTCCCAAGGCGCTGCACAGGAGGCGTGTGACCCGAGCTGAGAGTGGAGTGTTTGGGAAGCGGTGAGACACGAAGGGGAGGTTGAAAAATTCGGGGTGGAACAAAAGGCACAGTCGAAGAGGAAAGTCTTCAAACCAGCCTTGAAAGAGGAAAGGGAAGAAATGAGACGGAGGGATTGAGCAGACCCGTATGCAGGGGGGGTGCGACGGGTGCGTACGCACCCCCCCAAATTACAAAAGGTCCACATTTTCCGGGGTAGAGAATTGTATTTTTTATCAAATTTAAATACCAAGTAAAGTAAATTTATTGAGCATTTGTGTCACAATCAGTTCTTCAAAACTATGTATAAATTATAAACACACATCTTTGAATGTTTTAGTATTAGATAAAATTATCGAGTCGCACACCAGAATCGGCGTCTACCCAAAACATACCGCGTCGATAGGCGAGTCAATGACGCGGCGAGTCTGTGACTCGTGACTGGATAAACATAGGCGCGCGCCAAGACTCAAATCCATCCTCGTTTGGAAATCATCCCGTATACAGCCACAAGGGTAGCACCACTACTGGAAGCTAAAATCATCTTTTAATCTGATCACCGTAAGTAAAAATTGCTCAAGTTTTGAGAGGTGTGACTGTAATGCTAGAAAACAATGACAACATATTTACAAGCTTCTGAGAAATTAAAGCTTTTGAGAACCCAACAAAAAAGTTATGTGTCTGGACGGAAATGCCTATCTTTAAAAGAAATACTCATGGACGTAGGCATTGACAACCGCACTTCTCCACTGATCCCTTCTCTCCATGCAGCCTGAAAACTCCCACCTGCCAATACCCGAATCGCGCTCCAGAGTATCGATGTAGGTTAGGATCGGTCTACCTCGTGTTCTGTGACCGTGCAATGGTTCCCATAGGATAGTAGGACTATGGACAGTTTCCTCCCGGCTTCTCCAGCTATGTCCGCTAAACCTAAGACTCCTCTGCAGTAATGTCTGTGATACCAGTGTGGTAGTGTACCATATAGCTCACTATTTGTCAGATGCTGTCGCCAGTAAACGTTCAGGGCGTCTCTTAGAAGCCTGGTATATACCTCATGAGTCACCTAATCTCCTGGTCAAAGTTTGCGTAAGTGTCCAGCATTCTGCTCCATATAGGAGCGACTTTCAGCACTCGCGTTAATGCACATTCATTACAATATGGAAATCGATATTGGTAGAGTGGTTGACGTATTCGCTTCAAAGCAACCAAGGCATCTCGAATATGGAACGCTATTAAAGAATGAATTTCCCCTCCCTTATTTTTTCAAGTATTTTTTCATCAGATCAGTATTGCTTGATGGGTCACTTCCTTTAATTGTGATTCTAAATAAATAAATAAAAACTAACTACACTATTGCTCACAGTTCAACGATATTTTCAGGATAATGCTGATAACATGCTTGTAACACGTGTGAATTAACTGTTTTACACTGATTTTCAGTTTCTGTATATTTTCTTGTCTTTTATAAAATTTGCTTTGCTGGAATATCTGAGCAGATAATTCATACTTTACTCTTACATTATTGTTCATTACAGTCCAAAAGAAATTGAGTCTTAGGATAACAATGCAGAACAACTTATTAATTACTGTCAATCTGTAGTTTATGATCATTTTCTCTTATACGCATACATTTATCAAGCATTCGTCATTGTACGGTTTTAATTGGATTGTAATTTACTTTATCGTTCACATTCCGTACATCATCGTGTCAACAATCGTATTTGCTTTTATCGGCGAACACATTCGACCTTCCCAAAAAATTTAGACACGGACTACCGGGGAAAATAAAAACACTGAATAAATAATGATGCTCTTAAACACCAAGGGCATGAAACATTTACCGTTCATATTGGATCTTCTAAACTGATTAAATAAGACCTCACACTGTGTAAAACGTCGGAGCCTCGAGGGGGCTTCGGGGGCAGCCCGCAAGCCCCCAGCCATTGTTGGTCCCATCACTAGCAATTCGCACCCCCCCATTAAAAATTCTACGTACGGCCCTGTTGAGGGATGGCATTCCATAGGGTGGGAGCGGTTCGGTCGGGGGGCTTGGAGCAGGCCAAGTCCTGTTGAACGGAGGGTCGGGGTGGGCTTGTAGGGGGAAAGTAAATTGGTTAAATAGGGCGGGGCAAGGCCATGTAAGGCCTTGAAGGTGAGGACGAGGATCTTGAACTCGATCCTCTGGAGGATGGGGAGCCAATGGAGACGGGCGAGGGTGGGGGTTATATGGTCGCGGAGGCGGGTGCGGGATAATACAGGGGCTGCAGAGTTTTGGATGACCTGCAGCCTGTGAATGGAGGAACTGGGGAGGCCGACTAGGAGAGAGTTTCCGTAGTCCAGCCTTGAGGTGATGTACGCGTGCACGAGTGTTTCGGCAGCGCGGGGGGGTAAGATAGTTGCGGAGCCTGGCAATGTTGCGCAGATGGAAATAAGCGGTGCTGGTCAAGGCACGGATGTGGGGGAGGAAGGAGAGTTTTTGATCGAACATGATGCCGAGGTTCCTGACTGGCTTTGTGAGGTGGAGAGTGCAGCCTTGGGTATTGAGGCTGGCAGCGCCTGATGTGCGGAGGCGCTGGCTTGAGCCAATCAGGAGGGCCTCGGTCTTACTCACGTTCAATTGCAGGAAGTTGTCCCTCGTCCAGGACTCGATGTCGGACAGACATGCTGTCAGAACATCGATGGTCTGGGGGTTGAGGGATGAGGCAGAAATGTACAGCTGGGTGTCGTCCGCATACATGTGGAAATTTACCCCATGTTTGCGGATGACATCGCCCAGAGGGAGCGTGTAAAGGGTGAAAAGGAGGGGGCCTAAAACAGAGCCCTGAGGGACGCCGTGAGAAACTGTGCGGGGGTTTGAAGAAAAACCGTTGGAAGAAACAAAGTGTAAACAGTGGGTCAAATAAGAATGGAACCAATCAAGGACTGTGCCTTGAAGGTTGAGGTGGGAGGAAAGACGTTGAAGGAGGATGGTGTGATCGACTGTGTCGAACGCAGCAGACAGGTCAAGGAGGACGAGGAGGCAGAGGGAGCCCTGGTCACAGGCGGTTAGGATGTCATTTGTAACCTTAACCAGGGCAGTTTCTGTGCTGTGAATGGGGCGGAAACCTGATTGGAGGGGTTCAAAGAGTGAGTGATTTGAAAGGAAAGAGCGGAGCTGGGAGGCAACCACTCTTTCAAGGACCTTGGATAAAAACGGGAGGTTGGAGATGGGTCGATAGCTTGATGGTTGCGACGCATCAAGGGAGGGTTTCTTCAGGATAGGGGTGATGGTGGCTGTTTTAAGGGAGGTAGGGACGGTGCCTGAGGAGAGGGAAAGGTTGATGGTGTCAGAAATGAGCGGGGCCAAAAAATGGAGCTGGGTGCGGAGGAGGGGGGTGGGGATGGGGTCCAATGAGCACGTGGTGGGTTTCATGGAGGTAAATATTTTTGTGGCTGAAAACGGGGTGGTGGGGTTGAAAGTGTGAAATGGGGGGTGAGTAGGGGTTGAGGTAGCTGATGGAAACTGCAGAGCGGATTCTCTCTATTTTGGACTCGAGGAAGTCCAGCATCTCCTCACAATGATCGTTAGAGGAGAGGATCTGCGAAGTGAGGTGGGGGGTGGGGGGTGGGGGGTGGGGGGGGCGGAGGAGCTGGTTGGTTGTGGCGAAGAGGAGGCGGTGGTTGTCCTTCGCTTTCAGGATTATCCTGGAGTAGAAGGCTGATTTGGCGGTGGCTAGGGCGGAGCGGTAAAATCTGATGCGGTCCAGCCAGATTTGCCGGTGGACCGTGAGGCCAGATTTGAGCCAGGTGCGTTCAACTGCTCGCACTTGGCTTTTGAGGGAGCGGAGGTGAGTTGTGTACCACTGATGTAGAAGCCAATTCCCATAGAGCATGACTCCAAAAGCAGTTTCAATTTTATTCGGGGGAATTCATGGTGGGAGGTTGTATGAGGACATGGGTCATGCCTGCAAAATTAAATCTTGTACAACAGTATTAACAATAAGAAAGGAAGCTTCAGTTTGAAAAGGAAGCTCTACCTTTTATTACAGTACGGAACTCTCTATGGGATTCCCATGTACAAGCACATATGCACAAATAGACACACAGTGGAGCTATGCAAATTAAGTTCACTACAAAGCAAAGTGAAGGCCTCTTTTCCTCGCTCCCCACCCAATTCCCCCACCACCAGAACCCCTGAGAGATATTGAGGCAGAGCAAATGAATCTCAGGGAATTGCTGTCACAGTCTCTTTCAATCTGCTTACTGAGCCATGTGAAATGATAAAGCAGCAGAAAGAAACACAAGCAGGGTCCCAACCACAGGGAAATACTTTCCATTCAGAGACACTCCCTGGAGTGGACAACATTCTGAATGAAGGGCAAACTGCCTGGCCTCCTAGTAAGCAGTGACACATATCAGAACAGGCATTGTGTCACTACATATCAACAACCCAACAAAGCCTTTTGGAGAGATGCTCAGTGAGAGAATCATGGCCTTGCCCCTACCTCTGTGACCTCCTGACCCCCTACCAACCTGTCTGCTCCCTCCACTCACCGGGTTTTGGCCTGCTCCATGTCCCCCAACACCCCTGCCCCACCAGCGGCGGGCGAGCCTTTAGCCACTCTACCCCCAACCTTTAGAATTCCATCCCGTAAACTCTCCGTTGACCCTTCCCTAGCCTCCTTCAAGTCCTGGCTCAAGACCCTCCTCTTCGACCATGCCATCGATCACCCCCCTTTCCCCTCCCTTTCCCCACCCTCCCTGATTCGGACCCCAGCTCGGGTCTGACATACTGATGTGAAAGGTACTATACAAATGCATTTTGTTGTTGTTATTGAGAAATAAGAGGATGAATTATTAATGAGTGAAAAAATACATCATAATCCTTGATAGAGTGTCTTGTCAACAACAATAACAAAATTTGTATAGTGTCTTTTTCTAGTGCCTTGGGACGTCCTCCTGACGTGAAAGGCGCTATATAAATGTAAATTGTTGTTGTTGTTGTTCATGTTGGGAGGACATCCCGGGGTGCTGGACAATCAGCGTTTCAGACTGAAGCTGGGGGTTGGGATCGGGGAGGGTGAAGGGCAGAGGTGGAAATAGGGTGATCAAAGACAAAGTTGAAGAGGAGGGCCTTGAGACAGATTTTGAAGGAGGCAAGGTGGAGGGACTGTGGGATGGAGTTCCAGAGGGTGGGGGAAAAGGGGCTGAAGACTCACCCCCCAACAGTGAAGCGGTCTGGGCGGGAGATATGAAGCAGGCCGGAGCATGCTATGAGGAGGGAGCTTGGGGATAGCGAGCCCATGGAGGGCTTTGAAAGTGAGGATCAGGATCCTCTGTGATGGGAACAACAATAAATCACACTTTTAGAGCTCCTTTCATATCAGAAGAATGTCGAGGATGGGGTTAAAGGGGTCACGGAGCCTGGTGGGGGACAGGACATGGGCTACAGAGTTCTGGATGATCTGCAGCCTATCGGGAGGCCAACAAGCAGGGAGTTTGCGTAGTCAAGGCTGGATATTATGAATGCCTGAAGGAGAGTTTTGGTGGCCTGCAGTGTGAGACAGTGGTGGAACCGGGCGATGTTGCGGAAGTGGGGTAAGGCAGAATGGGTCATGGCATGAATGTGGGATACAACAACAACAACAACAAAATTACATCTATAAAACACCTTTCACGTCGGAATAAAAAGGATATCACATCTCAAAGCACTTCACTTACTATTGAGTGTAGTGATGGCAGTTTTCCACAAACAGACATTATGGAATTACCTCTAAAAGATACAGTCAATTATGTGAAACATTTTGAGATGCCCTTTTGACATGAAAAATGCTGTATGGATTGCAGGGATTATTATTGTGCGAATGATGAATGTTTATTGGGGTGATTATTGGCTAGGATACCAGGAAAAACTCCCTTCTCTTTTTGAATAGCACCATTCACCTGAACAGGTCAGATGAGATCTTGGTTTTACATCTTATCCAAAGATTGGCACCTTAAACAATGGAACCCTCAGTCTAAACTATGTAGGTTGAAACTCCTGACATTGGGACTTGAACCAACAATCTTCTGAATCAGAGGCAAGAATGCTACTAACTGAGCCAGGGTAATAACTGTGAATTCCCCAAATTACGTTAGCCAGCTTGGTATACAGTGCAGTCCTGTAGCTCAGTGGTTAAAACACTCGCTTCACAAGTGAGAGGGTCTGATTCCCAGGCAAGGTGAAACATTGGGCAAGTTTCCTTAACCCATGTGTCTCTGTTTACCTAGCAGTATGTAGGAACCAGGTTGTTAGCCAATTGGAGGATCGCTTTTCTGAGGGTTAACAGTCTCTTCACAATTTTTTAAAATAATAATTTGGTCACTCAATCAACTGTTTGCCGGACACCGCTGTGCGCTGTGTCTGCTGCATGTCGCCCATACCATCTACTTTACAATACATTCTGCGAAGCGCATTGAGACATCTCAACAATGTGATAAGGGAAGGATTATCAAATGCAAGGATTACTATTATAGCCTTTGCAAGAGCGAGTTGGAGCCGAGATTTCATATTGACTTTGGAAAATATACAGCTTGAAAAATACATGCGGGATAGTTAAAGATCTTTTGAAGTGGCCACATGCATTAGCTGGGGCTGTTAACAGATTTAATGGATGCACTCAGCAGCTTCTTTTGCTGGACTGTGTCATTATTGAATCTGCAAGGGACTGAAAGAGACAATCTTTCCCTAAAGAGTTCCTGGTGTGAGAAAGTATTATGCAGTCATCAGAATTAACAACATTTATACAGCACCTTTCAATTCGGGAGGACATCCTAAGATGCTGAATAAGATCTTATTCTCCAAATAAGATCTTATTCTCTAAATAAGATAAATCTTTCACTTCACGGCTGTTGGTGGGACACTGCTTTAATTGGCTGCCGCATTTGCCCTCAAAATATATGCTCCCCCATTACCCCAGTCCTTGCCAGATTTCACTGGCTCCCTGTCCCTGAGAGGATCGACTTCAAAATCCTCACCCTTGGTTTCAAGTCCCTCCACTCCTGATGAATGGCTTGAAGCCACAACATTTTGACTCAGAGGGAAAACTGCTACCAATTGAGTCAAACTGGCACCGTAGTATCTGCCCAGAGAGAAATGTGAAAGTTCTAGTGGAGACTTAATTTAGTGTTCTTGGTAAGCATCAGCTCAACAAGGTCACTCATACCAGCTCTGTGGTTGAGTGCAAAGAGGCTACTGGCTAACATATTGAGATCAGATGTCTGACTCTTCAAAAGACGTTATGGTCACAGCAAAATCATCTCCAGTATTTTCAAAAAATAGTGAGCAGACATGAATTCGATGAATGGAAACTTTGTTCTGTGGCCATGTATCTGATATACTGTAAAATCTGGTGTATGGAATGTTTCTTTTCCTTTGAATCTCGGCATGCAGTTTATAAATCAGCATGACTTACAGTTCACTTACTGAACACTAGCTGAACAGTGTACATATGAGGTGGCATAACATCCAGATGCTGAGACTGTGGATGAGGATAAATTGACCTTGTTGGTTGCTGACAGCATGGGGAGAGCTAGAGACTTTATGCCAAGATTCAGTAAATGAAATTCTGCATTGGTTCTCCATATAAAGAAAGAACTCTGGCTGATAGGATCACATATACAGGATAAGGGTGTGTAAAATCCTGTTAATGGTGATCCATTCAGTACTCTGGTCTTTGATACTCTACACTTAATCTAAGTTTTTTTTCATTACTTGTGTAATTAGCATAAGACATTTATTGGAGAACAACTGATGCAACCGTCGATGTCAGGTGGCTATTCCAGCCTCACAGAGTGACATTGGTGCTGTGAGGATAGATGACAGCCCAGAAGGTATGACAAAGAGACTCTGGTCCGAGGGACGTAGTGATGCAAAACTTTGACTATATCTGTCCCCTGCACATCCCCAGCCCTCTCATCGGTGGCTGAGCCTTCAGTTCCTACCCCTCAGCCTATTGAAAGTCCCTCACACTACACTCCATCTGGCTCCCCTCTCTTTCTGTTTATAAATCTCACCTCGAATCCTGACTCTCTGAGTACATCCATGGATACAGCCACCTCCCCCCACTCTCTTGCTTGGTGTCCAACCCTATCCCTGTAAAGCACTTCAAGAAGGTTGTTATATAAATGCAAGTTATTGTTGTTTCTGGAGGTCTCTGATCAGAGACTTGTGTTGTCTTCTTTTTTCTTGTTCTCTCCATCAGATAAGAGTTTCCATACCATCCTCCCCCCACCCCACCAACAAGCTGTTATAAATCAACATGATTTACAGGATACTTGCTGATCGCTAGCTGAGTAGTCATCACGAGTTGAGCCTGATCGGATTCTTTCTCTGTATTTAAACTGGAGCAGATGGCAATCACTGGTCTTTAAACTACTTCCCAATTTGTTCTCTTCCATGGTTGAGGGAAGGGATTGAGGTCGATTTAACCTATTGATTTTGTATTCACGTCTCAAATTCGAGTGGCATCAGTGACTGAGTTCAGGAGCAGTGAGTTCTGAGTTCCCAGTGACACACTCAGATAATTTTATATTAGCACCAGCTGTACATACGCTTCCAACCAAAGAATTCCAACATAGAATGTTTACTGACACTTCATCTATATCTATACTCATCTGGAAGTAATTCTTTTGGAAGGACTCAGTGAGAGGACTCAGCGCTTTAAAAATCAAGTCTTGTTGTTGTCGTAGTGGCTTAGGTTTGTTTGTGTTCTTTATTCCTCCCCATGTGAAAGGCGCTCTATACTGTAAGTGTCATTTTATTTGTGTTTGTTGCATTTGTTCCCGGCTCTTTGCTGTGTGTGTGCTCTGTGACACAGGATGCCACAGTGTCACTTTGATTCGGTGGCCACCAGGTATAACTGCTGTGAAAAATGCAAAACTGAAAATAACTCATGAACTATAGAAGATATCTGAAAACAATCATGCCTATATCACTCACAGATGCAAAGCCATTCCATTGGGGGGTATAAATCATGTCTCTACGTTGATCGGTTATTGAGATCCTTCTTGAAGCACAGACAGACATTGTCTTTTTATTAGTATATGAAGTGTTGGGACACAGTTAGATCATGTTATGAATTGGTGGTTTGAGTCCATAAAATCAGACTCCATATTACAATGGCTGCCAGTCAGTACTTCTAGGTTCTCAGGTTAATGCTGACGTCACTAATTATGCTGTACAGGTACACAAGGTCCAAGAAGTTGTCCATCAGTGGCGACCGCTCTCAGGAAAGTCTCCTATCTTTACAGGAATGCTGCTATTGCTGGAGCACTTCTATGCTGAAGCCTTATGTGCAGGGAGTTGATCCGTTAATGCTAGAACTTAATTTGAATTTACCTGTCTTAAATACCAAAGTGCATTATAACAGGCTCTGACTATCATAGACCGAGGGGATTATCATAGGATAATTGCTCAAATTTGCATTACATCACAGACTAACACAAGACTTGCTATCAATGCCTAATAAGCCCCTGGGTAAACTCTTACAGTGACCTTCCAATAACCTTTGCAGCTGTAGTCGAACTATCATCTTTGTAATAATTGCAATACAAAGCTGTAGCTATTATGTTAAACATTGGGTAGTACAAATCATTAATAATAGGCTACATCTATTTCCTATTCCCTATGTTTGGACAGTCTTGATCATATTTAAAACATATGTGGCTAAATTGCAGAACCAAAAACATTTGATGAATTTTCTTAATCCTGCCTCACAGCCTCATCCTCTCCCTTTGCATTCCTCTCCAATTTGTCTTGTCGTGGTTGAAGCTCAGAGAGACTGAGATAGACATGGTTGAGGAAAGATCTGGAGGTGCAATTAACCTCTTGATTTCATGCTCAGAAACGCTTGAATTTCAAATTGCAAAGCAAAGATCAAACATCAGGAAGAGTGATTGGAGCTTGAGATGTCGAACATGTGCCAGGGTTTTTGATTGGGGTTCTTCAGAGTACAGTTCATCATTTTTATTCTTGAGGGAGAGGAGCATAGAATGGAATAGAAGCGGGGATTAGGAGGGGTGGAGTCTTGTCTGGTTGATGCTGAGGTCACCAACCATGCTGTTCTCTCTCATGTACGCAAGACCTAAGAAGCTCTCCATTAGTGGAGACTGATGAGAGTCTCCTTTTTTGACTGATGTTAAACTGATGGGGGGAGCTTTATGTGGAGTATAAATACATGAGCCAAATTGCCTGTGTCCATGTTGTATCACTGTATGTAAATAACATTTGGACATTTGTAAGGTTCCTTAAATAAAAGAAATTGCCTAAAATTCCCTGATGGTACAATTTAAATGCCTAATTATCACATTGCTGTCACAGTTTTCAGCACGTCATCTCTTACAGAATAACTTGGCACCTATTGCAGAGTACAAGGAGTCTGCAGAGTCTTTCAAAATCTAACTTGACAGCTCCCTGTAAAGATGTGAAAAGCTGACATGTGAGTCCGGCTGCTAATAGAAAGAGGTTCACAGCTGGAAGAATCAAACAGCCTTTTCTTGTTCCAAAGATGCTTATGACAATTTGGCAGCACACATCCAATACTGACTGGCACACATCAGAGTGTCTGCAGGCTACAACACCAGACTTACACCACTCTGTTATTTCTTTGGAAGACTCAATGATCAAAGTTTGGGACAAATCCTTGAGATTCAGCGCTTAACCTAACAAACTATGAAGGAATGTTCTCAGCTAAACGTTATCGGGTGTACAGTAGTCAAATGTTTTATTGAACAAGGGTTGATTTTAAAGAGGACTTAAATTAATCAAACTGCAGGTAGCAGCAAGCATTTGAGGTATTCTAACTGAGGCATTATGCTTGAAGGCCAAATGAGTTGTAGTGGATGGTGCAAAGCTGCCATTGGAATTACTTTAGGGCCCTAATACTTCTGTGAAACCATTGAGCCCTCTTACAAGGAAGGACTAGGTAAGCCATAGGCTCATTGGCTGAGATTCACTGTGCAAGTGCTACGATAATGGCTGAATTGTCTGGATGCTCTTCATCATCTACCAATGATCATCATCCCTCCAAAAAAAAACACATTAATAAAATTGTACCTCTTTAAATTCAACGTTTGTTCAATCAAACATTTCGCTACTATACATCCAATAATGTTTAACTGCTAACATTCTTTCATTGTTTGTTAATTTAACCTCCATGTTTGCACACTCAACCTCACCAAGCCAGTCAGGAACCAGGTATCTTGTTCGACCCTCAACTGTCTTTCCTCCCTCACATCCAAGCAATGACTCGCTCTACCTTTCCCCACCTCCACAACATTTCCCGACTCCACCAGCACCTCACCCCTAAAGCATCTGAAATCCTCAGCCACGCCTTCATTACATCCAGGCTCGATTATGCAAATGCCTTGCTGGTCGGCCTTCCCAATTCCTCCCTCCACCGGCTGCAGATAATCCAGAACTCTGCGGCCCATGTCCTCTACCATTCCAAACTCCGTGATTCCATCTCCCCCATCATTGCCCGACTCCATCATCCAGAGGATCCAATTCAAGATCCTGGTCCTCACATTTAAAGCCCCCCACAACCCCGCCCCACCCTACATCCGTGACCTACTATCCCCTTACGAATCTGCCCACCCCCTCTGTTCAGCAGGCTCTGGCCTGCTTCAAGACCCCCGACCCACCCGCTCAACCATTGGCGGGCAAGGCCTCAGCCACTCTGCCCCCAACCTTTGGAACTCCATCCCAAAGTCCATCCGCCTCACCCTCTCCCTAGCCTCCTTCGAGTCTCGTCTCAAGACTCTCCTCTTTGATGGACCTATCAGCTACTACCCACCCCACCACCACCCCCCTCAGCTCCGGTCTGAATCAATAACTGTCCAGTGCCTTGGGACGTTCTTCTGATGTGAAAGGCGCTATACAAATGTAATTTTGTTGTTGTTGTAATTTAAGAGCTGAATCTCAAGGAGTCCTGTAGCTCAGTGGTTAGACCACTTGGCTTACAAGCGAGAGAACTGGGTTCAATTGCAGGCAGGGTGAAACCTTGGGTAAGTACTTACTTCCTTCCTTACTCCACACACCTAATAATAATCCCCTAAAAAAAAAAAATTAATTGGTCATCTTCATTCCATGACTGTTTGTGGGATAATGCTGTGTGCAATCGGTTGCTGCATTTTGCCTATATATACAGTAAATTCACTTTACGGTATATTCTATGAAGCACTTTAATAATAATACTAATCCTTGCGTTTGATATAGCACTTTTCACACCTTCTAGATGTCTGAAAGAGACAGCGCTATATCAAATGTAAGGATTATTAGTATTATTATTATTACCTTTTACTTTTCCTGTTCAAATAAAAATTGCCCCAGTTGCTCTGGTCTGCTTATAGATCCTATAATGTATAAACCACTTATTCCTGGTATAACTTCAGTAAATTTCTGCACCCTCAATAATGGCTCTGACATCCTTCCAATCCTTGGTATTGTAGTGAACAATACCAGGCACAATATTCTAAATGTGATCTAACTAATGATTGAAACAGTTTAACTGTCACCCATTTGAAACCATATTCTGTGTCCCAATCTATAAAACTTAGAAATCCTAGTAGATTTATCCACAGCTTTGTCCAAATGCTTTTTCATAGGACAAGAATTATATATGTTAACCACTGCTCTTCTTTCAAGATGTTTTCCCAACAAATATTTCTAAATTGTATTGTAATCGTATTGTATGGTATACATCATTCTTTTTCATATAATATATAAACTTAGATTTTTGTGCATTGAATTCCATCTGCCATCTCTCAGACTAACCTATGTCCTCTTGAAGTTTTTGTCACTGTCAGCGAACCTCCCTCCTGTGTCATGTGCAAACTTGGAAACTGTGGCCCATCTCTCAATGTATTATTAAATCCATTGCCCCCAGAACTCTACTTTTGTTTCCCTCTATCTATTCAGAGATGCTGAGATCAATTCTTGAGGTTGATGGTGTCTTAACCTTTGCACTAGCTGGGAACCTGCAGCTGACACCAGGCTGGAGGGTTAAACAGATAGTAACTGATTCAGGCAAATCTGCAATATTCCAGGGCACTGCTGATGATGGCCAGCCTGGCTTATTGGCAGGACTTGCAAGGGCAGACCAGGCACTGAAAACACAATCGCTTTCCACTCAGCTCCTGTTAATCCTGCAAGCCAAACCCCTAGCAGGTAGGGTGGTCCCAGCTGGAAAAGCAGTGGGAACACTTGCCAGACAGTTCTAACAATGGCAAGCTATGCGATTTTAGCTGGCTAGACTCCAACTGTACCTCAATGAACAATCTGGGGTCCCCAAGTCTTGGCACTTGCCAACCTATGTCTCATACTTTCTGAAATTAGGTAATCAGGATGCGTCCCTCCAGGGAGAGAGTGTGTATTCCATTCCAACAATCTATCTCTGTTATTTCCATGTATAGGTGGGATGCATGGAGATCTCAGCTTGGTTTGAATACTCTTAAGCATGGTGATGGGTTTCTGCATGTGTCAGACACCGGCTGATCAAATGAAAAACCAAATGCAAGGATCATTTTTATTATAAACTTTAAAGGGTCATCATTTAGATCATGCCGTCAGTCCTAATTGCTACTTTAAAGGAAATAACTCAAACCTGACACCAATATTTGGATGCTCCAAAGTATTATCCAGGGGGTAATAATCCCTTCCAAAAATAAGAATAAGGATAATATTCTTATGGTCACTCAATCCACGACCATTTGTATGACAATGTTATGTACAATTGGCTGCCACGTTACGCACACAAAATATACAGTCAATTCACTTTACAGTATATACACAGTATGGAGGCTCACCGATGCGATAAGTTGCTATATCAAATGCAAGGATTATCAATATTATTAGGGGAGTTCGAGGATTCATTTTTGTGTTGGGCTCAGAATTTCTACAATTTTTTCGCACACTCCTTGAGTCCAATTCCAAATGCTGTGTATATTCTTGTGGTTAATTAAATGAGTGAGCCATTTGGACACAGTACAAACAATAAAACAACGTTAATCAGCAATGTATTATTACAACCTTCTAGGGTTATTTAGTCTTGTAATGTATAAGGAATGTGCTGAGATATAAATTGCCAATATTTGGTCTGCCTTTGCAAACTTTCCTGCATGCATTGGAAATCTCTTTTATAACAATCAAGTAATTTCACACACAGACAGTTTCAAATTAAATGACGTGAAGCGCATGTATATTAGGCGAGGAGAAAAATCATTTATAATTATTGAAAGCAAGTTTGTTCAAACCACTTTGGTCTACTGTCTTAGTTTAATGCTTGTCGTTCAGCCCATGCCACATTGCAATACAGCTGGAAATACTGTACACTGTGGTGCGTTTTTCACTTGAGGGAATACATTCCTAGAGAATGCTCTCATTCTTTGCTTGTGGCATGGTCTGATACACATAAAAGTGGACTCTTTCCCGGCCTTTGAATGCTGCAGTCTGTTTGCAGTCTAAATTCCCAACTCCTTTGGAATTTGAGGGCAGTTTACTGGAATAACTGTTTTTGTGAAACCATTTTCAGACAATTTTTGATTCATCTCCTTTCACATGTTAGAAAGAAGCATTCAGATTTTATATTGCTATTTCTACATACCACAACAATTTGATGGGCTGGCTTCAAAAGATGGTGTTATCCTTATTAAATATTGACCTATTAGCAACAATTTTCTCTGATTTACATATTTCAAAACAATTATCCCGAGTTTCATTTTGAGAATTGCAACTAATGTTGTATTAAAGAGAATACATTTTGTTTTACCTAAATGGTTATCAAAGTTTGTGCCGTCTGAGAATGTACTTTGATGAAATTATTGCAATACCAGGAACCTGCATGGCTCAGTGAGTTAAGGCACTATTGGGGCAGAGTAGAGGAAGTTTATTCTCTGCATCTAAGCTATGGTATGTGACCTTGGCCTGCTCGAAGCTGACATTGGGGAGGGGGAGCAGGAATTCTCCAGTCATCAGTAAATGCACAAATATACGGACCTTGGCAGCAGGAATATATAATGGAAATTCCGTAAATGACCAAAGATGAATGGACCAGGGGAGAATGCGATGTTCTGCTGCCAAAGTCCGTAAATTTACCGATGAACAAAGAATCCTCCCTTTGGTGTTCAAATGGCAAAGTATTCCAGTTCCCAGCACTAAAGTCCCTCAACAGCTTGTCTTTGTAAGTTTTTGCAGAGGGTAGTGGATTTGGACGTGTGAAATAATCATGCCTGTGGGTGTGTCCTTATTTGCTGCACATCTTCACAGACCACACACATAGCCCTAAATAGTCCCCTGGTCACAGGCATTGTCTTAACATTAAAGATTGGGCAGAAATTCTGAATATTTGTCAATTCATTCTTCATTCTTAAGACAGAACCTGTTTAACAAGCAACGTGAAGAATGGAGTCCTGTAGCTTAGTGGTTAGAGAAATCGTTCCATATGCAAAAGAATTAGGTTCTATTCCCAGGCAGGGCAAAACCTTATGCAAGTAAATAGGAATCCGCTTGTTAGTCGATTGGTGGATCGCTTTTCGGTGGTGGGGAAGTGGGGGGTGATGAAAATCCCTTCAAAAAAAAAAAAATTTTTTGTCACTCAATCGACACTTGTTCGGAGGACACTGCTGTGTGCAATTGGCTGCTATGTTTTCCCACAAAATATACAGTGAATTCATTTTACAGTATATTCTGTCAAGATTTTTGACATGTCTCAAATACACGATAAGACGCTGTATCAAATGTGAGAATTATTGCTATTATTAACACAGGCTTCAAACCGAGGTCTCGATGCTTAGATTATGGGAATTTGCTGCCTTTGATGTCTATTATAGTGCATTTCCTGATACAGTTTTCATGAAGTCTGCTTTCTCTGGAGTGACTCCAATGCCATGAGACAATAGTTTCACAACTAAGACCATAAGCAATTTCAGATCTCTGCTGGCTGTGCAGTGCTTCAATCTTGCTGGAGTTTCATTTTAAATATGTATTAAAAAAGGCTATCCAAAACAAATGCCAGAACTTTTCTTATCGCTCTTACGTTTGCTCTTTGACCTGGTGTTGGCAGTGATTTGGCTTCTCCCTGAAGAGCATCATGATTATACCAATTTCAGGCAGCTGTTCATTGGCCTGCGCATGAAACTTTATTTGACGGCAATAAAAAGGAGATCACTGGCATTGTTGGCCGTGCTCCTTTGTGATCATATAAAGGCCAAAGCTCTAAAGGAGCTGTAGATTTTCATTATAGAAACTAACGAAATCCATGACTTTGTGGGACACTGCTGTGTGCAGTTGATGCTGCATTTTTTCCACAAAATATACAGTCAATTCATTTTATAGTATATTTTGTGAAGAGCTTTCAGACCTCTCAAAATTGTGAGAAGGTGCTGTACCAAATGCAAGGATTATTATTATTGTATCTTGTGCTTGATTCTTCTCATCTACTGCCTCTGCTATGGTACATTGGAAGTTTTTGTGGGAATATTTTGGGGCAAAATGTTTGTGATTCCTTAAAGCGTCCTTATACTAATTTTGGAAAGGGCCACCTGAAGTAATACTGTAAGCTTAGCATTGGTTCTTGCTTTTACAGCACTCCCCTACCTATCCCCTTCATTCAGTTGGCTCCAGCCTCCTGCTGGTTCCTTGTCCTCTTCACTCCACATCAGAGGCCATTCTTTCAACCGCTAGGCCCTGAACCTCTGGAACTCTCTTCCTCAATCCATCTTCCTTGGCCTCTCCTTGCCTGTCTTCAGAATGCCTGAAGATCCTCCTCTTTGACTATGCCTACAGTCACCTCCCTTCTCTCCCAGACTTGGCATAAAGCTCCACCACTGGTTAGTTCGCTGAGATGCTATCCCACTTGAAGGCCACTATATAAATGCAAGTTGTTAATGGTGTTGTTGTAATAATATAAAGTAATCCTTACATTTGATACAGCCTCTTTCATGTCAGGAGAACATCTCAAAGCGCTGATATATGCCTATCAGCCGGTTCATGTGGTTGCACTTTCGCCTCTGAGTGAGAAAGTTTGGGATTCAAGTTCCACATCAGATTCTTGTGCTCATACAGTCCAATACACTACTACAACAACAACACTAACAACAAAATTACATTGATAGAGCACCTTTCACGTCAGGAGGACGTCTCAAGCCACTGACTGAGGGTATTCTTGTTTATTGGGGGTGCTGTCTTTCAGTGAGACATTAAGCAAGGTCCCATCAGCCTGTTAAGGTGCTGATTATACATCCTATGCCTAGGTATCTGAAATGAAAAGAGATTTTCCCAGTGTCATATCCAACAACCGCCCAAATAAAATCATTCACTTCATGGATATTTGCAGGACGTTGATGTGCAAAAAATTGGCTGCTGTTTTTGCCCACAAAAAAACCCTCAGTTATCCAAAGTCATGCCACTTCACAGTACACCCTGTGATGTACTTTAAGATATCCTGTGGTGAAAGGCTCGATATCAATTGTAACAATTATAATAATATAAATAATTATTATGTAGGTAGCAGCAGTATTATTATTATTAATATTTCCCACTCTCTTCTGCTTGGTAACCAGTTCTGTCACTGTAAAGTGCCTCAAAATGTTATCTGACTTGAAAGGTGCTATATGTATGCAAGTTGTTGTTGAGCTAGTGCCATGTATCCATGTGAAAATATAAACTTTGCTTATTCCGGAGACAGTCCACAATTCCATGTTCTACCTTTCACATCCTAGTCTTCTTGGCTTCTTTACATGCTTCATAATAATGCAATGATGCCTGATTTTATTGTGGAATTAATAATAAAAAGATGAATCATTGCATTTGATATAGCACTTTTCATGTCCTCTAGATATCTCAAAGCACTTCACAAAATATACTGTGAAGTGAATTAACTGTGTATTTTGTGGGTGAAACATGGCAGCCAATTGCACACAGCAGTGTCCCACGAACAGTCATGGATTGAAATGACCAATTTTTTATTAGCATTTTTGTTTGGAGGGATTATTATTAGGCGTGTGGAGTAAGGAAACTTGTCTAAGGTTTTGCCCAGACCTGCCTGGATTTGAACACAGGTCTCATGCTTGTAAGGCGAGTGCTCTACCACTGAGCTACAGGACTCCATACTATTGACTGTCTTCAGCTCTGGTTACTTAACAAAGAACCAAAGTTGGACTTGGAAAGGGTAAATTAATAAGATAGTTTCTCTAGGTTCAGTTTGAGGCTTCCAGACACTCTGTCATGAATTCTATTGCAACTATGAAATCAAAATAATAATTGTTGCATGTTACATTGTACATTGAAAAATCTTAAAGAACTTTGCGGGATCACCATAGAGTGGAACGATTCTGTAATTTGTGGGTGAATGCAGTAACCAATATGCACACAGCATGGACGTGCAGTCAGGGTAGGCAGCGCCTACTTTATGAAAATAAAACTTTAAATTGTAGATGATTATTTAATAGTTTATATTTTTACAATGCACATTTTACATAATGCAAATGATTTTTAGTAGAAACTACCAAAATTATTTAACTGCGATTTGATATGCCTACCTTAAAAGCAACAGAAAGGCAGCGAGACGCAGTACCTTTTTCACCCATGGAGTTGAATGTAGTTCCAATGCGCATGCGCGTTCCTTTCTCAGTGTCTCAGTAACAGGTGAAATAGGCACAAGCTACCACTGCCTTTCCTTTTCTATCAATTGCGACCAGATCACATTGAAATGCCATCTCCGCACATGCGTATTTGTGGAAAAAATGACTGGGAAAAAGGCAGAGTCAGCTGCTGCATTTGGAGGCATGGCTTTATGATGAAGCTTTATCATAAAGCCACGCCCTCAAAAGTTTGTATCGACTGAGGGAAGAGCCTACCATGTCATTTTACCATTTTACAAAATGTTAAGAAGTGAATGACCATTTATTTTTATTGGGAGAATTGTTGGCTGTGATATTAGGAGAACTCCCTTCTCTTAAGTAATGTCATGGGATCTTTAACGTACATTTGAACAGGATCAGTTTAATGTTGCTCCTCCAACAATGCAATACTTTGCTTAACACTGCAATTGAATGTCATTTAAACTATAGGTCAAAATTCTGTATCCGCTTTTGGTGGTAAACTTTCATCATAATACAGTAAAAGCCCATTTATCCATGACCCGATCAACCGTAACTTCCGTATAACCGGCACCTCAAAAAAAGGTCCCCATTCAATTAACAGGATCTTATCCTGCACAATCACGGTGGCACATTTAATGAGTCGATTGTCGCATGAGAGTACAGTATGATTAGTTCTGGATGCTGCCGGTAGTGCACTTCTGGGTTTGGGTCTGGGGCACTCTCTTTCTCTCTTTTTTCTCTCTTTCACTTTTTCTCTCTCCCTCTCTCCTTCCTTCCTTCCTTCCTTCCTTCCTTCCTTCCTTCCTTCCTTCCTTCCTTCCTTCCTTCCTTCCTTCCTTCCTTCCTTCCTTCCTTCCTTCCTTCCCTCTCTCTCTCTCTGACGGATACTACATTGCCTGTGTAGCCTGACGTTATCGTGGGTTTATATACTTGTTTTAGTGGGGGATGGGGTGGGAGAAGGAGAGAGAGGCAGGGAGAGAGAGAGAGGGTGATGGGGGTGGGAGAGAGAGGGAAAAAGGGGGGGGGGGAAAGGTGGGGAGGAGAAAGAGAGAGGAGTGGGAGGGAGAGAGAGAGGTGGGGGAGAGCAGGGGAGAGAAGGGGGTGGGGGGGAGTTGATTAATTTAGATGGAAAATTAGAGGAGTGCAGGGGGGTTGGGTTTGGAGCCAGTGAGATGCCAGACTGACTGAGTGTGCGTGTGTGAAAGAGAGAGAGAGGGAAGGAGGGAGAGAAAGAAAGAAAAAGAGGTAAAAACAGTAGTACAGTATAGCTTTAAGCCACTACAGTCCACCATTGTAGAAGTTTGCTTTGTGATTGTGTATTGTGTTTATAGATAGTAATTGATATTTAGTTGCTTTATTGATAAGTATCCATACAATATTCTGTTATTATTTAGTCATATATTAATATGGTATGTTTCAAAAGATGTAATATTTTTTAAAAATTGTGTTGGGTTTTCGGCAACTGGCCGCCCGAATATCCGGCATGTGGTTTAACCAGCCAGGTCCCGAGGGTGGCGGATAAACGGGCTTTTACTGTAGTAATAATAATATTAAGCCTTGCATTTGATATCGTGCTTTTCATGCCTTCTAGACGTCTCAAAGTGCTTCACAGAAAGTGAATTCACTTTATTTGTGGGCGAAATGGACAGTAATTGCACACAGCAGTGTTGCACAAACAGTTGTGGATTGAAATGACCAATTTATTATTGTATTTATTTAGGGATTATTATCAGGTGTAGGGAGTAAGGAAAATTGCCCAAGGTTTTGCCCTGACTCGAATTGAACCCAGGTCTCCTGCTTGTAAAGCGAGTGCTCTAACCACTGAGCTACAGGATTCCATAATGTATATGGAATGTATATGGAACATACATTTGTAAATTCAAGGTGAAGTACAATTAATACATTCACACAATAGCGAAGATGACAACAGGTCATAATTGCTCCTGGTTTTAGTCTGAAGATCATCATCTTATAATTTAAGATGGAGAACGCATGCAGAATTTTGTATTGTCTGTTTTAATTTAGAAGTGAGTTTTCCATACTTATTCAAAAAGTGATTGCGGATTAAGGCTGAATTTCACACTGATTTTCAAACTTCTGCCCAGTACAGCATTTTAAGACAATGGTCCTAAAGCTAAGACCAGGAGAATTGTCAAATCTCTGAAATCTTGCAGTCTTGACCATAACTGTACTCATGTCCTGTTCGACCACTTACAGATTTAGTGATTCCCTATGATACAGCGCCTTGGGACGTCCTCTCGACGTGAAAGGCGCTATATAAATGTAAGTTTTGTTTGTTTGTTTGATGTTTGACAACGTGCTTATGAGAAAATGGGGGACTGCCGTCCTCTGTTTGTAAATCGGAAACTGAGATTAGCACATTGAATGTGGTGTGTGAATTGGATCCTCATGTATTGAAAAGACCAAAGAATCACTCTTCATTGAAGTCTTTGTTGTTTCACTGTCTTACTAGGATAGTAAGCTTGATCATTTCAGCCATGTGTAAATATAAACATTGCTTCTTCTAGAGCTGCCCTATTAACCCACAATTACTTATTTAAAGGGGGGAAATAATTGATTTGAATGCTGAAAAAATTTAATTGCATTTATAAGTTGATAAATTTATTAAGCTTCCACCCGAGGGAGAAAAACTCAGGATAATTCGGAGCAGAGCTGATGTCAAAAAGGCATACGAAGCAGCAATTCCACAACACATGTATATTATTACGCTTTAACGGCTTCCTTTGTTTAAATAAGTCCCCTTTCTGAAAAGCTGCAATGCTGAAACTGTACACAGAACATTTAATGCCATCGATTTAAAGGACAGAGTGCCCTTTTCAGCATTAATGTTTGGCAATCCATTAACTTTTTAAACTCACAAGAGACGCACACAATTGTTCTTATTCAGTAGCCCAGTTGCACGTTGCACTTAACAAAGTAGTACCCTCCTGCAGCACTGACATAACCTGTAATTCTTGACAAGATTATGTAGGTAGCAGCATAATCATAATCACATGCACAGCTACTAAATTCATTTTAATAGGGTTTTGTGGGGGAGGAGGCATAGTGATATTTAATTCCTCTTTAATTCCGTGTCAAGCTAACTGGAACAATCTAAAAGGAGTTCCACACATTATGGAGTCCACTAACCTAAATTATTTTTTAACTGTTGCTGATTCTGAGTACTAAATGGAGGAAGAAAAGAAAATGTTTTAATCTGACTTTCTCTTGCTTATCAAGAGAATCCAAATCCCAAATCAGAAATAAAAGGACGGTCCAAAAAAAATGCTTGTCTGACAGATTTTCCAGACGTACATGGAAACAGTAATGTGTTTCTAATACAAAAACATTGCAGGGAGAAACAAATAAGATTGATCCATTAAAAACAATGTACAGTATTCACAAGAAATAGATCAGATTGAAGAAAAATTACATGGAATTAACGAGTTGCAGACTGTGTAAAAATAACAAATGGGATTATTATCTAAAGCACTGTATATCATTTTAAATTCAGCTGTCAGGAAACGGAATAAGGGTTGGTCAATATTTGGAAGTGCTTTAACAGTATTTAACAGGTTATGATAACAACATCAACAACAAAATCACATTTGTACAGCACTTTTAATGTTGGGGGGACCTCCCGAGCTACTGGACAATCAGTGCTTCAAGCCCAAGCTAGGGATCAGAATCGGGAAGCGTAGAGGGTAGGGGGAAAATGAGGGTGATCAAAGGCATAGTCAAAGACGGTCTTGACAGGAGAGGACATGGGCTGCAGAGTTCTGGATGATCTGCAGCCTATGGAGGGAGGAGTTGAGGAGGCCGACCAGCAGGGAGTTTTGCATAGTCAAGCCTGGATGTTATGAATATCAATGTGATTTCTTGAATGTACCCAATCCCTTTTTCTGTGTCACTCGCAGCCAAGACAGAACAGGAGAGGAGAGAGGACAGGAGAGGATGCATTAATATAAATCATGTTCTTCACAGATCACAGCAAATGCTACGTGTATGTATGAGAGTTTCAGTGGCCAGCAGTGTGAGACAGTGGCAGAGCCGGGCAATGGCTGTGGAGCTGGGAAAAGGCAGAGTGGGTCATGGCATAGAAACGATAGAAAGGATAGTTGAGGGTCAACAAGACGTCAAGGTTCCGGAGTGGACAGCAGTGGTCTTGGAGTTGGGTGGAGGCAGAGAGATACAGTTGGATGTCATAGGCATACATGTGGAAGTCAAACACATGTCTGCAGATGATGTTACCAAGAGGGAGCACATAGATATTGAAGAAGAGGGGACCAAGGAGGGAGCCCTGATGAACACTGCATGAGATGGTATAGGGGATAGAGGAGAAATTCTTTGTGGAAATGAAGTGAAGACTGTGTGAGAGAGGTATGATCTAAACCATTTAAGGATAGAACCATGAAAGTTGAGTTGAAAGGGAAGATAGAATGGAGGAGGAGAGAATGGTAATAAAAATAAAACCTAGGGATATGTCATGGCATTGCGTCTAACTTTAGTAATTTTTAACAGGATTCCATATTAATGACTCTGAGGTGCAAATGTTTGATTAATGGATGTGCGTTATGGTGTAGCTATAAAACCTAGTTTGGAGAGCAGATTTCCCACGGGTTGGTAAAGTATGGTCAGATTGCTAGAATGAGACCTCTTCTGTGTCTCGGAGTTATCAAAAAATCTTGTTCATAATTGCTGCAATTACTATCTCTTTGAATGTACTTTCAGCCAGCACACCTCCTTCAGTCCTTTCCCTCCAAGCTCGGGGTCCCACTCAATCATTGCAAGCTGCTTTTCCCTCTCTGCGGAGCTGTAAAACTGCAAATTACTTCTATAATAATAATGATAAACTTCACATTTCATATAGTTCCTTATCACATCTTCAAAACATCTCAAAGCACTTCACAGAATATACAGTACTGTAAAGTGAATTGACTGTATATTCTGTGGGCAAAATACGATAGCCAATTGCGCACAGCAGTGTTCTCCAAACAGTCGTTGATTGAGTGACCAATTAATTAATTCCTTTTGAAGGAATTAATACCTCCAGAAAAGGGATCTGCCAATCGACTAACAACCGGGTTCCCACTTACTGCTAAGTAAGGGGCATGTGGAGTAAGGAAACTTCCCTGCTGGAAATTAAATCCAAGTCTCTCACTTTAGGGGCGAGTGCTCTGTTGTAGTTTTATTGCATGTTGTGTTCTTAAGAACATTCCCGGTCTTGTGCTGATCTTCAATCCATTGGTTTTACTTCCAAATGGAACCTTTTTACTTCCAGTATCCTAGGGACTTACTTTGAGTAAGACTCAAAATGATTTGTAAAGAGGAAATTGTGGATATGTTGCAGCTAGCCTTCTGGAATTCTATTCAAGCTCTGATCTCAGTTTTGACCTCTGTAATATCAGAGTCCAAGAGGAATTCCAGAGATTTGGCCACAACACACCTGGGATTTACCATTTACAAATCTTTTTGACAACTGTAGCTCTTTTCACGGAGCTGCTGAGTCAAACTTCTTTGATGGTATCATTAGTTTACTTCCTCAGTCAGGTGGGTCCTCAGTAATCCAGGTCACAGCTGATGATAGCCCAGCCAACCTTACTCATTGGTGGGATTTGGAGGGACAGACTAGTAACTTGGAGCTTCCCACTCAGTGATGAAAGGTTCCTGGACAAGCGGCAGGAAGCTTGTCAGAGAGTGTTTCAATGACAAGTTATGTCGTGTTACCTGGTTAAACTACAGCAGTACCCCAACACACTTTCTGGAATTCCCAAGCCTTGGCTATTGGTAACCTCTGGCTAATACTTTCCAGAGTTAGGAAAGCAGGAAGTGCCTTTCCAGGGAGAGAGAATGTATTTCATTCCAGACATAGGGTAATTTCCATATGTATATGACATACATATATGGAAGTCTGAGTCTGGTTTAGATATTATCAACCATGGTGATGGGTTTCTGCATGTGTCAGGCACCTTGGAGACCAAAACAAAGGGAATTTTATGCTCTCATTGTGAAATTAGTCACCTAACATTGAACATGAAATTGAGAGTGAATTCCACCTTTAAATGGAGAATCACTTTGTGAAGCAAAAGAGAACTATTCTTGACATATCCTTGGAATAACTGAAGAGACTTGATTTAGGAAAATGACTTGGAAAATGAGTTGCAATTTAATCTCCCCATGCCGAATCAGGACCTTTTTTTTTATTTACTTAACTACATGAGAGAGAATGGTTTAGAAAAGAAAACATCTGGATCCCATCTGAAGTTTAAAGCATTGGGATCACTTTTTCCTTTTTAAAAAATATAATTATAGCAAGTATTCCCCTTTATTGCCTTGCTTCACCTCAGTAATGGAAACCAAAGACTAGATATTGAGTACTGCTGGAAAGAATGTGTTGACACGGCTACAGAAGTTGCAGATCTTATTTGATGAACTTTAGACTTTTCTAAACAGATGATATTTCCAATTGACAATGGGAAGTCATATGACTTAATGTACCTAGAATGCCATGGTCTTTGATAAAATATCCCACAAGAAGCTTATTCAGATATTAAGCACCACGGGCATTTAGGTTGGAAATTATTGTGGATTAGTGATTAATTGAAGCTAAGGAAGCAGAGGGTATTTTCAAAGGAAACGTTTTTCAAACTATTTTGAGATATGGAGTGTGGGTGCATCAGGGATCTGTGCTGGGATCCCTCCTGTTCTATATTCCAGTGCACAGTAATTATCTCACAAAGTAAATGCCCAATTGTATCTGGGGGATTTTTGACGAAGGCACTGGGAGAAACTCTCTTCTCTTTGTCCACCTAAACAGACAGACGGGATGTTGTTTTAATAACTGATCTCCAGGACAGCAACTCTAACCATGCCCCAACACTGCGTTCAAAGTTCTGATGAATGGCTTGAACCTACAACCTTCTGATTGTGTGGTGAGAGTCCTATCAACTAATCCAGGCTGACACCTGGAGTCTGACACATGAGGATCGGAAAAGTGTTTACAAATTGCGGATCCCCTATGTACTTGAATGTGTATCGTGCCAACTTGCTGGAATCCATCTTGAACACTGATGGTGGTTGGTTAATGCTCCACTGGCTCCCCATCCTCCAGAGGATCGAGTTCAAGATCCTCGTCCTCACCTACAAGGCCTTACACGGCCTTGCCCCTATTTAACCGATCTACTCTCCCCCTACACGCCCACCCAGACCCTCCGTTCAACAGGACTTGGCCTGCTCCAAGCCCCCCGCCCGAACCGCCCCACCATCGGAGGCCGGGCCTTCAGTTTCTCCGCTCCCACCCTATGGAATGCCATCCCTCAATCCCTCCGTTTCGTTTCTTCCTTTTCCTCTTTCAAGGCCGGTTTGAAGACTTTCCTCTTCGATCGTGCCTTTTGTTCCACCCCGAACTCTTTTACCTCCCCTTCGTGTTTCACCCCTTCCCAATCATTCCCCTCTCAGCTCGGGTCGCACGCCTCCTGTGCAGCGCCTTGGGACGTCCTCCCGACGTGAAATGCGCTCTATAAATGTAATTTGTTGTTGTTGTTGTTGGGAAGCCAGGCTGCAGCCTAAGGTGTTCCCGGTGACCACCAGGAGCCTGGTTCCCACCGCAGATACTGAAGGTGTCAATCTGAGCTACAGGTAACTGCAGGATTTGACGTTTGCACATCAATATGTGGATCTGGCAATTATAAGTAATCTTGCGCACCGCAATGCATAGACATGAACTGAGTGTCATTAACACATGACCCTCGTCCTTCTGGCAAGCCCTTGTGAACATCTTGTGTTCTTCTGGCAAGCCCTTGTGAAACCACTGCTGGGATCCTGGCACCAGAGTGCAGAGCAGGAGGCAATGAATAGCCACACAAATTGCTGAAACTTAAACATTCATCCTCTTAATGAACAGTTTACACAGCCTTCACAAACGACTTGTAAATTATCTTAAAATCCTTGCCAAGTGGGCACAGGGGCATGGACTGAGACAATGGATCCTCGGGTCTAGAATAAGTCCTCAGGTTGCAGCAAGGAAGCAATGCAAATGTTCATATAGGAACAACACTGAGCAAACTACTGGCCCGGGGATGGGGTGTGGGGGGAGGGGCGTGGGGATTCCTGGGCAATCAAAGCTAGTCCAAAACTCCACAGTTCCTCAGGTGCATCTTTGTATATCCAGCAAAAGTCATTTATAATAAATAACATAATAATAATCCTTGCATTTGGAGTCCTGCAGCTCAGTGGTTAGCAGCAGGGCAAAATGTTGGGCAGGTTTCCTTACTACACTTACCTCTGTTTACCTAGCAGTAGGTAGGAACCCAATTGTTAGTCAATTGGCAGAGCTGAACTGGCTCCAAGCAAAGACCTCAAATACTCCCCCACCCACCCCAAAGGATAGGTACATTAGTTAGTCATTTGATATTTGACAAGTGTGCATTTGAATCCCCACTAGGTGGATGGCAGGTTACATTTACATTTGTAGAGCGCCTTTCACGTCGGGAGGACTCCCAAGGCACTGAGCAGTCAGGGGTCAGGATCAGAGCATGGGGGGGGGTAGTGGGGGGGGGGCGGGTAGTGGGGGGGGCGGGTAGTGGGGGGGGCGGGTAGTGAGGGGGGCGGGTAGTGGGGGGGGCGGGGGGCAGAGTTTGAATGAGGGAGGGTAGAGAGGTAGGAGGCAGCTGAAGACACGGTCGAAAAGGAAGATCTTGAGACCAGTTTTAAGGGAAGGTACGCAGCGAAGGGATTGTGGGATGGAGTTCCAAAGCATAGGGGCAGAGAGACTCAAAGTCCGGCTGCTGATGGTAGGGTGGGAGACGTGGAGCAGGCTGGAGCCTGCTGAACAGAGGGAGCACACGGGTGTGGATAGGGGATCAGCGGGTCAGAGAGGTAGGAGGGGGTAAGGCCATGGAAGGCCTTGAATGTGAGGACAAGAATCTTGAATTTTATCTTCTGAGGGATGGGGAGCCAGTGGAGCCGGGCAAGGGTGAGGGTGATGGGGTCCCGGAGGCTGGTGTGGGAGAGAACACAAGCTGCAGAGTATTAGATAATCTGCAGCTTGGGTAGGCAAGAGTTGGGGAGGCCAACAAGGAAGGAGTCGCCATAGTCGAGCCTTGAGGTGACAAATGCGGGTGTGAGGGTTTCTGTGGCCTGAGGGGTGAGGCAGTGGAGGAGTCGGGCAATGTTGCGGAGGTGGTGGAAGGCAGTGCTGGTCATGGTATGGGTATGGAGGAGAAAGGACAGGTCAGGATCGAATAAGACACCCAGGTTCTTGACTGGCTGGGTGAGGTGGAGTGTGCATCTGTGAATTCTGATGCTGCCAGTGCCTGAGGTGCGGAGGCGATGTCGAGCCAATCATGAGGGCCTCGGTTTTGCTGAAGTTCAACTGTAGAATGTTGTCTCTCATCCAGGGCTTGATGTCTGACAGGCAGTCTGTTAGGATGCCAGCAGTCCTAGAATCGAGAGTAGAGGCAGAGAGTTAGTGTCGGGTATCATTCGCGTACCTGTGGAAATTTACCCCACTACTGCGGATGAGGTTGCCAAGGGAGAGATATAGAGGTTGATGAGGAGCGGACTGAGCACAGAGCTATGAAGAACATCACACAAGATGGTGCAGAGGCTAGAAGAGAAGAGATACTAGGAACTCCTGGCATCAAATGTAAAGAATACTACTATCATCAGGAAGATACCAACAGGACAAGCAAAATCAGACTCTCCCTATAGCATCAATCCTATTAAAATCATGAAGTGTTACAAACCTTTCGATCTAAAAAATATTTTGATCTAAAAAATCTTTTACTTCCACAAGTACTTAGACATATAAGTCTGTGTATATTTTCATACCCCCAGCAGTGGCACTTAACAGATGATCATTACTGTAAGATTATATTTGTGATGTTTAATGTTTTTTAAGGCTTTCATTTTCATATATGTTTAGAATGTAACCTACTCATAATCCTTTAATAAGGTTTGTTTGATTTCATGACTAGCTTCGCAGCGGTTAACAGTAGCTTTGCTGGACCAGTCGAGGTCAACTTCTGATTAAAAGACTATAGCCTCAACACTTGCCTATTTCAAGGCTGAAAAACAAGTAGACTGTGGAAGGCTGCCCAGAAGTTGTCCATATCTCTGTCTCTGCAAAGCAGCCTGTCAAAGGTGGGGGCTATCTCTGTGACCAGGGGAGGTGGAATTAGAAGCACATAAAAGAAGTTTGGAATAGTTGGACTTGTGTAGAAGGTCAGCACACTTCCCAATTGAATGAATATCTATTCTACTGTATCTATGATCTCAGCTTTAAGAAAGGTAGTGAGGTCCGTAAGGAGGGCTATCTCAAGTCAGTGTGGTATTACTGTGGGTAATATACATTTTGATTGTTATGCTGGATGAAAACGTATGCTGATATAATATAATATCAACATTAATGCAGAGCCTATTGCTGTGAATAAAGATCTTTTCTTTGAATCTTTGTGTTAACTCATATTGAATAAACTGGGGCTCCGGAAACCTTAAATGCAAAAGAAAGTGTGATTCCTCATTTTACAGAACAATGTGGACAATGGCTGCAGGCAGCTTAACCTTCTCAAATACAAGGGAGGCAAATATGATAAATGCACATAAATATTAATATTGGCTTCTAGCTGAGGGAAACCATTTATAAATATCTCTTTGACAAATGTTTGCTGCAACTAAGAATAAATCAGCAGTAAGAGATACTGAGCTTCCTGCATGAAGCTAATATCTCATTTGTTTGTCCTACTGTGTTCCTGAATTCCTCAAATTTCTCGGTATGGTTGTGGCATTGCTCCACTACTCTTGTCATCCTGCATGTGTACATCTCAATTAATGGACCTGCTGCTGCTTCTGAGATCAATTGGTTTGTTCAATTCATTTAGTCATCAGATACTCCATATTAAAAGTGTCTCCATATTGGCTGCTGCCCTATCCATAAGATAATCAAATTCAGAAACAATGGCCCTTTGGAGCAATACCGGGAGTTTGCGCCCATTTGTTTACTGCTTAAGGAACCAAGTGGACTTTTTTGCGCATTTTAATAATTATACCATGGTGTGCTGGTGACAGCACGTATTCCATCACAGCAAGAACACAGCTGAAATGTCACAAAGTGCGGTGTTGGTAGATTGGTCTTTGGCTATTGGCACCAGTCTCTTTCTGGTAGAACAACACTGGACAATCTCATTGTATAGTCATGGTTCTGACTGTCTAGATTTTTCCAACTGCAGCTAATGAAATAACAACAGCAGAACTGAGAAAACGAGACCTGGAGCAAAGCCTTGAACTTCCATCCTTTGCTTCTGTCAGTTCGGTCACGACTGACTGAGAAAGAAAAAAAATGTCCCCTAAATTTTCATGTGCAAAGCGCCTCATGTCATCAGACGTTAAGACCCTCGCTTGCACTTTTTGACATTTCTGGAAATAGAAATGGGAAAGCGGCAGTAAGAGTGATGTTCAAGAGTTAGTTTTGCTATCAGGACATCATTGAAGCAGCATTATAAGCAGAGGAAACCCTGCAGCTTAATTGACCTTAAGTCTCAATTGTTGTTTTTCTTAAGGACAACCTTCAGCTGTTTTCCTTCATGTGATGCTCGAAGAATTAAATATTACAACTCTTATTAACTAGTACTATTATCGTTCAGTTAAAACTCTAAATAAAGCAAAGTTAAGCTTTTTTTTTACACTAAATGAAACCAATTTTAACTCTCTCCCCCAAAAGGCTGTGGATGCTGCATCCATTAACATTTTTCAAGACTAAAGTGGAAAGAGTTTTGTTCAGTAAGGTTATCAAGGGATATGAGGGCAACAGTGGGTAATTGGATTTGAGATACAGATCAGCCATGAACTTATGGTGGAACAGACTTGGGGGACTAAATAACCTACTCCAAAGGAAGGATCATTTACTCCCCACTCTCCTCCTTCCACCCACCCTCATGGTAACTAAAGCTTTAAACCATACTCGTTCGCTCCTGGTGATGATTGAAAAATGAAGCGTCCACAATTTATTAAACCTTGGAAAGAAGCAATATTCAACAGGATGAATCACTTATAAGTTATTTACAGGCTTGGAGAATACTTTTTTGAGGTGAGTGTGCATCTGCCAAGAACCCGTTCATTTGGCTCAGCACTTCTGTATAATGGGAATATCTCACCAATGCATGGACTCAACGTGCATTTATTCAGATTCCAAGTGGACTGGATTCAATGTTTTCTTTGGAATATCTGTCTTTGTTTGGGAGTGGGGGGACAGACTGGTGTTCATTTTGAGCTTCCAGTGCTATCGTATCCTGTAAGGTGTTATCGGCATGTACACCTGTGGGTTTGGCCTCGAAGAGGCAGGCATTTTTGAATATCGGTGAAAAACATTGTACACTGAAAACAGCATGATAGGTTCTTTCAAAAGCCAACAAGTTTTGACCAAGATGTACTTAGCACAAATTACATTTGAGTAGAACCTTTCCTGTCAGGAGGATGTCCCAAATACAAGACATGACAAAACCTAAAGATGATGCAACATGTGATGCAGAGTTTCACTGACATAACATTTTATATTAACACTGTCCTTAACAAGGGACAGAGTTCATACAATAGAATTATACTGGGACATAATTAAGGAGTTAAATGATTCACGAGGGTTCATGAGGCTGAAATGGGCTGAACTGGGTATAATGGGGGAGAGGGAGACCCTGGGGTTGGGGATCACACTGCCCCTGGAGGAGGCTCCCACTACCCCTACCAACCCACCCCCACTGCCCCCACCTCCCCCCCACTGCCCCCACCTCCCCCCCACTGCCCCCACCTCCCCCTCCTCACTAACCCCACCTCTCCCCACTGCTCCCAGCACCGCCCTCCTGCAGCAACCCCACCTGCCCACCCTGCACTGCCCCCAGAATGTACCCTACCTCTCTAACCACACCCAACACTGGGGAGAGGGAGCAGTTCAACTTCAGGATGCTTTTGTCACATTTAATGAATATTCGGCTACTTTCCCTCTGTGCCTAACACTTTCCCCAAATTTCAACAAAAAATTCCAAACAATTTTATCTGATGGTCCAATGGACAGTAGCAGCAGCAGCAGTACATTTCCTTTTATGTGATGTTTGGATCTGAGTAGTCCAGTTTGTGCGGAAAGCTTCCTTTTGCAACAGATGACATGTATCTCCTGAAATAGAATGGTTAATACTGTATGTGAAATTCATCCTATTCTGTCAATTATAACAGTCATTACCGCTGAGATCAGTGACTAGATTTCTTTTTCTCAAAGCTGTTCTCCAGGCGGTCACCAAATTAAACATTTCCAGGGATGAAAAGGCATATTTGCTTTTGGTTATCAACCAAGTCGGTAGATAATGTTGGAAAAAAAATTCTGACGTTTACTTTTAGTTAGCAGGAGCAGCACTGAACCCACATTGTGGAAAAATAATGAGCAAAAACTTAAATAGTTCCTATTGAATTTGTTTGGTTTACATAAATCAATTTTAATTGTTTTACTATAACTTTTTCACTGAGGTTTCAGAACATGCCATTCTATACAGCAATAACTACTGCCTCTATTAACCAATAATCTTGCAGCAGCAGCCTCAGAGGAGGAAGCATAGATGTGGGGATGAAAGGCCAGCTCAGGGTCAAACAAAATACCTCTGTTCCTGACTGGCTTGGTGAGGTGGAGTGTGCATCTGTTGGTGCTGATGCTGCCTGTGCCTGAGGTGTTGGGGCATTCACCCGAGCCAATCAGGAGGACTTCTGTTTTGCTGACATTAAACTGAAGAAAGTTGTCTCTCATCCAGGACTTGATGTCTGACAGGCAGGCAGGCAGTCAGGACAGCAGTGGTCCTGGAATTGAGGGTGGAGATAGAGAGGTAGAGTTGGGTATCACCCGCATACATGTAGAAATTTACCCCATGTCTGCTGATGATGCCAAGGGGGAGCATGTGGAGGTTGAAGAGTAAGGGACCGAGGATAAAGCCCTGAAACCACACGAGATTGTGCAGGGGCTGAAAGAGAAACCATTGACAGAGGCAAAGTGGAGATGGTGTGAAAGGTAGGACCTGAATCAGTCAAGGACAGAACCTTGAAGGTTGAGGTGAGACGAGAGGCGGTGGAGGACGATTGAGTGATCCACTGTGTCGAAGGTGGCAGAGAAGTCGAGGAGGAGACAGAGGGAGCCCTGATCACAAATGGACAAGATGTAATTTGTGATCTTGACCACAGCAGTTCCTGTGCCATGAGCAGCATGGAAACCCAATTGGAGGGAGTGGGAGGAGAGGAAAGAGTGAAGCTGGGAAGTAATGACTCTTTCAAGGACCTTGGAAAGAAAAAGTAGGTTGGAAATGGGTTGGTAATTGGAGAGCAGGGATGTGTCCAGGGAAGGTTTCTTGATGAAGGGGGTTATTGTGGCGGTTTTGAGAGGGGTGGGAAAGGTACCAGATAATAGGGAGTGATTGATTGTATTGGGTGTATGGGGGTAAGGAGGTGGAGCTGGGAGGTAAGGAGAGGGGTAGGGATGGGTTCAAGGGAGCAGGTGGTGGGCTTCATGGATGCTATGGTGGTGATGACAAAGGAGGGGGAGACAGGTTTGAAAGTGTGGAGGGAGGAATGGGTAGGAGGTGGAGTGTGGGGCGATAGATGGGGAAGAAGTGGCAGTTGGGAGGGCAGAGGCAGCTAAACATATTCCTCCAATTTTAGTGTTAGGGTTAGGGTCAATTCAATTGACTGTTGAATTATACAGTCAATTCACTTTACAGTATTCTGTGAAGCATTTTGAGACATCGAGAACAAGTGAAAGGCGCTATATCAAATGCAAAGATTATTATTATGCTTATTACTGTATTATGATTATTATTATTATTATCTTAATTATCCCGTATGAGTACTACTGGTACACATGTGCTATGCATTTCTGCTGGTCACTGGTGAGCCAGTCATTAGGCTTCATCTAAACTGTATTTTTTCCTTGTAAAGTGATGATCAGTCCCAAGCTTGTATCTATCCTGCAAAGTCCCATGACAGCCCATGTATCACCATCCTCTCAGACAACAGTTTCAACAACATGTCAGATGTTGCGGTTGAAATATATGAAACACTTTATAATTTTAGTAAATACTGAAATGGCTTAAAATGATATTGTTGCACCTGTCATTTCACAAAATAATAACTTACTGCCAAAATCTGGAGAAATACTATGAAAAGAAAGCATAATCCTTAATAGAAATACAAGAAAACAGCAATCTTTTTCACTGAAATACATCAACACTGGAATTGCAAACATCATAAATTACCAAATTCTGAAGCATTTTCCTAGAATCGTAGAAATTACAACTTCAGAGGAAACATTTGATTCATCAGGCCTGATGCAGAGCTCCCTATTTTCATTTATCTTTCTAATAAGTGTCTAGAATACATTATTGGTTATGAACTGTGTCTCTACCTCTACCTGCCTGATACCTACAGGAATCTGGGTGTCTTGTTTGACCCCAAACTGTCCTTCCTCCCCCATATCCACGCCACAGCCTTCTACTACCTCCATAACATTACCATCGCCACTACCTCACCCCCCATGCTGCTGAAACACTCATTCATGCATTCTTTACATCTAAGTTCGATTATGGGAACTCTCTCCTCGTCGGCCTTCCCAGCTCCTCCCTTCACAAGCTGCAGATTATTCAGAACTCTGCAACTCGTGTACTCTCCCACACCAGGCTCCGCGACCACATCACTCCCACCTTTGCCTGTCTCCACTGGCTCCCCATCCCCCAGAGGATCAAATTCAAGATCAATTCAGAGATCAATTCTCGTCCTCACCTTCAAGGCCATTCACGGTCTTGACCATGCCTATCTCTCTGACCTGTTGACTCCCTATCAGCCTGCCCGTCCCCTCTCTTCAGAAGGCTCTGGCCTGCTCCGTGTCCACCACCCTTAACTGCCCTCGGTGGCCGGGCTTTCAACCTCTCTGCTCCCACACTATGGAACTCCATCCCGCAATCCCTTCACCTTCCCTCCTCCCTTTCCTCCTTCGAGGCCGGTCTCAAGACCTTCCTCTTCGACCATGCCTTCTGCTCCCCTCCAAACTCTTCCCCCTCTCCTACTCTCCTACCCTTTTCCCCTACTCCGACCCCCCACTGCCCAGGTCCCAACCTAATTGTTCAGCACCTTGGGACATCCTTCCGACGTGAAAGGCGCTCCATAAATTTAATTTTGTTGTTGTTGTTGATACTGCAAGAGGGTCTTAGATTTGCAGTTTACCTTTCAGATTAAATACTATATTTAAGTGTCAGCCTATCTCAGATGGTAGCTTTGTTGCCTAAGTTAGAAGCTTGGTTTGAACAGAACTCTGCAGCCTGTGTCCTCTCCCACACTAGACTCTATGACCATATCAGCCCCATCCTCGCCCGACTACATTGGCTTCCCATCACCCAGAGTATTCAATTCAAGATCCTGGTCCTCACCTTTAAAGCCATCTATGACCTTGCTCCACCCTACTACTGCGACTTCCTCAGCCCCTAACAACCTGCCCGCTTCCTCCGCTCGACGGGTTCTGACCATGCTTTCAACCATGCTTTCGATCAATCGTTTCCCCCCCCCACTGCCTCCACCCTACCCAAGCCCCATGCCCAGCTCGGGTCCAGAAAACTGTCTATCCAGTGCACTGGGATGTCCTCCTGACGTAAAAGGCTCTGTACAAGTGACCTTACTCCACATGCCTAATAATAATCCCTCAAGAAACAAAAACAATAATAAATGGTCACTTCAATCCATGACTGTTTGTGGGACAATTGGATGCTCTTTTCATCCACAAATATACTGTCAATTCACTTTGTAATACATTCTGTGAAGCGCTTTAAGATGTCTAGAAGACGTGAAAAGCGCTATATCAAATGCAGGATTTTTTTTTCTCTGGCGCCTCTTTCCATTGGAGTGTCAGCTAGATTTTGTGGCTTCCAATTCTTGATCACTTCATTCACATACCTAAATATTAGAATCAAGCCAGCCTGCTGCCGCAGTCTCAGAAACCTGGTTCCTGAGCCAGGTGGGTCCGCAGTCTTCCAGGGAATTGTGGTTGACAGTAGTCAGCCTGGCTCATGGCAGGCAAGTTACTGGAGGCAGGAAGTCATCCTACTCAGCTCCTGTTGACCATGCAAGCCAAAACGCTAATGGGTAGGGTGGCCCTAGCTGGATAAGCAATTGAAAAGTTTCCGGTCAGCAATATCAATGGCAAGCTGTGTGGTGTTAGCTGGTTAGACTCCAGCAGTACCTCGGTGTACACTCTGGGATCCACAAGCCAACCTGTACCAAATATTTTCTGGGAATTAGGTAAACAGGTTGTGTCCTTCTAGGAAGAGAGTGCACATTTCATTCTAACAATCTATCTCTGTAATCCCACTTACAACTGGATTTCCAGTTGTAAGTGGGATCCATGGCAATCTCAACTTTGTTTGGATACCCTTATGCATGGTGATTGGTTTCCGCTTATGGAAAAATAAAGAATGCTTCAGGCAGGTCAACAATTAGATAACATTAAAGTTAAATATAGCCAAGTTTTAAGCAAGAATTATTAATTTACACAAGGAATCTGGATGGCATACTGATGTAAATTGAGGACCCGGATAAGTATAAGGAACTAAAAAGCAAACAGGATCTAAAGAAGTAATAATAATTCTTGCATTTGGTACAACGGCGAATTATGTCATTATGCTACAAGAATATATTGCGCTACACAGCACTACAAAGAATATATTGTAAAATGGATTAACTGTGTACTATATTGGCAAAATGTTTTAGTTATACAATACACATTTATATAGTGCCTTTCACATTAGGGGATATCTCAAAGTGCTTGCAGCTCTCCAAGCTCCCCAAAGTCTTTAAACGTATACAAAATGGGCAACTTGTTAAAATCCAATAGGACCCTCAAGAGGTCAGCTTGCCAGAAGTGTCCCATCGAATCAGGAAAACAGGCAGTTGTGTGAGATTAATTCTTCACATCACATTCTTCACAGTGACGAATGTGGAGAAATTCCAGATTCAATCTTGTTGGCTTAGAAATCAATAGCAGATGTAGAGGTCAGTAAAGCATGCAGTATGAATTAACCAAAGGGATTAAATGTCTGCAGGTCATCTGGGCTAGATGGGATCCACCCCAGCACCATTGGTATATGAAGGAGGAAATGGACAGATCACTGTTTAGTAGGATCCGGCGATATATCGATATATCGCTAAAACCCGATATCATTTTCATATCAATATGCCGATATAGACATTTTAAAAATATCGATATATCGAAAAAATGATATATCGAGGTAAAAAATCGGGATGCGAGCACACTGAACTACAAGACCCAGAATACTCATCTCTATACACAATGCACAGACCGAGGTGCAAAGCCGCCATATTGTATTCACAGTCCTTGAATACAATATACAGGTATGCAAGGGCTGGGGGGTGAGAGAGACGGCTGGGGGGGGGTGGGGGGTGAGGGGGAGAGAGACTGCTGGGGGGGGGTGAGGGGGAGAGAGACGGCTGGGGGGAGGGGGAGAGAGACGGCTGGGGGGAGAGGGGGAGAGAGACGGCTGGGGGGGGGAGGGGGAGAGAGACGGCTGGGGGGGGTAGGGGTATAGAGACGGCTGGGAGGAGGGGGAGAGAGACGGCTGGGGGGAGGGGGAGAGAGAGACGGCTGGGGGGAGGGGGAGAAAGACAGCTGGGGTGGGGAGAGAGATGGCTGTGGGGGGAGCAGAGGGGGAGAGAGACGGCTGGGGGGAGGGGGAGAGAGACGGCTGGGGGGAGGGGGAGAGAGACGGCTGGGGGGAGGGGGAGAAAGACGGCTGGGGGGGGAGAGATGGCTGGGCGGGGGAGAGTGACGGCTGGGGGGGGAGGAGAGGGGGAGATAGACGGCTGGGGGGAGAAAGACGGCTGGGGGGGGAGGGAGAGAGAGAGACGGCGGGGGGAGGGAGAAAGAGACGGCTGGAGGGGGGGGTGGGGGAGAGAGACGACGGGGGTGCGGGGTGCGAGAGAGGGACGGCGGGGGGGGGGTGGGGGAGAGACGGGGTGGATGTGATAATATACAGATAGATAGAGATGGGGGGGGGATGTGAGAGAGGAGAGAGACACAGAGACACACAGACAGAAAAACACAGAGATGGAGAGAGTGAGAGACACAGAGAGAGAAAGATATTTACCTCCTGAGAAGATAGGCCCCGAATGTGCGTGCACCCGGAACGCGCGCACTCCGAACGCGCGCGCGCATGCGCAGTACAAAAAACCCAAAAATATCGATATTTCAGTATATCTCGATATGAGCCCATCGATATATTTAATCGGAAAATTTCCATATTGACGGACCCTACTGTTTAGTATGTTTTACAAACTCTCTCAATGCAAAGGTAACGACCAGAAGATTAGTGAATGTGGGCCAATGTTCAAAAGAAAATTGAGAGAAGAATATAGAGATACAGACAAGTTAGTAAATGCATTAGCAGAGGAATGCTTAATATCATTTTACAAAGTAGTAACAATATTCATCTGAAGAGTAAAGAGTTGATAAAGAGATGTCAGTATACATGTAGGAGCAATAGGACATGCCTCTAATAGTGTGGAATTCTTTTGAGGAGGTAGAAAGTGTCATCCTGGTGACAGCCTGGCTCAGTGGTTGCACTCTCGCCTCCAAGTCAGTAAGTTCTGACAGTGAGTTCAACTCCATGTCAGGATTATAAACTGATCTCAAAGTTGGCAATGCTAGAGCAGTATTACATTGACTATGATGCAGCCTTCAGCTCGAGACATTAAACCAAGATCCCATCTGTCTGTTCAGGTGGATGTTAAACATCCCATAGCATGATTAGAAAAGAGAAGTGTGTTCTTTTTCATATCCTGGTCAAAAATCCTCGTGATCAAATTGGTCACCCACTTCATGGTTGTTTGTGGGACATTGCTGGGCACAAATTGACTGCTTCATTCTTCTATAAAATAAAAATAATGATCTTTGCATTCGATACAGCACTTTTTACGATTGGATGAATGGCTCAAAACACATCACATGACTTTACTGTGAAGCAAATGACTGTACATTTCGTAAGTGAAAAAAACCTATAGAGGTAATATATGATGCTAGAGCAAAGAAACCCAGAACAATCTTGTATGTTCCAATACACCAAAGCAATTGGAAAAAGGCCAATGGTACCATGAGCATGAAAGGCAACTTTATAACAAAGGCATACAATAACAACGACTACTTGCATTTTTTATAGCACCTTCCATGCGTTTCTGAGTGTCCATGTAGCAGAAGGTAATAACAACTAGAATATGTTTCCACACAATCCCTCCGTTTTGTCTCTTCCCTTTCCTCTTTCAAGGCCGGTTTGAAGACTTTCCTCTTCGATCGTGCCTTTTGTTCCACCCCGAACTCTTTTACCTCCCCTTCGTGTTTCACCCCTTCCCAAACACTCCCCTCCCAGCTCGGGTCACACGCCTCCTGTGCAGCGCCTTGGGACGTCCTCCCGACGTGAAAGGCGCTCTATAAATGTAAATTGTTGTTGTTGTTGTTGTTAGTTGATTTCCTAATTCAATGGAACACCACTGGCAAGCTGAACTCTTGACGGTCCTATTGGTCCAATTTTAAAAGCAACTTAATTCTGCAATAGAGAGAAAGTAAAGTAGGTATTGTACACCACCCCCCCCCACCGCCCCCACCCCTCCTTGTGATCTCTTGATCTATATTCTATACCAAGAATCTAGTGAATCCTTGTAATTTATTTAGTTATTTATTAGTGTACAGCTAAACGACATCAGCTAGACGCGATGTCTCTGATGCTTTTCTCAGGCTTCACTGGCTTCTCGATTTTTCAATTAGTCACTTTGTGAATCTCTCAAATCAAACAGATTCTGATATTTGGGATCCAGGAGTCACAAAAAATGGCACAAACCCAGTTTGCTAACACCACTGATTACACCCACTGTCAATGTAATATAAAACAGAACCTGGAAGCATTGACCTACAGTGGCCGTTTTGCGTATTCATTTATAACAGGAGATGATATATTCTGGATCTAAACAATCACATTAAAAAGGAGTTCCCTGTGGGAAAAAGCAACATTAAGACTGCTTCACTTTATAGTTTGGAATTCCAGCCCGCTACTTATTCCTATTCCACATGCATTTTATAAAAGGAGAACCCAAACCATAAAAAATAAACTTTACGATACATTTAATGAACATTAGCATTCACTTCTCCAACAATCTGTATTCTTTCAAACATTATGATAAAACCATGAGCCATGGGAGTATCATAACTGCCTGCTATGCCACAAGTCTGTTTGTCTATCAAAACTTTGCCTCAGTGAAAAAGGGGAGTTAGCACTTCGCTCCACAAAATGTGGGACTTGGACTTAATGTGCAACAAAGAGAAATTCAGAGCCAGCATTCCTCCACCCACATCTCCTACCTGCATCTCGTACCCATATCTCTCACCCGCGTCTCTCACCAAATCTTCAACCTGCATCACTCACCATATCTCTTACCAGGTCTCTGACCTACATTTCTTACCACATCTCTCACCTCATTCCTCAACACATCTTTCATCAGATCTTATTGGAATCTCTCACCGGTATCTCTCACTGGGATCACCAGTTGTTAGTTGATTGGCAGATCAGTTTTACGGGGGTAATAATCCCTTCAAAATAATAAAACAATAATAATAATTATTTGGTCACTCAATCCACGACTGTTTGAGGCCCACTGCTGTACGCAATTGGTTACTGCATTTCGCCAACTAAAATTGGTTACTTACTTTACAGTTCCTCTCACCTCACTCACTCACTGGAGGGCTTTGAAGCTAAGAGTGAGGGTTTTGTACTCACTTTCCTGAGGAAGGGAGAGCCAGAGAAGCCAGCCCAAAATGGGAGTTATTGACATATGGAACCTGGTATGGGTGAGAGTAGAGTTGGGAAGTCTAGTGAGCAGGCAGTTGGCATAATCAAATTAGGACATAATGAAAGCGTGGCCTGTAGAGAGAGGCAGTGGCCAAGGCATGCAATATTGTGGAGGTGTAGCAAGGCAGAATGGGTTATGGCATGAATGTGAAGTTTGAAGGATAGCTGAGGGTCAAACAGGGCACTGAGGTTTCAGAATGCCTCAGTGAGATGAAGAGTGCAGCCATGAATGGTGATAGTGTCAGCAGCTGAGGTGAGAAGGCACTGCCGGGAGCCAAATATTGGCTCGGTCTTGACAACATTGAGCTGGAGGAAGTTGGCTCTTGTCCAGCACTTGATGTCAGACAGACAATTAGACAGACAGTTGAAGTCCTGGCGTTGAGGGTCGAGGCGGCGAGATAGCGTTGTGTGTCATCCACATACATGGGGAATTTGACCCCATGCCTGAGTATGACATCACGAAGTGGTGACGTGTTTAGATTGAAGAGGAGGCGACTGAGAACAGAGATGTCAGAGACGCCACACATGACAGTGCAGGGGTTAGAGGAGAAGCCATTGGTTGACACAAAGTGCAAATGATGGGAAGGTTAGGATTGGAAACAGGCAAGAGCAGAACCGTTGATGTAAACCTGAACAGACCAACAAGACTATGATTCAATGTCCCATCCAAAGGATGGCACCTTTGACAGTACTGAAATGCCAGTCTAGATGATGTGAGTTCAAGTTCTGATGAGTTCAAATCCTGACAGGGGGCTTCAACCCTCAACATTCTAACTCTGAGGCTACAAACTGATCTAGGTTTAGTACAGCAGCAAGGTCTTTTTAATGACCTTTCACCCACAAAACATTCAGTCAATTCACTTTATAGTATATTTTGTGAAGTATTTTGAGATGTCTAGAAAATGTGTTAAATGTGAAAATGTGCTATAATAAACCCTCCAAAAAACCCACAATAATAAAATTGGTAATTTTCAAACCACGACTATTTGTGGGACACTGCTGTGCACAATTGGCTGCCGCATTTCGCCCACAGCTATATAGTCAATTCACTTTACAGTATATTCTGTGAAGCGCTTTGAGATGTCGATAAGATGCGAAAAGCACTATATCAAATGCAAGGATTATTATTATTGTTATATCAAATCCAAGGATAAATATTAATATTATTTTTATTATTACCTCCTAGTTTATTGGAGGAGCTATAATTTAAACTCTAATGGAAGCTGATTTAGTTTATTGGTAAAATGTTGCTTTTGTCTAACAAAGCTCCAACTGCCAAGTGAAACTTCCTCAAAAAAAGCATTGCACTGACTGTGAAAATGCTAATTTTAATGAGTGGGACAGGGACGGAAGGTGACATGCATTAAACAATGTGAATATTGAAACATGGAGACAAGTAAAATGGAATGGGTCATTAATGTGAAAGCCAGCAAAAGATGTAGTAAATAATTAGTTAAAATGTTCTGAATGAGAATAGAGAGATCAAACTGAAAAGAGGATAGAAGTAATGTAGTGATGTGAGAAAGTGGAAAACATTGATGTAAAAATCACTTGTGCTTATTGGTAACTAGGTCTCTTGGAGACCCTTAAGCACCTCCATTTACGTAGCTGCATTGTGTTAAATGCGAGTGTTAAATAAAGCCCTGTGGTAGCAGTGCTGTGACCTCTCAATGTACACTGCATTGACTGCTATCTTTGTGTAGTGAAATAAAAGTGCAGCATTATCCAAGTGCAGGATGTGCTTGTTGGGTGCAATTGTCCTGTCTGTAATTATTTACTGTACATTGATTGCTCAGTTCCAGCTAAAGCAGATTCCAGATTTGAGCAATGAGCTGTGCTTTTAAACACTTTATTCCTTTTTGAGAGAAGGCTTGTTAAAATTCCATCTAGGAAGGTGTTGATATCTCATTGTAATCTGAAACATATTTGGTTGCTGGAAACTGCCATCTGTTCCCAATATATGAGAATTTGCCTTAGTCTGTATCCCTTAGCTGCCTGCCATCCAGATTATTGAATTAATGTTCCAGTTCCACAGTCCTCTTAACCTCCTTTATACAGATACAAATTCAAGACTGTTTGTTTCCTCACCCGTGACAAGGAAGAGGGAAAGGGGGGGTGGTGAGGGGAGTTGTAGGAGCGGGAGGAGGGTTTGCTTGTTTCCACTGGGCATAATACTATGAAATAATTTCACACAAAGGAGTTAATTTTCCCCTGTTTGCTGGCAGTAGTTTTTAAAAAAAACAAATCCCGAATGACGGTTCCTTCGTATAGCCTGAAATATGCCCTCAAGAAACTCAAGGAAAGCCTGCTCTGAAAATAGGCTTGGGATGGAAAGCCAGTGTTGCTGGGCAAAGATTGGAGTGATAGGCTCACATGCCTAGTGCAGGAAAGAAATGAGCTGCAGAGTTCAGGATAGTCTGCTGTCTATGAAGACAAGACTATACTGGGTAGTCTGATGAGCAGAGAGTTGGTATAAGCCCCCTTTCTCCCCATTTCTCCATGATTTTAACCCCACCCACCTTTCCCTCCCTCTCCCCCCTTACCCTCTTTTCCCCCTTTCTCCCCTGGCCCAACTTCCATGACTGTTTATGGGACACTGTTGTGCGCAATTTGGCTGCCGCATTTCACCCACAAATATACATTCAATTCTCCTACTCTCCTTCATCCTGCCCCGACCCCTCACCTCCTGCTCTTGTCCCTACCTGACTGTACAGCGCCTTGGGACGTCCTCTCGACATGAAAGGCGCTATATAAATGTAAGTTTTGATTGATTGATAAGAGGAAACTTTCTCTGGCAAGACGTTACTTAAATTGCCGGCATATTCTGCCTCTCTGCCCTCTGTCCTAGACTTCCCTATTCTGGCACGAGTTTAATACCATTCCACCACCTGATGGAACTAATTCTAAGTTAGCTCATCAATCACTGCTTGTAAAGTGTCAATTGTGTGGATTTCAGGTAGTACGTGTTTGTGGACATTTTTAACCTTTCCAGCACTTGTGGCATTAGATTTAAACAGAACGTTCCCCTTTACACCCACAAAATGGATGTGAACTTGGTTATTAATCACTCACTGAAGATTTTCAGTCAGTGTGAAGCTAATGGCATCCAAGTTGTTCATGTGTTATGATCATATATTATGATTCAGATTTCCAGCATCTGCAGTATTTTGCGTTTTGATCATATATTATCTGGCACCTCTAGGGTGTTTGGCAATAAGTTGAAAGAGGACATTTTAACCTTGAATAGATCATGAGGATAGATGCAGTCAGAGAAATACAAATACTCAATTGGACACAGTGGCTTATCTGCTGCTCGGCTTCGGGGTGGGGGGTGGGTGGAGTGGGTAGTGTGGAACTGGGTGGGGGGTTGGGGGAGAGTTCAGCAGGGAGGACGTCTCGGTGGAGTAAAGCATAATAATAGTCCTTACAGCTTTTCATATACAGAAGACATTTAAAAGTGGTTTATAGGATTTACTGAAAAGTGAAGTGACTGTACTCTATAGCAAACGGTCATATATATTGGGACAATGAATATCGCATATATGAAATGCCCAATTTTATTATTGTGGTTTTTTCATGAATCTGTTTGTAAAAAGCACCCTCATGAAGTAAACTGAACCACACTAAGCACAACTGTTAAAACGTGCAGTGCTGGACCTGAAGAAGGAAGATAAAGGGAATCAGCCATTCTTTTTAAGTCCACTTGACTTTAATAAGCACATGCTGTGCTGTTCCAAAATGCTCTGATGAATGTGGACAGCAAACATTATTATTTTGGACTGACACAGGCTTTCACAGGGATCTGGATGTAATTGGAGGATCAGAATGATTACTTCGGATCTTTATACTTATTGCCCTTCCTCATGGTGCCCTGCAGAGTAGCGAAAGAGTTTCCAGATGGTTTCGATTATTTTCTACTTGTGGTGTTTCAACAATGTTACTTAAAAAATGTACTTCCACATGTTACTGTCATTACCTCTTGTGCGATAACGCAGACCTATTGCCCTGGATATGACCGACTAGCATTACCTGGAGCTTCAGTAGGACACATCCAAGAATGCATATTTTTAACTTGTTCCTGCCACTCAAAAGCATTGCCTTTGTTTTCCAATGCGATCTGAAAATAGTGTTTCCTGATGACCATTAATTTGACCATCGACCATCATTCCAAGCACTTATTGCGTGTGTTTTGTATAAGACCACAGGTCTGGAAATGCTTCCTACAGCAAGTATTGAACGTATGCTAGAAATCATCTTGTACATTGATACTACATCGATCTTTGGTGTTAGTTGTAGATGTTGACTGGTTCCCCCCACCCCACTCCCCTGACCCACGGCTCCAGTCAATTCTTGTTATATTTCAATGCTACTTTGAGCTTTTCCAATATGGTCATCACATGCAGCAACACAAACATCCTGAAGTGTTATTAGCCAACAGATGGTAACACAATCCAAGAGGAAAAATGTCTCATTGAAATTATTTCTGCTGCTGGTTTTTGAATATCAGAACCACAGCGTCTGTCAGTTCAACTTGATTCTCAACTCTTGGAGGAAGCCTCCTACCACGTGCCCCCCAGTTGAGTCATTTTAATTGAATTTATTTGTGGCTTCCTACAAATGGAATGATTGGACGAAAGTTACAGATTCGCTGTTTACTTATCATATTTTAAACAAATAACATTTCTGGTTTGCATCCAAATTTTGCCATACATGTGTACAACATTTGTTGAGCAATTACTTATAAGACTGATTCAGTAATACAGTTTCATAAGAAAGAGGTGAACCCAGAAATAATAATCCTTACATTTGTTATAACGCCTTTCACATTAGCGGATGTCTCAAAGTGCTTTACAGGATATACTGTAAACTACAATGACTGTTATCATAGGCCATACACAATATGTTGCTCTCTCTAAATCACTTTACAACATGGCAGGATTCTTTGGGTTATATCCATCTTCAGAGCATAAATTAAACCAGGGCCTTTTGCCATCAATGCTGTTGGCTATGGTTTGCAAAGTGTCTGTGCTTTTTAACCAAATGTAAACTATTTCATGAGTTATAAAGATACATTTCCCACAAAATGACAGAGAGGCTTCATTCCTATCTCCTTGGATGCCAACTCCGTGTTTGTTTTCATAGCATAAGTGCAGGAAATAAATCATATTACTGTATTGCAGTGAACTTGCAGACATAAATTCCCATCATTGGAATCAATGAGTTTGGAATTGTTTGGAATCATTGAGTAAGTCAATCATCCCATCTCTCCCATCACTTGAGAGTTGGTTACTTTTATTCACCCACAAAACACACAGTCATTGCACTTTACAGCAAATTCTGTGAAGTGCTTTGTGATGTCCTTGCGACTTGTAAAGCACCATACCAAATGCAAGAATTACTAGTATTACTTTTATTATTTTTAAAAGGAATGTTTTAAGGGAGTCAATGAATGGTAGGGAGCACTGACAGACTGGAAGCAACAAATGTACCATTTACCAAAATGGTTACCAAGCCACAGCCGGCAACTACAGACTCAATAACGTGACCTCAATAAATGGGAGGTTAATGAGATTTAGAAAAAGTAAATTAATTTGATTACTCAATCCATAACTGCTTGTGGGACATTGCTGTGTGCAATTTGCTGCCGTGTTTCTCCCACACATATAGATAGTGAAGTTCCTCCCACTCACCTTACAGCATGAGACCTGTGTTCAGATTAGGGTCCGTCGATATGGAAATTTTCCGATTAAATATATCGATGGGCTCATATCGAGATATGCCGAAATATTGATATTTTCGTACTGCGCATGCGCGCGCGGCACGCATTCGGAGTGCGCGTGCATTCGGAGTGCGCGCGCGTTCCGGTTGCGCGCGCGTTCGGGGCCTATCTCCTCAGGAGGTAAATATCTTTCTCTCTCTGTGTCTCTCCATCTCTGTGTTTTTCTGTCTTTGTGTCTGTGTGTCTCTCTCCCTCTCTCCTCTCTCACATCCCCCCCCATCTCTATCTATCTGTATATTATCACATCCACTCCGTCTCTCCCCACCCCGCCGTCCCTCTCTCGCACCCCCCCACGTCGTCTCTCTCCCCCACCACCCCCCCAGCCATCTCTTTCTCCCTCCCCCCCACCCCCCGCCATCTCTCTCTCCCTCCCCCCCAGCCATCTTTCTCCCCCCCCCCAGCTGTCTCTCTCGCCCCCTCCCCCCAGCCGTCTATCTCCCCCTCCCCCCAGCCGTCTCTCTCCCCCTCCCCCCAGCCGTCTCTCTCCCCCTCTCCTCCCCCCCAGCCGTCTCTCTCCCCCTCCCCCCAGCCGTCTCTCTCCCCCTCCCCCCAGCTGTCTCTCTCCCCCTCCCCCCAGCCATCTCTCTCCCCCTCCACCCAGCCATCTCTCTCCCCCTCTCCCCCCCCAGCCGTCTCTCTCCCACTCTCCCCCCCCAGCTGTCTCTCTCCCCCTCTCCCCCCCACAGCCGTCTCTCTCCCCCTCTCTCCCTCCCAGCCATCTCTCTCCCCCCCCCAAGCCGTCTCTCTCCCCCTCACCCCCCCCACCCCCAGTCGTCTCTACCCCCCCCCACCCCCCCACACCCCTTGCATACCTGTATATTGTATTCGAGGACTATGAATACAATATGGCGGCTTTGCACCTCAGTCTGTGCATTGTCTATAGAGATGAGCATTCTGGGTCTTGTAGTTCAGTGTGCTCGCATCCCGATTTTTTACCTCGATATATCGTTTGTTCGATATATCGATATTTTTGAAATGTCTAAATCGTCATATCGATATGAAAATTATATCGGGTTTTAGCGATATATCGATAAATCACCGGACCCTAGTTCAGATCCAGGCAGATCAGGGCGAAATCTTAGGCAAGTTTCCTTACTCCACATTCCTAATAATAATCCGTTAAAAAAAAACACAATAATAAAATTAGTCATTTCAATCCACAACTGTTTGTGGGACACTGCTGTGCGCAATTGGCTGCCGCGTTTCACCCACAAATATACAGTCAATTCACTTTACAATATATTCTGTGAAGTGCTTTGAGACGTAGATAAGATATGAAAAGCGCTGGATCAAATGCAAGGATTATTATTATAGTCAATTCACTTTACAGTATAATCTGTGAAGCACTTTTAGATTTCTCAATGATGTGAAAGGCTCTCTATCAAAGGCAAGGATTATTATAATCAATAATCAATCATTGGACACAAATTGTCTTCTACAAATGATTTATAAACATATACAGTACTAGGGTTCCGCTTGCTCCTTCTGTACATGAATGACCTGGATTTGCAGCTTCAGTACAAGTAATTACATTTGCAGATGGATCAGACTTTGGTGAGGTGGGAGAGAAATTGTGGAATCAGACAAGGAGGTTCATATGGAGTGATACAACACAAACCCAGGTCATACTGGCAGTTATACTCATGTGCATATACAGTATCTTACAAAGAGATGGATACAAAGGATACATACTTGGGCTAATCAATGACAAACACAGTTCAATAAAAATATATGAAAGGTATTACACATAAGAAGTAAAAACAGGAGGCACGTGTATTCCAATGGATGGTACAGAAGGTGAGAATAGGGAAATTGAAAGCCATTTAGGGATGTTAGTTGACTCACTGCTCAACATATTAACTAACTGCAAAAATGAACATGGCAACAGAATGCTGGGATACAATACCAAATAAATTGAGTTGATAGGTTGAATGGCCTCCCACTACATTGTAATTTCTATTATTTTGTAATAAATGGGATGATTTTAATCTCGGCCAAGAAATCACAATGACTTGAGTTGTAATGATCCAACATAAATCTATAACACAAAAAAAAACAGTCTAAGGTTACTTTGAATTTGAATTGCAATTTTATTTTTCTCCAACAGTGATACAGCTGCCATTACTTTCATGGAAACTATTCATGAGAGGAGGGAGGGAGGAGCAGACCAGAGCACTTTAGTGTCGATTAAAATTAAATAATGTTTTATTAATATTTAATGCAATTCTTTCTTGCCTTGAAAGTCTGCGACTCAAGCTCTGCCACACGTTGATTGAAATTCCTGAAGGGCATTGGGAAACCTGGTGCTTTGAATTACAAATCTCTGCTTGGAAAATATTACGGTGTGAAGAGGTGAGGAGGAGCTCCCCACTCCTACTCAATAACCCAAGTCAGCACAGTACATTTCACAGCACCAGATAAGGCATTGGAAAGCTTGTAGTTTGACTTCAATAGATCAAGAGAACACATCTCCTCACTCTATCAACCCTAACAGTCCCAGACTCTTTCCATTCCATTCTGCATATTGACATTCTCCTACTTCTCCTGACTGTATATTTTGTGGGTGAAACGCGGCAGCCAATTGAACACAACAGTGTCCTACAAATAGTCGTGGATTGAGTGATATTATTATTATTTTTTGAAGGGATTATTACCCCTGGAAAAGCCATCTGCCGAATGACTAACAACCAGGTTCCTACTTAGTGCTAGGTACGTAGAGGCACATGGAGTAAAGAAGCTTGCTCAACATTTCCCAGGCAGGACAACAATGCCTTAAAAATATTGGTGACTGTGGAACACTGCTGTGCACAGGCTGCTGCGTTTTGTCAACAAAATATAGGTTTAATTAACTTTACACTATACACTGTGAAGTATTTTGAGATCTCTTGATAAAGTGCTATATCAAATGCAAGGATTATTATTACTTAATCAACATTTCTATATGATGATCAAATTGGATGCAATAAAATAGACCTAAAATATATTGCACCTAATGTTTTAATGCAAAGCTTTAAACATATACATTGACCTCATTGACTTATATGCTTTACAAATGTAATTTTGTGGTTGTTGTTATGAGGAATAAACTTCCTTGCTTCATCTCCCTTTATCCAGTAGCTGTGTGGAAAAGCCCCAACCCCACCCCCACACCACCTCCAGCCCCAACAGGTAATTCCCACCCTATTGTCTTTGTTCAGATTCTTGATCTAATATTTCTTCTGATTCTCTGCAGGATTAGCCTTTTACTGCAGTTATGTGACTATAACAGAATTTCGCTCCAACAACAACACAATTACACTTGTACAGTGCCTTTCACGTCAGGAGGACTCCCAAGGCGCTGGACAGTCACTGTTTCAGACAATTTTGGCTTGAAGTGTAAGATTGCGCACAACCTTGGAAGAAATTGATACTGAGCCTATTTGCTATTTTTGCATTTCTTAAAATATTCATTTCTTTTGTGCACCCCTAAATTCTAAGACAACAATAGTATATAATTCTGTTTCTCTCTGCATTTTGCTTTTCAATCCATATTCCCTCTCGTAGTCAGTTTCACTCCAGGTTCTTAAGTGCAGACTTAAGTCTAAATTGAATTTCCGGCCTCAGTTTCTTAAGCTAGAAACTTATTGCATTCTGCTGTAAGAACCTAAATGTTAATTGAATATGGACGATGCAAGGATAAAAGGATTCTGGTCAAGTGACTGACCAGATTTGAAAGAGTTTGATTTACAAAGTAGGAATTAAAGGACCGAGTGACCCCACATTGTGTTTTCAATTCAATAACATTACATGGTGTCAGAAGTGAAAATGGAACCTGGAGTAAAAATCTCCTTCAATAGCATGTCCACCTCACTTTCTAGGGTTGCAAAATGTTTGGATCATGAATATTATGATGGAAAGGTGTTGTGGAAAAAATAATGTGATAATTGACTGATTTAAGTTTGGAACAAGAAAAGCAGGAACTCGCAGAATCATTCAATCAGTACTGTGCGGTACTGAGATCCCTAAGTAAAAATTGCGACTAAGGAATATTAGGAGACAAAATGATAAATGACCAGATCATAGTTGGCATAAAAGATACTAGCTTAAGAGGAAAACTTTTGAAAAAAGGGGAGCTGACATTAGAATTGGCAATGGAGATAACGAGGATTGAAGAGGTGACAAAAAATATATGAGAGACATGGAGAAACAAACAGAAATTGAAATAGATGAACTAGCCAATAGGCAAAGTTGGCATGATACAGATGTAAAGTATGGAGTGCAGAGAATATACAGGCCAAGCGGGAGGCCAAACAGAATGGACAAATGTGTCAAATGTGGATTAGAACATCATATGAGGAGATTTCCTGCAGAAGGAAAAGAATGCTATCAATGCAAAAGATATGGGCATTATGCAAGATTGTGCGGGAATAGACAAGAAAATGTAAGGAGATATAGAAGATATAAAGCACAGGAGAAAAGTCAAACAGAAAGAAGAAAGTAGAGCTCAAATAACCTGAGGAGCACCAGAATTGGGAAAATTATATCAGGGGAATATGAAAGGAGGAACAGCTCAGATAGAAACTACTGTAAGTGAACAAGATGATTAGTACAACATTGAAGCAGTGAAACTCATAACGAGTTGCACACAAAATTTAAAAAATGAGTGGATGCTATATTTATGGTGTAAAAAAGTAAGGAAATTAATTCAGTGCAAATTCAGTGCAGGAGCACAGGTCACTGTGATGGCATGGAAAGAACGTATAAAATTGGGAGAACCAAATAAAGAAAAAATAGAGAAAGGGAAAGTTAAACTAATGGCGTATAACAAAGGAATAATTTAAACAGTGGGCAGAGTAGAGATAGAAGTGATATACAAAAGGAGACAATATAGAATACCATTCAACATTGTAAAAATAAAAGCTGATACTTTATTAGGATTGGGAAATATAATAAAAATGGGAATGTTAAAAAGAATTGGGAATGTGAAAATAGAGGAAAGTGAATCAAGGGAGATGGAAGAAATACTGTACTAGGACAATATAAACAGGTGTTCGGAAAGAGAGGATTAATGAAAGGAGAGTATACAGTATGATTAGAAGAGACAGTATCACCAGTACTTCAGATCCTCATCCTCATTTCAAGGCCATTCACGACCTTGCACCCCCTACCTCTCCGACCTACTGTCCCCCTATGAACCTCGCAACCCCCGGCATTCAGCAGGCTCTGGCCTGCTCCATATCCCCCATCCGACCCACCCTACCATTGGCAGATGGGATTTCAGCCTCTCTGCCCCCACACTCTGGAACTCCACCCCACAGTCCCTTCACCTCACTCGCTCCCTTGCCTCCTTCAAGGCCAATCTCAAGACCATCCTCTTCGACCGTGCCTTCTGCTGCCCTCCCAACTTTCTCCTTCCTCTCTTGATTTTCTCCCGCCCCTCCCCCCTACCCTGCCCCGCTCCCTTGCTCGGGTCCCAACCTTACTGTTCAGTGCCTTGGAATGTCCTCCCAATGTGAAAGGCGCTCTATAAATGTAATTTTGTTGTTGTTGATTAAGGAGAGTACCAGAGGCAATAAAAAAAAGACTGAAAGAAAAATTGAGATGACAGGTACAGGGACAAAAAAAATTGGAAGACACAAGGGCAAGATCCACAGAAGAATAAAAACTCAAAAAATGAGAAGCCATATGATTTTGGAGGAACAACTTAAAAACAGAAGGTTGGATCAAACGAAAAAATAAGTGTTAAAGATAAGAACCGCAGATCATATTGGGTAAAACATGAAAAAAGAAAGATATATAGATGAACATTATGGAAGATTAAACAAAGAACAATGAAGAAAATACAACAGAAAAAGGAAAAGCAGAAGGAAGAGCAAGGAGTGGCAAAAACTGTGAGAACAACCAGATATGGAAGAGAAATAAAAAGACCGCAAAGAATGATAGATCAAAAAAAAATTAAAAAGGGAAAAAACTAAAAGAAGATACGCAAATGTTGCTTATTGCTTTATGGACCTAAGTGGGAAGCATAAAAGGATTCTGGGAAAGTGACTGGGCAGATTTAAAAGAGGTTGATTGATAAAATTGAAATTAAAGGACCAAGTAAATCTACATTATGTTTTGGATTCAATAACATTCAATTTTGGAATCCTGTAGCTCAGTGTTTGGAGCACTCGCCTTACAAGCGAGAGATCTGGGTTCCAGCCCAGCAGGGTGAAACCTTGGGCAAGTTTCCTTACTCCACATGCCTGATAATGATCACTCAAAAAAACAAAACATTTGGTCATTTCAATCCTAGATTGTTTGTGGGACATTGCTATGCATTGCCACGTTTCACCCACAACTAAAGTTAATTCACTTTACAGTATATTCTGTGAAGCACTTTGAGACGTCTAGAAGACATGAAAAGCACTATATCAAATGCAAGGATTATTATTACTATTAGAACTCTCTTCTCCCTCAGCCTGACTAAACTGCTTTAACACTGAATGGTTCAGGGATTTTTTTGCTCTCCTTAACTCCTGAAGGTACCTACCAGCACAACTTTCTCAAAATTCTCAAATGGTGATTTGGTCTCAAATTCATTTGTGACCCCGTGAGTCCTGGCCAACTTGCCCCAGATAAAAGTGACCGTTCACGTCACGTCTGTTTCTGAAACACTGCTTGTGTGTAAATTAACTGCCGTGTTCACATATAAATACACAGTCATTCATACATGCACGCACGCACTCACACACACACACTAAGTAAGTACCGGTAAGTAAGTAAGTAAGTAAGTAAGTAAGTAAGTAAGTAAATATGTAAATACACAGTTTACAATAAATCCTGTGAAGTCCTTTGAGATGTCTTGATGACCATGATAAGGTGCAATATCAAATGCAAGGATTATTACTATACATGAACAGTGTAAGGAAACTTTGTATCTATTATTATTGAATTAATGATTAAATAATGTGCACCCAATTTGGATGTTAAACAATTGTTTCCTTCATTATATTATGGAGTCCTGTAACACAGTGGTTAGAGCATTCGCCTTACAAGCGAGAGACTTGGGTTCAATTCCAGGCAAGGCGAAACGTTGGGCAAATTTCCTTACAGGTGGTAAATGGAATATAATGTGGAGAAGTGTGAAGTTATTCACCTAGGTAATAAAGACAGAAAAGCGGATTCTTTTCTAGAGGGGGAGAGACTAGATAGTGTTAGTGTTCACAGGAGTTTGGGTGTCCTTGTACACCAGTCGCAAAAGTTAGTATGCAAGTACAGCAAGCAACTAGGAAGGCATGTTGGCGTTCATTACAATAGGGTTAGAATACAAGAGTAGGGAAATCTTGCTACAACTGTACAGGGCCTTGGTGAGACCGCACCTAGAATACTGTGTGAAGTTTTGGTCTCTTTATTTAAGAAAGGATGTACTCGCCTTAGAGGGGTTGCAGGGTAGATTCACTAGGTTGGTTCCTGGAATGAGGGGGTCGAGCTATGAGGATAGGTTGAGTAAACTAGGCCTATATTCTCTAGAATATAGAAGAAATAGAAGTGATCTTATAGAAACCTATAAGATTCTTAAGGGGCATGATAGAATAGACAGTGTGAGACTGTTTCCCTTGGTAGGTGAATCTATAACTAGGGTCATAGTTTTAAGATTAAGGGTCAGTCTTTTCGAACAGAGTTGAATAAACATTTCACTTAGAGGGTAGTAAATTTAAGGAATTTTCTACCCCAAAGGGCTGTAGATGCTCAGTCCTTGAATATATTAAAGAATGAGATTGATAGATTTCTAATGGATAGAGGAATTAAGGGATATGGGGGTAAGGTGGGCAGATGGAGTTAGATTAGAAGATCAGCCATGATCTTATTGAATGGCGGGGCAGGCTTGAGAGACCAAATGGCCTACTCCTGCTCCTAATTTCTATTTTCCTATGTTACTCCACACGCCTAATAATAATAATCCCTAAAAAGAAATTGGCAATTTCAATCCACGACTGTTTGTGGGACACTGCTCTGCTCAATTGGCTGCCACGTTTCGCCCACAAGTATACAGTCAATTCACTTTACAATATATTCTGTGAAGCGCTTTAAGAGGTTTAGAAGACGTGAAAAGCCCTTTATCAATCCTTTATCAACATTTGCTAACCATGATGATTAGCATTCAAAGAGCATTGTCAATGAGCAATAACCTATTGTTGCAAGATGTGATAATGGTAGCAGCCAGGTTCAGAGAGTGAATTAGCAATCATTTACCTATCCCAAGGAGTGAAACAGGCAGCTGGGTATCTTATTGTTTCAATCAAATAGTGCATATATCCTTTGTAGATAAAGCTCATAGCCTGATACTGATGGGCATGCTTACCAGCTGTGTTCAGACTAGCAGGTGTCCATGTGATGGATGCCAACTAAAATATTTTCTTCTAAATGTGCTCTGCACTTCTCCTTATCAGAGAGGCACATTCCTGGCAAACAAAGTCAATGCCACGGTGTATTTTCTGCAGTTAACATTTTATGTTATCTCCCGTCAGCAGTGAGTGTCTGCATACTATTTGATTTTGGAAGGCACATTTAACTGCAGGATCACAGATGTTCTCACTCAATGGCCACACATGTGAACATGCAGCAAAGAGAGGAGGGATACCATCGGATAATGATCAGAAGTGGGAATCCTGGCTGATTTTCACCTGCCTAATTCTAGTATGCTGAAGCCAGTTGAGGCATCCTAATAATTTTCCACCATAGATCAGCTACCACAGCAGTTCTACCTCAGTTTTCAGACCTGAATTGATGGGGAATGTTACTTGCGTTGATTCCCTTTGTTGTCGTAGCTTTGAACATTTGCTGTCCATGACGTAATAAGAACAAATCAGTCAGAATTTAAAGGTACAGTTGCCTTCCATATGGCTGATTTATTGACTAAGTGCTTCTATATCATCACAGATAGTTGTTGTGCCAAGTTAAATCATGTTGCTCTATAAGCAAAATACTGGATGAAAGATGTTAGCAATAAACTAATATTTCACTTTCAGTGTAATGCATCAAACAGTGCATAACTGATAGCACACTCAAAAGACAAGAACAATCCTTCGCCTGTAAAATATTTTTTCTTAAAATTCAATGCAAAATTCTTCAATTAAGTTTCAATTTAAGTCTTTAGCTTTTTTTTAAATAACAACAGAAGCTCCAAATTAGATTGAATTGACGTATTGAACAATAAATTCAGCTTTAAGATAAAGTGATCTTGCAGGGTAAGACTGGATGGAATTTCGGGCATAAATTCAAATAACTCTTGCTCTTCTTAACTGGAGTGACCCCACACTCTGGAGCCCTGGCTTCCTAGCTGTTACTGTATATTGATGTGAAGCCATTAATCAGCATTGCATTTTAATGCTTAACAAGATGGTCAACAGACACATACCGGGAGCTGTGACTCTTCTGGCTTGGCTCCTGTTAATCCTGTGAGATAAAGTTAGGGTGGTCCTAGCTGGAGGAAGCAGCAGGTAGCTTGTCACTCAGTCTTTGCAAAGTGGCATGCTGTTAGCAGGTTAGACCTCCACCTCATACTCTGAGCTTCTAAAGCCTTGGTTCTCACCAACCTGCACCTAATACTCTCAGGAATTAGGTAAGCAGATCTCTTCCTCTGGGAAAAGAAGGCACATTTCATTACAGATACAATAATGTATTCATGTTTAGGGGGCACACATGGCATTCTTAGTCTGGTTTGGATAGTCATAAGCATGATATGTGTTTTTTGGATGGATGAGCAGAAAAAAAGTAGCCAGAACACATCATTGCTCCAGTGCATTAACACGCACTGAAGGAACTGGAAAGGCTTTTGGCAAAACTCTCTGTGTCTGTCAGATAGCGATCACACATCAGCAATCTCCTGCTAGATGGAGATAACCATTGTCAACGACTAAGGTTCTAAAGTTAAACCAGGCATACCTTGCGGGGAATGGGGTGATGGGTGGGTTTGTTGGGGTGGTGGGGGGGTGGGGGGGGGGTGGGTGGGGGGAGGAGAGTGGGGTGAGCAGTTTCAAAGAGCTTAATGCAGCAGCTGGGCACCCAAGCCAAGGTCTGGGGTGGGGAGAGACATAGGAGATGTCAAAGAACTATGGAATAGGGGAGGCAATTTTTAATGCATGGCCAACTCCTAAATTTCCAGCATACTTTACATTTGAAAGTCCTGATAATGGTAGTGAACTTCTGACGGCAGTGGTCATTTAAATGATTTTGTAAGCACTCCTGGCTTCTCTGTTGCAATATCATTGTTTGGACTCTCCCTGTTATTGTGATATAACCAGTATTAGAACCGGCACCACTGGACAGGAGCCTCTAGTGCGCAGTCTTAAAGAGCAGACTCTTGACAGGAAGTTTTGGCTACAGAACCTTTGACAAAGAATGAAATAACTCTTTTTAAATGATGCCATCTTATTCCCAGCTGAACATTTGCACAATTGAGAGAATTGAATGTCCTATAGACCAGCCAGTCAGACCGTGATGGGTTTGTCTGATTTCCTGCATTCCTGGCACCTATTGTTTACACCAATTTCCAGTGTCTCATGATCTGGCAGAGCTGTTCAGTTATCCATAAGTTTTTTTGTGGGGGGTCAGCCAGGTGTCTGACACAAGCAGAAACACATCATCAACAAAACAACACATTACATTTGTAAAGGACCTTTCACGTCAGGAGGACGTCCCAAGGCACTGGACATTCAGGGATTTGGAGCTACAGGCTGTTTGGATCAGGGGTGGGGTGGGGTGGTGGAGAGTGACCAAAGAGGAGGGGTCTTGAGACACATATACAGACAATTCACTTTACAGTATATTCTGTGAAGCGTTTTGAGGCGTCTAGAAAAGCGCTATATTAAATACAAGGATTATTATTATTATTGAGATGTGTCTTGGGAGGGAGCAAGGAAAGGGACTGTGCCAAGGGGTCGGGGCAGAGAGTGTGAAGCCACAATAATCAATGGTGGGGTGGGCTGGGTGGAGATGTGGAGCTGGCAAAGGCCTGCTGAGTAGAGAGAGCAGGAGAGGTCTATGTGGCATTAGCAGGTCACTGAGGTAGGAAGGAGCATGGCCTTGGAATGCTTTGAAGGCATAAGCTTAAGAGTATTCAAACAACACTGAGAATAACATGCATCTCTCCTACATGTGGAAATGCCAGAGATAGATAGTTGGAATAGAAATGCACACTCTCTACAAATCCTGCTTATCTAATTCCATATAGTATTAGGCACAGGTTGGCAAGAGCCAAGGCTTGGGGACTCCAGAGTGTGTGTTGGGTTACTGCTGGAGGTGAACCAGCTAAACCCACATTGCTTACAATTGATATTGCTGCCTGACAAGTTTTCTTGCTTCTTCTCTAACTTGGATCACCCTACCCATTAGGGCTTTGGCTTTAGCCGTACCTGAGTTGGGTGTCTCCATAGCCCCAGTGACTCGTCTGGAGAGGGAGAGATAGTGAAAGACAGAAAGTGGGAAAGAAATAAGGTATTCAGTCAGGATGGAAAAAACTTTTTTTTGTAAATTTCATGTCTGAATATGTGACTGACAGAAATTATTCTGTGAGATGGGAAAGGCTTTAATTAATGGAGATCAAAAGCAGCAAACTGGCAATTCTCTTAATACATCGCAATGTCATAAAGAGGCAGCAGCAAGTAAAGCTTCTGCAGACAGCAACATGTTTCAGTGGGTCCCTTAGGATGTAGTGGGCAGATGGATTCACATGTGCACAGGGTAATTTAGAATTGAAAGGCTTGCATATGCTGACATGCGTTAAAAGAACAATGGGTGTATTGTATTGTCACACAGAGAAAAAAGCAGCTATTTCATATTTGTAATTTCACTAGTGTAATTGTAATGTACAGTACGCTGATACAGTTGAAGATCAAAGAAGCTGCTATTATTCTTGGAATGTGGGGATGCTCCCCGACCGTCTGCTCTCAGGGCAACTGTGTGTGACATTGCTGAGCTTTCACAGAATGCGCGTCAGCTTAACTCAACCCGAAAAACAAATCAGAGTTAAGACGTTATCCCGCTAACTGACATTCCAATTGCTGTGGATTGAAAGTGCAATGGTAGCAGCTCGGTTTAATGTCTCATCTGAACGATGGCAGTACCTCTGACCATCCTGGGCTCCCTAGTGCTGCACTGAAGTGTCAGCACTGGACTTGAGTCTCAGTATAGAGGTTCAAACCCAAATCCAGTAAGCGAGAGATGGTTTAGCTGCCAACTACGTATAAAAGCATGAACAACTATTTAAAGTACTTCAGAGATTCTGGCAATAAACAAAAATCATTGTTTTATTTTAAAATCTGGAATAATTGAAATTAATCCAGGGTCCTTATGTATACATGAGTTAGTTAATGGAAGATTTTATTTCACATTCAGAAGAGGTTTACATACACTTTGATTGGGAGAAACGTGATGTCAGTAATATATATTTGCAGATAAACTCGCGTTGAGTAAAACTGGCTAAGAAATAGGTAATGCAAATTCCTTGCGCGGTAGTAAGTAAGCACTGTCTGTCACAGTCTAAATTATGTATGTGCTTATGCCTCATGAACAGGAGTTCATACTTCTGCTCAACTGTTTTTCAATTCATACTTTTTTCCGTTCTCACTTTCTGGCACAAGAGCAATCCCCTTCTGAGGAATGAGGATAAATCCTTCAGGAAAAAATGTGTCCCAGTAAGAGATATCCTTGCAAACTCCCTCAGATATCATTTTATGGATTTTGAAGGAGATCACGGAGATTTTACAGGGAGGAATGTCCAAACCTCAGATCATTCAGCAGGCGAGTTAAGAGGCCCCACAGCACTCCACAGGATACAAGCTACTGAGTGGACACTCATGTTTTCCACTAGGCCCTCCAGACTGTCCAACTAGGTTTATGCATTCAACTATGTGTAGCCTGGTTGAGCTAACTTATCAGAGGAGGTATTCTGTGAAAAGACCTGGCACCAAAACTCTGGTGCAAGGAATCATTTTCAGCTTAAAAAAACAAGTAAGTCATAATGGCACCATTACTTTCTTCATTGTTGCCAAGGAATCAGGATTCTCATTAATCAATCTACAGGGCTAGATATAGATACACATATACAGATGTATGTACAGTTTAACAGAGCTAGATGTGCATTCATATAATAAATATATGTACAACATAAGAGTGTGTATCCACAATCACAATCTACATGATGCATTTACAATATAACAGAACTATATATGGGTCATACTTATTGAGGTTAGAAATGGGATATATTGCGATAGATTCAATGTGATGAATCTATCGTGATAAATCTGAGCACAATACTGCCAGTAGAGTCAAACAAATATGAATTTGCTTACAAAATACACAATCAATGCACTATACAGTAAATCATAGGAAGTGCTTTGATGCGAAAGGCGCTATATAAATGTATAATAGTATGTAAATAAATAGTATTGTGTATCATTACTATTACCTCCTTGCTTTTGGGGTTTATTCCAAGTATGTTACACCTAAAATGTAATTTTTTTAAATCATGATCTTATCCACTTGCACTCCGTGTATCTGTAGTCCTATGTGTGTCTGTGCTGTAACATAATTACAAAAATTAAATATTTACCAATTGATACATTAGGAGTTGAATGTAATAGTCAATAGTCAAATTGAACCTGTTATGAAACAAAATAATAATCCTTGCATTTGATATAGCGCTCTTCACATCTTCCAGGCATCTCAAAGTGCTTCACAGAAACATGAAAGTGAAATTAGCAGTGATTCCTAACTGTCATATCAAACACATCAGGAAACAATTCAAATTTCACCCCCACTGAAGTATAATATAACCAAATTCATTTAGTATCCATTTTAATGCAAAATATCCATACTTAAAAAATAGTAACAATAATAATCTTTGCATTTGGTATAGTGGCTTTCACCTCAGGAAGACATCCCTAAGATATTTCACTGAATATACTATAGTAACTAATGGACAAGCTGTTTGAGTGGCACAATGACATCGCTTATTGAACCCAGGTCACATCCTTATCAGTGTTGGTCAAACTCTGCTATTCAGGGAGCTGTCAACTGGAGATAGGGTATGATTAGGCCACTTCCACCTCTGATTCCAACTCCCTGCTTGGGTCCAATTGCCTGACTGTCCAGCGCCTTGGGACGTCCTCCTGACATGAAAGGAGCTTTACAAATGTAATAGGTTGTTGTTGTTGCCTTCCACCCTGGACCAGCCCACTCCTTGCGCTCTTAGTAGTGGAGAAACCTAGTCAAGGAAAGAATACATTCCAAACAAAAATACAAATATGTGTAAGCGTGGTTTTATGTCCTTATGTTTATTGTTTGGATAATAGTATGATTACATCAGGCATTAACATCAACATCTTGAGGCCGCATCATCTGTTCCAGCAAACTCAACTAGATGTGAAATAATTTCATTCCAACAATAGTGATAATAAAATCAGAGGCAGTGGATGTCTCTGAGCTATCACTGGATAAATATTAATATTTTAATGAAGTGGAGATGACAGTGAGGGTAGAAGACCTTTATTTAGCCTAATGGACTGTTAGAATACAGATGTCTCTCCACAAATGGCTGTTGAAGCCGTTAAATGTCCTCCAAAAGCTAAAGGGTAAACATTGGAAGAAGAATATTAAGTATAGCTTAGTAAGAATGCTATGAATAATTTTCATTTCATTTTGAATGTATGTTTGCACAGGGGAGAGAAGGAAAATTATATTGTAGAAGGTGAGGAATGAACACCAGTACAGACATGATAGCTGAATGACATTGCTCTGTGCTGCCTACTTTTTATGATTTTCTCTATTCTGGGCTGAGTTAGCTATTCAGGCTTGGAGCTGCGCTGAGAGTTTTACAATCAACCTCAGTGTGCCAGAGTTTGGGTCTGGTGGTAGTGTGAGGTCAACCAGGGTTTCCAATTGCCACCCAATGGCCCCCACTGTAAAGTGTGAAGATCTGGACAGAATGGTTCCAAATGTTGTCCCTTGGTTTTGGCTCACAGATGAAGACTGCCCATTTTGGAGGACAAGACAGTGACTGTGATTTCCAGCATCAGTCTGAAATGAGGTGGGAATTTCTCAATGGAAAATGAAAGCGAGCCCACCAATGTACACGTGGCTTTTAACCACAGTCTGTCACCATGTGGCTGTAGACAACCAAAAAAGAAATTATAAAGGAGTTCCCTGGAGTAATTGTTAAAGCAATCACTTCACAAACAAGAGCACCGGGTTCGATTCCTGGCAAAACCTTATGCAATGTTCCTTACTCCACATGCCTCTATTTACCTAGTTGAAAGTAGGAACCTGGTAGTCGATTGATGGATCGCTTTCCGGGGGGTAATAAACTTTAAAAAAAAATGGAATCACTCAATCCATGATGGTTTGTGCGCAAATGGCTGCTGCATTTTATCCCTAAAATACACAGTCAATTCACTTTACAATATATATTCTCTGAAGTGCTTTCAGACATTTCAACGTGATAATGTGGTGTATCAAATACAAGGATTATTATTACAAATTTACATTTATGAAGCACCTAAGCTGGAGGTTAGGGGTGGTTGGGCATTGAGGAGGTGAATGAAGACTGAAAATTAACATTAATTATAACTAATACCTAAAAATTAAGATGAAAATATTTTAGAAAACAGCAAAATTGTGCCTGACTGCATTGCTGGTGATTTGAAAACCTCAATGTTGCTCTCTAGCTTATATTAAAAACTGAGCAGCTAATCATAGAAAAATAGGAAGAGGAGGAGGCCAGTTAGTCCATTGAATCTTGTCCACCAGTTTATTAAATCTTGGTAGATATTTTAATGTCAATGCCCCCCAACCCATACCCCTTAATATCTCTACTACCTCCCCTGACCTGGATACCCAGGTAATAATGTTCAGCATTTGAAATGTAAAAGGCATTACATTGTGTTGTAAACACAATGTAAACACAAACCTTGGGAAAAGGACTTTATTTGTTTCCCTTAAAAAGTCTGTGTAACTCACGATAAAGCAGGGGAACAATTGCTATTATTAATGAACTGCTTTCAGAATGTTCAGAAGTTTTAATGGATCTTATATTTCTTCTGCAGATCTTGTGTGTTTTGTTTGCTATTTGTCCTCGAGTGATTATGCATTTTGGACTTTCGGACTCCACTAGTGGTAAGCGTACAATTAAAGACATTGTACTGGTATCAGTGGCCAAATCACCAAGAGGAGATGGTATCACACTCCAGTTGTCTAGCTTCAGAGTCTGAAGATTGTGGGTTCAAGCCCCAGTCAGGACATGGAAGTCATTTGGTCTAGGCTGATTCTCCACCGCAGTGCTGGGGGTACGCTGCAATGTCGGAAGTGCTGTCTTTCAGATGAGATGTTAAACCGAGGTCCCATCTGCCTTTCCAAGTGGACATTAAAGGTCCCATGGCACTATTTAAAAAGAGATGGGATTTCTTACAGTGTCTTGGCCAAAAATCTCTCCCCAAACATGTATTACTTCATAGTTGTTTTGGGGACATGGCTGTGCAAACATTGGTTGCTGCATTCACCCACAAACTGCACAAGATCAAACCACTTTACAGTGTATCCAGCAGTGTCTGAATGGCTATATCAAATGCTATATCAATCGCTACATCAAATGCAAGAATTATTATATTTCTATATTCTATTGAACAGAATTGACTGAAGGTCAGAACAGTGTCCATACACATACACACACGTATATTAGAGTTGCAAACATGCTGCAGAAGGCGGGATGACAACTATTATGCCTGCAATGAACTCGGATACACAATGGAAAGTGAAGGCAGTGAACTGTGGAGAGCTTTTCCCACCTTGTAGCCACCAGTCTCAAAGAAGCAGTGCTACTTCCTTTGCGGTCAGTTTTGACCACTGGGCTGGGGAGATGTAATGAACAGATCAGGAAAAGTGTACTTTTAAATGTTACGAACTTTGAAGTCCTCTTGTGTTGTCTGATTATTGTTTCGTTCAGTGGCGGCTTTAAACTTGCGTGAATAGAAAATAAAGGGGGATTAATGGACTCCTATGTTATCCATATAGAGCTTCCATTCCTATGTGGCTTTGTAGCCGGTGAGTCAGGGCAGGTGGGGATTTCATTTAGTGTGAAAGAACCACTCCAGCAGGTCTTAACGATTTTACAATCCAGTGCTTTCCTTCTCTCCTCTCATCAATCATGTCTCAGACATGAGTTGGAGCAGGTTTTATTATTACTGTAGGGCGGCTTGGCTTTACTACAATCTCCCGCATTAGGGCTTGGATGTTGCCAGTCCGGAAAAAACTGAATTGAGGTTTTTATTTTTGCTCAAGAGCTATTGATACAAAGTGCGAGATGCTATACTGAAGTTTAGATCACTGATCTTATAGACAAAGTGATGCTGTGTTCCACACGAAGGCTTTTGGCGTGCCTTCTCAGTGCCACTGAATGAAGCATAGCTTGGTATTGTCTATGTTAAAGGAAATATTGGGAAAGCCAAGTGGAACTCCAGCAATCATAAGAGACTCTGTCCAATTTACCCTGAAATCTGAGGGAATTTCTTGTGATGTGAAGTTTGGCGGGAGCACACAGGAAACTATGAGAGTGTGAATCAACTGAGGCTGATGAGTTTTCTGTAACATTGAGATCTAAATTGCGAGATACGTAAAAGGATCACATTGAGATTGAGCTCACTGTGTATGCTGACACTCCAGTGCAGTGCTGGGTGATGCCATCCATCAGAGGCAATGTTAAATTGAATTCCCATCTGCGTGTTCAAGTGGCCATTAGATATTCCAGGACACCTTTAGGAAAGAGAAAAGATGTTCTGTCCTGGAAAATACCTTATAGGTAAAATTGGTCATCGAATTGTGGGACATTACCGTGCACAATTTAGCTGCACTGGGCAACAAACCAGCTAATTTGCAGTGTTACACTCAGCACTGCACCTGGAGTATCACTGGAGCTCAGCTCAATTCCTTGTGAAGTGCTGTAACCGCTTGGATGTTTCAGTATCCTGGAATCTTTAATGGCCACCGAAGCAGTCAGTCAGAACATCATTTTAACATTGCATCTGAAAGATGGCACTTCCAACAATCGAGTCAGCACTGCACTGCAGGGTCAGCATACACTGTGAGCTCAACTCAACTCCTTGGGAGGTGCTGTAAGGTCTTGGATGCTTCAACATTGCAGGGACTATGTGGAATGCCAGGATTATTATTAAGGATTAACAAAAAGCGAATATTGCACATATCCAGATGTGACATTTTGCAACTTTATTCGTTTGCCAATCCTTGTTTCAATTTCCAGATTAAGGCGGGGGCACCCCAGCAGGAGATCTCTACCTGAGCGGAGACCCAAAATTGCTATTTGCAAAATCCTTTGCAAATCACGCAATTTAGTATCCACTGTTGACTCAGCAGAGCCTTCTGAGCCACATGAACCCAGCAACAGCTTCAATAAGGCATGATGAATTCAGTGTCAATACGGAACCAAGCCAGAGTAAAACCACAACCACGGAATAGCAGCATTGTTTCTGAATGGCCTTGAGACGGAGCACGCAAACTATAATCGATTCCAGTGCTATACTTCTCCCTGAAAGCTGCTTGAACTCGTTCAAATGTTGTTTTTAAGATAACATTTCAGATAATGGTGTATCATCATAGATACAGATTATCAGGGTTTCATTTCTTCCTAATGACTGTTAGACAGAATAGTTTCTTAGTGAAATAATTGGAGCTTAAACAAAGAAACTGCAGTCTAGTGTGATTTTTTTTTAACAGTGAAAATGTGAATTTGCCACATGCTAACACTGAAGGACTGGCCACTGGCCAGAGCCTTTATGGGTTGTTAACTGCATATTATTTTTGACCTGAAAATACTCTGTTTTTATGATGTGAATCATTGCACGATGACTAGTTTTAAGAAAACAATGTATTGATGGTAACAAACTGCAGGAAAAAGCAATGTTGATCAGTTTCAATATGGTTTGGGGATGTTTCCCTGTTTAAAACATAGTTCTTCTACACATGAACCTTTCCCTCCTCCCCTTCCCACCGACCCACCAACAGCCACAGATGCACGGGTCAAGAGATGTTTGTGCTTAACTCTAGTACAAGAATGTTAAAGCATAAATCTAAACATTTTATTATACATTTCATGAACAGACTGCACCCTCTAGCTATGTACAGTTCATATACGGTGAGCTTGCATTTTAAAAGTGTGACAAAAATAATCAGTCTTGCGACCTGAAAAGGAGACAAATGATCCTGCAGCACTCGACAACAATGAAATACGCACAGAAATGTGCAGCAACATTGTAATTCACGCAGGACATGGTGACTTTCTGGTCCTGCCATTCCATTGGGGGTACTCTTGTGAACCAACTGCAAACTGTTCGAGGCAACTGAAGGCTATTAATAACGGGATGGTGGGAAAACTGGGAAATTACCTGTTAACATATAGCAGTGTTTACTGAATGCTTTAGTTATGCAAAAGAAGCGACAGAGACCAAATCTATTATGCATCCAGATAACATGACGTATGCTAAGATGTTAGGCTACAACATGAAACAAATTGTTCGAACTCACAGAACACTGTTTGAGCCTTTTTTTGATCATTTATTTTCCTAACATTAATTCAAAATAAAAACTAAGGTTTGATGGCTAAGATGCTCGTTCAATTCTGAAATTACTTCAGTGTAAACAAATAAATAAATTATTTACAATCCTTGGCTTCCCACAAACATTTTAGGAAAGAAAGAAAAACATAAATAAATTAAATAGGAAAAAATATACAGTCTAAATATTCACATCTTTTCCCCTCAACAAGTGTGTTGTTCTTTGAAAGATGTCCACATTCCTTGACGACTTGCATCTATTTGGAGCTCGCCCCTTTCAGCCAGGGATACAGGAAGGTCACAGGAATGAGTCTGCAGCTTCTCAAGTCAGAAAGAACTTCTTAAAACATAACTAACACTGAAAGACTCTATAATGTGCATAAAAGCCAAAACAAGGTGTTTTCAAATGATATACTATAGAATATATATTCAGATTAAGCTGATACATTTTTTAGTTTCTTTGCCCCTTTACCAGTCCCAGCTTTTGCCTAGTTAGCTGTCCCCAGCTGAAGAAAAAGCAACCGGTACGTTGTCTGAGAGATTAACCACATGGTACATAAGAGAGTTTCTATTAGATTTGCATGGCGTAACTGTAATAAATGTGCTATCTGGTATCCCACTAGCAAGGAAGCTTCTATTTACAGTGAAATGTAATAGAAAAAGTTATAAACAAAGTGGTTTTTAAACAGGGTTTGTAATTCATTGTGTTTCTCAGAAAATTAGATTTTTGTTAACATCAATAGTCAATTCAAAACAGTCTGATACTGAGAGTCCTTGAAAACATTCTGATAAGAATAGCATTGGCAGAATTATATCATAGTATGATTCTTTTGTTAAATGACGACTAATCCCTTTACCTAGGTATAGTCGCAAGAGGAGACTTCCTGAGGTTCTTGATCAGCTCCTGCTGTGTTTGACCTTGGGCTGCTTCTCACATCTATCAGTGTTACAGTCCAGAGACAGCAGAAACTTGTGCATAGAACAAACCAAACCTCCACAGTCAGCTGAGGGCCCAAAGACTGGCCTCAGGAGAAAAGCAGGAAAGAGGGTGGACAGGGCCTGGGACTACCAGTCATAGTCAGGTGACAAGCTGTACAGGGTTCTCAACTTCTGCTGCCACCCAGTGCTCAGTTATCTGGAAAACAAACATCGGCCAGAGTTACTTTTGAAATCATCCCCTGTAGGAACAAGTCTCTCCTTCCAATGCATTTGCCCTAAAAATGCACAGTCACTACACTTTACAGCAAATCCAGTCAAAGTGCTTTGAGACATCCACCTGATATAATAATAATTATCCTTGCATTTGATTTGCCGCTTTTCACGTCTTTTAGACATCTCAAAGCGTTTCACAGAATATATTATAAAAGGGTTGTATCAATTGCAACAATTAGTAGTATTGGCAATATCATTACATCTTTTGTCTCCGAAATTGTATTTTACAAGTGGGTCTATTGCGCATCCCGGTAGTGGCGGTGGGGTGGGGGGAGGAATTGCAGCATGTGATATTAATAATATAATCCTTGCGTTTGATATAGCATTTTTCATGTCTTCTAGATGTCTCAAAGCGCTTCACAGTAAATACTGTAAAGTGAAGTGTCTGTATAATGTGGTATGTGATCTTATCAGGCCAACCCAACAATGCAGCCACTGGTTATCTCTGGCAATGGGGTGAAATACCCCACACCTGGAATAGTGAGAGCTCCAGTAGAAATTTAGTACAATGCAAGTTCCCTTAGAGCCAATTATTATCACTGGTGATAATTGGTGTGCAGTCCTCAAAATTTACCTACCCCAAATTATGCATAGAAAGCTTCCAGCATGTTTCAAATTGGAGACTGAGTGGCACGGGGGGAAGGTAGGGATTTTAGGAACCACTTATCACTACCATGTATCTACGTATCAACTGCTTTGTACTCTATTTTGTGGTTGATGTAACAATTATCACTGATGATAATATCACATGCCACATTCCTACCCCCCACAACTACCCACCCCCATTCCAATTTGCCGTTTAACAGCTGGTTAACCTATCATTCAAATACAACCATCTGAACGGATAAAATCTACATTGTTTCCACTGAGCACACAAATCTGGTTTCTATTTTGGTTTTAATTTGCTGAGCAAGTGGGTGGGGCAGTGAAGAGGAATGGAGGCCAGGTTTGAATCATAAAGACTTGAGAGTGGATGGATATTCTGGAGATTTTACTTTTAATTCAAAATCTCAGGAAATATCAGAGAACTGTAGAAATATGCAGAACAGAGCCATTTAGTCCTGCAGTTCACTGAAAGACAAACCTTCAACCAATCTGCCCCGCGCTCTCTAGCAATTTAATCCTATTCTCCTGCCTTTCTAACTCCACCCCCCCCCCCCCCCACCCAGATGTACTTTTACATTTTTGCCATCAGATTCTTATCTAGTTCTCTCTTTAAACACCCTTAAGGTGATGTATAAATGTAAACTTATATTGTATCTACACAATGTTTACAGGAGTCAGCAAATATTTTGTATGAAAAGTAATTCCTATAGAGCTGAGAATAGATGGGTTTGCCTGGATCAGTGGCTTAGACAAAATGGTCATCTATTCTGAACTTGCTCTTAAAAGGGTGATCACATCTTCTTTGCTTTATTTACCTCAGTTACTTTTTGATCTGTTAAAACTATCGGGCTGCAAGCACTCAAGCAAACAGTAGCCGCAATGCAAGATAGGAACTGCATGCACAAAGGAGCAACTGGCTGCCATGTGGAAGGATGGCTACAGTAGAGGATTTCCAGTGAAACAGTACACTGACAGAGTGAGATCTGAGTCCCCGGATTGTGTCTGGCTGTACTCACTCCCAGTCAACTGTGATTTAACAAACTTGTACCAGACATTCAATCACTTGGGGACTTAATCGCACATTAAACAGCTCCTACTCCCTCTGCCAAGTTGTCCCAATAAGGAGCACATCACTGAGACACAGGGTCAATGTGCCAAGCTCTGTGGTGAGCCTTCTCTCTGATGCTAGGGTATACGTCCCTAGCTTTTCCCCACCCTATCTCTGCGGCCTTCTGAGTCCTCAATGTCCTGGCTACCCTCTCCAGACAGCAAACACCAGCCTGCTTCACAGCCCCAACCACTCCGCCCCACCATCAATAGCCAAGCTTTCAGCCATTCAGCCCCTCACCCCTCTCTCAGGCTCCATCCAGCAGCCCCTCAGCCTCTCCCACAGCTCTTCCCTCATGCCTCACCCCCTCCTACCCAGCTCAGGATCCAAGTCAGTTGTATGAAATGGTTTGAGGCCCCATCCAGACTTACCTCGACACTCGTATTTCAGGTCAGAGAAGTAAAGAGCTTCTTGGGAGAAGACAAAAAGCCCTAGTCGTCCACCAGCTAATGTCTTATCGTAGATAGGACCCGAGTCAGACATAATTTGTTTACCTTCGTACACTACGACCCTGTGCAAACAGAACAACAGATGTTTCTGCCATTTTGTTAACATTATATATACACATTATATGATATATACAGATATTTATCACTCTTACAAGACTTACTGTGTGCTATTGATGTATAGAGAGAAACCATTGTGTTAAAGTATGTTCACATATTTCTGTGTGCAACAGGTACTTTAGAAAATTAACTTTTGAGTTGAAGTGATATTAATGGGAATCATACAACGCCAGCATTTGCACAGAATTGCTCTCTTATCAAAAGGCACGATTGTTACTGTTATTCATTTAACGCCAGGCACCTCGCATGATGCATCATTCAGGTTTTCTCCCTTCCGCTTCAAGTCCTTCAACTTTATGTGAGATTGGATTCACTTGGGTTGAGCCTCATTCTACATTACAGCTTACTATCTTTGACATCCAGAGTGGCACACAGCTGTAGAGGTGCTGAAATGAGTTTCTATATCAAGGCTTCAATCACCCTAAAGCTCAGGGTTTGCACTGCAGTAACCAATGTCTGGTTCAGTTTCACAATGCACCTCCTGTTGATTCTTGTACACTCTAGGTGACTAATATCCTATTGGCATTACTGGGACTATCTCAAATTACTTACAATGCAATCCGGACCTTGAAACAATGTTTATATTTTCTGCTCTAATAGGGACTGGGAGAACCATCACACACTGCTTAGATGTTAATATCACCTTGGGCTGTACTCCTGACATGAAAGGACTATCTAAATATCAATTTTCAATTGTAATAAAATGAACAGCACCATTCACCTGCGAAGTGCACAGCCGCTATATGCTACTATAAATCTGTGAAACACTCACTTGGTAATAGATATGGAAGAGCCGTGCGATGTTTCAAAAGCATAATAAGGTATTCTATAGCTCCTAAAATTATTTACAAAAATGCTTCAAAATTAAGGCTGGATTTGAGATTTGTGCAGTTTTCTTCTGTGTTATGTTGCTTGTCATGACACCTCTGAGCTGTTTATGTGAGGAACTGCTAGGAACTACGCTGAACATTTGAGAATTTGTTTTAAGCGCTCTGATGTGCTACCCAGCAGGTTGTTGTTGTTGTCATTTCAGACATTGACTGTTAGAGCCATTTCACTGAGATTTTAGCAAACTTATATTACAGTAAATGTTCCTGTGGTCTTTACCTAATAAAACCTGTTTTGGGCCGATGAATCAGGTGCCATCTGTAAGCAGTGTAGTCCTTCCATCCAATGTTCTTAGGGTCATGCCACAGGGTGCGAACCTGGAACAGAAGTACAGCAGGTCTGGTGACAAACACATCACAGAAAAAAAAACCTTCAGTGATACAGACTTCCATAAAGTAACAGGTGCAAGCAGACAACCCTGACTTACTGACCCTGACTTAGGTGGAACTTTCACACCAATGTCACGCACACTGTAGAGGAGAATGCCAATCCTCTCTGGCACACAGTATCCTTTACTTGCCACCTGACAACATTTATTCTCAATTTTGCCTCATAACTTTAAAAACCCATTGTCTGGCATATGATGCAAAATACAATTTAGCAGCCATAATATCAGAGGGAAGGAAAATGAGCAAAGTGTTAACTTGAGGCTCAAAGTCCAGTGAATGAATTTACACAGTGAAGTGACCCAAAATGAAAAGAAACACAGAATAGTCTTACATACAGGCACTGAACACAAAAGTAAGGAGCTAATGTTAAATGTATACAAAGACACGGGATTTGGCAGCAGCTGGGCAATTCATTACAGAGAAGGCATCACGGCCATGGAGTGGAGAAGGCACAGTGGGTGAGACCAGGGATCAGAAGTCAACATTATGTGGAAAGACTTGAAAAATTGGAACTGTCTATACAGGAACAGTGAAGGTGAAACAGTAATGTCATAGAGATTTTCAAAATCGCAGCAGGTTTTGATAAGTGGAGAAGGGGTTGTGGCCTTGTACCCCATTCCCACCAGAGTGTTATGCTTTTGAATAATAAGTGCCAAATGCATTTGCTTCTCAAGTACAAGGTCTGCGGAGAGTGAACTCTTTTTCTTCTTATTAAAAATAATTAAAATAATACTTATTTTTAAAAATAATAATACAATACTTCTGATCTCAGTAAAACAAGGGAAAGTAAAAAAAAAAAACCCAACAAAATAGTTATCAATGATAAAGCAAATCCGTGGGTCAACATCAGTCCCAGAGTCACATTTTTCCTATTAACAGACAGATATTAGCCGCAGGATGCAACTGCCCCTGCTTTCTAAATCACTTTTTTTTCCCTCACTGCAGCTAAAGCCACGGTAAAGCTGCTGTCTTCTGGCATTAGCACGCACAGGCGTGTCTCTCTTCCAGTTCACTATGTCAAAAATTCTTTTGTAGAATGAAGCCCCTTTAGGCAGCCTTTTGCCTGAACCAGCTGGTTTTGTTTTTCTCACAAATTTGCAGCCAACTCCAGGTTTTTAGGTAGTGCATGGGTTTTGAGAGTGATCCCAATCGTGCTGAAATGCAGCCCATTCACACTGCAGGCAGGTAGAGTGACCAGCCAGAATTCAATATCACACCATCCTAAACATAGCTAAAAGAAGAAGCATTGTTCCTTTTCCTCCCCACAGTAACCCACTTAACATGACCCTGCAGCTGCACAGGGGAGGAATGAAGAGAAATCAAGCTCTCTGGAGATCTCAGTCGAGTAGCTCAACAACAACAACATTTATATAACACAACATTTATATAACACACCCCTCACACAGGGTGGGGTTCCAGTGGTGGTGAAGCATAAGCCCGAGCAAAGGGACGAGGGAGGTAGCTGTCAGCACGATCAAAGAGGAAGGTCTCATTGTGATTTTGCAGGGTGCAATATCTTACCTGTCCTCGAGTGTCTCCAGTGTGCCACAGTGCATTCCTCAGGTGTTTTCCCCGCCCCGTGGTCGAGTTAGCCACTTTGAGAGAAACACCTGCATAACCGTGGGCTTTTGATGGCTTCTCCTCCCAGTATGTCTGGGTCACCTGCTTCCACATGACCACGTAGAAACGGCTGCTGGACTGGTAGCCGAACACAAAGCCAGCGTAGTCATCATCGCGGTCTGTGTTCACGTAGAAAGTGCCACTGAAGTCGATGGCATTGAACTCATCAAAACCTACAGATCAGCAAAAGATAAGTTCCCTCAGGTCAACTGTAGCTTGGCTGCAAACTAGACTGTTTGGGAAGGGCTTTCTGTATCAGGTTCAAAAGGATGGATGACGGATAGTTTAAAACTTAATATTCAGCCTTGAACCATCCATCATAATTTCAGTCTTAACTCAGAAGCCAGTTTTCCAGTTCCAAAGAAAGCACCATGGTAAAGTTGAACTCATTGTCTTTAGATGGAGACCAACAAAGGCTTCTGATCTATTTCGTTCAGATTAGGGGGTTGTGAGAAGGAGAAACCAAAAGCTATCTCATTAGTACTTACCGACAGCAAGGCCTGGATCAGAGTTAGCAGTTTGCAACAGCTCCCTGCCCTGATTTCGCACCACCCAATTGGGATCAATTTGCGTTGTTCCCTTTGGATCCAAGTGGACCATCTGGAATTTTCTGAAATCTGTCTCGCTGATAGCATTGTTCTCGGGACACACGTCATAGATATCAGGGATACTGTCATTGTCAAAGTCATCCTTGCAGGCATCTCCTCTACCATCACCTGTCAAGTACATTTAGACCTTGTCATTACTTTCTCTTTCAGCAAATGAAAACAATGGAGCTATTGAGGTATACAATAATAAACCTAAACAGTCTTTACATTTGCCATAGCACTTTTCGCGTCACGAGGCGTCCTCAAAATGCTTCACTGGATTTAATGTAAAGTGTTGTGATTGTAATTTCTTGTCGGCAAACTGAGCAGTCAATTGGCACACAGCATGTCCACAAATAGCTAAGGAGTGAGTAATTAATTCTATTTGGGGATTGTTGGCCTGAACACCAGGAGAAACTGGTGTGGTGGGAGGGAAGCAGCATTGGGAGTAACAGTTAGCAGGGTATCAAATTCACTCAACAACAATAACTTGCATTTCAATAGTCATTTGTATGGTGTCTTGGAGCACTGAAAAATTGTACAGTTTGATGCCGAGCCAAGTTAAGGGGAAATAAGAGGATGGAGGTGTGTATGGAGTATAAAGAGTGATACAGACTAGTAGAGCCAAATGGCTTGCTTTTCTATGTAACTCTTCTACAAAACTTATCCACTATAATCCCAATTTCCTGTATTTCCTCTTGTATTGTTACCCAATATCCTTTCAAATGTAATGATCTGAACTTCAAACGCGACTTGCGCCAAAGCAATCAGCGTTGTAATCGCTCTGTGTAAAAACATTTCTTCCAACCTCCACTTTTAGGTTTACAAAGTGGCAATCCTGAGCGTGTGTCACCTTTGCTACCAAATTCCCCAGTAATTGTTCCTAAGATGTGAGAACTTTAGATGTGGCCTCACCATCGGAGTCCAGCTGATCAGGGTTTGGCACAAGGCGGCAGTTGTCCTTATCATCAACGATACCGTCATTGTCATCGTCAGGGTCACAAGCATCTCCTTTCCCATCCTTGTCATGATCGGCCTGGTTTGAATTGGCGACATATGGGCAGTTGTCCAGGTTGTTCTGGTGACCATCCTCATCAATGTCCTGGTTGTTGTCGCACTGATCGCCTACCAGGTCAGAGTCAAAGTCTCTCTGCGGAATAGGACAGGACAGAGCAGAGGTCAATCGTTGTTAAGAACAAGAATAATCCTTGCATTCTTTTTGAGAATGATGCAAAAAAAAAGTTTCTAAACTGAATTTGAGGGTTTTCTACAATTCTTCACTATTTTAAAGTTAAGATTAAGAAATGGAAGGGAGATTCTCCCCAGATAAAATTGATCACTCATTTCAAGGCTGTTTGTGGGTTATTGCTGTGTGCAAATTAGATGTTGTATTTACTTACAAAATCATTGTTAACCATATTTTGTTTGCTGCATTGCTATAGAATTAACAACAGTCTCCTTGCTCCTTACCTGGTCAGGGTTATGCACAAGGGGGCAGTTGTCACACATGTCTCCAACACCATCCTGATCAGTGTCCCTCTGGTTAACGTTGTAAACATAGGGACAGTTATCATGCTCGTTAGCAATATCTGTTAAGGCAAAGAGAGGATCATGACAAGTCTTAACAATACCAGTACAAAGCAAATGCATGTTACAAATGAATCAACTTCAGCTCTCAATGGGGATGGAATGGTAAAACTTTCCTGTTCTTGGCGTCCGTCTAAGGCTGAGAATCACATCTCAAAAGGGAAACTGTGTTTTTTTTAAACCAAGATACCCTTGTATCGCACCCTCGTTTCACAAGCTCTCAGCTCTGACCCAAGACCTCCTTGGAGCTGAGGTGCTGTGAGTCCACCCACCACCTCTCCAACCTGCTGTCCCCCTATGAACCTCCCCGCCCCTTCTGTTCAGTGGGCTCCGGCCTGCTCCATGTTCCCCGGCCGACCCACTCTACCATAGGCGAATGGGCTTTCAGCCTTGCTGCCCCCACACTCTGGAACTCCATCCCTCAGTCCCTTCGCCTCGCTCCCTCCCTCGCCTACTTCAAGGCCAGTCTCAAGACCCTCCTCTTCGACCGTGCCTTCTGCTGCCCTCCCAACTCTCTCACTCCCCTCCTAGCTCTCTCCCGCCCCCTCCCCCTACCCTACCCCTCTCCCTTGCTTGGGTCCTGACCTGACTGTTCAGCACCTTGGGACATCCTCCCGACGTGAAAAGTGTTCTATAAATGCAATTTTGTTGTTGTTGGTGTTGAAGCGATGTTTTGAACACACATTATCTGTACTGTCAATGGTCACTGCCTCTGTCATTGTCACCCCCTTTCCAGTGTGCTGGTCATGGCTAAAGCTCCACTCTAAAGGTGGGGAAGCTCAGGCCACGGTGATGTCAGATCTTGGCAACTAATAATTTATTTGTGGGTATTCAATCAGCTTTTTACAATGGGCTGAGCAGATGTGGAACGAAGGCAGCATTTGGGTACTCTCCTATTATTAAGAATGTTCAAAGCCTGTCCCCAATCATTGTGCCCCATTATCAAAGTAGAGTTATGCAGTTATCCAGTTTTTGGTTGCACAAAAATGCCATTCTTTGCCACTGGAGACAACAAATTTAGCGATGGTTGCAATCTTTGGGCACGGCATTTGTACAAAATGGGTGGGGGGGGAGAGGGAGGGGAGAGAGATCTTCGACATAATGGTGAGACTCTAAATTACACTCACCATCACCGTCAATGTCAATTGCGCAGGCATCACCCTCGCCATCACCATCAGTGTCAATCTGGGCTGGGTTGTGGTCATAGGGACAGTTGTCGCAGCGATTGCCTACCTCGTCCTTGTCGTAATCAAACTGATGTGGATTGAAGAGCAAAGGGCAATTGTCCTGAAAGGAAAAACACCCTATTTGATCCTCTGTGGCGCAAAAACACTTCAGTGGAAGGTTGCAATCAATGATGAAGCTCATTACAGCTCGTAGAATGAGGGATACTTACTCTCTCATCATTTCTGCCATCATTGTCATCGTCTTTATCACAAGCATCACCCTCTCCATCCTTGTCAAAGTCCTCTTGTCCAGAGTTGGGCAGAAGAGGGCAATTATCCTGGAAAAGCACATGTTACTGAGATTAGAACTACCAGATTACGGAGGAACCTGCTTTATGGAGTAAACTTGCACAACGCAGAGGAAATTTGTTTCTAATGTACAACATATGAATACCCTTCAGCAATGTGAAACGTCGATTCTTGGATGTATTGACTTTATGTTGTTTCATTGTTTTCCACTAACTGCAGAACAGGTCTCTGATTAAAAATGTATATTTATATACATATATATACACATGTATATATATATATATATATATATATGTACTGTACACCAAACCATAAGAATATAGAGCAATGAAAAAAAAATCACTTTGGTCTATCTGCCTAGTCCTATTTTATTGTAACATTGCCTTTGATAATATCTTCCCCTCTCTTCCTCTTCTGAGGATGGACTAGAACAGATTTTCTGGCACAAAATCAGAGATTAGAAAAATATTCTGCAGATTGCACCCCCCGCAACCCCAATATTGTATCAATAACTGCAGACCTGAAATTCCATCTTGGTCTCAGTCTGTCAAGCCAGTTTATCTTCAAATGTAATATAAACCAAATTGTGGAAACTAATTTCTTAAATTGTGAGTTAAATTAGAAGACAGTTTTCCACGTTTCTTAAAACAATCAGGGCTGTGAAATTATGAATTTATCACACAATTCTTTGCAACTTAATCAAAATTTATTTTCAATCAATTCCGTTAAAGTCAACAAAACAGTTAACAAAGACTGCCACATATGATTTCAATGTAACATTTCTCTACCATCAATCTTCACAACTGCTGGGAACTGGGCTGAAGTTCTATCTAAGTTTAGCCTGATTTTGTGCATTAACCCTAAAATCAGTCTTAATTTGAAATTGGCTATTTTCTAGGATCTACAAACAAATGACTTCCAAATTAATTTGCAAACTGGAACCCTGCACCAACAGCCCTTTCTTGTCTGCCACTAGAATTGTGAGATTTGTGGGTATATTCTTCGAAAAAATTCTAAAATAAGAACCCCCGGAAGCCTGCAAAGGCCATTGTGAGGGCAAAATTTTGCTGCTTTCTAAGCTTCTGTGTGAATATTTGGCCCTCTTTGAAACTGAGATTGGGCCTGAAGGTATCCCAAACCTGGCTGCGATCGCAAACCAGTTCCAAGTGCAGCAACTTTCAATTCGCAAATATCCCAATTTCAACATTATCTACCCGGACCATGAACGTCTGCCTCAACCATGAACATTTACATCACAGAAGGAGACCATCCAACCCATCATGTCTGTGCTGGTTCTCTACAACAGCTAACCTTGCAGTCCCATTCTCCATAACTCCACTGGAGAAAGCATACATCTCTCCACAGAGCCGTGCCCCTCTGCCATATATCTCAATCTCGACTCTGAAAAGCAGCGCAGATATCATTCATGAATGCCTTCCCATTCTCAAATGTATCAAACAGTAGTAGTATATCATTGCTCCAGCAACAAAGCTCTTTATTGTTAACCTTTCAAACTCTCGATTTAAGGGCTTTCTCTATCATTTGTATACCAATTGAATTCCAAATCCCTTCTTTTTAGCTACCCAGACACTCATTGGGCAACATTACTTCAAAGTTCAAAGCACAAAGTGAAAGTCTGAAGACGTAGTAACAATCTCTTTGAAATGTCTCAACATAACACAGTGACAAGTCATCACAATGAAAAGCGCTGGGAAGGTTTTAAATTAGCAAGATTGGACAGAATTGATGAAACATTAAATGTTTTCCAAATATAACTTGTATCCAAAGAAAAACTTGGGGTCTGATAAAACTGAATTATGAGAACTAAGTGGCTATTAGATTGAAAGAACCTAGATTTAAAAATCTTCCCCTAGCTGTACAGTTTAGCTATTACGATACAGGCTCTGTGTATAACATTTATAGTATATAAGTATAGAGTTACTGCCGACGGCAGGATTTGGGAGCTGCTTGTGAGAAACTCCAGCAATGTGACTGAGGTCATGCATTCTCGTACAAATTCAGAGCATGTTCATATCTTTTCCCTTCCAAATGCCAAAGTTATTGCTGGTGATTTCATTTCAGATTTTTAAAGGCTCAAACTCCCCACCCACCCCAAAGCAAAGCTTCTGTGAAAAAATTGTCTGAGTGTCTCAAAGTTAATGTTTCGCCCCAAGCTTAAATTCTACATAACTCAAATCTGAAGCATGATATTGCCTCTCGTAATTCAGGCTGACCCCCATAGAGGAAGACAAGCTGCAAAGCAATGCCAATGAAAGTTTGTGTTGCAACACATAAGCTCCAGAACAGGGGATGAGAGTAGCCTTGATTTTAATGCACAAGTCACCTTCTCCTTGGTGAGCCATTTCCTTACCTTCTTACAATGATATGTGGCATTGGCCACACAGAGGAGGTTCTGGTTAGGCCAGCCATCCAGATCAGAGTCCTCCCCACAGATGAGGCCATCCCCAGCGTATCCTATTCTGCAATCGCACTTGTACATGGGCTCGCTGAACAGCCCCAGATAGATACATCTGGCGTACCTGTGGCAGTTGTGTGTGCCATCTTTGCATGGGTTGTGAGGCTCACAGACCTGCAGGAACAAGTAGCAATTTCTCATGACATTTCCTGATGCTAGTGAATGATGATGGTATAACAGCCAAAGAAAACTTAGAGGGTACAAATAGTTTGGAAAGGAAATTGTAAGATGCAGAACACATAGTTGTCTTTCAGGCGGAAAGGTTAGGAGTGTAATGATAGGAGTGTGGGGATAGGTATTATCATACATGACACTAATGCATACATTACAACAGCAAACAACTTGCACTAACACAGCAGCCTTCATGTAGGATAATATTTATGAGTGCTTTACAGAAACGTGCTAGATGCAGAGAAAGGAACATGGAGAGGAAGGAGATGACCATAGACATGGATGAATAGATAGGTTTAAAGATGGGATTTAAGGACATAGAGAGAGGAAAGACAAAGGAGTAGAGAGGGGGAGTTCTGGAGGTTAGGCTGAGCGAAGGGATGGCCGGACTGGAAGGAATTTGAGGAGGTCAGACATGGGTATTACATGTCATATACACACATTACACACAAGTGCAAAAGTGCAAGTTGATATTGTTGAATCTACATAAACACGATTCATCTACAAGAGATAAAAAATAAGATCAAAGTCATCAACGTCAAGGCCTTACTTGCTTGTCTTTCTTGGCCTCTTCAATTCCAAGACCAAAAGGCTGGTTTCCTCTATAGCGAGGTGGACACGGCAGACAGTGAAATCCTGGGTCTGTGTTTTCACATCTCTGTATACCATTCACCTTGTAGCACACGTCAGAAACCTCTTCACACTAGCAGCAACCAAACAATCAGCAGGTTATCAAATGTCCTTGGTAATAATGCAGGCACAGTTCAAACTATGGAGCTCTGTCTCTTACCTCGTTGATATCCTCACAAAACAGCCCGTTGCCACGAGTACCAGCAGGGCATGGACCACACTCCCAGGAGCCGTCAGGTGAGCTGTTGCACTCCACCCCAGCAAAGCAAGGATTGGACAGGCAGCCATCTGGTAAACAATACACACGCCTTTGCAATCAGAGGCAGGATCGACTAGAACATGGGCTCATCGAAAGATTACAGCTGGGACTTATATAGCACCTTTCACATCAAAAATAAAAGAGGGACCACAAGCAGAATGCAAGGCAGGGGATAAGTGTGAGGTGTCCAAAGATGCAGTCAAAGCGAGAGAGTGTCTTAGCTGGGTATTGAAAATAGACTATGTGGTGTGCTTGAGATGAAGACTTTCAGAGAAAAGTCCAGAAAGCAGCGAGGGGGACAACCTCATCATTCACAGTAGTTATGGATATTTTATTGGGAACTCGACACTGCCAGGCTCCAGACCACAAAATCAGCCATCCGGTTTACACCAACTGTCAATAATAGTGACTCTATCTTATTACAATTAGTGAAACTTAACCCCCAAGTACTAAATACTTCCACCTACCAATAGGACAGAGGTCTTTATTGCAAATCTCAGTTACTTTGGCATCCCCCAGGCATTTCTTGCCTCCAAACTTGGGCACAGGATTGTTGCAGGTTCGCATGCGTTGATGAATTCCACCCCCACATGTTGCTGTGCAAGAAGACCATGGGGACCATGGGCTCCAGTTTCCGTTGACTGGAAAAAGACCAAATGATCAGTCTGACATTGTTCCAGTGGTAGAGACACACCGAGGGAGATGTGAATTGCTCTTCTTACAAAAATCCGACAACTCAACAAAGAAACCACACTTAAAGGACTTACTGGGACATGCAATCTTCATGCATTCTTTGGTCTCCCGTCCACTGCCTTTGCAGTTTTTTCCCCCGAGTTGCGGCACCGGAGAGTTACACAGACGAATGCGGGTAGTTACTCCTTCTCCACAAGTGACAGTGCATGGAGACCAAGGAGACCAGTGACTCCAGCCTCCATTCTGACGTACTAAAGAGACGAGATATACATCAGGAGATCAGGACCAATTGCACCATGGACCACAATACACAACTGGAACGTGACAGGGAGAGGAACACAAGCAACACCAGACAGAAATAATTGGCCTCTGTTCCTCCACCAAGTTGTCAACAACATATATAAAAACAACGTTCTACATAAAGCTTCAACAAGTCTATTTTTGTGACACACAAACATGCACCTTAAAGGTGAAAACTAGATAGAATTTACATGCGTAGAGGATGAGTTTGTCTCCCCTTATAACGCATTTACTTCAAATACTTGGTACAGTAGCAAGCAAAATACATTTTGTTTGGAGTGTCCAAGGAGATGAAACAGGCTTTTGAATGGAGGAAGCACGTGGAGGCACCAGACACCTCCATGAATTTGACGTCTAAGCCTCACACGCAACCTGTCAAAGAGATTGATGTTCAGAGCTTCAGGAGAGCAGGTTAGCTGCTGCCTCAACTGAAATGCTTGGGCAAAATGTTGCCTAGAGCCTTTCACACCCACTCCCAGGTCATTTCAGGTGCACTCAGCCTCTGATCATCTGATTCATGTCTTTGAACTGCCATCCCAACCAGCAGCTGAAACCCACCAGATCATCTTACGAGATTAGACGGGAAGCATTACAACACGCTAAAATAATAATCTTTGTGTTTGATACAACAACGACAAAATTACACATCAGGAAGATGTCCCAATGCACTAGCCAGTCAGTGATACAACATCTATGATACTGAAAATGTCTCAAAGCGCTTCACAAAGTTACTTTTTTTCTATAAAATGGAGCGTCTGTATCTGTATGCAAGTGTGTATCTGTTGGCAAACCAAATTAGGTACACAAATATCTTAGAAGCAGTCAAGTAAATGATCGATAAGTGGTGATTGTTGGCCAAGATATCAGAAAAAACTCGCCTTTATGAGTAATGAAAATAGGACCTTTAACCTGACCAAGCAGACGGAACGTCAACCTTTATAATTCTCATTCATTTCAAGTCAGAGTTTGAGACTTACTTCGTTTGTCACAGTTGGACATCTGGCAGGACTTGGTTTGGATCGAGGGGCCTTCGCACCGGCTGCTGGTGGGATCACACGACCTTCCTCGCTGCTGTGTCCCAGTACCACAACTGGCAGAGCATTCTGTCCATTCAGACCACGGGGACCAGCCATCTTCACTGTCCTTGACTGAAAAGAGAAACCAACTCCTAATGTACAACGACAACAACAATAACTTACATTTATGTGGCGCCCTTCATGTGAGTAGCATCTCGGAACACTTTGTACTTCCAATAGTGTTAACAGTGTTTCATTAACATGTCTTACAATGAGCGGGAATTTAGATTTGTCTTCTACCAACCACATTAAATGGTTCATACTCAAACGTACTGAAGTATAAATAGTAGCCATTATTCCAGTGAAGAATTTGATTGGCCATTCAATACAACTTGAATGTGTATTCAATGCATTATATGTATAAAGTGCTTTTCACATAGTTAAATTTGTCTCAAAGCTCTTTGCGGAAACGGATTGGGAATCCAAGCAGGGTTTGAGATGGGGAGAGCAAGTAAGAGGCAACCTGAAGAACAGTTAAGAGATACAGTGGTGTGAGCGGAGAGGGTGGGTGCAAGCTGGAAGCATTTAGGGAGAGAGTTTCAGAGACCAGTGGCTGAAAGCTCACCTGGTGATGATTGGGTTGAGTGGGTAGAGGAAATGAAACAGTCCTGAACTGGCACAGCAGATGCAGTGGGCGAGGGAGTGAGGCCACAGAAGATCACAAAGATAGAATGGGGCAAGGAATCTTTATTAGACCCATTAGTACATTGTTTAAAATCAATTTTATTCTTATTTTAGTTAACATTTCTAATCTGTTCCTTTCCTTTAATAGTCAGAAATTTGGCACTATTCCTAAAAATGACAGTTTTATTCTGCTGTTTTATGGGGTATAACAATTTGGAATTTGTTCTTGAATCTATTTATTTAAACCAATAATTGATGACTGCTGGTCAAGCAACATGAATCTCAGCAATGCACTAATAACCTTTTACTTTGCATTCACACATGCATTCTCAGACTATTTCAATCTCTCAGCAGGGGCACTATTAATATAATGAGGTACCCAATGTTATCGAAGCCAATATGACTGGGCTTTTATGAGGAAGTTGAATAATACTCATTATCATTGCTTAGTTTTGCTCAATATTAATACAGTCTGCATAAAGACTAACTCTAGTACTTTCTACAGTTCTCAGAAATGAATGGAAGCCTCGACAATGTGACCATTGGTCCTTGACATGATGACCGAAGCTTGACAATGATGACTTTGTCAATGTGTTTCATTTGAGACTTTAAGGTGATGTTGTTTCAAAATCTGCATGTAATGTGCTGTATGCCTCATCTGAAGTATGGCTGTTCTTCTTAAAAGTGCAGGCTTTATCCAAATTTCATTATCTAGTCTTATTTGGTACTTTCACCAGTTCTAAAGTGAATGCATATGTATGAAAGTGTAAAGAAACTCTGATTAAAGGAGGAATGGGCAGAAAGGTAGCAGGAATGAAGGACACTGATGGAAAAGCCACAAAGATGAAATAAAGCGTGGAGGGTTTAAAGCAAGACAGATTATTCTGCTGATAAAACAGTCAAATGATCCCGGGGTTTGAACGTTAAGCATATTATCTAATTGGAGATATTTCATTCTATCTGCTTTCCCTGATTTTATAAGAGAGAGATAATTTTTTCCAATAACGTGAAAAATAAAATGCTTCATCGTGATAAATAGCAACATCAAAGGCCCAATATTTTACCTAGTCTTTGAGATAGCGTAGAATTGTGGAAATTCTTCAATTCAGTCTTAAATTGGAAGCTGGTTTTCTTTTAAGAACTACGGAAGAGTGATTTCCAAATTAAGCCTGACCTAAAGTATTTTTCACATTTCTGCACTAATTCAAATTTTAAGACAAAATAATCTTACAGTCAATGTCTGTGTGGAATTGTATAATAATAATAATCCTTACATTTATATAGCGCTTTCCACGTCTTATCAACATCTCAAAGTGCTTCACAGAATACAACAATGTCCCAAATTTGGGACCAGAGCAGGGTGGAGGGAGAAGACAAGAGGGAAGAAAGTGGGGAGAAGAGATAGGGACCAGAGCAGGGGGGGAGGGGTTGTGGTTGGGGGAAGGAAAGTAGGAAAATTGACTGTATATTTGTGGGAGAAATGTGGCAGCCAAATTGCGCATAACAGTGTCCCACAAACAGTCATGGAAGCGGGGCCAGGGGAGAAAGGAGGAAAAGAGGATAAAGGGGAAGAGAGAGGGAAAGGTGGGGAAAATCAGGGAGGAAAAGGGGGGAGAAGGGGGGTTAAGGGGGAAGAGGGAGAGAAAGGTAGAGGGGGCTTAAAATCAGGGAGAAAGGGGGCTATGGAGCATTATAATTGTTATAACATTATAATTGTTCCAGTAGTGTCAGGGCTTGTATCTGATATGGACCATTATAATTGTCACCTCATTTTGAATTCATTATGCCACAATGTTTGAGTTGAAATCTTAGAAAGCTGAGCAGGCTAGGCTTGGGATCATCAAAGCTGCAAGCAATCCAAAGTTAAATTCCATCTGAAAGCCATTTCACTTTGTGGTTAGAGGGAGAAGCAGCTTAACTATTTTATCTGAAAATGATAATTGATTTTTACTGACAAATCATTTTGCAGTTATTAATAGCAGTAATGAACGTGAAGGAATTTACAATAATGGGGCTTTACTGTGGCTGCGACTTACCGAGAATGTAGCCTGACTTGCTGTGTGCAAAGTCAATCCGCGCCCAATACTCTCAAATTTTAAGACAAGCTATAGGCAAAGTGGAATTTCATGGCCCCAGATATGCTATGCGTCACTATAATTTTCACAAGCATTATTCATTGTTGTTTAAGTATTGCATGAGCTACCCAGGTATAGACTAGAAACTCATGAGCAATAATTCATAATGCAAACAACAGCAACAAAATTACATTTGTAGAGCGCAGTTGGGAGGACGTCCCAAGGTGCTGAGGTCAGGACCCAAGCATGGGGTAGGCAGCGGGGGAGGGCAGAGAAGTAGGACGGCGACTGACTAGAGGTATGCAAAGACACCAGACTGAGGAATGAACACAGCTGGAAGAATTGACTTATGAAATAACTGAGTAGAAATTCTACCTTACTCTACTTATTCTATTTATTTGCATTTAAGAGCTTTCAGAATTTTTCAAATTCTTAAATATAAGGCCTTAATAATGAAATACATACATCTGATCTGGAGTAAGAATGAAGTATATATGGTTTGGAGTCAGAAAGATGTACATCTAGTCTGGATTACTTAATTACGAAATCCTATTTGCATTTTGCTCTTCACTGCTCATGATTCACAGATCAGGACTCTTTAAATCTTTATTACAATATATCTACTGTTACAGTTCTGCAGTATTATCACTACCACGTGTTATCAGGAGCTGGTTAGATCACCAGATGTGAGCCATTATCTAATGAAAAATTACAATTTCACCTCCATAGCAATGCTGGGTGGAATTATTGATGACACAACATCAATGGGAACCCGATGCTATATGAGATGGGATGTGAAAGGAAGGCCTGTTCAGTCTTTTGTTTACCTCAAATTTGTACCAGCACATGCAACTCTCATGTCATAATTTAGACTACACAATTTTAAGAACTTCAAAATGCTTGAATAAGATCAAATCAATTTTTGTTTGTGTCTCTACGCACTTCCTCCCTCCTCTGTTGAGTATGTTACATTTGGTGAACATTTGGCGTTCGGCTCTTATTTCAGCCCTGCTTTCAAATTTCTTGGTCAATGCTCAGACTAAGAATTTTACTGTAGGCCAATTCTCTATCTTATGAGGGGAGGATAGGACAAAAGTCTATCCAACCTCAGAAAGCCTGACGCATATGAGAAAGTCTTTCTCATCTCGGAATGCCTTTCTCAACAGCCTTGCTCTATGAGGTAATTAAATTTACAGGTGACACCAAGTTGGGAGAAACTGTGGAATCAGAGGAGGCAGTATAATGTTATGAAGAAAGCTTGATAGAGTGTATACTGTACATGATCATTTGATACCCATCAAATGAAAGTTAATACAGATAAATGCAGGTAAGTAAGTAAATTCCTTCACGTTCATTACTGCTATTAATAACTGCAGTAAGTTAGAATAGGAATAGGAACCTCAAGCATGCCATGGATGGAATAGCATTGGCCAAGGAGGAACCTGAAAGAGATCTAGGGGTATTCAATGACTCAGTAAGTCAACAGTGTGAAGCAGCAATATACAAGATGCTAGGCTTTATTGCCAAATAAGTTGAATTCAGATCTTCAGACATAGTATCCAAACTGCTCAGCCCAAACCTAGTGTACTGATACAGTTCTGCTCACCATGACAAAGGAGCCTCCATACCTTAGAGGCAGTGCAGAGGAGAGCAATAGGATGATCACCAGTATTAAATGAATGAGTTGTGAGCAACAATTAGACATCCTTGTGACCTTGTAAAGTGACTTTTCAAACAGATATTGATGGTTAAAAGGGAATCAGATAATCACATGAAAAATAAGTACAGTATATGAAAAGTGACTAGAAAAGAACAGGGAATTGGGATTAGAGTGGATAACTCCAGTAGAGAGTTAGCAGGCAATGGACCAAATGACCTCCTTCTGAGCAGGAAGTTTCATGTTTCTAATTTAGAACAGCAATGACATCAGCTAAGATATAGCCCAGGATATCTTTGCCTGTTGACTGGAGGAGGATAATATGAGAAAGCATCAAAAAGACACAGGAAGGAGTGTGACTACAAATAACACTTTCTTAATGAAACACTACTGAAAGGATAATTCTCAGTTTTCTAATGATTAGCAGTCTGAACCTTTGAAATCCTCCTGCACCTCTGATCCAGCTCTTCTATATATCACCCACAGTATTCACATCCTCTTGTGTCTATTCTCTGATCTGTTTCAACTTTGTTCAGCTTCCTCTGCTCTCATAGTCTTCTCTCCCACTTCCCTTCAGCTGTTTCCTGTCTAGCTCTCTTAGCGACTCACAAGTTGATGAAATGCAGGGGACAAACACATCCAGCCAAAAATTGCTCCATGGTTCAAAGGATCCACACTTAGAGATGTAAACCTCTCCAAACTGCCAGCACAGCAATATTCTTAGTAGTCTGTCTGGACTTAACTTGATGTCCCCCTTTCTAACCACACTGTAAATGAAGAATTCTCTCTGTACATAGATATTCAGTACAGTACAGTAATCTACAGTCATGTGGCATGCCAGCAAAGAACAATACACGTGCCATCATCTTCTGGCAAATGTAGTTCGAATGGGAGAGGCACACAGACTGGTAATCTGAGGATTGGTCATGATTTGGGTCTCAAACCAAGTACAATATACTTGGTTTCTAAGGGAAGTACGGGAGCAAATACCAGAGGCTCTGACCACAATCTTCCTTGGACACAGGGTTGGTGCCAGATGACTGGAAGGTTGCTAACGTTAACTCTCCAGTTCAAAAAGGGGTAGAAGGACAATCCTGGAAACTACAGGCCAGTCAGTCTAACATCAGTAGTGGGGAATCTTCTAGAGACTATAATCAGGGACAAGATAGACCTTCACTTAGAAAGATATAGGTTAATAAAGGACAGCCAGGATAGATTTGCTAAAGGCAAATCTTGCCTGAAGAATCTGATACATTTTTTTGATAACGTAACGGAATGGGTGGATGAGGGTAGAGCAGTTGATGTAGTTTATATGGACTTTCAAAATGCATTTGACAAAGTGCCACGTGAAAGGCTTATAAAGAAAATAGAGGCCCACGGTGTTGAAGGGACAGTGGCAGCATGGATCCAGAACTGGCTGGGAGACAGAAAGCAGAGAGTTGTAGTCAACGGCTGCTTTTCTGACTGGAGGGAAGTGTAAAGTAGCGTCCCCCAGGGATCGGTATTGGGACCACTGCTCTTTTTAATTTATATTAATGATCTGCACTTGGGTATAGGGAGTACCATTTCGTTGTATGCAGATGACACAAAGTTAGGGAAAATAGTAAATAGTGAGGAGGATAGTAGCCATCTGCAAGAAGATATAGACTGAATGATAACATGGGCAGACACATGGCACATTAAGTTTAATGTAGAGAAATGTGAGGTGATGCATTTTGGGAGGAGAAATGAGGGGAGGTAATATAGGCTAGGTAGTGCAATTTTAAGCGGTGTGAAGGAACAGAGAGACCTGTGTGTTTGTGTGAGTGATTCTTTGAAGGTCGCAGGACAGGTAGACAAGGCTATTTAAAAAGCATACGGGATACTAGGCTTTATAAATAGGGGCATAGAGTACAAAGGTCAGGAAGTTCTGACTAAACTCTATAAAACTTTGGTTAGGCCTCAGCTAGAGTACTGTGTACAATTCTGGTCACCACACTTTAGGAAGGATGTTAAGGCATTGTAAAGGGTGCAGAGAAGATTTACTAGGATGGTATCAGGAATGAGGGACTTCAGCTATGAGGAAAGGCTAGAGAGGCTAGGTTTATTCTCATTGGAACAAAGAGGAGAGGTTTTTAATAGAGGTTTTTAAGATCATGAGGGGATTCGACAGAGTAGATAGGGAAAAATTGTTTCCACTGGTGGGCTTATCAGTGACTCATGATCACAGATTTAAAATAGTTTCAAAAAGAAGCAGAGGGAGGAGAAATGTTTTCACTCAGCGAGTTGTTCGAATCTGGAATGCATTGCCTGAAAAGGTGGTGGACGCCGATTCGATAACAACTTTTAAAAGAGAGGGAGACATTTATTTGGGGAGGACAGGTTTGCGAGGTTATGGGGAGAGAGCTGGGGAGTGGGATTAAATTGCTCTTTTAAAGAGCCGCACAGACTCAATGGGCCAAATGGCCTCCATTTGTGCCGTAAGATTCTATGATTCTAATATAATCTACGTTTATAGAAGGCTGTAGATGCTCAGTCCTTGAACATTTTCAAGGCTGAGACTGATAGATTTTTTTAAAAATAGACTGATTAAGGGATATGGGGATAAGGCAGGTAATTAGAGATAGGTCAAAAGATCAGCCATGATCTTATCAAATGGCGGGGCAGGCATGAGGGGGCGAATGGTCTACTCCTGCTCCTAATTCTTATGTTCTTATGTTCTTATATAGTGCTTTACAGGCTAGGAGGACAACCAAATTGCGTAAAGTAAGCAGTTTGATATGAAATAACCCAGATGCCAATCTTTGAAATACAATGGTGGATTACTAACTGAGCATATTGATGTGAGAGGATCTCTGGTTCCAATTTACAAGTAACACTGATGAACAAGCACAGAATCCTCACATGAACACTACCACCTCTTCCAAGTTTCCTTCAAAGTCACTCATAATCCTGATTTGGACATATATCACAGTTTGTTCACTGTTCCTAATCCTAGAACTCCCTATGCAACAGCATAATGGAAACATGATGAAACACCATCACCACAAGGTTTAAAGAGAAGCTCACTACCACTTTCTCAGAGCAACTGGGGATAGACAACCAGTGCCTGCCCTCCCAGTAAAATAAAAATAGTGAGATGAAGAAGGTATGAGATTAGAGTCAGAGACCTGGTGACCAGAGCTAATCAAGAAGCGGAATTTTATGAGAGAAGATACTCAGGATCCACGACAGTGAAGAACAGGTACTATCTAGGGGTCCAGTAAATCTTTTTTCCTTTCTGTTTTGGAAACCAATTGCAGCCTATGTTGTATCATCACTTACAGTCAGCAGTGAAGCCTCTGATCTGTTCAATTTGAACTGTTGATTCTAATAATGGTCAAACCGTTCTTAGGAAGGCTGCTTTCATGATGAAGGCTTTATTCAAAAAGGGCACATTTCACATTACTTAATTTATATTAAACACATTTCTCTCTTTACCACCGTCCCAAACCTACATAAATGGAAGCAATTAGTTTGCTTTCAATTTATTTTGTTTTGATAACTGCAGTACCACATTGTGCAGCTCTTTACTGTACTGTATATGGCAATACAACATGGAAAAATGGACTGTAATTCAACCAGAAAACAAGTGCTCAGAATATATACTTACGGAGACATGAAGGGCAGCACTCGCCCTCAATGAAGGATGGATTAGCACATGATACTGGTGGGCAAGTAATTCGGCGGCAGATGATACTGAAGTCCTGTATATAGAAATAAAATACTTTTCTTTCAATCAATATTTAAGAAACTATTTCCATTTGCTATGCACATTTTTGTCAAAAAAGTTTAAAAACTGTTAGCGCTGTTTGTATTCTCTAATGAATTGTGGAGCTCCTGTAGCTCAGTGGTTAGGGCACTCACCTTACAAGCGTGAGACCTTGTAATCCAGGCAGATCAGGGTGAAACCTTAGGCAAGTTTCCTTACTCCACATGCCTAATAATAGTCCATCCCCCCAAAAAAACAACAATAAAAATTGGTCATTTTCAATCCACGCTGTTTGTGGGACACTGCTGTGCGGAATTGGCTGCTGCATTTCGCTCACAAATATAAAGTCAATTCACTTTACAGTATATTCTGTAAAGCACTTTGAGACCTCTGCTTTCCTGAAATTAAATATGCTATTCAAACACAAGGCTACTTATTATTATCAGTCTAGTAATCAGACTAAGGTAATTTTAACTGAAGTCAGGAAGCAGTTCTTCCCACAGAGGATTGTGAAGATATGGAATCCTTTGTCCCAGAAAGTAATATAGATGATATCATTAAGATTGTTTAAAAGTGAGCACAAATATTTAGTTGGTAGAGACATCAAGGGGCATCGCAGAAGGATAGAAACCAGCATTAAAAGCACTGCCAATATACAGTATAATGCACTGGGCTGAATAGCTTCCTCTTGTGCCTCTTTGCCCATCTTTCCATGATTAGTCCCACTTTAAACAGAAAATGTGGTCAGTTCCTATTGCTCATAAGGCATTTGCTGGTGGAGAGCTGTGCAAACATTTATTAAAATGCTTCTCTTGGTTTTACTTGACAATGACTCCAAAAATATTTCTACTTGTCAGGAATGGTGACAAATAGAGTTTAGCATTTTTGTCTCTGCTCTCAATAGGAGTGCAGTTCTTGTGAATGGGGAAAGAGTACAAATTGTCTGCGGCATGCAGATCCCACTTTGCTATTGGCTTGTGCATAGGAAACAATAGAGGAGAGATGATTTACTTGCAATGCAGTCCTTTCCAGAGCAACGTTACTAATTAAACACACATTCTGCTTGATGCCTTGATACCTAATATTGCCAAAAACTTTCGAGTTTATTTCTTAATAATCCAGAGGATTATGTTTGAAATGTTTCAAAGATCTTAATCACGCATGTAACAGATCTTGTTCATTATTATTCATGCCATTATTGTTGCCATTCCATTTTCCAATCTCAAAGTATTTATGTTGATAACCATCTAATTTCAGCTCTCGATAGTTCTTATGATCCAATCTGCTGATCATATGATATTAATTATTTATTTTTATAAAGTGAAGACTGAGAAGAAAAAATTTGCCAAGGAACCTTGTTTGATCTAGAATTTCACTCAAGACAAAAGTATCTGCACATCCTTAAACTGAAAGGAAATGGAAAGCTTACATGTGACAGGAAATAATGGGAAATGCAAATGGAACTAACACTTAAGGAACATTGTACAGTATGAACAATATAAAGCATCCAGAGAGTCTAATAGAATATGAGAAAATGCAAAGTAAGGTTCGTAGGCATTGCCTCTGGGTCGCACCACATGAAAACCCTACAGGTTCATGCACAAATCATTGACAGTGATACTTTAGTTGGACTTTAATTATTTTGTATCTAGAAATTGCTTGATGCACCTGAATGCTTTACCTTTGGGACAGGCAAAACAACCCAATTGTTGATTATGCTAAAGGAAAGAATGGTTATCCACACAACTTTCAGTGACATCCTAAATACCATCTCCATTAATTTGAGGAAATGCCAGTGCTGAACTAAGAAGCCATGTTAGAATCAGTGAGGAAAAACGCAATTATTCAGGTGTGAGAAATGAAGTTGGAATATTTTGTTGCAACCAGATTAAAGTGCTTTTATACACAGAAACTGGGGTTATCCATGCTTGGACACAATATTCTGTTTGAATGGAGGATGGGAAGAAGGTACCTCAACTTCAACCACTCCACCTTGCTTCCTCCCTTGCCTCCTTTTTCGAACCATGCCATTAGCTACCCTCCTACCTCTCTGCTCTCCGTCATCCCAAATCTGCCTCCCATCCCCATGCTTGGGTCATGACCCCCGACTTTTCATCGCCTTGGGACGTTCTCCCAACATGAAAGGCGCTGTACAAATGTAATTTTGTTGTTGTAGTTGGAATGCTCAAATATATGGAGATTAGAATAGGTTTACACGAAAGGTTCCACACAAACAAAGTAATCTGTCTAAAAAATGTTTTCCTTTGGATATATCTTGTATTGCTGTCATTTAAAAAAATATATGAATCTCATGCTAGGTGTCCTATCAGTTACTGTTTCTACACTATCAGTGGCAGGAGTCCTTTCCTGCCTTTAGATCAGGGCGCTATGCCATTCTTATTCTAACATAGTTTGTATTTGGCACTGGATAGTGAAACCTGTCACATTCTGAAGGATGTGACATTGTATTTAAGAGATATTCCTCATACATTTTGGATTCCCTTTATTAACATATTAAAAGGCTGCTGTCCTCATGGAAAATGTTAAATAAACATTTTTTCTGAAGTGCAACACGACGAGCAAGGAACACCTTATCACATGCCTGTGGTGCCTTGGAGATACAACTGCTAACTGTCTCTCCTCACAACTCAAAGAGTAAAACATTTGCCAGATACTATACCCACAAAGACAGTAAGCCACTAATGATGTGTTTACTTAACAAATTGACATAATCATTTGGTGCATTATAAAATCCTGAGAATGACTAAATGACAGTTGTTGAAACAACTTTTAAAAAAATGCTTTCCCGAAGACATTCTCACCTCCCCTTGTCGTTACAAGGCAGAAAGCTCAAGTTCATGGAACCTCATATCTCACAAATATCACAAATGGGTCAAGATACCGTCACGTGAAGCACTTAGGGGAGCAATTGCTTAGTCTATTTTCTTGGCAGTTCAGGATGCAGAATTTGGCAAATGCTATTTGAGCATTAACTTTGAAACTGGTTCCTGTAAGTTCTTCAAGAACAATAGAAAAATGGCTTCAAATTCAAGAATGAATTCAACAGTTTGCCAAATTATGCATGAACCACCAAGAAAATATACAATAAATGTAGACCCGAGCAGTTTCTTCCCATAGGTGGGAAACTCAACCAATGGATCTGAAGATCGTTGTTTCAAGACCCACAATTGGGTCTTTGACTCGCAGTGTAAGTTTATGCTCCAGTTGACCATTGGGGGGAATACTGCATTTCAGAAGTGCCACCCTTCTGACTCTTGAGGTGGATGTCAATGAACACAGGACACTCATTGTTCAAACAGAGAAAGGAGTTTCTCCTAATGTCCTAGCCAATAATTGGCCATATTAATTGGTCACAATCATTCATGGCTATTCATTGAACTTTGCTGTGTGCAAATTGGCCACACATTTTCTGATAAATTGCACAGTCACTACACTTAATAAAAATGACTGTAAATGTTTGGAGAATAGGTATTATACAAATGCAATTTGTCCTTCTTCATTTCTTCCTTTCTAATGAATGTAACATGCAAGTTAGCATCCACAAGTAACATTTATGATATTATCAAGGATTTCAGTGACAATTGAGTAAGTCAATGGTGAAGGTTGGGGAAAGCCCCGAGAATGTCTTTGCACTGACCTGACATGTGCACTTTGTGCAGCTATCCACAGTCCACTCTTCCTTGTAATCAAAGAGACGTCCATCGTGCCAGCATTGGCCTGGCTTAATTTTAGAATTACTCTCCTGGAGGATTTTGTTAAATATCACATTTTCTTCTGTCTGCAAAAGATTGGCACAGGTTCAAAGATGATTACATTCACACTGCACTCAAACACTCTGTGGGTGTAGCATTCTGAACGCTGACATCAAAAGGTGGCGTGTGATACCTACCACTTTCTGCAGTCCATCTGCCAGATTGCTGACTACAACCCTCAGTCCCTGTAGCTCTTTAAACATGTTTTGAATATCGTTGCAGGAGTGGTCACAGAAATCCACCACTTTATTCGGCTTATGCTTGAGGAAATCACTCTTGGCCGAGGTGCCCATGTCAACAAATTCTCTGCTTTCATTACTGGTGAATACTTCAGCTGCAGAGTAAACGTGAAATGGCACAGTATTGATATTGGCTTGTGTGACCCATTGAGTGAATCACCTTTTCAAAACACATCTGGGGGGTGGAGGAAATGAGAAAAGACTCTCAACAGGACTCCTAACTTTCTTCCTGAGAATTGTTTTTATAGATGACTTCAGCTACACAAGTCAGTACCAATTTCATAACCTCACTGATGATATTTTATTGACAGCCTCCGTTTTATTCAGTAACGCAAATGGGACTAAACAAAGCAAACAATATATGGGAGCACAAAGTTACAGAGCAGTATCCAGACTGAGGTTTCAGTCCAAAACAATCATTGTTAATGACTGGAAAGAATAATTATAATGAGGAAGTACTGCCAAGGTTTTTATTTGGACTCCAATTGCAGATGTTTTGAAGTCACAGACTGCTGTGCTGTAAACTGTTAGGAATTATACATGGAATCTCTTGATAATTTAGCCTGTCAATGTGCTCAGAACATTACACCTGCAATATCAGACACTGCAGATGTTCTTTGTGAGTTTACGATGAACGAAGAACAACTAGCTAGTACAAAGGGTTTCTGAATTAAGTGAATTTGTTGAGTGCAGTGCTAACCCGTCCCATTCATTCATTTTGTTGATTTATTGTGGCAATTTCTAATGAGGGTTCTTTAAGAAGAAAGCCTGAAGCACACCACCTCCAAGTGTGGGAATTCTGCTCCAACGCAATGTAATTTCAGACAAATATTCCCATGGATCACTAGGCTGTGCATGATGTACTTCCAGTGACTAGAATTTGGATTCCTTACCATGAAATCCTTTTAGAAATCTCCACAAACTGTATTTTTAACTTACAGCGCCATTAAAGTTAAAACCAATAAGTGTTACTGTGGTTACCTATAAACCCACAGTAACAAACTGGCTGCAATAACCAAATGGAGCACCCTGGTGCAACATAGCTCCCAAACGTTTAACTGCTGAAAGAGAGAGGATTTTGCATTTTAGAGGGTTGGATTTATTAGCCACAATCTGCCAGAATTTATTGGATTAGATTTTTGATTCCTTTAAATCTGCAGCAATAGATTTTGAGTGTTTATCTTCAGGTTCTTCATGCATTTAGTTACATGGGCACATGACCTAAAGTGACAGGAACATTATAGTAAAAAATAATAATACTCCTTGCATATGATCTAGTGCCTTATCACATCTTGGAAATGTCTGAAAGCACTTTATGTAGAAACTACTGTATATTTTGTGTGTGAATCGCAGCAGACAATTGCGCACAGCAGTATCCCACAAACAATCAACGACTGAGTTACTACATTATTTCAAAGGGATTATTGTCCCCGGAAAAGCAATCTGCCAATTGACTAACCACCGGCTTCCTGTTTACTGCTAGGCAAAAGAGGTGTGCGGAGTAAGTAAACTTGCCAAACATTTCACCCTGCCCGAGAATCAAACCCAGGTGTTCTCGCTTGCGAGGAGAGTGCTCTAACCAAACATTCTTTTGTGTCAAAATCTTTCATATAATGGCATGTGAGGTCTTCAAGCTGGTTATGAGAATTGCTACTTAAAAAGTGTAGCTATGGTAACGTATTGGCAATGCAATTCAAGCAAGCTGATTTCCCTGCAAAAGCGATATCCTGAAAGATTTAATGAGGTGGGTCAGGATGTCTCCATCTTCAATACATGATCCATGGATTTCCATCTTCAACACACAATCCTCTTCGACGGTACATTGGTCACCCTCCTTCCCCTCCCTTCCCTCCACGGTCCCCAATCCCAACCCCAGCTCGGGTCTGAAACACTGACCGTCCAGTGTCTTGGGACGTCCTCCCGACGTGAAAGGCGCTATACAAGTGTAACTTTGTTGTTGTTATCTCCATCACATGGTCAGAGTGTTCCATCTTCAACACATGGTCGTCTTCAAAAAGTGTGAACTGCAACTAATAACTAAACTGTACTTTGTCTCAGTCTCATTTTACCTGGAATAAACTTACATTTGAGGAACTCTCCCTGTAGGTTATTTGACATCGTCAGTCACCTGTTGAACTTCTCGATAATACAATAATATGATACAGTGCAAACCATTGCAGTTCTGAAGTTGTACTGACTCAGGTCACAGGGTGTTTAGGGCTGAAATGGCAGTGAAATTCATTGATAATCGTTTGTAACAATCTACCAAGCAGGGGAATAGAGGCAAAAGCATTGGGATTATCCAATGTACAAACCAGATGGTATGAGAGGACAATGCATATAAAGGGAATGAACGTTGATGGGGAAAATAGCCTTTTCTCATCCCCATGGAACATTCACCATGAATACAATTACAGCATCAGTAAATATTAGCAACAACAGATACATCTTTCACTTGTATGTTTTGCGGATGGGATTTTGGCAATAACACTTCTGAAGAGGATTGCGGTTGTTGGCAGTGAATACCACTGTCACTATTTCGTCCCCACTGAACGATAATAATCTGATTTTGTAATAATTGTGATTGTGCAATAATGCCACGTTTCACCCACAAATATACAGTCAATTCACTTTACAGTATATTCTGTCAAGCACTTTGAGACATTGATAAGGTGTGAAAAGTGCTAAATCAAATGCAAGGATTATTATTATTATTATTATAATGTGTCACCAACACCGCAACATTCCTCTTCTAGTGCAATGGGGGGGGGGGGGGGGGGAAGTCAATTAAATGTTTAGGAGCTATGGAACAATACAAATGTTGTTGTTTTTGTTCGTAAAGGAACATTAACAAATTGCCTTAATTGATCAGAATTGCCCAAATTCCCTAAATTGACGTTAATTATATTCTAGCAGTCAATGGTAATACACCTCCAATATTGTGTTATTGATATTACAAAGTTATTAACAAGCCAACTAGGTGCAGAAAAAAGTGAAATAGCTGTAAGGCTTGAAATCCATTGGACTAAAAAGCTCAACACTGACATCTGAAGGCAGATGTCCGCCACTTAGCTGATGAAGATTTGGGCGACAGCTGCTGAAACACGTTATCTGGAGTCTGAGTTTGTGAACACATGTTTGTACATCCAGTGCTTAGAAACTACCTTGCGGAGAGGCAAGCAGCTACTGCTTAAACTCCGCACCTCCAACTGGTGGGAACCTCGTTCAATGGGAAGGGACGTCCGCCCGAGCTGTGGGCAGGAAGATGAGACACGCATTTAATGCAGTGCTGGGTTTCCCATTGAGAATTCTTGGTACCTACCATCAACCTATTGAGGGCTGATCAAACCGCGCTTGTCCAAGTAGTGATTATCCTCTGTGGGGGAGGGAAGCAGGG